>JBBMRE010000160.1:0-600000 GCA_037974335.1 Prionace glauca
TCACGTGCTCACTGTGTGACACATCATGGGACAGAGGGACAGTTTATCCTGGACAATCCCCACAAAGGACACATCATGGGACAGAGGGACAGTTTATCCCGGACAATTCCCATAAAGGACACACCATGGGACAGAGGGACAGGTTATCCTGGACAATCATCCTAAAGGACACACCATGGGACAGAGGGACAGTTTATCCTGGACAATTCCCCTAAAGGACACATCATGGGACAGAGGGACAGTTTATCCTGGACAATCCCCCTAAAGGGACACATCATGGGATAGAGGGACAATTTATCCTGGACAATCCCCTTCAAGGACACATCATGGGACAGAGGGACAGTTTATCCCGGACAATCCCCCTAAAGGACACATCATGGGACAGAGGGACTGTTTATCCCGGACAATCCCCCTAAAGGACACACCATGGGACAGAAGGACAGTTTATCCTGGACAATCCCCCTAAAGGACACACCATGGGACAGAGGGACAGTTTACCCGGACATCATGGGACAGAGGGACAGTTTATCCCGTTTAATCCCCCTAAAAGACACATCATGGGACAGAGGGACATTTTATCACGGACAATCACCCTAAAGGACACATCATGGGACAGAGGGACAGTTTATCCTGGACAATCCCCCTAAAGGACACACCATGGGACAGAGGGACAGTTTATCCTCGACATCCCCCTATAGGACACACCATGGGACAGAGGGACAGTTTATCCCGGACAATCCCCCTGAAGGACACATCATGCGACAGAGGGAAAGTTTATCCTGGACAATCCACCAAAGGACACACAGTGGGACAGAGGGACATTTTATCCTGGACAATCCCCCTAAAGGACACACCATGGGACAGACGGACAGTTTATCCTGGACAATCCCCTTAAAGGACACATCATGGGACAGAGGGATAGTTTATCCTGGACAATCCCCCTAAAGGACACATCATGGGGACAGAGGGACAGTTTATCCCGGACAATCCCCTTAAAGGACACACCATGGGACAGAGAACAGTTTATCCCGGACAATCCCCCTAAAGGACACACCATGGGACAGAGGGACATTTTATCCTGGACAATCCCCCTAAAGGACACACCATGGACAGAGGGACAGTTTATACCGTTCAATCCCCTTAATGACACATCATGGGACAGAGGGACAGCTTATCCCGTTCAATCCCCCTTAATAACACATCATGGGACAGAGGAACAGTTTATCCCGGACAATCCCCCTAAAGGACACACCATGGGACAGAGGGACAGTTTATCCCGGACAATCCCCCTAAAGGACACACCATGGGACAGAGGGGACAGTTTATCCCGGACAATCCCCCTAAAGGACACATCATGGGACAGAGGGACAGTTTATCCCGGACAATCCCCCTTAATGACACACCATGGGACAGAGGGACAGTTTATCCGGACAATCCCCCTAAATGACACATCATGGGACAGAGGGACAGTTTATCCCGGACAATCCCCCTAAGGGACACACCATGGGACAGAGGGACAGTTTATCCCGGACAATCCCCCTTAATGTCACATCATGGGACAGAGGGACAGTTTATCCCGGACAATCCAGCTAAAGACACACCATGGGACAGAGGGACAGTTTATCCCGGACAATCCCCCTTAATGTCACATCATGGGACTGAGGGACAGTTTATCCCGGACAATCCCCCTAAAGGACACACCATGGGACAGAGGAACAGTTTATTCCGGACAATCCCCCTAAAGGACACACCATGGGACAGAGGAACAGTTTATCCTGGACAATCCCCCTAAAGGACACGTCATGGGACAGAGGGACAATTTATCCTGGACAATCCCAGGATAATCCCTAAAGGACACACCATGGGACAGAGGGACAGTTTATCCCGGACAATCCCCACAAAGGACACATCATGGGACAGAGGGACAGTTTATCCCGACAATTCCATAAAGGACACATCATGGGACAGAGGGGACAGTTTATCCCGGACAATTCCCATAAAGGGACACATCATGGGGACAGAGGGACAGTTTATCCTGGACAATCCCCCTTAATGTCACATCATGGGACAGAGGGACAGTTTATCCGGACAATCCCCCTAAAGGACACACCATGGGACAGAGGAACAGTTATTCCGGACAATCCCCCTAAAGGACACACCATGGGACAGAGGAAACAGTTTGTCCTGGACAATCCCCCTAAAGGACACGTCATGGGACAGAGGGACAATTTATCCTGGACAATCCCAGGATAATCCCTAAAGGACACACCATGGGACAGAGGGACAGTTTATCCCGGACAATCCCCACAAAGGACACATCATGGGACAGAGGGACAGTTTATCCCGGACAATTCCCATAAAGGACACATCATGGGACAGAGGGACAGTTTATCCCGGACAATTCCCATAAAGGACACATCATGCGACAGAGGGACATTTTATCTTGGACAATCATCCTAAAGGACACATCATGGGACAGAGGGACAGTTTATCCTGGACAATCCCCACAAAGGACACATCATGGGACAGAGGGACAGTTTATCCCGGACAATTCCCATAAAGGACACACCATGGGACAGAGGGACAGGTTATCCTGGACAATCATCCTAAAGGACACACCATGGGACAGAGGGACAGTTTATCCTGGACAATTCCCCTAAAGGACACATCATGGGACAGAGGGACAGTTTATCCTGGACAATCCCCCTAAAGGACACATCATGGGATAGAGGGACAATTTATCCTGGACAATCCCCTTCAAGGACACATCATGGGACAGAGGGACAGTTTATCCGGACAATCCCCCTAAAGGACACATCATGGGACAGAGGGACAGTTTATCCCGGACAATCCCCCTAAAGGACACATCATGGGACAGAGGAACAGTTTATCCCGGACAATCCCCCTAAAGGACACACCATGGGGACAGAGGGACAGTTCATCCCGAATAATCCACCTAAAGGACACATCATGGGGACAGAGGGACAGTTTATCCTGGACAATCCCCCTAAAGGACAAACCATGGGACAGAAGGACAGTTTATCCCGGACAATCCCCCTAAAGGACACACCATGGGACAGAGGGACAGTTTATCCGCGACAATCTCCCTAAATGACACATCATGGGACAGAGGGACAGTTTATCCGGACAATCCCCTAAGGGACACACCATGGGACAGAGGGACAGTTTATCCCGGACAATCCCCTTAATGTCACATCATGGACAGAGGGACAGTTTATCCCGACAATCCAGCTAAAGGACACACCATGGGGACAGAGGGACAGTTTATCCCGGACAATCCCCCTTAATGTCACATCATGGGACAGAGGGACAGTTTATCCCGGACAATCCCCCTAAAGGACACACCATGGGACAGAGGAACAGTTTATTCCGGACAATCCCCTAAAGGACACACCATGGGACAGAGGAACAGTTTATCCTGGACAATCCCCCTAAAGGACACGTCATGGGACAGAGGGACAATTTATCCTGGACAATCCCAGGATAATCCCTAAAGGACACACCATGGGACAGAGGGACAGTTTATCCCGGACAATCCCCACAAAGGACACATCATGGGACAGAGGGACAGTTTATCCCGGACAATTCCCATAAAGGACACATCATGGGACAGAGGGACAGTTTATCCCGGACAATTCCCATAAAGGACACATCATGGGACAGAGGGACAGTTTATCCTGGACAATCCCCCTTAATGTCACATCATGGGACAGAGGGACAGTTTATCCCGGACAATCCCCCTAAAGGACACACCATGGGACAGAGGAACAGTTTATTCCGGACAATCCCCCTAAAGGACACACCATGGGACAGAGGAACAGTTTGTCCTGGACAATCCCCCTAAAGGACACGTCATGGGACAGAGGGACAATTTATCCTGGACAATCCCAGGATAATCCCTAAAGGACACACCATGGGACAGAGGACAGTTTATCCCGGACAATCCCCACAAAGGACACATCATGGGACAGAGGGGACAGTTTATCCTGGACAATCCCCACAAAGGACACATCATGGGACAGAGGGACAGTTTATCCCGGACAATTCCCATAAAGGACACACCATGGGACAGAGGGACAGGTTATCCTGGACAATCATCCTAAAGGACACACCATGGGACAGAGGGACAGTTTATCCTGGACAATTCCCCTAAAGGACACATCATGGGACAGAGGGACAGTTTATCCTGGACAATCCCCCTAAAGGACACATCATGGGATAGAGGGACAATTTATCCTGGACAATCCCCTTCAAGGACACATCATGGGACAGAGGGACAGTTTATCCCGGACAATCCCCCTAAAGGACACATCATGGGACAGAGGGACAGTTTATCCCGGACAATCCCCTAAAGGACACACCATGGGACAGAAGGACAGTTTATCCTGGACAATCCCCCCTAAAGGACACACCATGGGACAGAGGGACAGTTTACCCGGACATCATGGGACAGAGGGACAGTTTATCCCGTTTAATCCCCCTAAAAGACACATCATGGGACAGAGGGACATTTTATCACGGACAATCACCCTAAAGGACACATCATGGGACAGAGGGACAGTTTATCCTGGACAATCCCCCTAAAGGACACACCATGGGACAGAGGGACAGTTTATCCTCGACAATCCCCCTATAGGACACACCATGGGACAGAGGGGACAGTTTATCCCGGACAATCCCCCTGAAGGACACATCATGCGACAGAGGGGAAAGTTTATCCTGGACAATCCACCAAAAGGACACACCATGGGACAGACGGACAGTTTATCCTGGACAATCCCCTTAAAGGACACATCATGGGACAGAGGGATAGTTTATCCTGGACAATCCCCCTAAAGGACACACCATGGGACAGACGGACAGTTTATCCTGGACAATCCCCTTAAAGGACACATCATGGGGACAGAGGGATAGTTTATCCCGGACAATCCCCTTAAAGGACACACCATGGGACAGAGGAACAGTTTATCCCGGACAATCCCCCTAAAGGACACACCATGGGACAGAGGGACATTTTATCCTGGACAATCCCCCTAAAGGACACACCATGGGACAGAGGGGACAGTTTATACCGTTCAATCCCCCTTAATGACACATCATGGGACAGAGGGACAGCTTATCCCGTTCAATCCCCCTTAATAACACATCATGGGACAGAGGAACAGTTTATCCCGTCACGTGCTCACTGTGTCACACCATGGGACAGAGGGACAGTTTATCCCGGACAATCCCCCTAAAGGACACACCATGGGACAGAGGGACAGTTTATCCCGGACAATCCCCCTAAAGGACACATCATGGGACAGAGGGACAGTTTATCCCGGACAATCCCCCTTAATGACACACCATGGGACAGAGGGACAGTTTATCCCGGACAATCCCCCTAAATGACACATCATGGGACAGAGGGACAGTTTATCCCGGACAATCCCCCTAAGGGACACACCATGGGACAGAGGGACAGTTTATCCCGGACAATCCCCCTTAATGTCACATCATGGGACAGAGGGACAGTTTATCCCGGACAATCCAGCTAAAGGACACACCATGGGACAGAGGGACAGTTTATCCCGGACAATCCCCCTTAATGTCACATCATGGGACTGAGGGACAGTTTATCCCGGACAATCCCCCTAAAGGACACACCATGGGACAGAGGAACAGTTTATTCCGGACAATCCCCCTAAAGGACACACCATGGGACAGAGGAACAGTTTATCCTGGACAATCCCCCTAAAGGACACGTCATGGGACAGAGGGACAATTTATCCTGGACAATCCCAGGATAATCCCTAAAGGACACACCATGGGACAGAGGGACAGTTTATCCGGACAATCCCCACAAAGGACACATCATGGGACAGAGGGACAGTTTATCCCGGACAATTCCCATAAAGGACACATCATGGGACAGAGGGACTGTTTATCCCGGACAATTCCCATAAAGGACACATCATGGGACAGAGGGACAGTTTATCCTGGACAATCCCCCTTAATGTCACATCATGGGACAGAGGGACAATTTATCCCGGACAATCCCCCTAAAGGACACACCATGGGACAGAGGAACAGTTTATTCCGGACAATCCCCCTAAAGGACACACCATGGGACAGAGGAACAGTTTGTCCTGGACAATCCCCCTAAAGGACACGTCATGGGACAGAGGGACAATTTATCCTGGACAATCCCAGGATAATCCCTAAAGGACACACCATGGGACAGAGGGACAGTTTATCCCGGACAATCCCCACAAAGGACACATCATGGGACAGAGGGACAGTTTATCCCGGACAATTCCCATAAAGGACACATCATGGGACAGAGGGACAGTTTATCCCGGACAATTCCCATAAAGGACACATCATGCGACAGAGGGACATTTTATCTTGGACAATCATCCTAAAGGACACATCATGGGACAGAGGGACAGTTTATCCTGGACAATCCCCACAAAGGACACATCATGGGACAGAGGGACAGTTTATCCCGGACAATTCCCATAAAGGACACACCATGGGACAGAGGGACAGGTTATCCTGGACAATCATCCTAAAGGACACACCATGGGACAGAGGGACAGTTTATCCTGGACAATTCCCCTAAAGGACACATCATGGGACAGAGGGACAGTTTATCCTGGACAATCCCCCTAAAGGACACATCATGGGATAGAGGGACAATTTATCCTGGACAATCCCCTTCAAGGACACATCATGGGACAGAGGGACAGTTTATCCCGGACAATCCCCCTAAAGGACACATCATGGGACAGAGGGACAGTTTATCCCGGACAATCCCCCTAAAGGACACATCATGGGACAGAGGAACAGTTTATCCCGGACAATCCCCCTAAAGGACACACCATGGGACAGAGGGACAGTTCATCCCGAATAATCCACCTAAAGGACACATCATGGGACAGAGGGACAGTTTATCCTGGACAATCCCCCTAAAGGACAAACCATGGGACAGAAGGACAGTTTATCCCGGACAATCCCCCTAAAGGACACACCATGGGACAGAGGGACAGTTTATCCCGGACAATCCCCCAAAAGGACACATCATGGGACAGAGGGACAGTTTATCCCGGACAATCCCCCTAAAGGACACACCATGGGACAGAGCGACAGTTTATCCCGGACAATCCCCTAAAGGACACATCATGGGACAGAGAAACAGTTTATCCCGGACAATCCCCCTAAAGGACACACCATGGGACAGAGCGACAGTTTATCCTGCACAATCCCCTAAAGGACACACACAGTGGGACAGACGGACAGTTTATCCTGGATAATCCCCCTAAAGGACACATCATGGGACAGAGGGATAGTTTATCCCGGACAATCCCCTTAAAGGACACATCATGGGACAGAGGAACAGTTTATCCCGGACAATCCCCCTAAAGGACACATCATGGGACAGAGGAACAGTTTATCCTGGACAATCCCCCTAAAGGACACATCATGGGACAGAGGGACATTTTATCCTGGACAATCCCCCTAAATGACACATCATGGGACAGAGGGACAATTTATACCGGACAATCACTCTAAAGGACACATCATGGGAGAGAGGGACAGATTATCCCGTTCAATCCCCCTTAATGACACATCACGGGACAGAGGGATAGTTTATCCCGGACAATCCCCATAAAGGACACATCATGGTACAGAGGAACAGTTTATTCCGGACAATCCCCCTAAAGGACACACCATGGGACAGAGGGACAGTTTATCCTGGACAATCCCCCTAAAGGACACATCATGGGATAGAGGGACATTTTATCCTGGACAATCCCCCTAAAGGACACACCATGGGACAGAGGGACATTTTATCCTGGACAATCCCCCTAAAGGACACGCCATGGGACAGAGGGACAATTTATACCGGACAATCACTCTAAAGGACACATCATGGGACAGAGGGACAGTTTATCCCGGACATCATGGGACAGAGGGACAGTTTATCCCGTTCAATCCCCCTAAAAGACACATCATGGGACAGAGGGACATTTTATCACGGACAATCACCCTAAAGGACACATCATGGGACAGACGGACAATTAATCCCGGACAATCCCCCTAAAGTACACACCATGGGACAGAGGGACAGTTTATCCCGGACAATCCCCCTTAATGTCACATCATGGGACAGAGGGACAGTTTATCCCGGACAATCCAGCTAAAGGACACATCATGGGACAGTGGGACAGTTTATCCAGGATAAACCCCTAAAGGACACATCATGGGACAGAGGGACAGTTTATCCTGGTCAATCCCCCTAAAGGACACATCATGGGACAGAGGGACATTTTATCACGGACAATCCCCCTAAAGAACACATCATGGGACAGAGGGACAGTTTATCCTGGACAATCCCCCTAAAGAACACATCATGGGACAGAGGGACAGTTTATCCTGGACAATCCCCCTAAAGGACACACCATAGGACAGAGGGACAGTTTATCCTGGACAATCCCCCTAAAGGACACACCATGGGACAGTGGGACAGCTTATCCTGGACAATCCCCCTAAAGGACACACCATGGGACAGAGGGACAGTTTATCCTGGACAATCCCCCTAAAGGACACATCATGGGACAGAGGGACTGTTTATCCCGGACAATCCCCCTAAAGGACACACCATGGGACAGAGGGACAGTTTATCCTGGACAATCCCCCTAATGGACACATCATGGGACAGAGGGACAGTTTATCCCGGACAAACCCCTAAAGGACACATCATGGGACAGAGGGACTGTTTATCCCGGACAATCCCCCTAAAGGACAAATCATGGGACAGAGGGACAGTTTATCCTGGACAATCCCCCTAAAGGACACATCATGGGACAGAGGGACAGTTTATCCCGGTCAATCCCCCTAAAGGACACACCATGGGACAGAGGGACAGTTTATCCCGGAAAATCCCCCTAAATGACACACCATGGGACAGAGGGACAGTTTATCCCGGACAATCCCCCTAAAGGACACATCATGGGACAGAGGAACAGTTTATCCCGGACAATCCCCCTAAAGGACACATCATGGGACAGAGGGACAGTTTATCCCGGACAATCCCCCTAAAGGACACATCATGGGACAGAGGGAGAGTTTATCCTGGACAATCCCCCTAAAGGACACAACATGGGACAGAGGGACAGTTTATCCCGGACAATCCCCCTAAAGGACACATCATGGGACAGAGGAACAGTTTATCCTGGACAATCCCCCTAAAGGACACACCATGGGACAGAGGGACAGTTTATCCTGGACAATCCCCCTAAAGGACACATCATGGGACAGAGGGACAATTTATACCGGACAATCACTCTAAAGGACAAATCATGGGAGAGAGGGACAGATTATCCCGTTCAATCCCCCTTAATGACACATCACGGGACAGAGGGATAGTTTATCCCGGACAATCCCCATAAAGGACACATCATGGGACAGTGGAACAGTTTATTCCGGACAATCCCCCTAAAGGACACACCATGGGACAGAGGGACAGTTTATCCCGGACAATCCCCCTAAAGGACACACCATGGGACAGAGGGACAGTTTATCCTGGACAATCCCCCTAAAGGACACACCATGGGACAGAGGGACAGTTTATCCCGGACAATCCCCCTAAAGGACACACCATGGGACAGAGGGACAGTTTATCCTGGACAATCCCCCTAAAGGACACACCATGGGTCAGAGGGACAGTTTATCCCGGACATCATGGGACAGAGGGACAGTTTATCCCGTTCAATCCCCCTAAAAGACACATCATGGGACAGAGGGACAGTTTATCCCGGACAATCCCCCTAAAGGACACACCATGGGTCAGAGGGACAGTTTATCCCGGACATCATGGGACAGAGGGACAGTTTATCCCGTTCAATCCCCCTAAAAGACACATCATGGGACAGAGGGACAGTTTATCCTGGACAATCCCCCTAAAGGACACACCATGGGACAGAGGGACAATTAATCCTGGACAATCCCCCTAAAGGACACACCATGGGACAGAGGGACAGTTTATCCCGGACAATATCCCTATAGGACACACCATGGGACAGAGGGACAGTTTATCCCGGACAATCCCCCTAAATGACACATCATGGGACAGAGGGACAGTTTATCCCGGACAATCCCCCTAAAGGACACACCATGGGACAGAGGGACAGTTTATCCCGGACAATCCCCCTAAATGACACATCATGGGACAGAGGGACAGTTTATCCCGGACATCATGGGACAGAGGGACAGTTTATCCCGTTCAATCCCCCTAAAAGACACATCATGGGACAGAGGGACAATTAATCCTGGACAATCCCCCTAAAGGACACAGCATGGGACAGAGGGACAGTTTATTCCGGACAATCCCCCTAAAGGACACACCATGGGACAGAGGGACAGTTTATCCCGTTCAATCCCCCTTAATGACACATCATGGGACAGAGGGACAGTTTAACCTGGACAATCCCCATAAAGGACACATCATGGGACAGAGGGACAGTTTATCCTGGACAATCCCCCTAAAGGACACATCATGGGACAGAGGGACAGTTTATCCTGGACAATCCCCCTAAAGGACACACCATGGGACAGAGGGACAGATTATCCTGGACAATCCCCCTAAAGGACACATCATGGGACAGATGGACAGTTTATCCTGGACAATCCCTCAAAAGGACACACCATGGGACAGAGGGACAGTTTATCCTGGATAATTCCCTTAAAGGACACATCATGGGACAGAGGGATAGTTTATCCCGGACAATCCCCTTAAAGGACGCATCATGGGACAGAGGAAAAGTTTCTCCTGGACAATCCCCCAAAAGGACAAATCATGGGAAAGAACGACAGTTTATCCCGTTGAATTCCCCTTCATGACACATCATGGGACAGAGGAACAGTTTATTCCGGACAACCCCCTAAAGGACACACCATGGGACAGAGGGACAGTTTATCCTGGACAATCCCCCTAAAGGACACATCATGGGACAGAGGGACATTTTATCCTGCACAATCCCCCTAAAGGACACACCATGGGACAGAGGGACAGTTTCTCCTAGAAAATCCCCCTAAAGGACACACCATGGGACAGAGGGACAGTTTATCCTAGAAAATCCCCCTAAAGGACACACCATGGGACAGAGGGACAGTTTCTCCTAGAAAATCCCCCTAAAGGACACATCATGGGACAGAGGGACAGTTTATCCTGGACAATCCCCCTAAAGGACACACCATGGGACAGAGGGACAATTTATCCTCGGCAATCCCCCTATAGGACACACCATGGGACAGAGGGACAGTTTATCCCGGACAATCCCCCTAAAGGACACACCATGGGACAGAGGGACAGTTTATCCCGGACAATCCCCCTGAAGGACACATCATGGGACAGAGGGACAGTTTATATCGTTCAATCCCCCTAAAGGACACAACATGGGACAGAGGAACAGTTTATCCCGGACAATCACCCTAAAGAACACAACATGGGATTGAGGGACAGTTTATATCGTTCAATCCCCCTAAAGGACACATCACGGGACAGAGGAACAGTTTATCCCGGACAATCCCCCTAAAGGACTCATCATGGGACAGAGGGACAGTTTATCCTGGACAATCCTCCTAAAGGACACACCATGGGACAGAGGGACATTTTATCCTGGACAATCCCCCTAAAGGACACAACATGGGACAGAGGGACAATTTATACCGGATAATCACTCTAAAGGACACATCATGGGAGAGAGGGACAGATTATCCCGTTCAATCCCCCTTAATGACACATCACGGGACAGAGGGATAGTTTATCCCGGACAATCCCCATAAAGGACACATCATGGGACAGAGGAACAGTTTATTCCGGACAATCCCCCTAAAGGACACACCATGGGACAGAGGGACAGTTTATCCTGGACAATCCCCCTAAAGGACACACCATGGGTCAGAGGGACAGTTTATCCCGGACATCATGGGACAGAGGGACAGTTTATCCCGTTCAATCCCCCTAAAAGACACATCATGGGACAGAGGGTCAGTTTATCCTGGACAATCCCCCTAAAGGACACATCATGGGACAGAGGGACAATTAATCCTGGACAATCCCCCTAAAGGACACATCATGGGACAGAGGGACAGTTTATCCCGGACAATCCCCCTATAGGACACACCATGGGACAGAGGGACAGTTTATCCCGGACAATCCCCCTAAAGGACACACCATGGGACAGAGGGACAGTTTATACCGTTCAATCCCCCTTAATGACACATCATGGGACAGAGGGACAGCTTATCCCGTTCAATCCCCCTTAATGACACATCATGGGACAGAGGAACAGATTATCCCGGACAATCCCCCTAAAGGATACACCATGGGACAGAGGGGCAGTTTATCCCGGACAATCCCCCTAAAGGACACATCATGCGACAGAGGGACAGTTTATCCTGGACTATCCCCTTCAAGGACACATCATGGGACAGAGGGAAAGTTTATCCCGGACAATCCCCCTAAATGACACACCATGGGACAGAGGGACAGTTTATCCCGACAATCCCCCTAAATGACACATCATGGGACAGAGGGACAGTTTATCCCGGACAATCCCCCTAAAGGACACACCATGGGACAGAGGGACAGTTTATCCTGGACAATCCCCCTAAAGGACACACCATGGGACAGGGGGACAGTTTATCCCGGACAATCCCCCTAAATGACACATCATGGGACAGAGGGACAGTTTATCCCGGACAATCCCCCTAAATGACACACCATGGGACAGAGGGACAGTTTATCCCGGACAATCCAGCTAAAGGACACACCATGGGACAGAGGGACAGTTTATCCCGGACAATCCCCCTAAAGGACAAATCATGGGACAGAGGAACAGCTTATCCCGGACAATCCCCCTAAAGGACACACCATGGGACAGAGGGACAGTTTATCCTGGACAATCCCCCTAAAGGACACGTCATGGGACAGAGGGACAGTTTATCCCGGACAATCCCCCTAAAGGACACACCATGGGACAGAGGGACAGTTTATCCTGGACAAGCCCCCTAAAGGACACATCATGGGACAGAGGGACAGTTTATCCTGGACAAGCCCCCTAAAGGACACACCATGGGACATAGGGACTGTTTATCCCGGACAATCCCCCTAAAGGACAAATCATGGGACAGAGGAACAGCTTATCCCGGACAATCCCCCTAAAGGACACACCATGGGACAGAGGGACAGTTTATCCTGGACAATCCCCCTAAAGGACACGTCATGGGACAGAGGGACAGTTTATCCCGGACAATCCCCCTAAAGGACACACCATGGGACAGAGGGACAGTTTATCCTGGACAAGCCCCCTAAAGGACACACCATGGGACAGAGGGACAGTTCATCCCGAACAATCCCCCTAAAGGACACATCATGGGACAGAGGGACAGTTTATCCCGGACAATCCCCTAAAGGACACATCATGGGACAGAGGGACAGTTTATCCTGGACAAGCCCCCTAAAGTACACATCACGGGACAGAGGGACAGTTTATCCTGGACAATCACCCTAAAGGACACATCATGGGACAGAGGGACAGTTTATCCCGGACAATCCCCCTTAATGACTAATCATGGAACAGAGGGATAGTTTATCCTGGACAATCCCCCTAAAGGACACATCATGGGACAGAGGGACAATTTATACCGGACAATCACTCTAAAGGACACATCATGGGAGAGAGGGACAGATTATCCCGTTCAATCCCCCTTAATGACACATCACGGGACAGAGGGATAGTTTATCCCGGACAATCCCCATAAAGGACACATCATGGGACAGAGGAACAGTTTATTCCGGACAATCCCCCTAAAGGACACACCATGGGACAGAGGGACAGTTTATCCTGGACAATCCCCCTAAAGGACACACCATGGGACAGACGGACAGTTTATCCTGGACAATCCCCTTAAAGGACACATCATTGGACAGAGGGATAGATTATCCCGGACAATCCCCTTAAAGGACACACCATGGGACAGAGGAACAGTTTATATCGTTCAATCCCCCTAATGGACACACCATGGGACAAAGGGACAGTTTATCCTGGACAATCCCCCTAAAGGACTCATCATGGGACAGAGGGACAGTTTATCCCGGACAATCCCCCTAAAGGACACAACATGGGACAGAGGGACATTTTATCCTGGACAATCCCCCTAAAGGACACACAATGGGACAGAGGGACATTTTATCCTGGACAATCCCCTTAAAGGACACACCATGGGACAGAGGGACAGTTTCTCCTAGACAATCCCCCTAAAGGACACATCATGGGACAGAGGGACAGTTTATACCGGACAATCACTCTAAAGGACACATCATGGGAGAGAGGGACAGATTATCCCGTTCAATCCCCCTTAATGACACATCACGGGACAGAGGGATAGTTTATCCCGGACAATCCCCATAAAGGACACATCATGGGACAGAGGAACAGTTTATTCCGGACAATCCCCCTAAAGGACACACCATGGGACAGAGGGACAGTTTATCCTGGACAATCCCCCTAAAGGACACATCATGGGACAGAGGGACAGTTTATCCTGGACAATCCCCCTAAAGGACACATCATGGGACAGAGGGGCAGTTTATCCCGTTCAATCCCCCTAAAAGACACATCATGGGACAGAGGGACAATTAATCCTGGACAATCCCCCTAAAGGACACACCATGGACAGAGGGACAGTTTATCCCGGACAATCCCCCTAAAGGACACACCATGGGACAGAGGGACAGTTTATCCCGGACAATCCCCCTATAGGACACACCATGGGACAGAGGGACAGTTTATCCCGGACAATCCCCCTAAAGGACACACCATGGGACAGAGGGACAGTTTATACCGTTCAATCCCCCTAAAGGACACATCATGGGACAGAGGGACAGCTGATCCCGTTCAATTCCCCTTAATGACACATCATGGGACAGAGGGACAGTTTATCCCGGACAATCCCCTAAAGGACACATCATGCGACAGAGGGACAGTTTATCCCGGACAATCCCCCTAAAGGACGCACCATGGGACAGAGGGACAGTTTATCCCGGACAATCCCCCTAAATGACACATCATGGGACAGAGGGACAGTTTATCCCGGACAATCCCCCTAAATGACACACCATGGGACAGAGGGACAGTTTATCACGGACAATCCCCCTAAATGACACATCATGGGACAGAGGGACAGTTTATCCTGGACAATCCCCCTAAAGGACAAATCATGGGACAGAGGGACAGTTTATCCCGGACAATCCAGCTAAAGGACACACCATGGGACTGAGGGACAGGTTATCCTGGACAATCCCCCTAAAGGACACGTCATGGGACTGAGGGACAGTTTATCCCGGACAATCTCCCTGAAGGACACACCATGGGACAGAGGGACAGTTTATCCTGGACAATCCACCAAAAGGACACACACAGTGGGACAGAGGGACAGTTTATCCTGGATAATCCCCCTAAAGGACACACCATGGGACAGACGGACAGTTTATCCTGGACAATCCCTCTAAAGGACACACCATGAGACAGAGGGACAATTTATCCTGGACAATCCTCCTAAAGGACACACCATGGGACAGAGGGACAGTTCATCCCGAACAATCCCCCTAAAGGACACATCATGGGACAGAGGGACAGTTTATCCTGGATAATCCCCCTAAAGGACACACCATGGGACAGAGGGACAGTTTATCCTGGACAAGCCCCCTAAAGGACACACCATGGGACAGAGGGACAGTTTATCCTGGACAATCCCCCTAAAGGACACACCATGGGACAGAGGGACAGTTTATCATGGACAAGACCCCTAAAGGACACACCATGGGACAGAGGGACAGTTCATCCCGAACAATCCCCCTAAAGGACACATCATGGGACAGTGGGACAGTTTATCCCGGACAATCCACCTTAATGACTCATCACGGGCAGAGGGACAGTTTATCCCGGACAATCCCCCTTAATGACTCATCATGGGACAGAGGGACAGTTTATCCCGGACAATCCCCCTTAATGACTCATCACGGGACAGAGGGATAGTTTATCCTGGACAATCCCCCTAAAGGACACATCATGGGACAGAGGGACAATTTATACCGGACAATCACTCTAAAGGACACATCATGGGAGAGAGGGACAGATTATCCCGTTCAATCCCCCTTAATGACACATCACGGGACAGAGGGATAGTTTATCCCGGACAATTCCCATAAAGGACACATCATGGGACAGAGGAACAGTTTATTCCGGACAATCCCCCTAATGGACACACCATGGGACAGAGGGTCAGTTTATCCTGGACAATCCCCCTAAAGGACACACCATGGGACAGAGGGACAGTTTATCCTGGACAATCCCCCTAAAGGACACACCATGGGACAGAGGGACATTTTATCCTGGACAATCCCCCTAAAGGACACATCATGGGACAGAGGGACAATTTATACCGGACAATCCCCCTAAAGGACACATCAGCGGACAGAGGAACAGTTTATTCCGGACAATCCCCCTAAAGGACACACCATGGGACAGAGGGACAGTTTATCCTGGACAATCCCCCTAAAGGACACACCATGGGACAGAGGGACAGTTTATCCTGGACAATCCCCCTAAAGGACACACCATGGGTCAGAGGGACAGTTTATCCCGGACATCATGGGACAGAGGGACAGTTTATCCCGTTCAATCCCCCTAAAAGACACATCATGGGACAGAGGGACATTTTATCACGGACAATCACCCTAAAGGACACATCATGGGACAGAGGGACAGTTTATCCTGGACAATCCCCCTAAAGGACACACCATGGGACAGAGGGACAGTTTAACCTGGACAATCCCCCTATAGAACACACCATGGGACAGAGGGACAGTTTATCCCGGACAATCCCCCTATAGGACACACCTTGGGACAGAGGGACAGTTTATCCTGGACAATCCCCCTAAAGGACACACCATGGGACAGAGGGACAGTTTATACCGTTCAATCCCCCTTAATGACCCATCATGGGACAGAGGGACAGTTTATCCCGGACAATCCCCCTAAAGGATACACCATGGGACAGAGGGGCAGTTTATCCTGGACAATCCCCCTAAAGGACACATCATGGGACAGAGGGACTGTTTATCCCGGACAATCCCCCTAAAGGACACACCATGGGACAGAGGGACAGTTTATCCTGGACAATCCCCCTTAATGTCACATCATGGGACAGAGGGACAGTTTATCCCGGACAAACCCCTAAAGGACACATCATGGGACAGTTTATCCTGGACAATCCCCATAAAGGACACATCATGGGACAGAGGGACAGTTTATCCCGGACAATCCCCCTTAATGTCATATCATGGGACAGAGGGACAGTTTATCCCGGACAATCCAGCTAAAGGACACATCATGGGACAGTGGGACAGTTTATCCAGGACAAACCCCTAAAGGACACATCATGGGACAGAGGGACAGTTTATCCTGGTCAATCCCCCTAAAGGACACATCATGGGACAGAGGGACATTTTATCACGGACAATCCCCCTAAAGAACACATCATGGGACAGAGGGACAGTTTATCCTGGACAATCCCCCTAAAGAACACATCATGGGACAGAGGGACAGTTTATCCTGGACAATCCCCCTAAAGGACACACCATAGGACAGAGGGACAGTTTATCCTGGACAATCCCCCTAAAGGACACACCATGGGACAGAGGGACAGTTTATCCTGGACAATCCCCCTAAAGGACACATCATGGGACAGAGGGACTGTTTATCCCGGACAATCCCCCTAAAGGACACACCATGGGACAGAGGGACAGTTTATCCTGGACAATCCCCCTAAAGGACACATCATGGGACAGAGGGACAGTTTATCCCGGACAAACCCCTAAAGGACACATCATGGGACAGAGGGACGGTTTATCCCGGACAATCCCCCTAAAGGACAAATCATGGGACAGAGGGACAGTTTATCCTGGACAATCCCCCTAAAGGACACATCATGGGACAGAGGGACAGTTTATCCCGGTCAATCCCCCTAAAGGACACACCATGGGACAGAGGGACAGTTTATCCCGGAAAATCCCCCTAAATGACACACCATGGGACAGAGGGACAGTTTATCCCGGACAATCCCCCTAAAGGACACATCATGGGACAGAGGAACAGTTTATCCCGGACAATCCCCCTAAAGGACACATCATGGGACAGAGGGACAGTTTATCCCGGACAATCCCCCTAAAGGACACATCATGGGACAGAGGGACAGTTTATCCTGGACAATCCCCCTAAAGGACACAACATGGGACAGAGGGACAGTTTATCCCGGACAATCCCCCTAAAGGACACATCATGGGACAGAGGAACAGTTTATCCTGGACAATCCCCCTAAAGGACACACCATGGGACAGAGGGACAGTTTATCCTGGACAATCCCCCTAAAGGACACATCATGGGACAGAGGGACAATTTATACCGGACAATCACTCTAAAGGACAAATCATGGGAGAGAGGGACAGATTATCCCGTTCAATCCCCCTTAATGACACATCACGGGACAGAGGGATAGTTTATCCCGGACAATCCCCATAAAGGACACATCATGGGACAGTGGAACAGTTTATTCCGGACAATCCCCCTAAAGGACACACCATGGGACAGAGGGACAGTTTATCCTGGACAATCCCCCTAAAGGACACACCATGGGACAGAGGGACAGTTTATCCCGGACAATCCCCCTAAAGGACACACCATTGGACAGAGGGACAGTTTATCCTGGACAATCCCCCTAAAGGACACACCATGGGTCAGAGGGACAGTTTATCCCGGACATCATGGGACAGAGGGACAGTTTATCCCGTTCAATCCCCCTAAAAGACACATCATGGGACAGAGGGACAGTTTATCCCGGACAATCCCCCTAAAGGACACACCATGGGTCAGAGGGACAGTTTATCCCGGACATCATGGGACAGAGGGACAGTTTATCCCGTTCAATCCCCCTAAAAGACACATCATGGGACAGAGGGACAGTTTATCCTGGACAATCCCCCTAAAGGACACACCATGGGACAGAGGGACAATTAATCCTGGACAATCCCCCTAAAGGACACACCATGGGACAGAGGGACAGTTTATCCCGGACAATATCCCTATACGACACACCATGGGATAGAGGGACAGTTTATCCCGGACAATCCCCCTAAATGACACATCATGGGACAGAGGGACAGTTTATCCCGGACAATCCCCCTAAAGGACACACCATGGGACAGAGGGACAGTTTATCCCGGACAATCCCCCTAAATGACACATCATGGGACAGAGGGACAGTTTATCCCGGACATCATGGGACAGAGGGACAGTTTATCCCGTTCAATCCCCCTAAAAGACACATCATGGGACAGAGGGACAATTAATCCTGGACAATCCCCCTAAAGGACACAGCATGGGACAGAGGGACAGTTTATTCCGGACAATCCCCCTAAAGGACACACCATGGGACAGAGGGACAGTTTATCCCGTTCAATCCCCCTTAATGACACATCATGGGACAGAGGAACAGTTTATCCCGGACAATCCCCCGAAAGGATACACCATGGGACAGAGGGGCAGTTTATCCCGGACAATCCCCCTAAAGGATACACCATGGGACAGAGGGACAGTTTATCCCGGACAATCCCCCTAAAGGACACATCATGGGACAGAGGGACAGTTTATCCTTGACAATCCCCCTAAAGGACACATCATGCGACAGAGGGACAGTTTATCCTGGACTATCCCCTTCAAGGACACATCATGGGACAGAGGGACAGTTTATCCCGGACAATCCCCCTAAATGACACACCATGGGACAGTTTATCCCGGACAATCCCCCTAAATGACACATCATGGGACAGAGGGACAGTTTATCCCGGACAATCCCCCTAAAGGACACACCATGGGACAGAGGGACAGTTTATCCCGGACAATCCCCCTAAATGACACATCATGGGACAGAGGGACAGTTTATCCCGGACAATCCCCCTAAATGACACACCATGGGCCAGAGGGACAGTTTATCCCGGACAATCCAGCTAAAGGACACACCATGGGACAGAGGGACAGTTTATCCCGGACAATCCCCCTAAAGGACACACCATGGGACAGAGGGACAGTTTAACCTGGACAATCCCCATAAAGGACACATCATGGGACAGAGGGACAGTTTATCCTGGACAATCCCCCTAAAGGACACATCATGGGACAGAGGGACAGTTTATCCTGGACAATCCCCCTAAAGGACACACCATGGGACAGAGGGACAGATTATCCTGGACAATCCCCCTAAAGGACACATCATGGGCCAGATGGACAGTTTATCCTGGACAACCCCTCAAAAGGACACACCATGGGACAGAGGGACAGTTTATCCTGGATAATTCCCTTAAAGGACACATCATGGGACAGAGGGATAGTTTATCCCGGACAATCCCCTTAAAGGACGCATCATGGGACAGAGGAAAAGTTTCTCCTGGACAATCCCCCAAAAGGACAAATCATGGGAAAGAACGACAGTTTATCCCGTTGAATTCCCCTTCATGACACATCATGGGACAGAGGAACAGTTTATTCCGGACAATCCCCCTAAAGGACACACCATGGGACAGAGGGACAGTTTATCCTGGACAATCCCCCTAAAGGACACATCATGGGACAGAGGGACATTTTATCCTGCACAATCCCCCTAAAGGACACACCATGGGACAGAGGGACAGTTTCTCCTAGAAAATCCCCCTAAAGGACACACCATGGGACAGAGGGACAGTTTATCCTAGAAAATCCCCCTAAAGGACACACCATGGGACAGAGGGACAGTTTATCCTGGACAATCCCCCTAAAGGACACACCATGGGACAGAGGGACAATTTATCCTCGGCAATCCCCCTATAGGACACACCATGGGACAGAGGGACAGTTTATCCCGGACAATCCCCCTAAAGGACACACCATGGGACAGAGGGACAGTTTATCCCGGACAATCCCCCTGAAGGACACATCATGGGACAGAGGGACAGTTTATATCGTTCAATCCCCCTAAAGGACACAACATGGGACAGAGGAACAGTTTATCCCGGACAATCCCCCTAAAGGACACAACATGGGATTGAGGGACAGTTTATATCGTTCAATCCCCCTAAAGGACACATCACGGGACAGAGGAACAGTTTATCCCGGACAATCCCCCTAAAGGACTCATCATGGGACAGAGGGACAGTTTATCCTGGACAATCCTCCTAAAGGACACACCATGGGACAGAGGGACATTTTATCCTGGACAATCCCCCTAAAGGACACAACATGGGACAGAGGGACAATTTATACCGGATAATCACTCTAAAGGACACATCATGGGAGAGAGGGACAGATTATCCCGTTCAATCCCCCTTAATGACACATCACGGGACAGAGGGATAGTTTATCCCGGACAATCCCCATAAAGGACACATCATGGGACAGAGGAACAGTTTATTCCGGACAATCCCCCTAAAGGACACACCATGGGACAGAGGGACAGTTTATCCTGGACAATCCCCCTAAAGGACACACCATGGGTCAGAGGGACAGTTTATCCCGGACATCATGGGACAGAGGGACAGTTTATCCCGTTCAATCCCCCTAAAAGACACATCATGGGACAGAGGGACAGTTTATCCTGGACAATCCCCCTAAAGGACACATCATGGGACAGAGGGACAATTAATCCTGGACAATCCCCCTAAAGGACACATCATGGGACAGAGGGACAGTTTATCCCGGACAATCCCCCTATAGGACACACCATGGGACAGAGGGACAGTTTATCCCGGACAATCCCCCTAAAGGACACACCATGGGACAGAGGGACAGTTTATACCGTTCAATCCCCCTTAATGACACATCATGGGACAGAGGGACAGCTTATCCCGTTCAATCCCCCTTAATGACACATCATGGGACAGAGGAACAGATTATCCCGGACAATCCCCCTAAAGGATACACCATGGGACAGAGGGGCAGTTTATCCCGGACAATCCCCCTAAAGGACACATCATGCGACAGAGGGACAGTTTATCCTGGACTATCCCCTTCAAGGACACATCATGGGACAGAGGGAAAGTTTATCCCGGACAATCCCCCTAAATGACACACCATGGGACAGAGGGACAGTTTATCCCGACAATCCCCCTAAATGACACATCATGGGACAGAGGGACAGTTTATCCCGGACAATCCCCCTAAAGGACACACCATGGGACAGAGGGACAGTTTATCCTGGACAATCCCCCTAAAGGACACACCATGGGACAGGGGGACAGTTTATATCGTTCAATCCCCCTAAAGGACACAACATGGGACAGAGGAACAGTTTATCCCGGACAATCCCCCTAAAGGACACAACATGGGATTGAGGGACAGTTTATATCGTTCAATCCCCCTAAAGGACACATCACGGGACAGAGGAACAGTTTATCCCGGACAATCCCCCTAAAGGACTCATCATGGGACAGAGGGACAGTTTATCCTGGACAATCCTCCTAAAGGACACACCATGGGACAGAGGGACATTTTATCCTGGACAATCCCCCTAAAGGACACAACATGGGACAGAGGGACAATTTATACCGGATAATCACTCTAAAGGACACATCATGGGAGAGAGGGACAGATTATCCCGTTCAATCCCCCTTAATGACACATCACGGGACAGAGGGATAGTTTATCCCGGACAATCCCCATAAAGGACACATCATGGGACAGAGGAACAGTTTATTCCGGACAATCCCCCTAAAGGACACACCATGGGACAGAGGGACAGTTTATCCTGGACAATCCCCCTAAAGGACACACCATGGGTCAGAGGGACAGTTTATCCCGGACATCATGGGACAGAGGGACAGTTTATCCCGTTCAATCCCCCTAAAAGACACATCATGGGACAGAGGGACAGTTTATCCTGGACAATCCCCCTAAAGGACACATCATGGGACAGAGGGACAATTAATCCTGGACAATCCCCCTAAAGGACACATCATGGGACAGAGGGACAGTTTATCCCGGACAATCCCCCTATAGGACACACCATGGGACAGAGGGACAGTTTATCCCGGACAATCCCCCTAAAGGACACACCATGGGACAGAGGGACAGTTTATACCGTTCAATCCCCCTTAATGACACATCATGGGACAGAGGGACAGCTTATCCCGTTCAATCCCCCTTAATGACACATCATGGGACAGAGGAACAGATTATCCCGGACAATCCCCCTAAAGGATACACCATGGGACAGAGGGGCAGTTTATCCCGGACAATCCCCCTAAAGGACACATCATGCGACAGAGGGACAGTTTATCCTGGACTATCCCCTTCAAGGACACATCATGGGACAGAGGGAAAGTTTATCCCGGACAATCCCCCTAAATGACACACCATGGGACAGAGGGACAGTTTATCCCGACAATCCCCCTAAATGACACATCATGGGACAGAGGGACAGTTTATCCCGGACAATCCCCCTAAAGGACACACCATGGGACAGAGGGACAGTTTATCCTGGACAATCCCCCTAAAGGACAAATCATGGGACAGAGGAACAGCTTATCCCGGACAATCCCCCTAAAGGACACACCATGGGACAGAGGGACAGTTTATCCTGGACAAGCCCCCTAAAGGACACATCATGGGACAGAGGGACAGTTTATCCTGGACAAGCCCCCTAAAGGACACACCATGGGACAGAGGGACAGTTTATCCCGGACAATCCCCCTAAAGGACAAATCATGGGACAGAGGAACAGCTTATCCCGGACAATCCCCCTAAAGGACACACCATGGGACAGAGGGACAGTTTATCCTGGACAATCCCCCTAAAGGACACGTCATGGGACAGAGGGACAGTTTATCCCGGACAATCCCCCTAAAGGACACACCATGGGACAGAGGGACAGTTTATCCTGGACAAGCCCCCTAAAGGACACACCATGGGACAGAGGGACAGTTCATCCCGAACAATCCCCCTAAAGGACACATCATGGGACAGAGGGACAGTTTATCCCGGACAATCCCCTAAAGGACACATCATGGGACAGAGGGACAGTTTATCCTGGACAAGCCCCCTAAAGTACACATCACGGGACAGAGGGACAGTTTATCCTGGACAATCACCCTAAAGGACACATCATGGGACAGAGGGACAGTTTATCCCGGACAATCCCCCTTAATGACTAACCATGGAACAGAGGGATAGTTTATCCTGGACAATCCCCCTAAAGGACACATCATGGGACAGAGGGACAATTTATACCGGACAATCACTCTAAAGGACACATCATGGGAGAGAGGGACAGATTATCCCGTTCAATCCCCCTTAATGACACATCACGGGACAGAGGGATAGTTTATCCCGGACAATCCCCATAAAGGACACACCATGGGACAGAGGAACAGTTTATATCGTTCAATCCCCCTAATGGACACACCATGGGACAAAGGGACAGTTTATCCTGGACAATCCCCCTAAAGGACACATCATGGGACAGAGGGACAGTTTATCCCGGACAATCCCCCTAAAGGACTCATCATGGGACAGAGGGACAGTTTATCCCGGACAATCCCCCTAAAGGACACAACATGGGACAGAGGGACATTTTATCCTGGACAATCCCCCTAAAGGACACACAATGGGACAGAGGGACATTTTATCCTGGACAATCCCCTTAAAGGACACACCATGGGACAGAGGGACAGTTTCTCCTAGACAATCCCCCTAAAGGACACATCATGGGACAGAGGGACAGTTTATACCGGACAATCACTCTAAAGGACACATCATGGGAGAGAGGGACAGATTATCCCGTTCAATCCCCCTTAATGACACATCACGGGACAGAGGGATAGTTTATCCCGGACAATCCCCATAAAGGACACATCATGGGACAGAGGAACAGTTTATTCCGGACAATCCCCCTAAAGGACACACCATGGGAGAGAGGGACAGTTTACCCTGGACAATCCCCCTAAAGGACACATCATGGGACAGAGGGACAGTTTATCCTGGACAATCCCCCTAAAGGACACATCATGGGACAGAGGGGCAGTTTATCCCGTTCAATCCCCCTAAAAGACACATCATGGGACAGAGGGACAATTAATCCTGGACAATCCCCCTAAAGGACACACCATGGACAGAGGGACAGTTTATCCCGGACAATCCCCCTAAAGGACACACCATGGGACAGAGGGACAGTTTATCCCGGACAATCCCCCTATAGGACACACCATGGGACAGAGGGACAGTTTATCCCGGACAATCCCCCTAAAGGACACACCATGGGACAGAGGGACAGTTTATACCGTTCAATCCCCCTAAAGGACACATCATGGGACAGAGGGACAGCTTATCCCGTTCAATTCCCCTTAATGACACATCATGGGACAGAGGGACAGTTTATCCCGGACAATCCCCTAAAGGACACATCATGCGACAGAGGGACAGTTTATCCCGGACAATCCCCCTAAAGGACGCACCATGGGACAGAGGGACAGTTTATCGCGGACAATCCCCCTAAATGACACATCATGGGACAGAGGGACAGTTTATCCCGGACAATCCCCCTAAATGACACACCATGGGACAGAGGGACAGTTTATCCTGGACAATCCCCCTAAAGGACAAATCATGGGACAGAGGGACAGTTTATCCCGGACAATCCAGCTAAAGGACACACCATGGGACTGAGGGACAGGTTATCCTGGACAATCCCCCTAAAGGACACGTCATGGGACTGAGGGACAGTTTATCCCGGACAATCTCCCTGAAGGACACACCATGGGACAGAGGGACAGTTTATCCTGGACAATCCACCAAAAGGACACACACAGTGGGACAGAGGGACAGTTTATCCTGGATAATCCCCCTAAAGGACACACCATGGGACAGACGGACAGTTTATCCTGGACAATCCCTCTAAAGGACACACCATGAGACAGAGGGACAATTTATCCTGGACAATCCTCCTAAAGGACACACCATGGGACAGAGGGACAGTTCATCCCGAACAATCCCCCTAAAGGACACATCATGGGACAGAGGGACAGTTTATCCTGGATAATCCCCCTAAAGGACACACCATGGGACAGAGGGACAGTTTATCCTGGACAAGCCCCCTAAAGGACACACCATGGGACAGAGGGACAGTTTATCCTGGACAATCCCCCTAAAGGACACACCATGGGACAGAGGGACAGTTTATCATGGACAAGACCCCTAAAGGACACACCATGGGACAGAGGGACAGTTCATCCCGAACAATCCCCCTAAAGGACACATCATGGGACAGTGGGACAGTTTATCCCGGACAATCCACCTTAATGACTCATCACGGGACAGAGGGACAGTTTATCCCGGACAATCCCCCTTAATGACTCATCATGGGACAGAGGGTCAGTTTATCCCGGACAATCCCCCTTAATGACTCATCACGGGACAGAGGGATAGTTTATCCTGGACAATCCCCCTAAAGGACACATCATGGGACAGAGGGACAGATTATCCCGTTCAATCCCCCTTAATGACACATCACGGGACAGAGGGATAGTTTATCCCGGACAATTCCCATAAAGGACACATCATGGGACAGAGGAACAGTTTATTCCGGACAATCCCCCTAATGGACACACCATGGGACAGAGGGTCAGTTTATCCTGGACAATCCCCCTAAAGGACACACCATGGGACAGAGGGACAGTTTATCCTGGACAATCCCCCTAAAGGACTCACCATGGGACAGAGGGACATTTTATCCTGGACAATCCCCCTAAAGGACACATCATGGGACAGAGGGACAATTTATACCGGACAATCCCCCTAAAGGACACATCAGCGGACAGAGGAACAGTTTATTCCGGACAATCCCCCTAAAGGACACACCATGGGACAGAGGGACAGTTTATCCTGGACAATCCCCCTAAAGGACACATCATGGGACAGAGGGACAGTTTATCCTGGACAATCCCCCTAAAGGACACACCATGGGTCAGAGGGACAGTTTATCCCGGACATCATGGGACAGAGGGACAGTTTATCCCGTTCAATCCCCCTAAAAGACACATCATGGGACAGAGGGACATTTTATCACGGACAATCCCCCTAAAGGACACATCATGGGACAGAGGGACAGTTTATCCCGGACAATCCCCCTATAGGACACACCTTGGGACAGAGGGACAGTTTATCCTGGACAATCCCCCTAAAGGACACACCATGGGACAGAGGGACAGTTTATACCGTTCAATCCCCCTTAATGACCCATCATGGGACAGAGGGACAGTTTATCCCGGACAATCCCCCTAAAGGATACACCATGGGACAGAGGGGCAGTTTATCCTGGACAATCCCCCTAAATGCCACATCATGGGACAGAGGGACAGTTTATCCCGGATAATCCCCCTTAATGTCACATCATGGGACAGAGGGACAGTTTATCCCGGACAAACCCCTAAAGGACACATCATGGGACAGTTTATCCTGGACAATCCCCATAAAGGACACATCATGGGACAGAGGGACAGTTTATCCCGGACAATCCCCCTAAAGGACACATCATGGGACAGAGGGACAGTTTATCCTGGACAATCCCCCTAAAGGACACACCATGGGACAGAGGGGCAGTTTATCCTGGACAATCCCCCTACAGGACACATCATGGGACAGAGGGACAGTTCATCCCGGACAATCCCCCTAATGGACACACCATGGGACAGAGGGACAGTTTATCCTGGACAATCCCCCTAAAGGACACACCATGGGACAGTTTATCCCGGACAATCCCCCTAAAGGACACATCATGGGACAGAGGGACAGTTTATCCCGGACAGTCCCCTTAAAGGACACACCATGGGACAGAGGGACAGTTTATCCCGGACAATCCCCCTAAAGGACACATCATGGGATCGAGGAACAGTTTATCCCGGACAATCCCCCTAAAGGACACACCATGGGACAGAGGGACAGTTTATCCCGTACAATCCCCCTGAAGGACACATCATGGGACAGAGGGACAGTTTATCCCGGACAATTACCCTAAAGTACACACCATGGGACAGAGGGACAGTTTATCCCGGACAATCCCCCTAAATGACACACCATGGGACAGAGGAACAGGTTATCCCGGACAATCCCCATAAAGGACACATCATGGGATAGAGGAACAGTTTATCCTGGACAATCCCCCTAAAGGACACACCATGGGATAGAGGAACAGTTTATCCCGGACAATCCCCCTAATTGACACTTCATGGGACAGAGGGACAGTTTATCCTGGACAATCCCCCTAAATGACCCATCATGGGACAGAGGGACAGTTTATCCCGGACAATCCCCCTAAAGGATACACCATGGGACAGAGAGACATTTTATCCCGAACAATCCCCCTAAAGGACATATCATGGGTCAGAGGGACAGTTTATCCCGGACAATCCCCCAAAAGGACACACCATGGGACAGAGAGACATTTTATCCCGAACAATCCCCCTAAAGGACACATCATGGGTCAGAGGGACAGTTTATCCCGGACAATCCCCCTAAAGGACACATCATGGGACAGTGGGACAGTTTATCCTGGACAATCCCCCTAAAGGACACACCATGGGACAGAGGGACAGTTTATCCCGGACAATCCCCCTAAAGGACACACCAAGGGACAAAGGGATAGTTTATCCCGGACAATCCCCCTAAAGGACACATCATGGGACAGTGGGACAGTTTATCCTGGACAATCCCCCTAAAGGACACACCATGGGACAGTGGGACAGTTTATCCTGGACAATCCCCCTAAAGGACACATCATGGGACAGTGGGACAGTTTATCCTGGACAATCCCCCTAAAGGACACATCATGGGACAGAGGGACAGTTTATCCTGGACAATCCCCCTAAAGGACACACCATGGGACAGAGGGACATTTTATCCTGGACAATCCCCCTAAAGGACACACCATGGGGCAGAGGGACATTTTATCCTAGACAATCCCCCTAAAGGAAACATCATGGGACAGAGGGACAGTTTATCCCGGAGAATCCCCCTAAATGACACATCATGGGACAGAGGGACATTTTATCACGGACAATCCCCCTAAAGGACACACCATGGGACAGAGGGACAATTAATCCCGGACAATCCCCCTATAGGACACACCATGGGACAGAGGGACAGTTTATCCCGGACAATCCCCCTATAGGACACACCATGGGACAGAGGGACAGTTTATCCCGGACAATCCCCCTAAAGGACACACCATGGGACAGAGGGACAGTTTATCCCGGACAATCCCCCTAAATGACACACCATGGGACAGAGAAACAGGTTATCCCGGACAATCCCCATAAAGGACACATCATGGGATAGAGGAACAGTTTATCCTGGACAATCCCCCGAAAGGACACACCATGGGACAGAGGGACATTTTATCCTGGACAATCCCTCTAAAGGATATATCATGGGACAGAGGGACAATTTATCCCGGACAATCCTCCTAAAGGACACATCATGGGACAGAGGGATAGTTTATCCCGGACAATCCCCATAAAGGACACATCATGGGACAGAGGAACAGTATATTCCGGACAATCCCCCTAAAGGACACACCATGGGACAGAGGGACAGTTTATCCTGGACAATCCCCCTCAAGGACACATCATGGGACAGAGGGACAGTTTATCCTGGACAATCCCCCTAAAGGACACGCCATGGGACAGAGGGACAGTTTCTCCTAGACAATCCCCCTAAAGGACACATCATGGGACAGAGGGACAATTTATACCGGACAATCACTCTAAAGGACACATCATGGGACAGAGGGACAGATTATCCCGTTCAATCCCCCTTAATGACACATCACGGGACAGAGGGATAGTTTATCCCGGACAATCCCCGTAAAGGACACATCATGGGACAGAGGAACAGTTTATTCCGGACAATCCCCCTAAAGGACACACCATGGGACAGAGGGACAGTTTATCCTGGACAATCCCCCTAAAGGACACACCATGGTCAGAGGGACAGTTTATCCCGGACATCATGGGACAGAGGGAAAGTTTATCCCGTTCAATCCCCCTAAAAGACACATCATGGGACAGAGGGACATTTTATCACGGACAATCACCCTAAAGGACACACCATGGGACAGAGGGACAGTTTATCCCGGACAATCCCCCTAAATGACACATCATGGGACAGAGGGACAGTTTATCCTGGACAATCCCCTAAAGGACACATCATGGGACAGAGGGACAGTTTATCCCGGACAATCCCCCTAAATGACACACCATGGGACAGAGGGACAGTTTATCCCGGACAATCCCCCTAAATGACACATCATGGGACAGAGGGACAGTTTATCCCGGACAATCCCCCTAAAGGACACACCATGGGACAGAGGGACAGTTTATCCCGGACAATCCCCCTAAATGACACATCATGGGACAGAGGGACAGTTTATCCCGGACAATCCCCCTAAATGACACAACATGGGACAGAGGGACAGTTTATCCCGGACAATCCAGCTAAAGGACACACCATGGGACAGAGGGACAGTTTATCCCGGACAATCCCCCTAAAGGACAAATCATGGGACAGAAGAACAGTTCATCCCGAACAATCCCCCTAAAGGACACATCATGGGACAGAGGGACAGTTTATCCCGGACAATCCCCTAAAGGACACACCATGGGACAGAGGGACAGTTTATCCTGGACAATCCCCTAAAGGACACATCATGGGACAGAGGGACAGTTTATCCTGGACAATCCCCTAAAGGACACATCATGGGACAGAGGGACAGTTTATCCTGGATAATCCCCCTAAAGGACACACCATGGGTCAGAGGGACAGTTTATCCTGGACAATCCCCTTAAAGAACACATCATGGGACAGAGGGATAGTTTATCCCGGACAATCCCCTTAAAGGACACACCATGGGACAGAGGGACAGTTTATCCCGGACAATCCCCCTAAAGGACACATCATGGGACAGAGGAACAGTTTATCCTGGACAATCCCCCTTAAGGACACACCATGGCACAGAGGAACAGTTTATCCCGGACAATCCCCCTAAAGGACACATCACGGGACAGAGGGACAGTTTATCCCGGACAATCCCCCTTAATGACTCATCATGGGACAGAGGGACAGTTTATCCCGGACAATCCCCCTTAATGACACATCACGGGACAGAGGGATAGTTTATCCCGGACAATCCCCATAAAGGACACATCATGGGACAGAGGAACAGTTTATCCCGGACAATCCCCATAAAGGACAGATCATGGGACAGAGGGACATTTTATCCTGGACAATCCCCCTAAAGGACACACCATGGGACAGAGGGACATTTTATCCTGGACAATCCCCCTAAAGGACACGCCATGGGACAGAGGGACAGTTTCTCCTAGACAATCCCCCTAAAGGACACATCATGGGAGAGAGGGACAGATTATCCCGTTCAATCCCCCTTAATGACACATCACGGGACAGAGGGATAGTTTATCCCGGACAATCCCCATAAAGGACACATCATGGGACAGAGGAACAGTTTATTCCGGACAATCCCCCTAAAGGACACACCATGGGACAGAGGGACAGTTTATCCGGGACAATCCCCCTAAAGGACACATCAAGGGAAAGAGGGACAGTTTATCCTGGACAATCCCCCTAAAGGACACACCATGGGTCAGAGGGACAGTTTATCCCGGACATCATGGGACAGAGGGACAGCTTATCCCGTTCAATCCCCCTAAAAGACACATCATGGGACAGAGGGACATTTTATCACGGACAATCACCCTAAAGGACACATCATGGGACAGAGGGACAATTAATCCTGGACAATCCCCCTAAAGGACACACCATGGGAGAGAGGGACAGATTATCCCGTTCAATCCCCCTTAATGACACATCACGGGACAGAGGGATAGTTTATCCCGGACAATCCCCCTAAAGGACACACCATGGGGCAGAGGGACAGTTTATCCCGGACAATCCCCCTATAGGACACACCATGGGACAGAGGGACAGTTTATCCCGGACAATCACTCTAAAGGACACATCATGGGAGAGAGGGACAGATTATCCCGTTCAATCCCCCTTAATGACACATCACGGGACAGAGGGATAGTTTATCCCGGACAATCCCCATAAAGGACACATCATGGGACAGAGGAACAGTTTATTCCGGACAATCCCCCTAAAGGACACATCATGGGACAGAGGAACAGTTTATTCCGGACAATCCCCCTAAAGGACACATCATGGGACAGAGGAACAGTTTATCCCGGACAATCCCCCTAAAGGACACGCCATGGGACAGAGGGACAGTTTATCCTGGACAATCCCCCTAAAGGACACATCATGGGACAGAGGGACAATTTATACCGGACAATCACTCTAAAGGACACATCATGGGAGAGAGGGACAGTTTATCCTGGACAATCCCCCAAAAGAACACACCATGGGACAGAGGGACAGTTTATCCCGGACAATCCCCCAAAAGGACACACCATGGGACAGAGAGACATTTTATCCCGAACAATCCCCCTAAAGGACATATCATGGGTCAGAGGGACAGTTTATCCCGGACAATCCCCCAAAAGGACACACCATGGGACAGAGAGACATTTTATCCCGAACAATCCCCCTAAAGGACACATCATGGGTCAGAGGGACAGTTTATCCCGGACAATCCCCCTAAAGGACACATCATGGGACAGTGGGACAGTTTATCCTGGACAATCCCCCTAAAGGACACACCATGGGACAGAGGGACAGTTTATCCCGGACAATCCCCCTAAAGGACACACCAAGGGACAAAGGGATAGTTTATCCCGGACAATCCCCCTAAAGGACACATCATGGGACAGTGGGACAGTTTATCCTGGACAATCCCCCTAAAGGACACACCATGGGACAGTGGGACAGTTTATCCTGGACAATCCCCCTAAAGGACACATCATGGGACAGTGGGACAGTTTATCCTGGACAATCCCCCTAAAGGACACATCATGGGACAGAGGGACAGTTTATCCTGGACAATCCCCCTAAAGGACACACCATGGGACAGAGGGACATTTTATCCTGGACAATCCCCCTAAAGGACACACCATGGGGCAGAGGGACATTTTATCCTAGACAATCCCCCTAAAGGAAACATCATGGGACAGAGGGACAGTTTATCCCGGAGAATCCCCCTAAATGACACATCATGGGACAGAGGGACATTTTATCACGGACAATCCCCCTAAAGGACACACCATGGGACAGAGGGACAATTAATCCCGGACAATCCCCCTATAGGACACACCATGGGACAGAGGGACAGTTTATCCCGGACAATCCCCCTATAGGACACACCATGGGACAGAGGGACAGTTTATCCCGGACAATCCCCCTAAAGGACACACCATGGGACAGAGGGACAGTTTATCCCGGACAATCCCCCTAAATGACACACCATGGGACAGAGAAACAGGTTATCCCGGACAATCCCCATAAAGGACACATCATGGGATAGAGGAACAGTTTATCCTGGACAATCCCCCGAAAGGACACACCATGGGACAGAGGGACATTTTATCCTGGACAATCCCTCTAAAGGATATATCATGGGACAGAGGGACAATTTATCCCGGACAATCCTCCTAAAGGACACATCATGGGACAGAGGGATAGTTTATCCCGGACAATCCCCATAAAGGACACATCATGGGACAGAGGAACAGTTTATTCCGGACAATCCCCCTAAAGGACACACCATGGGACAGAGGAACAGTTTATCCTGGACAATCCCCCTCAAGGACACATCATGGGACAGAGGGACAGTTTATCCTGGACAATCCCCCTAAAGGACACGCCATGGGACAGAGGGACAGTTTCTCCTAGACAATCCCCCTAAAGGACACATCATGGGACAGAGGGACAATTTATACCGGACAATCACTCTAAAGGACACATCATGGGACAGAGGGACAGATTATCCCGTTCAATCCCCCTTAATGACACATCACGGGACAGAGGGATAGTTTATCCCGGACAATCCCCGTAAAGGACACATCATGGGACAGAGGAACAGTTTATTCCGGACAATCCCCCTAAAGGACACACCATGGGACAGAGGGACAGTTTATCCTGGACAATCCCCCTAAAGGACACACCATGGGTCAGAGGGACAGTTTATCCCGGACATCATGGGACAGAGGGAAAGTTTATCCCGTTCAATCCCCCTAAAAGACACATCATGGGACAGAGGGACATTTTATCACGGACAATCACCCTAAAGGACACACCATGGGACAGAGGGACAGTTTATCCCGGACAATCCCCCTAAATGACACATCATGGGACAGAGGGACAGTTTATCCTGGACAATCCCCTAAAGGACACATCATGGGACAGAGGGACAGTTTATCCCGGACAATCCCCCTAAATGACACACCATGGGACAGAGGGACAGTTTATCCCGGACAATCCCCCTAAATGACACATCATGGGACAGAGGGACAGTTTATCCCAGACAATCCCCCTAAAGGACACACCATGGGACAGAGGGACAGTTTATCCCGGACAATCCCCCTAAATGACACATCATGGGACAGAGGGACAGTTTATCCCGGACAATCCCCCTAAATGACACAACATGGGACAGAGGGACAGTTTATCCCGGACAATCCAGCTAAAGGACACACCATGGGACAGAGGGACAGTTTATCCTGGATAATCCCCCTAAAGGACACACCATGGGACAGAGGGACAGTTTATCCCGGACAATCCCCTTAAAGAACACATCATGGGACAGAGGGATAGTTTATCCCGGACAATCCCCTTAAAGGACACACCATGGGACAGAGGGACAGTTTATCCCGGACAATCCCCCTAAAGGACACATCATGGGACAGAGGAACAGTTTATCCTGGACAATCCCCCTTAAGGACACACCATGGCACAGAGGAACAGTTTATCCCGGACAATCCCCCTAAAGGACTCATCACGGGACAGAGGGACAGTTTATCCCGGACAATCCCCCTTAATGACTCATCATGGGACAGAGGGACAGTTTATCCCGGACAATCCCCCTTAATGACACATTACGGGACAGAGGGATAGTTTATCCCGGACAATCCCCATAAAGGACACATCATGGGACAGAGGAACAGTTTATCCCGGACAATCCCCATAAAGGACACATCATGGGACAGAGGGACATTTTATCCTGGACAATCCCCCTAAAGGACACACCATGGGACAGAGGGACATTTTATCCTGGACAATCCCCCTAAAGGACACGCCATGGGACAGAGGGACAGTTTCTCCTAGACAATCCCCCTAAAGGACACATCATGGGAGAGAGGGACAGATTATCCCGTTCAATCCCCCTTAATGACACATCACGGGACAGAGGGATAGTTTATCCCGGACAATCCCCATAAAGGACACATCATGGGACAGAGGAACAGTTTATTCCGGACAATCCCCCTAAAGGACACACCATGGGACAGAGGGACAGTTTATCCGGGACAATCCCCCTAAAGGACACATCAAGGGAAAGAGGGACAGTTTATCCTGGACAATCCCCCTAAAGGACACACCATGGGTCAGAGGGACAGTTTATCCCGGACATCATGGGACAGAGGGACAGCTTATCCCGTTCAATCCCCCTAAAAGACACATCATGGGACAGAGGGACATTTTATCACGGACAATCACCCTAAAGGACACATCATGGGACAGAGGGACAATTAATCCTGGACAATCCCCCTAAAGGACACACCATGGGAGAGAGGGACAGATTATCCCGTTCAATCCCCCTTAATGACACATCACGGGACAGAGGGATAGTTTATCCCGGACAATCCCCCTAAAGGACACACCATGGGGCAGAGGGACAGTTTATCCCGGACAATCCCCCTATAGGACACACCATGGGACAGAGCGACAGTTTATCCCGGACAATCACTCTAAAGGACACATCATGGGAGAGAGGGACAGATTATCCCGTTCAATCCCCCTTAATGACACATCACGGGACAGAGGGATAGTTTATCCCGGACAATCCCCATAAAGGACACATCATGGGACAGAGGAACAGTTTATTCCGGACAATCCCCCTAAAGGACACATCATGGGACAGAGGGACAGTTTATTCCGGACAATCCCCCTAAAGGACACATCATGGGACAGAGGAACAGTTTATCCCGGACAATCCCCCTAAAGGACACGCCATGGTACAGAGGGACAGTTTATCCTGGACAATCCCCCTAAAGGACACATCATGGGACAGAGGGACAATTTATACCGGACAATCACTCTAAAGGACACATCATGGGAGAGAGGGACAGATTATCCCGTTCAATCCCCCTTAATGACACATCACGGGACAGAGGGATAGTTTATCCCGGACAATCCCCATAAAGGACACATCATGGGACAGAGGAACAGTTTATTCCGGACAATCCCCCTAAAGGACACACCATGGGGCAGAGGGACAGTTTATCCTGGACAATCCCCCTAAAGGACACATCATGGGACAGAGGGACAGTTTATCCTGGACATCATGGGACAGAGGGACAGTTTATCCCGTTCAATCCCCCTAAAAGACACATCATGGGACAGAGGGACAGTTAATCCTGGACAATCCCCCTAAAGGACACATCATGGGACAGAGGGACAATTAATCCTGGACAATCCCCCTAAAGGACACAACATGGGACAGAGGGACAGTTTATCCCGGACAATCCCCCTATAGGACACACCATGGGACAGAGGGACAGTTTATCCTGGACAATCCCCCTTAATGACACATCATGGGACAGAGGGACAGCTTATCCCGTTCAATCCCCCTAAATGACACATCATGGGACAGAGGGACAGTTTATCCCGGACAATCCCCCTAAAGGATACACCATGGGACAGAGGGATAGATTATCCCGGACAGTCCCCCTAAAGGACACATCATGGGACAGAGGGACAGTTTATCCAGGACAATCCCCTTCAAGGACACATCATGGGACAGAGGGAAAGTTTATCCCGGACAATCCCCCTAAATGACACACCATGGGACAGAGGGACAGTTTATCCCGGACAATCCCCTAACGGACACATCATGCGACAGAGGGACAGTTTATCCTGTACTATCCCCTTCAAGGACACATCATGGGACAGAGGGAAAGTTTATCCCTGACAATCCCCCTAAATGACACACCATGGGACAGAGGGACAGTTTATCCCGGACAATCCCCCTAAATGACACATCATGGGACAGAGGGACAGTTTATCCCGGACAATCCCCCTAAAGGACACACCATGGGACAGAGGGACAGTTTATCCCGGACAATCCCCCTAAATGACACATCATGGGACAGAGGGACAGTTTATCCCGGACAATCCCCCTTAATGACACATCACGGGACAGAGGGATAGTTTATCCCGGACAATCCCCATAAAGGACACATCATGGGACAGAGGAACAGTTTATTCCGGACAATCCCCCTAAAGGACACACCATGGGACAGAGGGACAGTTTATCCTGGACAATCCCCCTAAAGGACACATCATGGGACAGAGGGACATTTTATCCTGGACAATCCCCCTAAAGGACACACCATGGGACAGAGGGACATTTTATCCTGGACAATCCCCCTAAAGGACACGCCATGGGACAGAGGGACAGTTTCTCCCGGACAATCCCCCTAAAGGACACACCATGGGACAGAGGGACAGTTTATCCTGGACAATCCCCCTAAAGGACACACCATGGGTCAGAGGGACAGTTTATCCCGGACATCATGGGACAGAGGGACAGTTTATCCCGTTCAATCCCCCTAAAAGACACATCATGGGACAGAGGGACAGTTTATCCCCGACAATCCCCCTAAAGGACACACCATGGGACAGAGGGACAGTTTATCCCGGACAATCCCCCTATAGGACACACCATGGGACAGAGGGACAGTTTATCCCGGACAATCACTCTAAAGGACACATCATGGGAGAGAGGGACAGATTATCCCGTTCAATCCCCCTTAATGACACATCACGGGACAGAGGGATAGTTTATCCCGGACAATCCCCATAAAGGACACATCATGGGACAGAGGAACAGTTTATTCCGGACAATCCCCCTAAAGGACACACAATGGAACCGAGGGACAGTTTATCCTGGACAATCCCCATAAAGGACACATCATGGGACAGAGGAACAGTTTATTCCGGACAATCCCCCTAAAGGACACACCATGGGACAGAGGGACAGTTTATCCTGGACAATCCCCCTAAAGGACACACCATGGGACAGAGGGACAGTTTATCCTGGACAATCCCCCTAAAGGACACACCATGGGACAGAGGGACATTTTATCCTGGACAATCCCCCTAAAGGACACGCCATGGGACAGAGGGACAGTTTCTCCCGGACAATCCCCCTAAAGGACACACCATGGGACAGAGGGACAGTTTATCCTGGACAATCCCCCTAAAGGACACACCATGGGTCAGAGGGACAGTTTATCCCGGACATCATGGGACAGAGGGACAGTTTATCCCGTTCAATCCCCCTAAAAGACACATCATGGGACAGAGGGACAGTTTATCCCCGACAATCCCCCTAAAGGACACACCATGGGACAGAGGGACAGTTTATCCCGGACAATCCCCCTATAGGACACACCATGGGACAGAGGGACAGTTTATCCCGGACAATCACTCTAAAGGACACATCATGGGAGAGAGGGACAGATTATCCCGTTCAATCCCCCTTAATGACACATCACGGGACAGAGGGATAGTTTATCCCGGACAATCCCCATAAAGGACACATCATGGGACAGAGGAACAGTTTATTCCGGACAATCCCCCTAAAGGACACACAATGGAACCGAGGGACAGTTTATCCTGGACAATCCCCATAAAGGACACATCATGGGACAGAGGAACAGTTTATTCCGGACAATCCCCCTAAAGGACACACCATGGGACAGAGGGACATTTTATCCTGGACAATCCCCTTAAAGGACACACCATGGGACAGAGGGACAGTTTATCCCGGACAATCCCCCTAAAGGACACATCATGGGACAGAGGGACAGTTTCTCCTAGACAATCCCCCTAAAGGACACATCATGGGACAGAGGGACAATTTATACCGGACAATCACTCTAAAGGACACATCATGGGACAGAGGGACAGTTTATCCTGGACAATCCCCCTAAAGGACACACCATGAGTCAGAGGGACAGTTTATCCCGGACATCATGGGACAGAGGGACAGTTTATCCCGTTCAATCCCCCTAAAAGACACATCATGGGACAGAGGGACAGTTAATCCTGGACAATCCCCCTAAAGGACACATCATGGGACAGAGGGACAGTTTATCCTGGACAATCCCCCTAAAGGACACACCATGGGACAGAGGGACAGTTTATCCCGTTCAATCCCCCTTAATGACACACCATGGGACAGAGGGGCAGTTTATCCCGGACAATCCCCCTAAAGGATACACCATGGGACAGAGGGACAGTTTATCCCGGACAATCCCCTAAAGGACACACCATGGGGCAGAGGGACATTTTATCCTGGACAATCCCCCTAAAGGACACACCATGGGGCAGAGGGACATTTTATCCTAGACAATCCCCCTAAAGGAAACATCATGGGACAGAGGGACAGTTTATCCCGGAGAATCCCCCTAAATGACACATCATGGGACAGAGGGACATTTTATCACGGACAATCACCCTAAAGGACACATCATGGGACAGAGGGACAATTAATCCTGGACAATCCCCCTAAAGGATACACCATGGGACAGAGGGACAGTTTATCCCGGACAATCCCCCTATAGGACACACCATGGGACAGAGGGACAGTTTATCCCGGACAATCCCCCTAAAGGACACACCATGGGACAGAGGGACAGTTTATCCAGGACAATCCCCCTAAATGACACACCATGGGACAGAGAAACAGGTTATCCCGGACAATCCCCATAAAGGACACATCATGGGATAGAGGAACAGTTTATCCTGGACAATTCCCCGAAAGGACACACCATGGGACAGAGGGACATTTTATCCTGGACAATCCCTCTAAAGGATATATCATGGGACAGAGGGACAATTTATCCCGGACAATCCTCCTAAACGACACATCATGGGACAGAGGGATAGTTTATCCCGGACAATCCCCATAAAGGACACATCATGGGACAGAGGAACAGTTTATTCCGGACAATCCCGCTAAAGGACACACCATGGGACAGAGGGACAGTTTATCCTGGACAATCCCCCTCAAGGACACATCATGGGACAGAGGGACAGTTTATCCTGGACAATCCCCCTAAAGGACACATCATGGGACAGAGGGACAGTTTATCCTGGACAATCCCCCTCAAGGACACATCATGGGACAGAGGGACAGTTTATCCTGGACAATCCCCCTAAAGGACACATCATGGGACAGAGGGACAGTTTATCCTGGACAATCCCCCTCAAGGACACATCATGGGACAGAGGGACAGTTTATCCTGGACAATCCCCCTAAAGGACACATCATGGGACAGAGGGACAATTTATACCGGACAATCACTCTAAAGGACACATCATGGGAGAGAGGGACAGATTATCCCGTTCAATCCCCCTTAATGACACATCACGGGACAGAGGGATAGTTTATCCCGGACAATCCCCGTAAAGGACACATCATGGGACAGAGGAACAGTTTATTCCGGACAATCACCCTAAAGGACACACCATGGGACAGAGGGACAGTTTATCCTGGACAATCCCCCTAAAGGACACACCATGGGTCAGAGGGACAGTTTATCCCGGACATCATGGGACAGAGGGACAGTTTATCCCGTTCAATCCCCCTAAAAGACACATCATGGGACAGAGGGACATTTTATCACGGACAATCACCCTAAAGGACACACCATGGGACAGAGGGACAGTTTATCCTGGACAATCCCCCTAAATGACACATCATGGGACAGAGGGACAGTTTATCCTGGACAATCCCCTAAAGGACACATCATGGGACAGAGGGACAGTTTATCCAGGACAATCCCCCTAAATGACACACCATGGGACAGAGGGACAGTTTATACCGGACAATCCCCCTAAATGACACATCATGGGACAGAGGGACAGTTTATCCCGGACAATCCCCCTAAAGGACACACCATGGGACAGAGGGACAGTTTATCCCGGACAATCCCCCAAAATGACACATCATGGGACAGAGGGACAGTTTATCCCGGACAATCCCCCTAAATGACACAACATGGGACAGAGGGACAGTTTATCCCGGACAATCCAGCTAAAGGACACACCATGGGACAGAGGGACAGTTTATCCCGGACAATCCCCCTAAAGGACAAATCATGGGACAGAGGAACAGTTTATCCCGGACAATCCAGCTAAAGGACACACCATGGCACTGAGGGACAGGTTATACTGGACAATCCCCCTAAAGGACACGTCATGGGACAGAGGGACAGTTTATCCCGGACAATCCCCCTAAAGGACACACCATGGGACAGAGGGACAGTTTATCCTGGACAAGCCCCCTAAAGGACACACCATGGGGCAGAGGGACAGTTCATCCCGAACAATCCCCCTAAAGGACACATCATGGGACAGAGGGACAGTTTATCCCGGACAATCCCCTAAAGGACACACCATGGGACAGAGGGACAGTTTATCCTGGACAATCCCCTAAAGGACACATCATGGGACAGAGGGACAGTTTATCCTGGACAATCCCCTAAAGGACACATCATGGGACAGAGGGACAGTTTATCCTGGATAATCCCCCTAAAGGACACACCATGGGTCAGAGGGACAGTTTATCCTGGACAATCCCCTTAAAGAACACATCATGGGACAGAGGGATATTTTATCCCGGACAATCCCCTTAAAGGACACACCATGGGACAGAGGGACAGTTTATCCCGGACAATCCCCCTAAAGCACACATCATGGGACAGAGGAACAGTTTATCCTGGACAATCCCCCTTAAGGACACACCATGGGACAGAGCAACAGTTTATCCCGGACAATCCCCTTAAAGGACACATCATGGGACAGAGGAACAGTTTATCCCGGACAATCCCCCTAAAGGACACACCATGGGACAGAGGGACAGTTTATCCCGGACAATCCCCCTAAAGGACACATCACGGGACAGTGGGACAGTTTATCCCGGACAATCCACCTTAATGACTCATCATGGGACAGAGGGACAGTTTATCCCGGACAATCCCCCTTAATGACACATCACGGGACAGAGGGATAGTTTATCCCGGACAATCCCCATAAAGGACACATCATGGGACAGAGGAACAGTTTATCCCGGACAATCCCCATAAAGGACACATCATGGGACAGAGGGACAATTTATACCTGACAATCACTCTAAAGGACACATCATGGGAGAGAGGGACAGTTTATTTCGGACAATCCCCCTAAAGGACACACCATGGGACAGAGGGACAGTTTATCCTGGACAATCCCCCTAAAGGACACACCATGGGACAGAGGGACAGTTTATCCTGGACAATCCCCCTAAAGGACACACCATGGGTCAGAGGGACATTTTATCCCGGACATCATGGGACAGAGGGACAGTTTATCCCGTTCAATCCCCCTAAAAGACACATCATGGGACAGAGGGACATTTTATCACGGACAATCACCCTAAAGGACACATCATGGGACAGAGGGACAATTAATCCTGGACAATCCCCCTAAAGGACACACCATGGGACAGAGGGACAGTTTATCCCGTTCAATCCCCCTAAAAGACACATCATGGGACAGAGGGACATTTTATCACGGACAATCACCCTAAAGGACACATCACGGGACAGAGGGATAGTTTATCCCGGACAATCCCCCTAAAGGACACACCATGGGACAGAGGGACAGTTTATCCCGGACAATCCCCCTATAGGACACACCATGGGACAGAGGGACAGTTTATCCCGGACAATCACTCTAAAGGACACATCATGGGAGAGAGGGACAGATTATCCCGTTCAATCCCCCTTAATGACACATCACGGGACAGAGGGATAGTTTATCCCGGACAATCCCCATAAAGGACACATCATGGGACAGAGGAACAGTTTATTCCGGACAATCCCCCTAAAGGACACATCATGGGACAGAGGGACAGTTTATCCCGGACAATCCCCCTAAAGGACACACAATGAAACAGAGGGACAGTTTATCCTGGACAATCCCCCTAAAGGACACGCCATGGGACAGAGGGACAGTTTATCCTGGACAATCCCCCTAAAGGACACATCATGGGACAGAGGGACAATTTATACCGGACAATCACTCTAAAGGACACATCATGGGAGAGAGGGACAGATTATCCCGTTCAATCCCCCTTAATGACACATCACGGGACAGAGGGATAGTTTATCCCGGACAATCCCCATAAAGGACACATCATGGGACAGAGGAACAGTTTATTCCGGACAATCCCCCTAAAGGACACACCATGGGGCAGAGGGACAGTTTATCCTGGACAATCCCCCTAAAGGACACATCATGGGACAGAGGGACAGTTTATCCTGGACATCATGGGACAGAGGGACAGTTTATCCCGTTCAATCCCCCTAAAAGACACATCATGGGACAGAGGGACAGTTAATCCTGGACAATCCCCCTAAAGGACACATCATGGGACAGAGGGACAATTAATCCTGGACAATCCCCCTAAAGGACACAACAGGGGACAGAGGGACAGTTTATCCCGGACAATCCCCCTATAGGACACACCATGTGACAGAGGGACAGTTTATCCTGGACAATCCCCCTTAATGACACATCATGGGACAGAGGGACAGCTTATCCCGTTCAATCCCCCTTAATGACACATCATGGGACAGAGGGACAGTTTATCCCGGACAATCCCCCTAAAGGATACACCATGGGACAGAGGGGCAGTTTATCCCGGACAATCCCCCTAAAGGATACACCATGGGACAGAGGGATAGATTATCCTGGACTATCCCCTTCAAGGACACATCATGGGACAGAGGGAAAGTTTATCCCGGACAATCCCCCTAAATGACACACCATGGGACAGAGGGACAGTTTATCCCGGACAATCCCCCTATAGGACACACCATGGGACAGAGGGACTATTTATCCTGGACAATCCCCCTTAATGACACATCATGGGACAGAGGGACAGCTTATCCCGTTCAATCCCCCTTAATGACTCATCACGGGACAGAGGGACAGTTTATCCCGGACAATCCCCCTAAATGACACATCATGGGACAGAGGGACAGTTTATCCCGCACAATCCCCCTTAATGACACATCACGGGACAGAGGGATAGTTTATCCCGGACAATCCCCATAAAGGACACATCATGGGACAGAGGAACAGTTTATTCCGGACAATCCCCCTAAAGGACACACCATGGGACAGAGGGACAGTTTATCCTGGACAATCCCCCTAAAGGACACATCATGGGACAGAGGGACATTTTATCCTGGACAATCCCCCTAAAGGACACACCATGGGACAGAGGGACATTTTATCCTGGACAATCCCCCTAAAGGACACGCCATGGGACAGAGGGACAGTTTCTCCCGGACAATCCCCCTAAAGGACACACCATGGGACAGAGGGACAGTTTATCCTGGACAATCCCCCTAAAGGACACACCATGGGTCAGAGGGACAGTTTATCCCGGACATCATGGGACAGAGGGACAGTTTATCCCGTTCAATCCCCCTAAAAGACACATCATGGGACAGAGGGACAGTTTATCCTGGACAATCACCCTAAAGGACACATCATGGGACAGAGGGACAATTAATCCTGGACAATCCCCCTAAAGGACACACCATGGGACAGAGGGACAGTTTATCCCGGACAATCCCCCTAAAGGACACACCATGGGACAGAGGGACAGTTTATCCTGGACAATCACCCTAAAGGACACATCATGGGACAGAGGGACAGTTTATCCCGGACAATCACTCTAAAGGACACATCATGGGAGAGAGGGACAGATTATCCCGTTCAATCCCCCTTAATGACACATCACGGGACAGAGGGATAGTTTATCCCGGACAATCCCCATAAAGGACACATCATGGGACAGAGGAACAGTTTATTCCGGACAATCCCCCTAAAGGACACACCATGGGACAGAGGGACAGTTTATCCTGGACAATCCCCCTAAAGGACACACCATGGGACAGAGGGACATTTTATCCTGGACAATCCCCTTAAAGGACACACCATGGGACAGAGGGACAGTTTCTCCTAGACAATCCCCCTAAAGGACACACCATGGGTCAGAGGGACAGTTTATCCCGGACATCATGGGACAGAGGGACAGTTTATCCCGTTCAATCCCCCTAAAAGACACATCATGGGACAGAGGGACAGTTAATCCTGGACAATCCCCCTAAAGGACACATCATGGGACAGAGGGACAATTAATCCTGGACAATCCCCCTAAAGGACACACCATGGGACAGAGGGACAGTTTATCCTGGACAATCCCCCTAAAGGACACACCATGGGACAGAGGGACAGTTTATACCGTTCAATCCCCCTTAATGACACATCATGGGACAGAGGAACAGTTTATCCCGGACAATCCCCCTAAAGGATACACCATGGGACAGAGGGGCAGTTTATCCCGGACAATCCCCCTAAAGGATACACCATGGGACAGAGGGACAGTTTATCCCGGACAATCCCCTAAAGGACACACCATGGGACAGAGGGACAGTTTATCCTGGACAATCCAGCTAAAGGACACACCATGGGACAGAGGGACAGTTTATCCCGGACAATCCCCCTAAAGGACACACCATGGGACAGAGGGACAGTTTATCCCGGACAATCCAGCTAAGGGACACACCATGGGACAGAGGGACAGTTTATCCCGGACAATCCCCCTAAAGGACAAATCATGGGACAGAGGAACAGTTTATCCCGGACAATCCAGCTAAAGGACACACCATGGGACAGAGGGACAGGTTATCCTGGACAATCCCCCTAAAGGACACATCATGGGACAGAGGGACAGTTTATCCTGGACAAGCCTCCTAAAGGACACATCATGGGACAGAGGGACAGTTTTTCCTGGACAAGCCCCCTAAAGGACACACCATGGGACAGAGGGACAGTTCATCCCGAACAATCCCCCTAAAGGACACATCATGGGACAGAGGGACAGTTTATCCCGGACAATCCCCTAAAGGACACATCATGGGACAGAGAAACAGTTTATCCCGGACAATCCCCCTAAAGGACACATCATGGGACAGAGGGACAGTTTATCCTGGATAATCCCCCTAAAGGACACACTATGGGACAGAGGGACAGTTTATCCTGGACAATCCCCTAAAGGACACACACAGTGGGACAGAGGGACAGTTTATCCTGGATAATCCCCCTAAAGGACACACTATGGGACAGACGGACAGTTTATCCTGGACAATCCCCTTAAAGAACACATCATGGGACAGAGGGATAGTTTATCCCGGACAATCCCCTGAAAGGACACACCATGGGACAGAGGAACAGTTTATCCTGGACAATCCCCTTAAAGAACACATCATGGGACAGAGGGATAGTTTATCCCGGACAATCCCCTTAAAGGACACACCATGGGACAGAGGAACAGTTTATCCCGGACAATCCCCCTAAAGGACACACCATGGGACAGAGGGACAGTTTATCCTGGACAAGCCCCCTAAAGGACACACCATGGGACAGAGGGACAGTTCATCCCGAACAATCCCCCTAAAGGACACATCATGGGACAGAGGGACAGTTTATCCCGGACAATCCCCTAAAGGACACACCATGGGACAGACGGACAGTTTATCCTGGACAATCCCCCTATAGGACACACCATGGGACAGAGGGACAGTTTATCCTGGACAATCCCCCTAAAGTACACATCACGGGACAGTGGGACAGTTTATCCCGGACAATCCCCCTAAAGGACACATCATGGGACAGAGGAACAGCTTATCCAGGACAATCCCCCTAAAGGACACACCATGGGACAGAGGGACAGTTTATCCCGGACAATCCCCCTAAAGGACACATCATGGGACAGAGGAACAGCTTATCCTGGACAATCCCCCTTAATGACTCATCATGGGACAGAGGGACAGTTTATCCCGGACAATCCCCCTTAATGACTCATCATGGGACAGAGGGACAGTTTATCCTGGACAATCCCCCTAAAGGACACATCATGGGACAGAGGGACAATTTATACCGGACAATCACTCTAAAGGACACATCATGGGAGAGAGGGACAGATTATCCCGTTCAATCCCCCTTAATGACACATCACGGGACAGAGGGATAGTTTATCCCGGACAATCCCCATAAAGGACACATCATGGGACAGAGGAACAGTTTATAACGGACAAATCCCCCTAAAGGACACATCATGGGACAGAGGGACAGTTTATCCAGGACAATCCCCATAAAGGACACATCATGGGACAGAGGAACAGTTTATTCCGGACAATCCCCCTAAAGGACACACCATGGGACAGAGGGACAGTTTATCCTGGACAATCCCCCTAAAGGACACATCATGGGACAGAGGGACAGTTTATCCTGGACAATCCCCCTAAAGGACACACCATGGGTCAGAGGGACAGTTTATCCCGGACATCATGGGACAGAGGGACAGTTTATCCCGTTCAATCCCCCTAAAAGACACATCATGGGACAGAGGGACATTTTATCACGGACAATCACCCTAAAGGACACATCATGGGACAGAGGGACAGTTTATCCCGGACAATCCCCCTAAATGACACACCATGGGACAGAGGGACAGTTTATCCCGGACAATCCCCCTAAATGACACACCATGGGACAGAGGGACAGTTTATCCCGGACAATCCAGCTAAAGGACACACCATGGGACAGAGGGACAGTTTATCCTGGACAATCCCCCTAAAGGACACACCTTGGGACAGAGGGACAGTTTATCCTGGACAAGCCCCCTAAAGGACACATCATGGGACAGAGGGACAGTTTATCCTGGACATTCCCCCTAAAGGACACACCATGGGACAGAGGGACAGTTTATCCTGGACAAGCCCCCTAAAGGACACACCATGGGACAGAGGGACAGTTTATCCTGGACAAGCCCCCTAAAGGACACATCATGGGACAGAGGGACAGTTTATCCTGGACATTCCCCCTAAAGGACACATCATGGGACAGAGGGACAGATCATCCCGAACAATCCCCCTAAAGGACACATCCTGGGACAGAGGGACAGTTTATCCCGGACAATCTCCCTGAAGGACACATCATGCGACAGAGGGAAAGTTTATCCTGGACAATCCCCCTTAAGGACACACCATGGGACAGAGGAACAGTTTATCCCGGACAATCCCCTTAAAGGACACATCATGGGACAGAGGGACAGTTTATCCTGGACAATCCCCCTAAAGTACACATCACGGGACAGTGGGACAGTTTATCCCGGACAATCCACCTTAATGACTCATCACGGGACAGAGGGACAGTTTATCCCGGACAATCCCCCTTAATGACTCATCATGGGACAGAGGGACAGTTTATCCCGGACAATCCCCCTTAATGACTCATCATGGGACAGAGGCACAGTTTATCCCGGACAATCCCCCTAAAGGACACATCATGGGACAGAGGGACAGTTTATCCTGGACAATCCCCCTAAAGGACACACCATGGGACAGAGGGACAGTTTATCCCGGACAATCCCCCTAAAGGACACACCATGGGACAGAGGGACAATTTATACCGGACAATCACTCTAAAGGACACATCATGGGACAGAGGGACAGTTTATCCTGGACAATCCCCATAAAGGACACATCATGGGACAGAGGAACAGTTTATTCCGGACAATCCCCCTAAAGGACACACCATGGGACAGAGGGACAGTTTATCCTGGACAATCCCCCTAAAGGACACATCATGGGACAGAGGGACATTTTATCCTGGACAATCCCCCTAAAGGACACACCATGGGACAGAGGGACATTTTATCCTGGACAATCCCCCTAAAGGACACGCCATGGGACAGAGGGACAGTTTCTCCTAGACAATCCCCCTAAAGGACACATCATGGGACAGAGGGACAATTTATACCGGACAATCACTCTAAAGGACACATCATGGGAGAGAGGGACAGATTATCCCGTTCAATCCCCCTTAATGACACATCACGGGACAGAGGGATAGTTTATCCCGGACAATCCCCATAAAGGACACATCATGGGATAGAGGAACAGTTTATTCCGGACAATCCCCCTAAAGGCCACACCATGGGACAGAGGGACAGTTTATCCTGGACAATCCCCCTAAAGGACACATCATGGGACGGAGGGACAGTTTATCCTGGACAATCCCCCTAAAGGACACACCATGGGTCAGAGGGACAGTTTATCCCGGACATCATGGGACAGAGGGACAGTTTATCCTGGACAATCCCCCTAAAAGACACATCATGGGACAGAGGGACATTTTATCACGGACAATCACCCTAAAGGACACATCATGGGACAGAGGGACAATTAATCCTGGACAATCCCCCTAAAGGACACACCATGGGACAGAGGGACAGTTTATACCGTTCAATCCCCCTTAATGACACATCATGGGACAGAGGGACAGTTTATCCCGGACAATCCCCCTAAAGGATACACCATGGGACAGAGGGGCAGTTTATCCTGGACAATCCCCCTAAAGGACACATCATGGGACAGAGGGACAGTTTATCCCGGACAATCCCCCTAAAGGACACACCATGGGACAGAGGGACAGTTCATCCCGAACAATCCCCCTAAAGGACACATCATGGGACAGAGGGACAGTTTATCCCGGACAATCCCCCTAAAGGATACACCATGGGACAGAGGGGCAGTTTATCCTGGACAATCCCCCTAAATGCCACATCATGGGACAGAGGGACAGTTTATCCCGGATAATCCCTCTTAATGTCACATCACGGGACAGAGGGACAGTTTATCTTGGACATCATGGGACAGAGGGACAGTTTATCCCGTTCAATCCCCCTAAAAGACACATCATGGGGCAGAGGGACATTTTATCACGGACAATCACCCTAAAGGACACACCATGGGACAGAGGGACAGTTTATCCCGGACATCATGGGACAGAGGGACAGTTTATCCCGTTCAATCCCCCTAAAAGACACATCATGGGACAGAGGGACATTTTATCACGGACAATCACCCTAAAGGACACACCATGGGACAGAGGGACAGTTTATCCTGGACAATCCCCTAAAGGACACATCATGCGACAGAGGGACAGTTTATCCTGGACTATCCCCTTCAAGGACACATCATGGGACAGAGGGACAGTTTATCCCGGACAATCCCCCTAAATGACACACCATGGGACAGAGGGACAGTTTATCCCGGACAATCCCCCTAAATGACACACCATGGGACAGAGGGACAGTTTATCCCGGACAATCCAGCTAAAGGACACACCATGGGACAGAGGGACAGTTTATCCCGGACAATCCCCCTAAAGGACAAATCATGGGACAGAGGAACAGTTTATCCCGGACAATCCCCCTAAAGGACACACCATGGGACTGAGGGACAGGTTATCCCGTTCAATCCCCCTAAAAGACACATCATGGGACAGAGGGACAGTTTATCCTGGACAATCCCCCTAAAGGACACATCATGGGACAGAGGGACAGTTTATCCCGGACAATCCCCCTATAGGACACACCATGGGACAGAGGGACAGTTTATCCCGGACAATCCCCCTAAAGGACACATCATGGGACAGAGGGACAGTTTATCCTGGACAATCCCCCTATAGGACACACCATGGGACAGAGGGACAGTTTATACCGTTCAATCCCCCTTAATGACACATCATGGGACAGAGGGACATTTTATCCTGGACAATCCCCCTAAAGGACACACCAAGGGACAGAGGGACAGTTTATCCTGGACAATCCCCCTAAAGGACACACCATGGGACAGAGGGACAGTTTATCCTGGACAATCCCCCTAAAGGACACACCATGGGACAGAGGGACATTTTATCCTGGACAATCCCCCTAAAGGACACGCCATGGGACAGAGGGACAGTTTATCCCGAACAATCCCCCTAAAGGACACACCATGGGACAGAGGGACAGTTTATCCCGAACAATCCCCCGAAAGGACACATCATGGGACAGAGGGACAATTTATACCGGACAATCACTCTAAAGGACACATCATGGGAGAGAGGGACAGATTATCCCGTTCAATCCCCATAAAGGACACATCATGGGACAGAGGGACAGTTTATCCAGGACAATCCCCATAAAGGACACATCATGGGACAGAGGAACAGTTTATTCCGGACAATCCCCCTAAAGGACACACCATGGGACAGAGGGAGAGTTTATCCTGGACAATCCCCCTAAAGGACACATCATGGGACAGAGGGACAGTTTATCCCGGACAATCCCCCTAAAGGACACACCATGGGACAGAGGGACAGTTTATCCCGGACAATCCCCCTAAATGACACATCATGGGACAGAGGGACAGTTTATCCCGGACAATCCCCCTAAATGACACACCATGGGACAGAGGGACAGTTTATCCCGGACAATCCAGCTAAAGGACACACCATGGGACAGAGGGACAGTTTATCCCGGACAATCCCCCTAAAGGACAAATCATGGGACAGAGGAACAGTTTATCCCGGACAATCCAGCTAAAGGACACACCATGGGACAGAGGGACAGTTTATCCTGGACAAGCCCCCTAAAGGACACATCATGGGACAGAGGGACAGTTTATCCTGGACAATCCCCCTAAAGGACACACGATGGGACAGAGGGACAGTTTATCCTGGACAAGCCCCCTAAAGGACACATCATGGGACAGAGGGACAGTTTATCCTGGACAAGCCCCCTAAAGGACACACCATGGGACAGAGGGACAGTTCATCCCGAACAATCCCCCTAAAGGACACATCCTGGGACAGAGGGACAGTTTATCCCGGACAATCTCCCTGAAGGACACATCATGCGACAGAGGGAAAGTTTATCCCGGACAATCCCCTTAAAGGACACATCATGGGACAGAGGGAAAGTTTATCCCGGACAATCCCCTTAAAGGACACATCATGGGACAGAGGGACAGTTTATACCGTTCAATCCCCCTTAATGACACATCATGGGACAGAGGGACATTTTATCCTGGACAATCCCCCTAAAGGACACACCAAGGGACAGAGGGACAGTTTATCCTGGACAATCCCCCTAAAGGACACACCATGGGACAGAGGGACAGTTTATCCTGGACAATCCCCCTAAAGGACACACCATGGGACAGAGGGACATTTTATCCTGGACAATCCCCCTAAAGGACACGCCATGGGACAGAGGGACAGTTTATCCCGAACAATCCCCCTAAAGGACACACCATGGGACAGAGGGACAGTTTATCCCGAACAATCCCCCGAAAGGACACATCATGGGACAGAGGGACAATTTATACCGGACAATCACTCTAAAGGACACATCATGGGAGAGAGGGACAGATTATCCCGTTCAATCCCCATAAAGGACACATCATGGGACAGAGGGACAGTTTATCCAGGACAATCCCCATAAAGGACACATCATGGGACAGAGGAACAGTTTATTCCGGACAATCCCCCTAAAGGACACACCATGGGACAGAGGGAGAGTTTATCCTGGACAATCCCCCTAAAGGACACATCATGGGACAGAGGGACAGTTTATCCCGGACAATCCCCCTAAAGGACACACCATGGGACAGAGGGACAGTTTATCCCGGACAATCCCCCTAAATGACACATCATGGGACAGAGGGACAGTTTATCCCGGACAATCCCCCTAAATGACACACCATGGGACAGAGGGACAGTTTATCCCGGACAATCCAGCTAAAGGACACACCATGGGACAGAGGGACAGTTTATCCCGGACAATCCCCCTAAAGGACAAATCATGGGACAGAGGAACAGTTTATCCCGGACAATCCAGCTAAAGGACACACCATGGGACAGAGGGACAGTTTATCCTGGACAAGCCCCCTAAAGGACACATCATGGGACAGAGGGACAGTTTATCCTGGACAATCCCCCTAAAGGACACACGATGGGACAGAGGGACAGTTTATCCTGGACAAGCCCCCTAAAGGACACATCATGGGACAGAGGGACAGTTTATCCTGGACAAGCCCCCTAAAGGACACACCATGGGACAGAGGGACAGTTCATCCCGAACAATCCCCCTAAAGGACACATCCTGGGACAGAGGGACAGTTTATCCCGGACAATCTCCCTGAAGGACACATCATGCGACAGAGGGAAAGTTTATCCCGGACAATCCCCTTAAAGGACACATCATGGGACAGAGGGAAAGTTTATCCCGGACAATCCCCTTAAAGGACACATCATGGGACAGTGGGACAGTTTATCCCGGACAATCCACCTTAATGACTCATCACGGGACAGAGGGACAGTTTATCCCGGACAATCCCCCTTAATGACTCATCATGGGACAGAGGGACAGTTTATCCCGGACAATCCCCCTTAATGACTCATCATGGGACAGAGGCACAGTTTATCCCGGACAATCCCCCTAAAGGACACATCATGGGACAGAGGGACAGTTTATCCTGGACAATCCCCCTAAAGGACACACCATGGGACAGAGGGACAATTTATACCGGACAATCACTCTAAAGGACACATCATGGGAGAGAGGGACAGATTATCCCGTTCAATCCCCCTTAATGACACATCACGGGACAGAGGGATAGTTTATCCCGGACAATCCCCATAAAGGACACATCATGGGACAGAGGAACAGTTTATTCCGGACAATCCCCCTAAAGGACACACCATGGGACAGAGGGACAGTTTATCCTGGACAATCCCCCTAAAGGACACATCATGGGACAGAGGGACATTTTATCCTGGACAATCCCCCTAAAGGACACACCATGGGACAGAGGGACAGTTTATCCTGGACAATCCCCCTAAAGGACACGCCATGGGACAGAGGGACAGTTTCTCCTAGACAATCCCCCTAAAGGACACATCATGGGACAGAGGGACAATTTATACCGGACAATCACTCTAAAGGACACATCATGGGAGAGAGGGACAGATTATCCCGTTCAATCCCCCTTAATGACACATCACGGGACAGAGGGATAGTTTATCCCGGACAATCCCCATAAAGGACACATCATGGGACAGAGGAACAGTTTATTCCGGACAATTCCCCTAAAGGACACACCATGGGACAGAGGGACAGTTTATCCCGGACAATCCCCCTAAAGGACACACCATGGGACAGAGGGACAGTTTATCCCGTTCAATCCCCCTAAAAGACACATCATGGGACAGAGGGACATTTTATCACGGACAATCACCCTAAAGGACACATCATGGGACAGAGCGACAATTAATCCTGGACAATCCCCCTAAAGGACACACCATGGGACAGAGGGACAGTTTATCCCGGACAATCCCCCTATAGGACACACCATGGGACAGAGGGACTATTTATCCTGGACAATCCCCCTAAAGGACACACCATGGGACAGAGGGACAGTTTATACCGTTCAATCCCCCTTAATGACACATCATGGGACAGAGGGACAGTTTATCCTGGACAATCCCCCTAAAGGATACACCATGGGACAGAGGGACAGTTTATCCCGGACAATCCCCCTAAAGGACACACCATGGGACAGAGGGACAGTTCATCCCGAACAATCCCCCTAAAGGACACATCATGGGACAGAGGGACAGTTTATCCCGGACAATCCCCCTAAAGGATACACCATGGGACAGAGGGACAGTTTATCCCGGATAATCCCTCTTAATGTCACATCACGGGACAGAGGGACAGTTTATCTTGGACAATCATCCTAAAGTACAAACCATGGGACAGAGGGACATTTTATCCTGGACAATCCCCATAAAGGACACATCATGGGACAGAGGGACAGTTTATCCTGGACAATCCCCCTAAAGGACACACCATGGGACAGAGGGACATTTTATCCTGGTCAATCCCCCTAAAGGACACATCATGGGACAGAGGGACAGTTTATCCTGGACAATCCCCTTCAAGGACACATCATGGGACAGAGGGACAGTTTATCCCGGACAATCCCCCTAAAGGACACATCATGGGACAGAGGGACAGTTTATCCTGGACAATCCCCCTAAAGGACACACCATGGGACAGAGGGACAGTTTATCCTGGACAATCCCCCTAAAGGACACATCATGGGACAGAGGAACAGTTTATCCCGGACAATTCCCCTAAAGGACACACCATGGGACAGAGGGACAGTTTATCCTGGACAATCCCCCTAAAGGACACACCATGGGACAGAGGGACAGTTTATCCTGGACAATCCCCCTAAAGGACACACCATGGGACAGAGGGACAGATTATCCCGGACAATCCCCCTAAAGGACACACCAGGGGACAGAGGGGCAGTTTATCCTGGACAATCCCCCTAAAGGACACATCATGGGACAGAGGGACAGTTTATCCCGGACAATCCCCCTAATGGACACACCATGGGACAGAGGGACAGTTTATCCTGGACAATCCCCCTAAAGGACACACCATGGGACATAGGGACAGTTTATCCCGGACAATCCCCCTAAAGGACACATCATGGGACAGAGGGACAGTTTATCCCGGACAGTCCCCCTAAAGGACACACCATGGGACAGAGGGACAGTTTATCCCGGACAATCCCCCTAAAGGACACATCATGGGACAGAGGGACAGTTTATCCCGGACATCATGGGACAGAGGGACAGTTTATCCCGTTCAATCCCCCTAAAAGACACATCATGGGACAGAGGGACATTTTATCACGGACAATCCCCCTAAATGACACACCATGGGACAGAGGGACAGTTTATCCCGGACAATCCCCCTAAATGACACATCATGGGACAGAGGGACAGTTTATCCCGGACAATCCCCCTAAAGGACACACCATGGGACAGAGGGACAGTTTACCCCGGACAATCCCCCTAAATGACACATCATGGGACAGAGGGACAGTTTATCCCGGACAATCCCCCTAAAGGACACATCATGGGACAGAGGGACAGTTTATCCCGGACAATCCAGCTAAATGACACATCATGGGACAGAGGGACAGTTTATCCCGGACAATCCCCCTAAATGACACACCATGGGACAGAGGGACAGTTTATCCCGGACAATCCAGCTAAAGGACACACCATGGGACAGAGGGACAGTTTATCCCGGACAATCCCCCTAAAGGACAAATCATGGGACAGAGGAACAGTTTATCCCGGATATTCCAGCTAAAGGACACACCATGGGACAGAGGGACAGGTTATCCTGGACAATCCCCCTAAAGGACACACCATGGGACAGAGGGACAGTTTATCCCGGACAAGCCCCCTAAAGGACACATCATGGGACAGAGGGACAGTTTATCCTGGACAAGCCCCCTAAAGGACACACCATGGGACAGAGGGACAGTTCATCCCGAACAATCCCCCTAAAGGACACATCATGGGACAGAGGGACAGTTTATCCCGGACAATCCCCTAAAGGACACATCATGGGACAGAGAAACAGTTTATCCCGGACAATCCCCCTAAAGGACACATCATGCGACAGAGGGAAAGTTTATCCTGGACAATCCACCAAAAGGACACACCATGGGACAGAGGGACAGTTTATCCTGGATAATCCCCCTAAAGGACACATCATGGGACAGAGGGACAGTTTATCCTGGACAATCCCCCTAAAGAACACATCATGGGACAGAGGGACAGCTTATCCTGGATAATCCCCCTAAAGGACACACCATGGGAGAGATGGACAGTTTATCCTGGACAATCCCCTTAAAGAACACATCATGGGACAGAGGGATAGTTTATCCCGGACAATCCCCTTAAAGGACTCATCATGGAACAGAGAGACAATTTATACCGGACAATCACTCTAAAGGACACATCATGGGAGAGAGGGACAGATTATCCCGTTCAATCCCCCTTAATGACACATCACGGGACAGAGGGATAGTTTATCCCGGACAATCCCCATAAAGGACACATCATGGGACAGAGGGACAGTTTATCCTGGACAATCCCCCTAAAGGACACATCATGGGACAGAGGGACATTTTATCCTGGACAATCCCCCTAAAGGACACACCATGGGACAGAGGGACAGTTTATCCTGGACAATCCCCTTAAAGGACACATCATTGGACAGAGGGATAGTTTATCCCGGACAATCCCCTTAAAGGACACACCATGGGACAGAGGAACAGTTTATCCCGGACAATCCCCCTAAAGGACACATCATGGGACAGAGGGACAGTTTATCCTGGACAATCCCCCTAAAGGACACAACATGGGATTGAGGGACAGTTTATCCCGGACAATCCCCCTTAAGGACACAACATGGGACAGAGGAACATTTTATCCCGGACAATCCCCCTAAAGGACTCATCATGGGACAGAGGGACAGTTTATCCCGGACAATCCCCCTTAATGACTCATCATGGGACAGAGGGACAGTTTATCCCGGACAATCCCCTTAAAGGACACACCATGGGACAGAGGGACAGTTTATCCTGGACAATCCCCTTAAAGGACACACCATGGGACAGAGGGACAGTTTATCCTGGACAATCCCCCTAAAGGACACATCATGGGACAGAGGGACAGTTTATCCTGGACAATCCCCCTAAAGGACACACCATGGGTCAGAGGGACAGTTTATCCCGGACATCATGGGACAGAGGGACAGTTTATCCCGTTCAATCCCCCTAAAAGACACATCATGGGACAGAGGGACAGTTTATCCTGGACAATCCCCCTAAAGGACACATCATGGGACAGAGGGACAATTAATCCTGGACAATCCCCCTAAAGGACACACCATGGGACAGAGGGACAGTTTATCCTGGACAATCGCCCTAAAGGACACATCATGGGACAGAGGGACAGTTTATCCCGGACAATCCCCCTAAAGGATACACCATGGGACAGAGGGGCAGTTTATCCCGGACAATCCCCCTAAAGGATACACCATGGGACAGAGGGACATTTTATCCTGGACAATCCCCCTAAAGGACACACCATGGGACAGAGGGACAGTTTATCCTGGACAATCCCCCTAAAGGACACGCCATGGGACAGAGGGACAGTTTCTCCTAGACAATCCCCCGAAAGGACACATCATGGGACAGAGGGACAATTTATACCGGACAATCACTCTAAAGGACACATCATGGGAGAGAGGGACAGTTTATCCCGGACAATCCCCCTAAAGTACACATCACTGGACAGTGGGACAGTTTATCCCGGACAATCCACCTTAATGACTCATCACGGGACAGAGGGACAGTTTATCCCGGACAATCCCCCTTAATGACTCATCATGGGACAGAGGGACAGTTTATCCCGGACAATCCCCCTTAATGACTCATCATGGAACAGAGGGATAGTTTATCCTGGACAATCCCCCTAAAGGACACATCATGGGACAGAGGGACAATTTATACCGGACAATCACTCTAAAGGACACATCATGGGAGAGAGGGACAGATTATCCCGTTCAATCCCCCTTAATGACACATCACGGGACAGAGGAACAGTTTATTCCGGACAATCCCCCTAAAGGACACACCATGGGACAGAGGGACAGTTTATCCTGGACAATCCCCCTAAAGGACACATCATGGGACAGAGGAACAGTTTATCCCGGACAATCCAGCTAAAGGACACACCATGGGACAGAGGGACATTTTATCCTGGACAATCCCCCTAAAGGACACACCATGGGACAGAGGGACATTTTATCCTGGACAATCCCCCTAAAGGACACGCCATGGGAAAGAGGGACAGTTTCTCCTAGACAATCCCCCTAAAGGACACATCATGGGACAGAGGGACAATTTATACCGGACAATCACTCTAAAGGACACATCATGGGAGAGAGGGACAGATTATCCCGTTCAATCCCCCTTAATGACACATCACGGGACAGAGGGATAGTTTATCCCGGACAATCCCCATAAAGGACACATCATGGGACAGAGGAACAGTTTATTCCGGACAATCCTCCTAAAGGCACACCATGGGACAGAGGGACAGTTTATCCTGGACAATCCCCCTAAAGGACACATCATGGGACGGAGGGACATTTTATCCTGGACAATCCCCCTAAAGGACACACCATGGGATAGAGGGACAGTTTATCCCGGACAATCCCCATAAAGGACACATCATGGGACAGAGGGACAGTTTATCCTGGACAATCCCCCTAAAGGACACACCATGGGTCAGAGGGACAGTTTATCCCGGACATCATGGGACAGAGGGACAGTTTATCCCGTTCAATCCCCCTAAAAGACACATCATGGGACAGAGGGACATTTTATCACGGACAATCACCCTAAAGGACACATCATGGGACAGAGGGACAGTTTATCCCGGACAATCCCCCTTAATGACTCATCATGGAACAGAGGGATAGTTTATCCTGGACAATCCCCCTAAAGGACACATCATGGGACAGAGGGACAGTTTATCCTGGACAATCCCCCTAAAGGACACATCATGGGAGAGAGGGACAGATTATCCCGTTCAATCCCCCTTAATGACACATCATGGGACAGAGGGACAGTTTATCCAGGACAAACCCCTAAAGGACACATCATGGGACAGAGGGACAGTTTATCTTGGACAATCCCCCTAAAGGACACACCATGGGACAGAGGGACAGTTTATCCTGGACAATCCCCTTCAAGGACACATCATGGGACAGAGGGACAGTTTATCCCGTCAATCCCCCTAAAGGACACATCATGGGACAGAGGGACAGTTTATCCCGGACAATCCCCCTAATGGACACACCATGGGACAGAGGGACAGTTTATCCTGGACAATCCCCCTAAAGGACACACCATGGGACATAGGGACAGTTTATCCCGGACAATCCCCCTAAAGGACACATCATGGGACAGAGGGACAGTTTATCCCGGACAGTCCCCCTAAAGGACACACCATGGGACAGAGGGACAGTTTATCCCGGACAATCCCCCTAAAGGACACATCATGGGACAGAGGGACAGTTTATCCTGGACAATCCCCTAAAGGACACACACAGTGGGACAGAGGGATAGTTTATCCCGGACAATCCCCCTAAAGGACACGTCATGGGACAGAGGAACAGTTTATCCTGGACAATCCCCCTTAAGGACACACCATGGGACAGAGGAACAGTTTATCCCGGACAATCCCCTTAAAGGACACATCATGGGACAGAGGGACAGTTTATCCCGGACAATCCCCCTAAAGTACACATCACGGGACAGTGGGACAGTTTATCCCGGACAATCCACCTTAATGACTCATCACGGGACAGAGGGACAGTTTATCCCGGACAATCCCCCTTAATGACTCATCATGGAACAGAGGGATAGTTTATCCTGGACAATCCCCTTAAAGGACACATCATGGGACAGAGGGACAATTTATACCGGACAATCACTCTAAAGGACACATCATGGGAGAGAGGGACAGATTATCCCGTTCAATCCCCCTTAATGACACATCACGGGACAGAGGGATAGTTTATCCCGGACAATCCCCATAAAGGACACATCATGGGACAGAGGAACAGTTTATTCCGGACAATCCCCCTAAAGGACACACCATGGGACAGAGGGACAGTTTATCCTGGACAATCCCCCTAAAGGACACATCATGGGACAGAGGGACATTTTATCCTGGACAATCCCCCTAAAGGACACACCATGGGACAGAGGGACATTTTATCCTGGACAATCCCCCTAAAGGACACGCCATGGGACAGAGGGACAGTTTCTCCTAGACAATCCCCCTAAAGGACACGCCATGGGACAGAGGGACAGTTTCTCCTAGACAATCCCCCTAAAGGACACATCACGGGACAGAGGGATAGTTTATACCGGACAATCCCCATAAAGGACACATCATGGGACAGAGGAACAGTTTATTCCGGACAATCCCCCTAAAGGACACACCATGAGACAGAGGGACAGTTTATCCTGGACAATCCCCCTAAAGGACACATCATGGGACAGAGGGACAGTTTATCCTGGACAATCCCCCTAAAGGACACACCATGGGTCAGAGGGACAGTTTATCCCGGACATCATGGGACAGAGGGACAGTTTATCCCGTTCAATCCCCCTAAAAGACACATCATGGGACAGAGGGACATTTTATCACGGACAATCACCCTAAAGTACACATCATGGGACAGAGGGACAGTTTATCCCGGACAATCCCCCTATAGGACACACCTTGGGACAGAGGGACAGTTTATCCTGGACAATCCCCCTAAAGGACACACCATGGGACAGAGGGGCAGTTTATCCTGGACACTCCCCCTAAAGGACACATCATGGGACAGAGGGACAGTTTATACCGTTCAATCCCCCTTAATGACACATCATGGGACAGAGGGACAGTTTATCCCGGACAATCCCCCTAAAGGATACACCATGGGACATAGGGGCAGTTTATCCTGGACACTCCCCCTAAAGGACACATCATGGGACAGAGGGACAGTTTATCCCGGACAATCCCCCTAAATGACACACCATGGGACAGAGGAACAGTTTATTCCGGACAATCCCCCTAAAGGACACATCATGGGACAGAGGGACAGTTTATCCTGGACAATCCCCCTAAAGGACACACCATGGGACAGAGGGACAGTTCATCCCGAACAATCTCCCTAAAGGACACATCATGGGACAGAGGGACAGTTTATCACGGACAATCCCCCTAAAGGACACACCATGGGACAGAGGGGCAGTTTATCCTGGACAATCCCCCTAAAGGATACACCATGGGACAGAGGGGCAGTTTATCCTGGACAATCCCCATAAATGCCACATCATGGGACAGAGGGACAGTTTATCCCGGACAATACCCCTATAGGACACACCTTGGGACAGAGGGACAGTTTATCCCGGACAATCCCCCTAAAGGACACATCATGGGACAGAGGAACAGTTTATTCCGGACAATCCCCCTAAAGGATACACCATGGGACAGAGGGGCAGTTTATCCTGGACACTCCCCCTAAAGGACACATCATGGGACAGAGGGACAGTTTATCCCGGACAATCCCCCTAAATGACACACCATGGGACAGAGGACCAGTTTATTCCGGACAATCCCCCTAAAGGACACATCATGGGACAGAGGGACAGTTTATCCTGGACAATCCCCCTAAAGGACACACCATGGGACAGAGGGACAGTTTATCTTGGACAATCATCCTAAAGGACACACCATGGGACAGAGGGACAGTTTATCCTGGACAATCCCCATAAAGGACACATCATGGGACAGAGGGACAGTTTATCCTGGACAAGCCCCCTAAATGACACACCATGGGACAGAGGGACATTTTATCCTGGACAATCCCCTTCAAGGACACATCATGGGACAGAGGGACAGTTTATCCCGTCAATCCCCCTAAAGGACACATCATGGGACAGAGGGACAGTTTATCCCGGACAATCCCCCTAAAGGACACACCATGGGACAGAGGGGCAGTTTATCCTGGACAATCCCCCTAAATGCCACATCATGGGACAGAGGGACAGTTTATCCCGGACAATCCCCCTAAAGGATACACCATGGGACAGAGGGGCAGTTTATCCTGGACAATCCCCCTAAAGGACACACCATGGGACAGAGGGACAGTTTATACCGTTCAATCCCCCTTAATGACACATCATGGGACAGAGGGACTGTTTATCCCGGACAATCCCCCTAAAGGACACATCATGGGACAGAGGAAAAGTTTATTCCGGACAATCCCCCTAAAGGATACACCATGGGACAGAGGGGAAGTTTATCCTGGACACTCCCCCTAAAGGACACATCATGGGACAGAGGGACAGTTTATCCCGGACAATCCCCCTAAATGACACACCATGGGACAGAGGACCAGTTTATTCCGGACCATCCCCCTAAAGGACACATCATGGGACAGAGGGACAGTTTATCCTGGACAATCCCCCTAAAGGACACACCATGGGACAGAGGGACAGTTCATCCCGAACAATCCCCCTAAAGGACACATCATGGGACAGAGGGACAGTTTATCCCGGACAATCCCCCTAAAGGATACACCATGGGACAGAGGGGCAGTTTATCCTGGACAATCCCCCTAAATGCCACATCATGGGACAGAGGGACAGTTTATCCCGGATAATCCCTCTTAATGTCACATCATGGGACAGAGGGACAGTTTATCCAGGACAAACCGCTAAAGGACACAACATGGGACAGAGGGACAGTTTATCTTGGACAATCATCCTAAAGGACACACCATGGGACAGAGGGACAGTTTATCCTGGACAATCCCCATAAAGGACACACCATGGGACAGAGGGACAGTTTATCCTGGACAAGCCCCCTAAAGGACACACCATGGGACAGAGGGACATTTTATCCTGGACAATCCCCTTCAAGGACACATCATGGGACAGAGGGACAGTTTATCCCGTCAATCCCCCTAAAGGACACATCATGGGACAGAGGGACAGTTTATCCCGGACAATCCCCCTAAAGGACACATCATTGGACAGAGGAACAGTTTATCCCGGACAATCCCCCTAAAGGACACACCATGGGACAGAGGGACAGTTTATCCTGGACAATCCCCTTCAAGGACACATCATGGGACAGAGGGACAGTTTATCCCGTCAATCCCCCTAAAGGAGACATCATGGGACAGAGGGACAGTTTATCCCGGACAATCCCCCTAAAGGACACACCATGGGACAGAGGGACAGTTTATCCTGGACAATCCCCCTAAAGGACACACCATGGGACAGAGGGACAGTTTATCCTGGACAATCCCCCTAAAGGACACATCATGGGACAGAGGGACAGTTTATCCCGGACAATCCCCCTAATGGACACACCATGGGACAGAAGGACAGTTTATCCTGGACAATCCCCCTAAAGGACACACCATGGGACATAGGGACAGTTTATCCCGGACAATCCCCCTAAAGGACACATCATGGGACAGAGGGACAGTTTATCCCGGACAGTCCCCCTAAAGGACACACCATGGGACAGAGGGACAGTTTATCCCGGACAATCCCCCTAAAGGACACATCATGGGACAGAGAGACAGTTTATCCTGGACAATCCCCCTAAAGGACACACCATGGGACAGAGGAACAGTTTATCCCGGACAATCCCCCTAAAAGACACACCATGGGACAGAGGGACAGTTTATCCCGGACAATCCCCATAAAGGACACACCATGGGACAGAGGGACAGTTTATCCCGTACAATCCCCCTGAAGGACACATCATGGGACAGAGGGACAGTTTATCCCGGACAATCCCCCTAAAGGACACATCATGGGACAGAGGGACAGTTTATCCCGGACAATCCCCCTAAAGGACACATCATGGGACAGAGGGACAGTTTATCCTGGGCAATCCCCCTAAAGGACACATCATGGGACAGAGGAACAGGTTATCCCGGACAATCCCCATAAAGGACACATCATGGGATAGAGGAACAGTTTATCCTGGACAATCCCCCTAAATGACACACCATGGGACAGAGGAACAGGTTATCCCGGACAATCCCCATAAAGGACACATCATGGGATAGAGGAACAGTTTATCCTGGACAATCCCCCTAAAGGATACATCATGGGACAGAGGGACAGTTTATCCCGGACAATGCCCCGAAAGGACACACCATGGGACAGAGGGAAAGTTTATCCTGGACAATCCCCCTAAATGACACACCATGGGACAGAGGAACAGTTTATCCCGGACAATCCCCCTAATGGACACATCATGGGACAGAGGGACAGTTTATCCTGGACAATCCCCCTAAAGGACACACCATGGGACAGAGGGACAGTTTATCCTGGACAATCCCCCTAAAGGACACACCATGGGACAGAGGGACAGTTTATCCTGGACAATCCCCCTAAAGTACACACCATGGGACAGAGGGACAGTTTATCCCGGACAATCCCCCAAAAGGACACACCATGGGACAGAGGGACAGTTTATCCCGGACAATCCCCCTAAAGGACACATCATGGGATAGAGGGATAGTTTATCGTGGACAATCCCCCTAATGGACACATCATGGGACAGAGGGACAGTTTATCCCGGACAATCCCTCTAAAGGACACATCATGGGACAGAGGGACAGTTTATCCAGGACAATCCCCCTAAAGGACACACCATGGGACAGAGGGAGAGTTTATCCTGGACAATCCCCCTAAAGGACACACCATGGGACAGAGGGACAGTTTATCCAGGACAATCCCCCTAAAGGACACACCATGGGACAGAGGGACAGTTTATTCTGGACAATCCCCCTAAAGGACACACCATGGGACAGAGGGACAGTTTATCCCGGACAATCCCCCTAAAGGACACACCATGGGACAAAGGGATAGTTTATCCTGGACAATCCCCCTAAAGGACACACCATGGGACAGAGGGACAGTTTATCCTGGACAATCACCCTAAAGAACACATCATGGGACAGAGGGACAGTTTATCCTGGAAAATCCCCCTAAAGTATACCCCATGGGACAGAGGGACAGTTTATCCCGGACAATCCCCCTAAAGGACACACCATGGGACAGAGGGACAGTTTATCCCGGACAATCCCCCTAAATGACACACCATGGGACAGAGGGACAGTTTATCACGGACAATCCCCCTAAAGGACACATCATGGGACAGAGGGACAGTTTATCCCGGACAATCCCCCTAAAGGACACACCATGGGACAGAGGGACAGTTTATCCCGGACAATCCCCCTAAAGGACACACCATGGGACAGATGGACAGTTTATCCCGGACAATCCCCCTAAATGACACACCATGGGACAGAGGGACAGTTTATCCCGGACAATCCCCCTAAAGGACACATCATGGGACAGAGGGACAGTTTGTCCCGGACAATCCCCCTAAAGGACACATCATGGGACAGAGGGACAGTTTATCCCGGACAATCCCCCTAAATGACCCACCATGGGACAGAGAAACAGGTTATCCCGGACAATCCCCATAAAGGACACATCATGGGATAGAGGAACAGTTTATCCTGGACAATCCCCCAAAAGGACACATCATGGGACAGAGAAACAGTTTATCCCGGACAATCCCCCGAAAGGACACACCATGGGACAGAGGGACATTTTATCCTGGACAATCCCTCTAAAGGATATATCATGGGACAGAGGGACAGTTTATCCTGGACAATCCCCTAAAGAACACATCATGGGACAGAGGGACAGTTTATCCTGGACAATCCCCCTAAAGGACACACCATGGGACAGAGGGACAGTTTATCCCCTTCAATCCCCCTCAATGTCACATCATGGGACAGAGAAACAGTTTATCCCGGACAATCCCCCGAAAGGACACATCATGGGACAGAGGGACAGTTTATCCTGGACAATCCCCCTAAAGGACACATCATGGGACAGAGGGACAGTTTATCCCGGACAATCCCCATAAAGGACACATCATGGGACAGAGGAACAGTTTATTCCGGACAATCCCCCTAAAGGACACACCATGGGACAGAGGGACAGTTTATCCTGGACAATCCCCCTAAAGGACACATCATGGGACAGAGGGACAGTTTATCCCGGACATCATGGGACAGAGGGACAATTTATCCCGTTCAATCCCCCTAAAAGACACATCATGGGACAGAGGGACAGTTTATCCTGGACAATCCCCCTAAAGGACACACCATGGGTCAGAGGGACAGTTTATCCTGGACAATCCCCCTAAAGGACACACCATGGGTCAGAGGGACAGTTTATCCCGGACATCATGGGACAGAGGGACAATTTATCCCGTTCAATCCCCCTAAAAGACACATCATGGGACAGAGGGACATTTTATCACGGACAATCACCCTAAAGGACACACCATGGGACAGAGGGACAGTTTATCCTGGACAATCCCCCTAAAGGACACATCATGGGACAGAGGGACAGTTTATCCCAGACAATCCCCCTATAGGACACACCTTGGGACAGAGGGACAGTTCATCCCGAACAATCCCCCTAAATGACACACCATGGGACAGAGGGACAGTTTATCCTGGACAATCCCCCTAAAGGACACACCATGGGACAGAGGGACAGTTTATCCTGGACAATCCCCCTAAAGGACACACCATGGGACAGAGGGACATTTTATCACGGACAATCACCCTAAAGGACACACCATGGGACAGTGGGACAGTTTATCCTGGACAATCCCCCTAAAGGACACACCATGGGTCAGAGGGACAGTTTATCCCGGACATCATGGGACAGAGGGACAATTTATCCCGTTCAATCCCTCTAAAAGACACATCATGGGACAGAGGGACATTTTATCACGGACAATCACCCTAAAGGACACACCATGGGACAGTGGGACAGTTTATCCTGGACAATCCCCATAAAGGACACATCATGGGACAGAGGGACAGTTTATCCTAGACGCCCCCTAAAGGACACACCATGGGACAGAGGGACAGTTTATCCTGGACAGTCCCCCTAAAGGACACACCATGGGACAGAGGGACAGTTTATCCTGGACAATCCCCCTAAAGGACACATCATGGGACAGAGGGACAGTTTATCCTGGACAATCCCCTTCAAGGACACATCATGGGACAGAGGGATAGTTTATCCCGTCAATCCCCCTAAAGGACACATCATGGGACAGAGGGACAGTTTATCCTGGACAATCCCCCTAAAGGACACACCATGGGACAGAGGGACAGTTTATCCTGGACAATCCCCCTAAAGGACACATCATGGGACAGAGGGACAGTTTATCCCGGACAATCCCCCTAAAGGACACATCATGGGACAGAGGGACAGTTTATCCCGGACAATCCCCCTAAAGGACACACCATGGGACAGAGGGACAGTTTATCCCGGACAATCCCCCTAAAGGACACTCCATGGGACAGAGAGTCAGTTTAAACTGGACAATCACCCTAAAGGACACACCATGGGACAGAGGGACAGTTTATCCCGGACAATCCCCCTAAAGGACACTCCATGGGACAGAGAGTCAGTTTATTCCGGACAATCCCCCTAAAGGACACACCATGGGACAGACGGACAGTTTATCCTGGACAATCCCCCTAAATGACGCACCATGGGACAGAGGGACAGTTTATCCTGGACAATCCCCCTAAAGGACACACCATGGGACAGAGGGACAGTTTATCCTGGACAATCCCCCTAAAGGACACATCATGGGACAGAGGGACAGTTTATCCCAGACAATCCCCCTATAGGACACATCATGGGACAGAGGGACAGTTTATCCTGGACAATCCCCTCAAAGGACACACCATGGGACAGAGGGACAGTTTATCCCGGACAATCCCCCTAAATGACACACCATGGGACAGAGGGACAGTTTATCACGGACAATCCCCCTAAAGGACACATCATGGGACAGAGGGACAGTTTATCCCGGACAATCCCCCTAAAGGACACACCATGGGACAGAGGGACAGTTTATCCCGGACAATCCCCCTAAAGGACACACCATGGGACAGATGGACAGTTTATCCCGGACAATCCCCCTAAATGATACACCATGGGACAGACGGACAGTTTATCCCGGACAATCCCCCTAAAGGACACATCATGGGACAGAGGGACAGTTTGTCCCGGACAATCCCCCTAAAGGACACATCATGGGACAGAGGGACAGTTTATCCCGGACAATCCCCCTAAAGGACACATCATGGGACAGAGGGACAGTTTATCCCGGACAATCCCCCTAAATGACCCACCATGGGACAGAGAAACAGGTTATCCCGGACAATCCCCATAAAGGACACATCATGGGATAGAGGAACAGTTTATCCTGGACAATCCCCCAAAAGGACACATCATGGGACAGAGAAACAGTTTATCCCGGACAATCCCCCGAAAGGACACACCATGGGACAGAGGGACATTTTATCCTGGACAATCCCTCTAAAGGATATATCATGGGACAGAGGGACAGTTTATCCTGGACAATCCCCTAAAGAACACATCATGGGAAAGAGGGACAGTTTATCCTGGACAATCCCCCTAAAGGACACACCATGGGACAGAGGGACAGTTTATCCCCTTCAATCCCCCTCAATGTCACATCATGGGACAGAGAAACAGTTTATCCCGGACAATCCCCCGAAAGGACACATCATGGGACAGAGGGACAATTTATCCTGGACAATCCCCCTAAAGGACACATCATGGGACAGAGGGACAGTTTATCCCGGACAATCCCCATAAAGGACACATCATGGGACAGAGGAACAGTTTATTCCGGACAATCCCCCTAAAGGACACACCATGGGACAGAGGGACAGTTTATCCTGGACAATCCCCCTAAAGGACACATCATGGGACAGAGGGACAGTTTATCCTGGACAATCCCCCTAAAGGACACACCATGGGTCAGAGGGACAGTTTATCCCGGACATCATGGGACAGAGGGACAATTTATCCCGTTCAATCCCCCTAAAAGACACATCATGGGACAGAGGGACAGTTTATCCTGGACAATCCCCCTAAAGGACACACCATGGGTCAGAGGGACAGTTTATCCTGGACAATCCCCCTAAAGGACACACCATGGGTCAGAGGGACAGTTTATCCCGGACATCATGGGACAGAGGGACAATTTATCCCGTTCAATCCCCCTAAAAGACACATCATGGGACAGAGGGACATTTTATCACGGACAATCACCCTAAAGGACACACCATGGGACAGAGGGACAGTTTATCCTGGACAATCCCCCTAAAGGACACATCATGGGACAGAGGGACAGTTTATCCCAGACAATCCCCCTATAGGACACACCTTGGGACAGAGGGACAGTTCATCCCGAACAATCCCCCTAAATGACACACCATGGGACAGAGGGACAGTTTATCCTGGACAATCCCCCTAAAGGACACACCATGGGACAGAGGGACAGTTTATCCTGGACAATCCCCCTAAAGGACACACCATGGGACAGAGGGACATTTTATCACGGACAATCACCCTAAAGGACACACCATGGGTCAGAGGGACAGTTTATCCCGGACATCATGGGACAGAGGGACAATTTATCCCGTTCAATCCCCCTAAAAGACACATCATGGGACAGAGGGACATTTTATCACGGACAATCACCCTAAAGGACACACCATGGGACAGTGGGACAGTTTATCCTGGACAATCCCCATAAAGGACACATCATGGGACAGAGGGACAGTTTATCCTAGACGCCCCCTAAAGGACACACCATGGGACAGAGGGACAGTTTATCCTGGACAGTCCCCCTAAAGGACACACCATGGGACAGAGGGACAGTTTATCCTGGACAATCCCCCTAAAGGACACATCATGGGACAGAGGGACAGTTTATCCTGGACAATACCCTTCAAGGACACATCATGGGACAGAGGGATAGTTTATCCCGTCAATCCCCCTAAAGGACACATCATGGGACAGAGGGACAGTTTATCCTGGACAATCCCCCTAAAGGACACACCATGGGACAGAGGGACAGTTTATCCTGGACAATCCCCCTAAAGGACACATCATGGGACAGAGGGACAGTTTATCCCGGACAATCCCCCTAAAGGACACATCATGGGACAGAGGGACAGTTTATCCCGGACAATCCCCCTAAAGGACACACCATGGGACAGAGGGACAGTTTATCCCGGACAATCCCCCTAAAGGACACTCCATGGGACAGAGAGTCAGTTTAAACTGGACAATCACCCTAAAGGACACACCATGGGACAGAGGGACAGTTTATCCCGGACAATCCCCCTAAAGGACACTCCATGGGACAGAGAGTCAGTTTATTCCGGACAATCCCCCTAAAGGACACACCATGGGACAGACGGACAGTTTATCCTGGACAATCCCCCTAAATGACGCACCATGGGACAGAGGGACAGTTTATCCTGGACAATCCCCCTAAAGGACACACCATGGGACAGAGGGACAGTTTATCCTGGACAATCCCCCTAAAGGACACATCATGGGACAGAGGGACAGTTTATCCCAGACAATCCCCCTATAGGACACATCATGGGACAGAGGGACAGTTTATCCTGGACAATCCCCTCAAAGGACACACCATGGGACAGAGGGACAGTTTATCCCGGACAATCCCCCTAAATGACACACCATGGGACAGAGGGACAGTTTATCACGGACAATCCCCCTAAAGGACACATCATGGGACAGAGGGACAGTTTATCCCGGACAATCCCCCTAAAGGACACACCATGGGACAGAGGGACAGTTTATCCCGGACAATCCCCCTAAAGGACACACCATGGGACAGATGGACAGTTTATCCCGGACAATCCCCCTAAATGATACACCATGGGACAGACGGACAGTTTATCCCGGACAATCCCCCTAAAGGACACATCATGGGACAGAGGGACAGTTTGTCCCGGACAATCCCCCTAAAGGACACATCATGGGACAGAGGGACAGTTTATCCCGGACAATCCCCCTAAAGGACACATCATGGGACAGAGGGACAGTTTATCCCGGACAATCCCCCTAAATGACCCACCATGGGACAGAGAAACAGGTTATCCCGGACAATCACCATAAAGGACACATCATGGGATAGAGGAACAGTTTATCCTGGACAATCCCCCAAAAGGACACATCATGGGACAGAGAAACAGTTTATCCCGGACAATCCCCCGAAAGGACACACCATGGGACAGAGGGACATTTTATCCTGGACAATCCCTCTAAAGGATATATCATGGGACAGAGGGACAGTTTATCCTGGACAATCCCCTAAAGAACACATCATGGGAAAGAGGGACAGTTTATCCTGGACAATCCCCCTAAAGGACACACCATGGGACAGAGGGACAGTTTATCCCCTTCAATCCCCCTCAATGTCACATCATGGGACAGAGAAACAGTTTATCCCGGACAATCCCCCGAAAGGACACATCATGGGACAGAGGGACAGTTTATCCTGGACAATCCCCCTAAAGGACACATCATGGGACAGAGGGACAGTTTATCCCGGACAATCCCCATAAAGGACACATCATGGGACAGAGGAACAGTTTATTCCGGACAATCCCCCTAAAGGACACACCATGGGACAGAGGGACAGTTTATCCTGGACAATCCCCCTAAAGGACACATCATGGGACAGAGGGACAGTTTATCCTGGACAATCCCCCTAAAGGACACACCATGGGTCAGAGGGACAGTTTATCCCGGACATCATGGGACAGAGGGACAATTTATCCCGTTCAATCCCCCTAAAAGACACATCATGGGACAGAGGGACAGTTTATCCTGGACAATCCCCCTAAAGGACACACCATGGGTCAGAGGGACAGTTTATCCTGGACAATCCCCCTAAAGGACACACCATGGGTCAGAGGGACAGTTTATCCCGGACATCATGGGACAGAGGGACAATTTATCCCGTTCAATCCCCCTAAAAGACACATCATGGGACAGAGGGACATTTTATCACGGACAATCCCCCTAAAGGGCACACCATGGGACAGAGGGACAGTTTATCCTGGACAATCCCCCTAAAGGACACATCATGGGACAGAGGGACAGTTTATCCTGGACAATCCCCCTATAGGACACACCATGGGACAGAGGGACAGTTTATCCCGGACAATCGCCCTATAGGACACACCTTGGGACAGAGGGACAGTTTATCCTGGACAATCCCCCTAAAGGACACATCATGGGACAGAGGGACAGTTCATCCTGGACAATCCCCCTAAAGGACACACCATGGGTCAGAGGGACAGTTTATCCCGGACATCATGGGACAGAGGGACAATTTATCCCGTTCAATCCCCCTAAAAGACACATCATGGGACAGAGGGACATTTTATCACGGACAATCACCCTAAAGGACACACCATGGGACAGAGGGACAGTTTATCCTGGACAATCCCCATAAAGGACACATCATGGGACAGAGGGACAGTTTATCCTAGACGCCCCCTAAAGGACACACCATGGGACAGAGGGACAGTTTATCCTGGACAATCCCCCTAAAGGACACATCATGGGACAGAGGGACAGTTTATCCTGGACAATCCCCTTCAAGGACACATCATGGGACAGAGGGACAGTTTATCCCGTCAATCCCCCTAAAGGACACATCATGGGACAGAGGGACAGTTTATCCTGGACAATCCCCCTAAAGGACACACCATGGGACAGAGGGACAGTTTATCCTGGACAATCCCCCTAAAGGACACATCATGGGACAGAGGGACAGTTTATCCCGGACAATCCCCCTAAAGGACACATCATGGGACAGAGGGACAGTTTATCCCGGACAATCCCCCTAAAGGACACACCATGTGACAGAGGGACAGTTTATCCCGGACAATCCCCCTAAAGGACACTCCATGGGACAGAGAGTCAGTTTAAACTGGACAATCACCCTAAAGGACACACCATGGGACAGAGGGACAGTTTATCCCGGACAATCCCCCTAAAGGACACTCCATGGGACAGAGAGTCAGTTTAAACTGGACAATCACCCTAAAGGACACATCATGGGACAGACGGACAGTTTATCCTGGACAATCCCCCTAAATGACGCACCATGGGACAGAGGGACAGTTTATCCTGGACAATCCCCCTAAAGGACACACCATGGGACAGAGGGACAGTTTATCCTGGACAATCCCCCTAAAGGACACATCATGGGACAGAGGGACAGTTTATCCTGGACAATCCCCCTAAAGGACACACCATGGGACAGAGGGACAGTTTATCCTGGACAATCCCCCTAAAGGACACACCATGGGACAGAGGGACAGTTTATCCCGGACAATCCCCCTAAAGGACACATCATGGGACAGAGGGACAGTTTATCCTGGACAATCCCCCTAAAGGACATATCCTGGGACTGAGGGACAGTTTATCCCGGACAATCCCCCTAAAGGACACACCATGGGACAGAGGGACAATTTATCCCGGACAATCCCCATAAAGGACACACCATGGGACAGAGGGAAAGTTTATCCTGGACAATCCCCCTAAAGGACACACCATGGGACAGAGGGACCGTTTATCCCGGACAATCCCCCTAAAGGACACATCATGGGACAGAGGGACAGTTTATCCTGGACAATCCCCCTAAAGGACACACCATGGGACAGAGGGACAGTTTATCCTGGACAATCCCCCTAAAGGACACACCATGGGACAGAGGGACAATTTATCCCGGACAATCCCCCTAAAGGACACACCATGGGACAGAGGGACAATTTATCCCGGACAATCCCCCAAAGGACACAGCATGGGACAGAGGGACAGTTTATCATGGACAATCCCCCTAAAGGACACACCATGGGACAGAGGGAAAGTTTATCCTGGACAATCCCCCTAAAGGACACACCATGGGACAGTGGGACAGTTTATCCTGGACAATCCCCCTAAAGGACACATCATGGGACAGAGGGACAATTTATCCTGGACAATACCCCTAAAGGGCACATCATGGGACAGAGGGACAGTTTATCCTGGACAATCCCCCTAAAGGACACACCATGGGACAGAGGGACAGTTTACCCCGGACAATCCCCCTAAAGGACACATCATGGGACAGAGGGACAGTTTATTCCGGACAATCCCCCTAAATGACCCACCATGGGACAGAGAAACAGGTTATCCCGGACAATCACCATAAAGGACACATCATGGGATAGAGGAACAGTTTATCCTGGACAATCCCCCAAAAGGACACATCGTGGGACAGAGAAACAGTTTATCCCGGACAATCCCCCGAAAGGACACACCATGGGACAGAGGGACATTTTATCCTGGACAATCCCTCTAAAGGATATATCATGGGACAGAGGGACAGTTTATCCTGGACAATGCCCCTAAAGAACACATCATGGGACAGAGGGACAGTTTATCCTGGACAATCCCCCTAAAGGACACACCATGGGACAGAGGGACAGTTTATCCCCTTCAATCCCCCTCAATGTCACATCATGGGACAGAGAAACAGTTTATCCCGGACAATCCCCCGAAAGGACACATCATGGGACAGAGGGACAGTTTATCCTGGACAATCCCCCTAAAGGACACATCATGGGACAGAGGGACAGTTTATCCCGGACAATCCCCATAAAGGACACATCATGGGACAGAGGAACAGTTTATTCCGGACAATCCCCCTAAAGGACACACCATGGGACAGAGGGACAGTTTATCCTGGACAATCCCCCTAAAGGACACATCATGGGACAGAGGGACAGTTTATCCTGGACAATCCCCCTAAAGGACACACCATGGGTCAGAGGGACAGTTTATCCCGGACATCATGGGACAGAGGGACAATTTATGCCGTTCAATCCCCCTAAAAGACACATCATGGGACAGAGGGACAGTTTATCCTGGACAATCCCCCTAAAGGACACACCATGGGTCAGAGGGACAGTTTATCCTGGACAATCCCCCTAAAGGACACACCATGGGTCAGAGGGACAGTTTATCCCGGACATCATGGGACAGAGGGACAATTTATCCCGTTCAATCCCCCTAAAAGACACATCATGGGACAGAGGGACATTTTATCACGGACAATCACCCTAAAGGACACACCATGGGACAGAGGGACAGTTTATCATGGACAATCCCCCTAAAGGACACATCATGGGACAGAGGGACAGTTTATCCTGGACAATACCCCTATAGGACACACCATGGGACAGAGGGACAGTTTATCCCGGACAATCCCCCTATAGGACACACCTTGGGACAGAGGGACAGTTTATCCTGGACAATCCCCCTAAAGGACACATCATGGGACAGAGGGACAGTTCATCCCGAACAATCCCCCTAAAGGACACATCATGGGACAGAGGGACAGTTTATCTTGGACAATCATCCTAAAGGACACATCATGGGACAGTGGGACAGTTTATCCTGGACAATCCCCATAAAGGACACATCATGGGACAGAGGGACAGTTTATCCTAGACGCCCCCTAAAGGACACACCATGGGACAGAGGGACAGTTTATCCTGGACAGTCCCCCTAAAGGACACACCATGGGACAGAGGGACAGTTTATCCTGGACAATCCCCCTAAAGGACACATCATGGGACAGAGGGACAGTTTATCCTGGACAATCCCCTTCAAGGACACATCATGGGACAGAGGGACAGTTTATCCCGTCAATCCCCCTAAAGGACACATCATGGGACAGAGGGACAGTTTATCCCGGACAATCCCCCTAAAGGACACACCATGGGACAGAGGGACAGTTTATCCTGGACAATCCCCCTAAAGGACACATCATGGGACAGAGGGACAGTTTATCCCGGACAATCCCCCTAAAGGACACATCATGGGACAGAGGGACAGTTTATCCCGGACAATCCCCCTAAAGGACACACCATGGGACAGAGGGACAGTTTATCCCGGACAATCCCCCTAAAGGACGCTCCATGGGACAGAGAGTCAGTTTAAACTGGTCAATCACTCTAAAGGACACACCATGGGACAGAGGGACTCTTTATCCCGGACAATCCCCCTAAAGGACACATCATGTGACAGAGGGACAGTTTATCCCGGACAATCCCCCTAAAGGACACACCATGGGACGGAGGGACAGTTTATCCCGGACAATCCCCCTAAAGGACACACCATGGGACAGAGGGACAGTTTATCCTGGACAATCCCCCTAAAGGACACATCATGGGACAGAGGGACAGTTTATCCCGGACAATCCCCCTAAAGGACACAACATGGGACAGAGGGACAGTTTATCCCGGACAATCCCCCTAAAGGACACATCATGGGACAGAGGGACAGTTTATCCCGGACAACCCCATAAAGGACACACCATGGGACAGAGGGACTTTTTATCCCGGATAACCCCAAAAAGGACACACCATGTGACAGAGGGACAGTTTATCCCGGACAATCCCCCTAAAGGCCACACCATGTGACAGAGGGACAGTTTATCCCGGACAATCCCCCTAAAGGCCACACCATGGGACAGAGGGACACTTTATCCCGGACAATCCCCGAAAGGGCACATCATGGGACAGAGGGACACTTTATCCCGGACAATCCCCCTAAAGGACACATCGGGGGACAGAGGAACAGTTTATCCCGGACAATCCCCCTAAAGGACACACCATAGGACAGAGGGACAGTTTATTCCGGACAATCCCCCTTAAGGACACACCATGGGACAGAGGGACAGTTTATCCCGGACAATCCCCCTAAAGGACACATGATGGGATAGAGGGACAGTTTATCCCGGACAATCCCCCTAAAGGACACAACATGGGACAGAGGGACAGTTTATCCCGGACAATCCCCCTAAAGGACACAACATGGGACAGAGGGACAGTTTATCCCGGACAATCCCCCTAAAGGACACAACATGGGACAGACGGACAGTTTATCCCGGACAATCCCCCTAAAGGACACACCATGGGACAGAGGGACAGTTTATTCTGGATAATCCCCCTAAAGGACACATCATGGGACAGAGGGACAGTTTATCCCGGACAATCCCCCTAAAGGACACAACATGGGACAGAGGGACAGTTTATCCCGGACAATCCCCCTAAAGGACACAACATGGGACAGAGGGACAGTTTATCCCGGACAATCCCCCTAAAGGACACACCATGGGACAGAGGGGCAGTTTATCCTGGACAATCCCCCTAAATGCCACATCATGGGACAGAGGGACAGTTTATCCTGGACAATCCCCGTAAAGGACACACCATGGGACAGAGGGACAGTTTATCCTGGAAAATCCCCCTAAAGGACACACCATGGGACAGAGGGACAGTTTATTCTGGATAATCCCCCTAAAGGACACATCATGGGACAGAGGGACAGTTTATCCTGGACAATCCCCCTAAAGGACACACCATGGGACAGAGGGACAGTTTATCCTGGACAATCTCCCTAAAGGACACATCATGAGACAGAGGGACAGTTTATCCTGGACAATCCCCCTAAAGGACACACCATGGGACAGAGGGACAATATTTCCCGGACAATCCCCCTAAAGGACACATTATGGGACAGAGGGACAGTTTATCCTGGACAATCCCCTTAAAGTACACACCATGGGACAGAGGGACAGTTTATCCCGGACAATCCCCCTAAAGGACACACCATGGGACAGAGGGACAGTTTATCCTGGACAATCCCCCTAAAGGACACACCATGGGACAGAGGGACAGTTTATCCCGGACAACCCCATAAAGGACACACCATGGGACAGAGGGACAGTTTATCCTGGACAATCCCCCTAAAGGACACACCATGGGACAGAGGGAGAGTTTATCCTGGACAATCCCCCTAAAGGACACATCATGGGACAGAGGGACAGTTTATCCTGGACAATCCCCCTAAAGGACACATCATGGGACAGAGGGACAGTTTATCCTGGACAATCCCCCTAAAGGACACAACATGGGACAGAGGGACTGTTTATCCTGGACAATCCCCCTAAAGGACACATCATGGGACAGAGGGACAGTTTATCCTGGACAATCCCCCTAAAGGACACATCGGGGGACAGAGGGACAGTTTATCCCGGACAATCCCCCTAAAGGACACATCGGGGGACAGAGGGACAGTTTATCCCGGACAATCCCCCTTAAGGACACATCATGGGACAGAGGGACAGTTTATCCTGGACAATCCCCCTAAAGGACACACCATGGGACAGAGGGACAGTTTATCCCGGACAACCCCAAAAAGAACACACCATGGGACAGAGGGACAGTTTATCCTGGACAATCCCCCTAAAGGACACATCATGGGACAGAGGGACAGTTTATCCCGGACAATCCCCCTAAAGGACACATCGGGGGACAGAGGGACAGTTTATCCCGGACAATCCCCCTTAAGGACACATCATGGGACAGAGGGACAGTTTATGCTGGACAATCCCCCTAAAGGACACATCATGGGACAGAGGGACAGTTTATCCCGGACAATCCCCCTAAAAGACACACCATGGGACAAAGGGACAGTTTATCCTGGACAATCCCCCTAAAGGACACACCATGGGACAGAGAGACAGTTTATCCCGGACAATCCCCCTAAAGGACACACCATGGGACAGAGGGACAGTTTATTCCGGACAATCCCCCTAATGGATACACCATGGGTCAGATGGACAGTTTATCCTGGACAATCCCCCTAAAGGACACACCATGGGACAGAGGGACAGATTATCCTGGCCAATCCCCCTAAAGGGCACACCATGGGACAGAGGGACAATTTATCCTGGACAATCCCCCTAAAGGACACACCATGGGACAGAGGGACAGTTTATCCTGGACAATCCCCCTAAAGGGCACACCATGGGACAGAGGGACAGTTTATCCTGGACAATCCCCCTAAAGGACACACCATGGGACAGAGGGACAGTTTATCCCGGACAATCCCCTTAAAGGACACATCATGGGATAGAGGGACAGTTTATCCCGGACAATCCCCCTAAAAGACACATCATGGGACAGAGGGACAGTTTATCCCGGACAATCCCCCTAAAGGACACACCATGGGACAGAGGGACAGTTTATCCCGGACAGTCCCCCTAAAGTATATACCATGGGACAGAGGGACTGTTTAGAACATAGAACATTACAGCACAAACAGGCCATTCGGCCCTCGAGTTGCGCCGATCGCATCAACCCCACCAATCTATAGACCTATCTATAACCCCCTATCCCATTAAACCCCATATAATCATCCAGAAGTCTTTTAAAAGACCCCAGCGAGTTCGCCTCCACCACCGACGACGGCAGCCGATTCCATTCACTCACCACCCTCTGAGTGAAAAACTTACCCCTAACATCACCTCTGTACTTCCCTCCCCGCACCTTAAATCTGTGTCCTCTCGTAGCGACCATTTCAACCCGGGGAAATAGCCTCTGAGAGTCCACCCTATCTATTCCTCTCAACATTTTATAAACTTCTATCAGGTCGCCTCTCAACCTTCGCCTCTCCAGGGAAAAGAGTCCCAGCTCCCTCAACCTAACTTCATAAGGCATGCCTCCCAGTCCAGGCAACATCCTTGTAAATCTCCTCTGCACCCTTTCAATAGCTTCTAGCTTTCTCCCGGACAATCCCCCTAAAGGACACACCATGGGACAGAGGGACAGTTTATCCCGGACAGTCCCCCTAAAGGACACACCATGGGACAGAGGGACAGTTTATCCTGGACAATCCCCCTAAAGGACACATCATGGGACAGAGGGACAGTTTATCCTGGACAATCCCCCTAAAGGACACACCATGGGACAGAGGGACAGTTTATCCTGGACAATCCCCCTAAAGGACACATCATGGGACAGAGGGACAGTTTATCCCGGACAATCCCCCAAAAGGACACACCATGGGACAGAGGGACAGTTTATCCCGGACAATCCCCCTAAAGGACAAACCATGGGACAGAGGGACAGTTTATCCTGGACAATCCCCCTAAAGGACACATCATGGGACAGAGGGACAGTTTATCCTGGACAATCCCCCTAAAGGACACATCATAGGACAGAGGGACAGTTTATCCCGGACAATCCCCCAAAAGGACACACCATGGGACAGAGGGACAGTTTATCCTGGACAATCCCCCTAAAAGTCACACCATGGGACAGAGGGACAGTTTATCCTGGACAATCCCCCTAAAAGTCACACCATGGGACAGAGGGACAGTTTATCCTGGACAATCCCCCTAAAAGTCACACCATGGGACAGAGGGACAGTTTATCCTGGACAATCCCCCTAAAGGACACACCATGGGACAGAGGGACAGTTTATCCTGGACAATCCCCCTAAAAGTCACACCATGGGACAGAGGGACAGTTTATCCTGGACAATCCCCCTAAAAGTCACACCATGGGACAGAGGGACAGTTTATCCAGATCTATCCCCCTAATGGACATACCATGGGACAGAGGGACAGTTTATCCTGGACAATCCCCCTAAAGGACACACCATGGGACAGAGGGACAGTTTATCCTGGACAATCCCCCTAAAGGACACACCATGGGATAGAGGGACAGTTTATCCCGGACAATCCCCCTAAAGGACACACCATGGGACTGAGAGATAGTTTATCCTGGACAATCCCCTTAATGGACACATAATTGGATAGTGGGACAGTGTATCCTGGACAATCCCCCTGAAGGACAGAGGGACAGCGTCTCAGAGTATCTGTGCCTCAGTGTCCCAGTGTTTTAGAGTCTCAGAGTCTCAGTGTCTCTGTGTCTCTTGTCTCTGTGTCTCAGTGTCTCTGTGCCTCAGTGTCTCAGTTTCTCAGAGTCTCAGTCTCTCTGTGTCTCTGCGTCTCAGTGTTTCTTAGTCACAGTGTCTCTGTGTCTCTGTGTCTCAGTGGTGCAGTGTCTCAGAGCCACAGTGTTAGAGTGTCTCAGTGTCCCAGTGTCTCTGTGTCTCATTGGTGCAGTGTCTCAGAGTCTCAGTGTTAGAGTGTCTCAGTGTCTCAGTGTCTCTGTGTCTCAGTGTCTCAGAGTCTCAGTGTCACAGTGCCTCTGTGTCTCAGTTTCTCAGTGTATCTGTGTCTCTGTGTCTTAGTGTCTCAGTGTCTCTGTGTCTCAGTGAGTCTTAGTCTCAGTGTCTCTGTGTCTCTGACTCACAGTGTCTCTGTGTCTCAGTGGTGCAGTGTCTCAGTGTCACAGTGTTTCTGTGTCTCAGAGTCTCAGAGTCTGTGTCTCTGTGTCTCAGTGTCTCTGTGTCTCATTGTCTCTGATTATCAGTGTCTCAGTGTCTCAGAACCTCAGTGTTTGAGTGTCTCTGTGTCTCAGTGTCTCTGTGTCTTAGTGTCTCTGTGTCTCAGTGTCTCAGTGTCTCTGTATCTCAGAGTCTCAGAGTCTCAGTGTCTCAGTGTCTCTGTGCCTCAGTGTCGCTGTGTCTCAGTGTCTCTGTGTCTCTGTGTCTCTGTATCTCAGAGTCTCAGTGTCACAGTGTCTCTGTGTCTCTGTGTCTTAGTGTCTCTGTGTCTCAGTGTCTCAGAGTCTCAGTGTCACACTGTCTCTGTGTCTCTGTGACTCTGTGCCTCAGTGTCTCAGTGTCTCAGTGTCTCAGAGTCTCAGTCTCTCTTTGTCTCTGTGTCTCAGTGTCTCAGTGTCTCTGTGCCTCAGTGTCTCAGAGTCTCTGTGCCTCAGTGTCTCAGTGTATCAGAGTCTCTGAGTCCCTGAGTCTCTGTGTCTCAGTGTCTCACTCTCTGAGTCTCAGTGTCTCAGAGTCTCAGTGTCACAGGGTCTCTGTGTTTCAGTGTGTCAGTTTCTCTGTGTCTCAGTGTCTCAGAGTCTCAGTGTCTCTGTGCCTCAGCGTCTCAGTGTCTCAGTGTATCAGAGTCTCAGTGCCTCAGTGTCACAGTGCCTCAGTGTTTCTGTGTCTCTGTGTCTCTGTGTCTTAGTGTCTCTGTGTCTTAATATCTCTGTGTCTCTGTGTCTGAATGTTTCAGAGTCTCAGTGTCTCAGTGTCTCTGTGTCTCAGTGTCTCAGAGTCTCAGTGTCTCAGTGTCTCTGTGTCCCTGTGTTTCTGTGTCTCAGTGTCTCTGTGTTTCTGTGTCTTAGTGTCTCTGTGTCTTTGTGTCTCAGAGTCTCAGTGTCACAGTGTCTCTGTGCCTCAGTGTCTCTGTGTCTCAGAGTCTCAGTGTCTCAGTGTCTCAGAGTCTCACTCTCTGTGTCTCAGTGTCTCAGAGTCTCAGTGTCTCAGTGTCTCAGAGTCTCAGAGTCTCATTGTCTCAGAGTCTCAGTCTCTCTGTGTCTCAGTGTCTCAGTGTCACAGAGTCTTAGGCTCCCTGTGTCTATGTGTCTTGGTGTCTCTGTGCCTCAGTGTCTCTGTATCTCTGTGTCTCAGTGTCTCTATGTCTCTGTGCCTCAGTTTCTCAGTGTCTCAGAGTCTCAGTGTCTCTGTGTCTCAGTGTCTCTGTGTCTCAGAGTATCTGTGTCTCTGTGTCTCAGTGTCTCACAGTCTCAGTGTCTCTGTGCCTCAGTTTCTCAGTGTCTGAGAGTCTCTGTGTCTCAGAGTCCCTGTGTCTCAGTGTCTCAGAGTCTCAGTGTCTCAAAGTCTCAGTGCCTCAGTGTCTCTGTGCCTCAGTGTTTCAGTGTTTCTGTGTCTTTGTGATTCAGTTTCTCAGTGTCTCAGAGTCTCAGTCTCACTGTGTCTTTGTGTCTCAGACTCTCTGTTCCTTAGTGTCTCAGTATCTCAGTGTCTCTGTGTCCCAGAGTTTCAGTGTCTCTGTGTCTCATTGACTCTGAGTCTCAGTGTCTCAGTGTCTCTTTGCCCCAGTTTCTCAGTGTCTCAGAGTCTCAGTGTCTCTGTGTCTCAGTGTCTCAGAGTCTCAGTGTCTCTGTGCCTCAGTTTCTCAGTGTCTCAGAGTCTCAGTCTCTCTGTGTCTCTCTGTCTCAGTGTCTCAGAGTCGCAGAGTCTCAGTGTCTCTGTGTCTCAGTGTGTCTGTGCATCAGTGCCTCAATGTCTCAGATTCTCAGTGTCTCCGGGCCTCAGTTTCTCAGTGTCTCAGAGTCTCAGAGTCACAGTGTCTTAGTGTCTCAGTGTCTCTGCATCTCAGAGTCTCAGTGTCTCTGTGTTACTGTTTCTCAGTGTCTCAGTGTTTCAGAGTCTCAGTGTCACAGAGTCTCAGTCTCTCTGTGCCTTAGTGTCTCAGTACCTCAGTGTTTCAGTTTCTCAGTCTTTCAGAGTCTCAGTGTCACAGTGTCTCTCTGTCTCAGTGTCTCAGTGTATCGGAGTCTCAGTGTCTCAGTGAACCTGTGCCTCAGTGTCACAGTTACCCAGTGTCTCAGTGCCTCAGAGACTCAGTGTCTCAGAGTCTCAGTCTCTCTATGTCTCTGTGCCTCAGTGTCACAATGTCTCAGGTTTTCAGTGTCTCAGTGTCTCAGAGTTTCAGTGAGTCTGTGTCTCTGTGTCTCTGTGTCTCAGAGTCTCTGTGTCACAGTGACTCAGAGTTTCAGTGTCTCTATGTCTCTGAGTCTCAGTGTCTCTGTGCCTCAGTGTCTCAGAGTCTCAGTGTCTATGTGTATGTGTGTCTCAGTGCCTCAGTTTTTCAGTGTTTCAGTGTCTCTGTGCCTCAGTCTCTCAGTGTCTCTGTGTCTCAGTGTCTCTGTGTCTCAGTGTCTCAGTGTCTCTGTGTCTCAGTGTCTCAGTGTCTCAGAGTCACAGTGTCTCTGTGTCTCAGTGTATCAGTGTCTCAGAGATTCAGTGTTTCTGTGTCTCTCTGTCTCAGTGTCTCTGTGTCCCAGTGTCTCAGTTTCTCAGTGTCTCAGAGTTTCAGTGAGTCTGTGTCTCTGTGTCTCAGAGTCTCTGTGTCACAGTATCTCAGAGTTTCAGTGTCTCTATGTCTCTGTGTCTCAGTGTCTCTGTGCCTCAGTGTCTCAGAGTCTCAGTGTCTATGTGTATCTGTGTCTCAGTGCCTCAGTGTCTCAGTTTTTCAGTGTCTCTGTGCCTAAGTCTCTCAGTGTCTTACTGTCTCTGTGTCTCTGTGTCACAGTGTCTCTGTGTCACAGCGTCTCAGAGTCTCAGTGTCTCTGTATCTCAGTGTCTCTGTGCCTCTGTGCCTCAGTGTCTCTGTATCTCTGTGCCTCATTGTCTCTGTGTCTCTGTGTTACTGTGTCTCAGAGTCTCAGATTCTCAATCTCTCAGAGTCTCTGTGTCTTGGTGCCTCAGCGTCTCAGTTTCTGTGTGTCTCAGTGTCTCTGTGCCTCAATGTCACAGTGTCTCAGTGTCTCAGTTTATCAGTGACTCTCTGTCTCAGTGATTCTCTATCTCTGTGCCTCAGTATCTCAGAGTCACAATGTATCAGTGTCACAGAGAGTCAGTTACCCTGTGTCTCAGTGTCTCTGTGCCTCAGTGTCTCAGAAACACAGTGTCTCCGTGTCTCAATGTCTCTGTGCCTCAGTGTCTCAGAGTCTCAATGTATTAGTGTCTCAGATACTTAGTGTCTCTGTGTCTCAGTATCTCTGTGTCTCAGTGTCTCTGTGCCTCTGTGCCTCAGTGTCTCCGAGTCTCAGTGTCTCAGTGTCTCAGTGTCTCAGTATCTCTGTGTCTCAGAGTCTCAGTATCTCTGTGTCTCAGTGTCTCAAAGTTTTCTGTCTCAGTGTCTCTGTGTCTCAGTATCTCAGAGTCTCAGTGTCTCTGTGTCTCAGTGTCTCAGTATCTCTGTGTCTAAGTGTCTCTGTGTCTCAGTGTCTCAAAGTTTTGTGTCTCAGTGTCTCTGCGTCTCAGTATCTCAGAGTCTCAGTGTCTCCGTGTCCCATTGTCTCAGTGTCTCAGAGTCTCAGTGTCTCAGTCTCTCTGTGTTTAAGTGTCTCAGTGTCTCTGTGTCGAAGTGTCTCTGAGTCACAGTGTCTCAGTGTCACTGTGTCTCAGTGTCTCTGTGACTCAGTGTCTCAGTGTCTCTGTGTCTCAGTGTCTCAGAGTCTCTGTGTCTCTGCATTTCAGTGCCTCTGTGCCTCAGTGCCTCAGTGTCTCAGAGTCTCTGTGTCTTGGTGCCTCAGTGTCTCAGTGTCTCTGTGCCTCAGTGTCTCTGTGTCTCAGTGTCTCAGAGTCACAGTGTCTCTGTGTCTCAGTGCATCAGTGTCTCAGAGATTCAGTGTATCTGTGCCTCTCTGTCTCAGTGTCTCTGTGTCCCAGAGTCTCAGTGTCTCAGAGTTTTAGTGAGTCTGTGTCTCTGTGTCTCTGTGTCCCAGTGTGTCAGTATCTCAGAGTTTCAGTGAGTCTGTGTCTCTGTGTCTCAAGTCTCTGTGTCTCAGTGTCTCAGAGTTTCAGTGTCTCCATGTCTCTGTGTCTCAGTGTCACTGTGCATCAGTGTCCCTGTGTCTCAAAGTCTCAGTGTATCAGTGTCTCTGAGACTCAGTGTCTCTTTGTCTCTGTGTCTGAGCGTCTCTGTGCCTCAGTGTCACAGATTCTCAGTGTCTCAGTGTCTCTGTGTCTCAGTGTCTCAGAGTCACAGTGTCTCTTTGTCTCAGTGTATCAGTGTCTCAGAGAATCATGGTCTCTGTGTCTCTCTGTCTCAGTGTCTCTGTGACCCAGTGTCTCAGATGTTTCAGTGAGTCTGTGTCTCTGTGTCTCAGAGTCTCTGTGTCACAGTGACTCAGAGTTTCAGTGTCTCTATGTCTCTGTGTCTCAGTGTCTCTTTGTCTCAGTGTCTCAGAGTCTCAGTGTCTCAGTGTATCTGTGTCTCAGTGCCTCAGTTTCTCAGTGTTTCAGTGTCTCTGTGCCTCAGTCTCTCAGTGTCTTACTGTCTCTGTGTCTCTGTGTCTCAGTGTCTCTGTGTCTCAGTGTCTCCAAGTCTCAGTGTCTCTGTGTCTCAGTGTCTCCAAGTCTCAGTGTCTCAGTGTCTCTGTGTCTCAGTGGCTCAGTGTCTCTTTGCCTCAGTGTCTCAATGTCTCAGAGTCTCTGTGTCTCAGTGTATCAAAGACTCAGACACTCAGTGTCTCTTTGTCTCTGTGTTGAGTGTCTCTGTGCCTCAGTGTCTTTGTGTCTCAGTGTCTCTGTGCCTCAGTGTCTTTGTGTCTCAGTGTCTCAGAGTCTCAGTGTCTCTGTGTCCCAGTGTCTCTGTGTCTCAGTGTCTCAGGTCTCAGAGTCTCAGTGTCTCTGTCTCTGTGTCTCAGTTTATCAGTGACTCTGAGACTCAGTGTCTAATTGTCTGAGTGTCTCTGTGCCTCAGTGTCACAGTGTCTCAGATTTTCAGTTTCTCAGTGTCTTAGAGTCTCAGTGAATCTGTGTCTCAGTATCACTGTGCCTCAGTGTCTCAGCGTCTCAGAGTCTCTGTGTCTCAGTGTCTCTGTGCCCCAGTGTCACAGTGTCTCAGTGTCTCCGTGTCTCAGTGTCTCCGTGTCTCAGTGTCCCAGTGTCTCAGAGTCACAGTGTCTCTATGTCTCAGTGTCTCTGTGTCCCAGTATCTCAGTATCTCAGAGTGTCAGAGTTTCAGTGAGTCTGTGTCTCTGTGTCTCTGTGTCACTGTGTCTCAGAGTCTCAGTGTCTCAGTGTCTCAATGTTTCAGTGTCACCATGTCTCTGTGTCTCAGTGTCACTGTGCCTCAGTGTCTCTGTATCTCTGTGCCTCATTGTCTCTGTGTCTCTGTGTTACTGTGTCTCAGTGTCTCAGAGTCTCAGAGTCTCAATCTCTCAGAGTCTCTGTGTCTTGGTGCCTCAGTGTCTCAGTTTCTCTGTGTCTCAGATTATCAGTGTCTCTCTGTCTCAGTGATTCTCGATCTCTGTGCCTCTGTGTCTCAGAGTCTCAATGTATCAGTGTCTCAGAGACTCAGTGTCCCTGTGTCTCAGTATCTGTGTGTCTCAGTGTCTCAGAGTCTCAGTGTTTCTGTGTCCCAGTGTCTCTGTCTCTGTGTCTCAGTTTATCAGTATCTCTGAGACTCAGTGTCTATCTGTCTGAGTGTCACAGTGGCTCAGTGTCACAGCGTCTCAGTGTCTCAGGTATTCAGTTTCTCAGTGTCTTAGAGTCTCAGTGAATCTGTGTCTCAGTATCACTGTGCCTCAGTGTCTCAGCATCTCAGAGTCTCAATGTCACAGTGTCTCTGTGTCGCAGTGTCTCTGTGCCTCAGTGTCTCTGTGTCTCAGTGTCTCTGTGTCTCAGTGTCTCTGTGCCCCAGTGTCACAGTGTCTCAGTGTCTCCGTGTCTCAGTGTCTCCGTGTTCAGTGTCTCAGTGTCTCAGAGTCACAGTGTCTCTGTGTCTCAGTGCATCAGTGTCTCAGAGATTCAGTGTATCTGTGCCTCTCTGTCTCAGTGTCTCTGTGTCCCAGTATCTCAGTGTCTCAGAGTTTCAGTGAGTCTGTGTCTCTGTGTCACTGTGTCTCAGAGTCTCAGTGTCTCAGTGTCTCAGAGTTTCAGTGTCACCATGTCTCTGTGTCTCAGTGTCACTGTGCCTCAGTGTCTCTGTGTCTCAATGTCTCAGTGTCTCTGTGTATCAGTGTCTCAGAGAATCAGTGTCTCTTTGTCTCTGTGTCTGAGTGTCTCTGTGCCTCAGTGTCACAGGGTCTCAGGGTCTCAGTGTCTCAGTGTATCAGTGTCTCAGAGTCACAGTGTCTCTGTGTCTCAGTGTATCAGTGTCTCAGAGATTCAGTGTCTCTGTGTCTCTCTGTCTCAGTGTCTCTGTGTCCCAGTGTCTCAGTTTCTCAGTGTCTCAGAGTTTCAGTGTCTCTATGTCTCTGTGTCTCAGTGTCTCTGTGCCTCAGTGTCTCAGAGTCTCAGTGTCTATGTGTATCTGTGTCTCAGTGCCTCAGTGTCTCAGTGTTTCAGTGTCTCTGTGCCTAAGTCTCTCAGTGTCTTACTGTCTCTGTGTCTCTGTGTCACAGTGTCTCTGTGCCTCAGTGTCTCTGTATCTCTGTGCCTCATTGTCTCTGTGTCTCTGTGTTACTGTGTCTCAGTGTCTCAGCGTCTCAGAGTCTCAGTGTCTCTGTATCTCAGTGTCTCTGTGCCTCTGTGCCTCAGTGTCTCTGTATCTCTGTGCCTCATTGTCTCTGTGTCTCTGTGTTACTGTGTCTCAGTGTCTCAGAGTCTCAGAGTCTCAATCTCTCAGAGTCTCTGTGTCTTGGTGCCTCAGTGTCTTAGTTTCTCTGTGTCTGAGTTTCTCTGTGCCTCAATGTCACAGTGTCTCAGTGTCTCAGCTAATCAGTGACTCTCTGTCTCAGTGATTCTCTATCTCTGTGCCTCAGTGTCTCAGAGTCTCAATGTATCAGTGTCACAGAGAGTCAGTGACCCTGTGTCTCAGTGTCTCTGTGCCTCAGTGTCTTGGAAACTCAGTGTCTCTGTGTCTCAATGTCTCTGTGCCTCAGTGTCACAGAGTCTCAATGTATCAGTGTCTCAGAGACTCAGTGTCTCTGTGTCTCAGTATCTCTGTGTCTTAGTGTCTCTGTGCCTCAGTGTCTCCGAGTCTCAGTGTCTCAGTGTCTCACTGTCTCTGTGTCTCAGTATCTCAGAGTCCCAGTGTCTCTGTGTCCCATTGTCTCAGTGTCTCAGAGTCTCAGTGTCTCTGTGTCTCAGTGTCTCAGTGTCTCAGTATCTCTGTGTCTAAGTGTGTCTGTGTCTCAGTGTCTTAAAGTTTTGTGTCTCAGTGTCTCTGTGTCTCAGTATCTCAGAGTCTCAGTGTCTCTGTGTCCCATTGTCTCAGTGTCTCAGAGTCTCAGTGTCTCAGTCTCTCTGTGTTTAAGTGTCTCAGTGTCTCTGTGTCTCAGTGTCTCTGTGCCTCAGTGTCTCAGTGTCTCTGTGTCTCAGTGTCTCAGAGTCTCTGTGTCTCTGCATCTCAGTGCCTCTCTGCCTCAGTGCATCAGTGTGTCAGAGTCTCTGTGTCTTGGTGCCTCAGTGTCTCTGTGCCTCAGTCTATCAGACTCTCAGTGTCTCAGTGTCTCTGTGTCTCAGTGTCTCAGAGTCTCTGTGTCTCAGTGTCTCAATGTCTCAGAGTTTCTGTGTCTCAGTGCATCAGTGTCTCTGTGTCTCAGTGTCTCAGAGTCTCTGTGTCTCAGTGTCTCAGAGTCACAGTGTCTCTGTGTCTCCATGCATCAGTGTCTCAGTGATTCAGTGTATCTGTGCCTCTCTGTCTCAGTGTCTCTTGTGTCCCAGTCTCTCAGTGTCTCAGAGTTTCAGTGAGTCTGTGTCTCTGTGTCTCAGAGTCTCTGTGTCTCAGTGTCTCAGAGTTTCAGTGTCTCCATGTCTCTGTGTCTCAGTGTCACTGTGCCTCAGTGTCTCTGTGTCTCAAAGCCTCTGTGTATCAGTGTGTCTGAGACTCAGTGTCTCTTTGTCTCTGTGTCTGAGTGTCTCTGTGCCTCAGTGTCACAGAGTCACAGTGTCTCAGTGTCTCTGTGTCTCAGTGTCTCAGAGTCACAGTATCTCTGTGTCTCAGTGTATCAGTGTCTCAGAGATTCAGTGTCTCTGTGTCTCTCTCTGTCTCAGTGTCTCTGTGACCCAGTGTCTCAGTGTCTCAGAGTTTCAGTGAGTCTGTGTCTCTGAGTCTCTGTGTCTCTGTGTCTCAGTGTCTCTGTGCCTCTGTGTTACTGTGTCTCAGTGTCTCAGAGTCTCAGAGTCTCAATCTCTCAGAGTATCTGTGTCTTGGTGCCTCAGTGTCTCAGTTTCTCTGTGTCTGAGTGTCTCTGTGTCTCAGTGTCACAGCGTCTCAGTGTCTCAGATTTTCAGTTTCTCAGTGTCTTAGAGTCTCAGTGAATCTGTGTCTCAGTATCACTGTGCCTCAGTGTCTCAGCGTCTCAGAGTCTCAATGTCACAGTGTCTCTGTGTCGCAGTGCCTCTGTGCCTCAGTGTCTCTGTGTCTCAGTGTCTCTGTGCCCCAGTGTCTCAGTGTCTTCGTGTCTCAGTGTCTCCGTGTCTCAGTGTCTCAGAGTCACAGTGTCTCTGTGTCTCAGTGCATCAGTGTCTCAGAGATTCAGTGTATCTGTGCCTCTCTGTCTCAGTGTCTCTGTGTTCCAGTATCTCAGTATCTCAGTGTCTCAGTATCTCAGTGTCTCAGTATCTCTTTGTCTCTGTGTCTCAGTGTCACTCTGCCTTAGTGTCTCTGTATCTCTGTGCCTCATTGTCTCTGTCTCTCTGTGTTACTGTGTCTCAGTGTCTCCGAGTCTCAGAGTCTCAATCTCTCAGAGTCTCTGTGTCTTGGTGCCTCAGTGTCTCAGTTTCTCTGTGTCTGAGTGTCTCTGTGCCTCAATATCACAGTGTCTCAGTGTCTCAGATTATCAGTGTCTCTCTGTCTCAGTGATTCTCGATCTCTGTGCCTCAGTGTCTCAGAGTCTCAATGTATCAGTGTCTCAGAAACTCAGTGTCTCTGTGTCTCTGTGTCTCAGTGTCTCTGTGCCTCAGTGTCTCCGAGTCTCAGTGTCTCAGTGTCTCTGTGTCTCAGTATCTCTTTGTCTTAGTGTCTCTGTGCCTCAGTGTCTCAGAGTCTCAATGTATCAGTGTCTCAGAGTCTCAGTGTCTCAGTGTCTCTGTGTCTCAGTGTCTCAGTGTCTCAGTGTCTCTGTGTCTCAGTGTCTCAGTGTCTCAGTGTCTCTGTGCCTCAGTGTCTCAATGTCTCAGAGTCTCTGTGTCTCAGTGTATCAAAGACTCAGACACTCAGTGTCTCATTGTCTCTGTGTTGAGTGTCTCTGTGTCTCAGTATCTCAGGTCTCAGAGTCTCAGTGTCTCTGTCTCTGTGTCTCAGTTTATCAGTGTCTCTGAGACTCAGTGTCTATCTGTCTGAGTGTCTCTGTGCCTCAGTGTCACAGTGTCTCAGTGTCACAGCGTCTCAGTGTCTCAGATTTTCAGTTTCTCAGTGTCTTAGAGTCTCAGTGAATCTGTGTCTCAGTATCACTGTGCCTCAGTGTCTCAGCATCTCAGAGTCTCAATGTCACAGTGTCTCTGTGCCTCAGTGTCTCTGTGTCTCAGTGTCTCAGAGTCACAGTGTCTCTGTGTCTCAGTGCATCAGTGTCTCAGAGATTCAGTGTATCTGTGCCTCTCTGTCTCAGTGTCTCTGTGTCCCAGAGTCTCAGTGTCTCAGAGTTTTAGTGAGTCTGTGTCTCTGTGTCTCTGTGTCCCAGTGTGTCAGTATCTCAGAGTTTCAGTGAGTCTGTGTCTCTGTGTCTCAAGTCTCTGTGTCTCAGTGTCTCAGAGTTTCAGTGTCTCCATGTCTCTGTGTCTCAGTGTCACTGTGCATCAGTGTCCCTGTGTCTCAAAGTCTCAGTGTATCAGTGTCTCTGAGACTCAGTGTCTCTTTGTCTCTGTGTCTGAGCGTCTCTGTGCCTCAGTGTCACAGAGTCTCAGTGTCTCAGTGTCTCTGTGTCTCAGTGTCTCAGAGTCACAGTGTCTCTTTGTCTCAGTGTATCAGTGTCTCAGAGAATCATGGTCTCTGTGTCTCTCTGTCTCAGTGTCTCTGTGACCCAGTGTCTCAGATGTTTCAGTGAGTCTGTGTCTCTGTGTCTCTGTGTCTCAGAGTCTCTGTGTCACAGTGACTCAGAGTTTCAGTGTCTCTATGTCTCTGTGTCTCAGTGTCTCTTTGTCTCAGTGTCTCAGAGTCTCAGTGTCTCAGTGTATCTGTGTCTCAGTGCCTCAGTTTCTCAGTGTTTCAGTGTCTCTGTGCCTCAGTCTCTCAGTGTCTTACTGTCTCTGTGTCTCTGTGTCTCAGTGTCTCCAAGTCTCAGTGTCTCTGTGTCTCAGTGTCTCCAAGTTTCAGTGTCTCAGTGTCTCAGTGTCTCTGTGTCTCAGTGGCTCAGTGTCTCTGTGCCTCAGTGTCTCAATGTCTCAGAGTCTCTGTGTCTAAGTGTATCAAAGACTCAGACACTCAGTGTCTCTTTGTCTCTGTGTTGAGTGTCTCTGTGCCTCAGTGTCTTTGTGTCTCAGTGTCTCTGTGCCTCAGTGTCTTTGTGTCTCAGTGTCTCAGAGTCTCAGTGTCTCTGTGTCCCAGTGTCTCTGTGTCTCAGTGTCTCAGGTCTCAGAGTCTCAGTGTCTCTGTCTCTGTGTCTCAGTTTATCAGTGACTCTGAGACTCAGTGTCTAATTGTCTGAGTGTCTCTGTGCCTCAGTGTCACAGTGTCACAGTGTCTCAGATTTTCAGTTTCTCAGTGTCTTAGAGTCTCAGTGAATCTGTGTCTCAGTATCACTGTGCCTCAGTGTCTCAGCGTCTCAGAGTCTCTGTGTCTCAGTGTCTCTGTGCCCCAGTGTCACAGTGTCTCAGTGTCTCCGTGTCTCAGTGTCTCCGTGTCTCAGTGTCTCAGAGTCACAGTGTCTCTATGTCTCAGTGTCTCTGTGTCCCAGTATCTCAGTATCTCAGAGTGTCAGAGTTTCAGTGAGTCTGTGTCTCTGTGTCTCTGTGTCACTGTGTCTCAGAGTCTCAGTGTCTCAGTGTCTCAATGTTTCAGTGTCACCATGTCTCTGTGTCTCAGTGTCACTGTGCCTCAGTGTCTCTGTATCTCTGTGCCTCATTGTCTCTGTGTCTCTGTGTTACTGTGTCTCAGTGTCTCAGAGTCTCAGAGTCTCAATCTCTCAGAGTCTCTGTGTCTTGGTGCCTCAGTGTCTCAGTTTCTCTGTGTCTCAGATTATCAGTGTCTCTCTGTCTCAGTGATTCTCGATCTCTGTGCCTCTGTGTCTCAGAGTCTCAATGTATCAGTGTCTCAGAGACTCAGTGTCCCTGTGTCTCAGTATCTGTGTGTCTCAGTGTCTCAGAGTCTCAGTGTCTCTGTGTCCCAGTGTCTCTGTCTCTGTGTCTCAGTTTATCAGTATCTCTGAGACTCAGTGTCTATCTGTCTGAGTGTCACAGTGGCTCAGTGTCACAGCGTCTCAGTGTCTCAGGTATTCAGTTTCTCAGTGTCTTAGAGTCTCAGTGAATCTGTGTCTCAGTATCACTGTGCCTCAGTGTCTCAGCATCTCAGAGTCTCAATGTCACAGTGTCTCTGTGTCGCAGTGTCTCTGTGCCTCAGTGTCTCTGTGTCTCAGTGTCTCTGTGTCTCAGTGTCTCTGTGCCCCAGTGTCACAGTGTCTCAGTGTCTCCGTGTCTCAGTGTCTCCGTGTTCAGTGTCTCAGTGTCTCAGAGTCACAGTGTCTCTGTGTCTCAGTGCATCAGTGTCTCAGAGATTCAGTGTATTTGTGCCTCTCTGTCTCAGTGTCTCTGTGTCCCAGTATCTCAGTGTCTCAGAGTTTCAGTGAGTCTGTGTCTCTGTGTCACTGTGTCTCAGAGTCTCAGTGTCTCAGTGTCTCAGAGTTTCAGTGTCACCATGTCTCTGTGTCTCAGTGTCACTGTGCCTCAGTGTCTCTGTGTCTCAATGTCTCAGTGTCTCTGTGTATCAGTGTCTCAGAGAATCAGTGTCTCTTTGTCTCTGTGTCTGAGTGTCTCTGTGCCTCAGTGTCACAGGGTCTCAGGGTCTCAGTGTCTCAGTGTATCAGTGTCTCAGAGTCACAGTGTCTCTGTGTCTCAGTGTATCAGTGTCTCAGAGATTCAGTGTCTCTGTGTCTCTCTGTCTCAGTGTCTCTGTGTCCCAGTGTCTCAGTTTCTCAGTGTCTCAGAGTTTCAGTGAGTCTGTGTCTCTGTGTCTCTGTGTCTCAGAGTCTCTGTGTCACAGTGTCTCAGAGTTTCAGTGTCTCTATGTCTCTGTGTCTCAGTGTCTCTGTGCCTCAGTGTCTCAGAGTCTCAGTGTCTATGTGTATGTGTGTCTCAGTGCCTCAGTGTCTCAGTGTTTCAGTGTCTCTGTGCCTAAGTCTCTCAGTGTCTTACTGTCTCTGTGTCTCTGTGTCACAGTGTCTCTGTGCCTCAGTGTCTCTGTATCTCTGTGCCTCATTGTCTCTGTGTCTCTGTGTTACTGTGTCTCAGTGTCTCAGCGTCTCAGAGTCTCAGTGTCTCTGTATCTCAGTGTCTCTGTGCCTCTGTGCCTCTGTGCCTCAGTGTCTCTGTATCTCTGTGCCTCATTGTCTCTGTGTCTCTGTGTTACTGTGTCTCAGTGTCTCAGCGTCTCAGAGTCTCAGTGTCTCTGTATCTCAGTGTCTCTGTGCCTCTGTGCCTCAGTGTCTCTGTATCTCTGTGCCTCATTGTCTCTGTGTCTCTGTGTTACTGTGTCTCAGTGTCTCAGAGTCTCAGAGTCTCAATCTCTCAGAGTCTCTGTGTCTTGGTGCCTCAGTGTCTTAGTTTCTCTGTGTCTGAGTTTCTCTGTGCCTCAATGTCACAGTGTCTCAGTGTCTCAGCTAATCAGTGACTCTCTGTCTCAGTGATTCTCTATCTCTGTGCCTCAGTGTCTCAGAGTCTCAATGTATCAGTGTCACAGAGAGTCAGTGACCCTGTGTCTCAGTGTCTCTGTGCCTCAGTGTCTTGGAAACTCAGTGTCTCTGTGTCTCAATGTCTCTGTGCCTCAGTGTCACAGAGTCTCAATGTATCAGTGTCTCAGAGACTCAGTGTCTCTGTGTCTCAGTATCTCTGTGTCTTAGTGTCTCTGTGCCTCAGTGTCTCCGAGTCTCAGTGTCTCAGTGTCTCACTGTCTCTGTGTCTCAGTATCTCAGAGTCCCAGTGTCTCTGTGTCCCATTGTCTCAGTGTCTCAGAGTCTCAGTGTCTCTGTGTCTCAGTGTCTCAGTGTCTCAGTATCTCTGTGTCTAAGTGTGTCTGTGTCTCAGTGTCTTAAAGTTTTGTGTCTCAGTGTCTCTGTGTCTCAGTATCTCAGAGTCTCAGTGTCTCTGTGTCCCATTGTCTCAGTGTCTCAGAGTCTCAGTGTCTCAGTCTCTCTGTGTTTAAGTGTCTCAGTGTCTCTGTGTCTCAGTGTCTCTGTGCCTCAGTGTCTCAGTGTCTCTGTGTCTCAGTGTCTCAGAGTCTCTGTGTCTCTGCATCTCAGTGCCTCTCTGCCTCAGTGCATCAGTGTGTCAGAGTCTCTGTGTCTTGGTGCCTCAGTGTCTCTGTGCCTCAGTCTATCAGACTCTCAGTGTCTCAGTGTCTCTGTGTCTCAGTGTCTCAGAGTCTCTGTGTCTCAGTGTCTCAATGTCTCAGAGTTTCTGTGTCTCAGTGCATCAGTGTCTCTGTGTCTCAGTGTCTCAGAGTCTCTGTGTCTCAGTGTCTCAGAGTCACAGTGTCTCTGTGTCTCCATGCATCAGTGTCTCAGTGATTCAGTGTATCTGTGCCTCTCTGTCTCAGTGTCTCTTGTGTCCCAGTCTCTCAGTGTCTCAGAGTTTCAGTGAGTCTGTGTCTCTGTGTCTCAGAGTCTCTGTGTCTCAGTGTCTCAGAGTTTCAGTGTCTCCATGTCTCTGTGTCTCAGTGTCACTGTGCCTCAGTGTCTCTGTGTCTCAAAGCCTCTGTGTATCAGTGTGTCTGAGACTCAGTGTCTCTTTGTCTCTGTGTCTGAGTGTCTCTGTGCCTCAGTGTCACAGAGTCACAGTGTCTCAGTGTCTCTGTGTCTCAGTGTCTCAGAGTCACAGTATCTCTGTGTCTCAGTGTATCAGTGTCTCAGAGATTCAGTGTCTCTGTGTCTCTCTCTGTCTCAGTGTCTCTGTGACCCAGTGTCTCAGTGTCTCAGAGTTTCAGTGAGTCTGTGTCTCTGAGTCTCTGTGTCTCTGTGTCTCAGTGTCTCTGTGCCTCTGTGTTACTGTGTCTCAGTGTCTCAGAGTCTCAGAGTCTCAATCTCTCAGAGTATCTGTGTCTTGGTGCCTCAGTGTCTCAGTTTCTCTGTGTCTGAGTGTCTCTGTGTCTCAGTGTCACAGCGTCTCAGTGTCTCAGATTTTCAGTTTCTCAGTGTCTTAGAGTCTCAGTGAATCTGTGTCTCAGTATCACTGTGCCTCAGTGTCTCAGCGTCTCAGAGTCTCAATGTCACAGTGTCTCTGTGTCGCAGTGCCTCTGTGCCTCAGTGTCTCTGTGTCTCAGTGTCTCTGTGCCCCAGTGTCTCAGTGTCTTCGTGTCTCAGTGTCTCCGTGTCTCAGTGTCTCAGAGTCACAGTGTCTCTGTGTCTCAGTGCATCAGTGTCTCAGAGATTCAGTGTATCTGTGCCTCTCTGTCTCAGTGTCTCTGTGTTCCAGTATCTCAGTATCTCAGTGTCTCAGTATCTCAGTGTCTCAGTATCTCTTTGTCTCTGTGTCTCAGTGTCACTCTGCCTTAGTGTCTCTGTATCTCTGTGCCTCATTGTCTCTGTCTCTCTGTGTTACTGTGTCTCAGTGTCTCCGAGTCTCAGAGTCTCAATCTCTCAGAGTCTCTGTGTCTTGGTGCCTCAGTGTCTCAGTTTCTCTGTGTCTGAGTGTCTCTGTGCCTCAATATCACAGTGTCTCAGTGTCTCAGATTATCAGTGTCTCTCTGTCTCAGTGATTCTCGATCTCTGTGCCTCAGTGTCTCAGAGTCTCAATGTATCAGTGTCTCAGAAACTCAGTGTCTCTGTGTCTCTGTGTCTCAGTGTCTCTGTGCCTCAGTGTCTCCGAGTCTCAGTGTCTCAGTGTCTCTGTGTCTCAGTATCTCTTTGTCTTAGTGTCTCTGTGCCTCAGTGTCTCAGAGTCTCAATGTATCAGTGTCTCAGAGTCTCAGTGTCTCAGTGTCTCTGTGTCTCAGTGTCTCAGTGTCTCAGTGTCTCTGTGTCTCAGTGTCTCAGTGTCTCAGTGTCTCTGTGCCTCAGTGTCTCAATGTCTCAGAGTCTCTGTGTCTCAGTGTATCAAAGACTCAGACACTCAGTGTCTCATTGTCTCTGTGTTGAGTGTCTCTGTGTCTCAGTATCTCAGGTCTCAGAGTCTCAGTGTCTCTGTCTCTGTGTCTCAGTTTATCAGTGTCTCTGAGACTCAGTGTCTATCTGTCTGAGTGTCTCTGTGCCTCAGTGTCACAGTGTCTCAGTGTCACAGCGTCTCAGTGTCTCAGATTTTCAGTTTCTCAGTGTCTTAGAGTCTCAGTGAATCTGTGTCTCAGTATCACTGTGCCTCAGTGTCTCAGCATCTCAGAGTCTCAATGTCACAGTGTCTCTGTGCCTCAGTGTCTCTGTGTCTCAGTGTCTCAGAGTCACAGTGTCTCTGTGTCTCAGTGCATCAGTGTCTCAGAGATTCAGTGTATCTGTGCCTCTCTGTCTCAGTGTCTCTGTGTCCCAGAGTCTCAGTGTCTCAGAGTTTTAGTGAGTCTGTGTCTCTGTGTCTCTGTGTCCCAGTGTGTCAGTATCTCAGAGTTTCAGTGAGTCTGTGTCTCTGTGTCTCAAGTCTCTGTGTCTCAGTGTCTCAGAGTTTCAGTGTCTCCATGTCTCTGTGTCTCAGTGTCACTGTGCATCAGTGTCCCTGTGTCTCAAAGTCTCAGTGTATCAGTGTCTCTGAGACTCAGTGTCTCTTTGTCTCTGTGTCTGAGCGTCTCTGTGCCTCAGTGTCACAGAGTCTCAGTGTCTCAGTGTCTCTGTGTCTCAGTGTCTCAGAGTCACAGTGTCTCTTTGTCTCAGTGTATCAGTGTCTCAGAGAATCATGGTCTCTGTGTCTCTCTGTCTCAGTGTCTCTGTGACCCAGTGTCTCAGATGTTTCAGTGAGTCTGTGTCTCTGTGTCTCTGTGTCTCAGAGTCTCTGTGTCACAGTGACTCAGAGTTTCAGTGTCTCTATGTCTCTGTGTCTCAGTGTCTCTTTGTCTCAGTGTCTCAGAGTCTCAGTGTCTCAGTGTATCTGTGTCTCAGTGCCTCAGTTTCTCAGTGTTTCAGTGTCTCTGTGCCTCAGTCTCTCAGTGTCTTACTGTCTCTGTGTCTCTGTGTCTCAGTGTCTCCAAGTCTCAGTGTCTCTGTGTCTCAGTGTCTCCAAGTTTCAGTGTCTCAGTGTCTCAGTGTCTCTGTGTCTCAGTGGCTCAGTGTCTCTGTGCCTCAGTGTCTCAATGTCTCAGAGTCTCTGTGTCTAAGTGTATCAAAGACTCAGACACTCAGTGTCTCTTTGTCTCTGTGTTGAGTGTCTCTGTGCCTCAGTGTCTTTGTGTCTCAGTGTCTCTGTGCCTCAGTGTCTTTGTGTCTCAGTGTCTCAGAGTCTCAGTGTCTCTGTGTCCCAGTGTCTCTGTGTCTCAGTGTCTCAGGTCTCAGAGTCTCAGTGTCTCTGTCTCTGTGTCTCAGTTTATCAGTGACTCTGAGACTCAGTGTCTAATTGTCTGAGTGTCTCTGTGCCTCAGTGTCACAGTGTCACAGTGTCTCAGATTTTCAGTTTCTCAGTGTCTTAGAGTCTCAGTGAATCTGTGTCTCAGTATCACTGTGCCTCAGTGTCTCAGCGTCTCAGAGTCTCTGTGTCTCAGTGTCTCTGTGCCCCAGTGTCACAGTGTCTCAGTGTCTCCGTGTCTCAGTGTCTCCGTGTCTCAGTGTCTCAGAGTCACAGTGTCTCTATGTCTCAGTGTCTCTGTGTCCCAGTATCTCAGTATCTCAGAGTGTCAGAGTTTCAGTGAGTCTGTGTCTCTGTGTCTCTGTGTCACTGTGTCTCAGAGTCTCAGTGTCTCAGTGTCTCAATGTTTCAGTGTCACCATGTCTCTGTGTCTCAGTGTCACTGTGCCTCAGTGTCTCTGTATCTCTGTGCCTCATTGTCTCTGTGTCTCTGTGTTACTGTGTCTCAGTGTCTCAGAGTCTCAGAGTCTCAATCTCTCAGAGTCTCTGTGTCTTGGTGCCTCAGTGTCTCAGTTTCTCTGTGTCTCAGATTATCAGTGTCTCTCTGTCTCAGTGATTCTCGATCTCTGTGCCTCTGTGTCTCAGAGTCTCAATGTATCAGTGTCTCAGAGACTCAGTGTCCCTGTGTCTCAGTATCTGTGTGTCTCAGTGTCTCAGAGTCTCAGTGTCTCTGTGTCCCAGTGTCTCTGTCTCTGTGTCTCAGTTTATCAGTATCTCTGAGACTCAGTGTCTATCTGTCTGAGTGTCACAGTGGCTCAGTGTCACAGCGTCTCAGTGTCTCAGGTATTCAGTTTCTCAGTGTCTTAGAGTCTCAGTGAATCTGTGTCTCAGTATCACTGTGCCTCAGTGTCTCAGCATCTCAGAGTCTCAATGTCACAGTGTCTCTGTGTCGCAGTGTCTCTGTGCCTCAGTGTCTCTGTGTCTCAGTGTCTCTGTGTCTCAGTGTCTCTGTGCCCCAGTGTCACAGTGTCTCAGTGTCTCCGTGTCTCAGTGTCTCCGTGTTCAGTGTCTCAGTGTCTCAGAGTCACAGTGTCTCTGTGTCTCAGTGCATCAGTGTCTCAGAGATTCAGTGTATCTGTGCCTCTCTGTCTCAGTGTCTCTGTGTCCCAGTATCTCAGTGTCTCAGAGTTTCAGTGAGTCTGTGTCTCTGTGTCACTGTGTCTCAGAGTCTCAGTGTCTCAGTGTCTCAGAGTTTCAGTGTCACCATGTCTCTGTGTCTCAGTGTCACTGTGCCTCAGTGTCTCTGTGTCTCAATGTCTCAGTGTCTCTGTGTATCAGTGTCTCAGAGAATCAGTGTCTCTTTGTCTCTGTGTCTGAGTGTCTCTGTGCCTCAGTGTCACAGGGTCTCAGGGTCTCAGTGTCTCAGTGTATCAGTGTCTCAGAGTCACAGTGTCTCTGTGTCTCAGTGTATCAGTGTCTCAGAGATTCAGTGTCTCTGTGTCTCTCTGTCTCAGTGTCTCTGTGTCCCAGTGTCTCAGTTTCTCAGTGTCTCAGAGTTTCAGTGAGTCTGTGTCTCTGTGTCTCTGTGTCTCAGAGTCTCTGTGTCACAGTGTCTCAGAGTTTCAGTGTCTCTATGTCTCTGTGTCTCAGTGTCTCTGTGCCTCAGTGTCTCAGAGTCTCAGTGTCTATGTGTATCTGTGTCTCAGTGCCTCAGTGTCTCAGTGTTTCAGTGTCTCTGTGCCTAAGTCTCTCAGTGTCTTACTGTCTCTGTGTCTCTGTGTCACAGTGTCTCTGTGCCTCAGTGTCTCTGTATCTCTGTGCCTCATTGTCTCTGTGTCTCTGTGTTACTGTGTCTCAGTGTCTCAGCGTCTCAGAGTCTCAGTGTCTCTGTATCTCAGTGTCTCTGTGCCTCTGTGCCTCTGTGCCTCAGTGTCTCTGTATCTCTGTGCCTCATTGTCTCTGTGTCTCTGTGTTACTGTGTCTCAGTGTCTCAGAGTCTCAGAGTCTCAATCTCTCAGAGTCTCTGTGTCTTGGTGCCTCAGTGTCTCAGTTTCTCTGTGTCTGAGTTTCTCTGTGCCTCAATGTCACAGTGTCTCAGTGTCTCAGCTAATCAGTGACTCTCTGTCTCAGTGATTCTCTATCTCTGTGCCTCAGTGTCTCAGAGTCTCAATGTATCAGTGTCACAGAGAGTCAGTGACCCTGTGTCTCAGTGTCTCTGTGCCTCAGTGTCTTGGAAACTCAGTGTCTCTGTGTCTCAATGTCTCTGTGCCTCAGTGTCACAGAGTCTCAATGTATCAGTGTCTCAGAGACTCAGTGTCTCTGTGTCTCAGTATCTCTGTGTCTTAGTGTCTCTGTGCCTCAGTGTCTCCGAGTCTCAGTGTCTCAGTGTCTCACTGTCTCTGTGTCTCAGTATCTCAGAGTCCCAGTGTCTCTGTGTCCCATTGTCTCAGTGTCTCAGAGTCTCAGTGTCTCTGTGTCTCAGTGTCTCAGTGTCTCAGTATCTCTGTGTCTAAGTGTGTCTGTGTCTCAGTGTCTTAAAGTTTTGTGTCTCAGTGTCTCTGTGTCTCAGTATCTCAGAGTCTCAGTGTCTCTGTGTCCCATTGTCTCAGTGTCTCAGAGTCTCAGTGTCTCAGTCTCTCTGTGTTTAAGTGTCTCAGTGTCTCTGTGTCGAAGTGTCTCTGAGTCACAGTGTCTCAGTGTCTCTGTGTCTCAGTGCCTCTGTGCCTCAGTGTCTCAGTGTCTCTGTGTCTCTGTGTCTCAGTGTCTCAGAGTCTCTGTGTCTCTGCATCTCAGTGCCTCTCTGCCTCAGTGCATCAGTGTGTCAGAGTCTCTGTGTCTTGGTGCCTGAGTGTCTCTGTGCCTCAGTCTATCAGACTCTCAGTGTCTCAGTGTCTCTGTGTCTCAGTGTCTCAGAGTCTCTGTGTCTCAGTGTCTCAATGTCTCAGAGTTTCTGTGTCTCAGTGCATCAGTGTCTCTGTGTCTCAGTGTCTCAGAGTCTCTGTGTCTCAGTGTCTCAGAGTCACAGTGTCTCTGTGTCTCAGTGCATCATTGTCTCAGTGATTCAGTGTATCTGTGCCTCTCTGTCTCAGTGTCTCTTGTGTCCCAGTCTCTCAGCGTCTCAGAGTTTCAGTGAGTCTGTGTCTCTGTGTCTCAGAGTCTCTGTGTCTCAGTGTCTCAGAGTTTCAGTGTCTCCATGTCTCTGTGTCTCAGTGTCACTGTGCCTCAGTGTCTCTGTGTCTCAAAGCCTCAGTGTATCAGTGTGTCTGAGACTCAGTGTCTCTTTGTCTCTGTGTCTGAGTGTCTCTGTGCCTCAGTGTCACAGAGTCACAGTGTCTCAGTGTCTCTGTGTCTCAGTGTCTCAGAGTCACAGTATCTCTGTGTCTCAGTGTATCAGTGTCTCAGAGATTCAGTGTCTCTGTGTCTCTCTCTGTCTCAGTGTCTCTGTGACCCAGTGTCTCAGTGTCTCAGAGTTTCAGTGAGTCTGTGTCTCTGAGTCTCTGTGTCTCTGTGTCTCAGAGTCTCTGTGTCACAGTGACTCAGAGTTTCAGTGTCTCTATGTCTCTGTGTCTCAGTGTCTCTGTGCCTCAGAGTCTCAGTGTCTATGTGTATCTGTGTCTCAGTGCCTCAATGTCTCAGTGTTTCAGTGTCTCTGTGCCTCAGTCTCTCAGTGTCTTACTGTCTCTGTGTCTCTGTGTCACAGTGTCTCTGTGTCTCAGCGTCTCAGAATCTCAGTGTCTCAGTGTCTCTGTGCCTCTGTGTTACTGTGTCTCAGTGTCTCAGAGTCTCAGAGTCTCAATCTCTCAGAGTATCTGTGTCTTGGTCCCTCAGTGTCTCAGTTTCACTGTGTCTGAGTGTCTCTGTGCCTCAATGTCACAGTGTCTCAGTGTCTCAGATTATCAGTGACTCTCTGTCTCAGTGATTCTCTATCTCTGTGCCTCAGTGTCTCAGAGTCTCAATGTATCAGTGTCTCAGAGACTCAGTGTCCCTGTGTCTCAGTATCTCTGTGTCTCAGTGTCTCTGTGCCTCAGTGTCTCAGAATCTCAGTGTCTCAGTGTCTATGTGTCTCAGTGTCTCAGTGTCTCTGTTTCTCAGTGTCTCAGTGTCTCTGTGCCTCAGTGTCTCAATGTCTCAGAGTCTCAGTGTATCAATGTCTCAGACACGCAGTGTCTCTTTGTCTCTGTGTTGAGTGTCTCTGTGCCTCAGTGTCACAGTGTCTCAGTGTCTCTGTGCCTCAGTGTCTTTGTATCTCAGTGTCTCAGAGTCTCTGTGTCTCTGTGTCCCAGTGTCTCTGTGTCTCAGTGTCTCAGGTCTCAGAGTCTCAGTGTCTCTGTCTCTGTGTCTCAGTTTATCAGTGACTCTGAGACTCAGTGTCTAATTGTCTGAGTGTCTCTGTGCCTCAATGTCACAGCGTCTCAGTGTCTCAGGTTTTCAGTTTCTCAGTGTCTTAGAGTCTCAGTGAATCTGTGTCTCAGTATCACTGTGCCTCAGTGTCTCAGTGTCTCAGAGTCTCAGAGTCTCAATGTCACAGTGTCTCTGTGTCACAGAGTCTCTGTGCCTCAGTGTCTCAGTGTCTTCGTGTCTCAGTGTCTCCGTGTCTCAGTGTCTCAGAGTCACAGTGTCTCTGTGTCTCAGTGCATCAGTGTCTCTGTGTCTCAGTGTCTCTGTGTCTCAGTGTCTCTGTGCCCCAGTGTCTCAGTGTCTCCGTGTCTCAGTGTCTCCGTGTCTCAGTGTCTCAGAGTCACAGTGTCTCAGTGTCTCTGTGCCTCAGTGTCTCTGTGTCTCAGTGTCTCTGTGCCCCAGTGTCTCAGTGTCTCCGTGTCTCAGTGTCTCCGTGTCTCAGTGTCTCAGTGTCTCAGAGTCACAGTGTCTCTGTGTGTCAGTGTATCAGTGTCTCAGAGATTCAGTGTATCTGTGCCTCTCTGTCTCAGTGTCTCTGTGTTCCAGTATCTCAGTATCTCAGTGTCTCAGTATCTCTGTGTCTCTGTGTCTCTGTGTCACTGTGTCTCAGAATCTCAGTGTCTCAGAGTTTCAGTGTCACCATGTCTCTGTGTCTCAGTGTCACTCTGCCTTAGTGTCTCTGTATCTCTGTGCCTCATTGTCTCTGTGTCTCTGTGTTACTGTGTCTCAGTGTCTCCGAGTCTCAGAGTCTCAATCTCTCAGAGTCTCTGTGTCTTGGTGCCTCAGTGTCTCAGTTTCTCTGTGTCTGAGTGTCTCTGTGCCTCAATATCACAGTGTCTCAGTGTCTCAGATTATCAGTGTCTCTCTGTCTCAGTGATTCTCGATCTCTGTGCCTCAGTGTCTCAGAGTCTCAATGTATCAGTGTCTCAGAGACTCAGTGTCTCTGTGTCTCTGTGTCTCAGTGTCTCTGTGCCTCAGTGTCTCCGAGTCTCTTTGTCTTAGTGTCTCTGTGCCTCAGTGTCTCAGAGTCTCAATGTATCAGTGTCTCAGAGTCTCAGTGTCTCAGTGTCTCTGTGTCTCAGTGTCTCAGTGTCTCTGTGTCTCAGTGTCTCAGTGTCTCTGTGCCTCAGTGTCTCAATGTCTCAGAGTCTCTGTGTCTCAGTGTATCAAAGACTCAGACACTCAGTGTCTCATTGTCTCTGTGTTGAGTGTCTCTGTGTCTCAGTATCTCAGGTCTCAGAGTCTCAGTGTCTCTGTCTCTGTGTCTCAGTTTATCAGTGTCTCTGAGACTCAGTGTCTATCTGTCTGAGTGTCTCTGTGCCTCAGTGTCACAGTGTCTCAGTGTCACAGCGTCTCAGTGTCTCAGATTTTCAGTTTCTCAGTGTCTTAGAGTCTCAGTGAATCTGTGTCTCAGTATCACTGTGCCTCAGTGTCTCAGCATCTCAGAGTCTCAATGTCACAGTGTCTCTGTGCCTCAGTGTCTCTGTGTCTCAGTGTCTCAGAGTCACAGTGTCTCTGTGTCTCAGTGCATCAGTGTCTCAGAGATTCAGTGTATCTGTGCCTCTCTGTCTCAGTGTCTCTGTGTCCCAGAGTCTCAGTGTTTCAGTGAGTCTGTGTCTCTGTGTCCCAGTGTGTCAGTGTCTCAGATTTTCAGTGAGTCTGTGTCTCTGTGTCTCAAGTCTCTGTGTCTCAGTGTCTCAGAGTTTCAGTGTCTCCATGTCTCTGTGTCTCAGTGTCACTGTGCATCAGTGTCCCTGTGTCTCAAAGTCTCAGTGTATCAGTGTCTCTGAGACTCAGTGTCTCTTTATCTCTGTGTCTGAGCGTCTCTGTGCCTCAGTGTCACAGAGTCTCAGTGTCTCAGTGTCTCTGTGTCTCAGTGTCTCAGAGTCACAGTGTCTCTGTGTTTCAGTGTATCAGTGTCTCAGAGAATCATGGTCTCTGTGTCTCTCTGTCTCAGTGTCTCTGTGACCCAGTGTCTCAGATGTTTCAGTGAGTCTGTGTCTCTGTGTCTCAGAGTCTCTGTGTCACAGTGACTCAGAGTTTCATTGTCTCTATGTCTCTGTGTCTCAGTGTCTCTTTGTCTCAGTGTCTCAGAGTCTCAGTGTCTCAGTGTATCTGTGTCTCAGTGCCTCAGTTTCTCAGTGTTTCAGTGTCTCTGTGCCTCAGTCTCTCAGTGTCTTACTGTCTCTGTGTCTCTGTGTCTCAGTGTCTCTGTGTCTCAGTGTCTCTGTGTCTCAGTGTCTCCAAGGCTCAGTGTCTCAGTGTCTCAGTGTCTCTGTGTCTCAGTGGCTCAGTGTCTCTGTGCCTCAGTGTCTCAATGTCTCAGAGTCTCTGTGTCTCAGTGTATCAAAGACTCAGACACTCAGTGTCTCTTTGTCTCTGTGTTGAGTGTCTCTGTGCCTCAGTGTCTTTGTGTCTCAGTGTCTCAGAGTCTCAGTGTCTCTGTGTCCCAGTGTCTCTGTGTCTCAGTGTCTCAGGTCTCAGAGTCTCAGTGTCTCTGTCTCTGTGTCTCAGTTTATCAGTGACTCTGAGACTCAGTGTCTAATTGTCTGAGTGTCTCTGTGCCTCAGTGTCACAGTGTCTCAGATTTTCAGTTTCTCAGTGTCTTAGAGTCTCAGTGAATCTGTGTCTCAGTATCACTGTGCCTCAGTGTCTCAGCGTCTCAGAGTCTCTGTGTCTCAGTGTCTCTGTGCCCCAGTGTCACAGTGTCTCAGTGTCTCCGTGTCTCAGTGTCTCCGTGTCTCAGTGTCTCAGTGTCTCAGAGTCACAGTGTCTCTATGTCTCAGTGCATCAGTGCCTCAGAGAATCAGTGTATCTGTGCCTCTCTGTCTCAGTGTCTCTGTGTCCCAATATCTCAGTATCTCAGAGTGTCAGAGTTTCAGTGAGTCTGTGTCTCTGTGTCTCTGTGTCACTGTGTCTCAGAGTCTGTGTCTCAGTGTCTCAATGTTTCAGTGTCACCATGTCTCTGTGTCTCAGTGTCACTGTGCCTCAGTGTCTCTGTATCTCTGTGCCTCATTGTCTCTGTGTCTCTGTGTTACTGTGTCTCAGTGTCTCAGAGTCTCAGAGTCTCAATCTCTCAGAGTCTCTGTGTCTTGGTGCCTCAGTGTCTCAGTTTCTCTGTGTCTCAGATTATCAGTGTCTCTCTGTCTCAGTGATTCTCGATCTCTGTGCCTCAGTGTCTCAGAGTCTCAATGTATCAGTGTCTCAGAGACTCAGTGTCCCTGTGTCTCAGTATCTGTGTGTCTCAGTGTCTCAGAGTCTCTGTGTCCCAGTGTCTCTGTCTCTGTGTCTCAGTTTATCAGTATCTCTGAGACTCAGTGTCTATCTGTCTGAGTGTCACAGTGGCTCAGTGTCACAGCGTCTCAGTGTCTCAGGTATTCAGTTTCTCAGTGTCTTAGAGTCTCAGTGAATCTGTGTCTCAGTATCACTGTGCCTCAGTGTCTCAGCATCTCAGAGTCTCAATGTCACAGTGTCTCTGTGTCGCAGTGTCTCTGTGCCTCAGTGTCTCTGTGTCTCAGTGTCTCTGTGTCTCAGTGTCTCTGTGCCCCAGTGTCACAGTGTCTCAGTGTCTCCGTGTCTCAGTGTCTCCGTGTTCAGTGTCTCAGTGTCTCAGAGTCACAGTGTCTCTGTGTCTCAGTGCATCAGTGTCTCAGAGATTCAGTGTATCTGTGCCTCTCTGTCTCAGTGTCTCTGTGTCCCAGTATCTCAGTGTCTCAGAGTTTCAGTGAGTCTGTGTCTCTGTGTCACTGTGTCTCAGAGTCTCAGTGTCTCAGTGTCTCAGAGTTTCAGTGTCACCATGTCTCTGTGTCTCAGTGTCACTGTGCCTCAGTGCCTCTGTGTCTCAATGTCTCAGTGTCTCTGTGTATCAGTGTCTCAGAGAATCAGTGTCTCTTTGTCTCTGTGTCTGAGTGTCTCTGTGCCTCAGTGTCACAGGGTCTCAGGGTCTCAGTGTCTCAGTGTATCAGTGTCTCAGAGTCACAGTGTCTCTGTGTCTCAGTGTATCAGTGTCTCAGAGATTCAGTGTCTCTGTGTCTCTGTGTCTCAGTGTCTCTGTGTCCCAGTGTCTCAGTTTCTCAGTGTCTCAGAGTTTCAGTGAGTCTGTGTCTCTGTGTCTCTGTATCTCAGAGTCTCTGTGTCACAGTGTCTCAGAGTTTCAGTGTCTCTATGTCTCCGTGTCTCAGTGTCTCTGTGCCTCAGTGTCTCAGAGTCTCAGTGTCTATGTGTATCTGTGTCTCAGTGCCTCAGTGTCTCAGTGTTTCAGTGTCTCTGTGCCTAAGTCTCTCAGTGTCTTACTGTCTCTGTGTCTCTGTGTCACACTGTCTCTGTGCCTCTGTGCCTCAGTATCTCTGTATCTCTGTGCCTCATTGTCTCTGTGTCTCTGTGTTACTGTGTCTCAGTGTCTCAGCGTCTCAGAGTCTCAGTGTCTCTGTATCTCAGTGTCTCTGTGCCTCTGTGCCTCTGTGCCTCAGTGTCTCTGTATCTCTGTGCCTCATTGTCTCTGTGTCTCTGTGTTACTGTGTCTCAGTGTCTCAGAGTCTCAATCTCTCAGAGTCTCTGTGTCTTGGTGCCTCAGTGTCTCAGTTTCTCTGTGTCTGAGTTTCTCTGTGCCTCAATGTCACAGTGTCTCAGTGTCTCAGCTAATCAGTGACTCTCTGTCTCAGTGATTCTCTATCTCTGTGCCTCAGTGTCTCAGAGTCTCAATGTATCAGTGTCACAGAGAGTCAGTGACCCTGTGTCTCAGTGTCTCTGTGCCTCAGTGTCTTAGAAACTCAGTGTCTCAGTGTCTCAATGTCTCTGTGCCTCAGTGTCTCAGAGTCTCAATGTATCAGTGTCTCAGAGACTCAGTGTCTCTGTGCCTCAGTGTCTCCGAGTCTCAGTGTCTCAGTGTCTCACTGTGTCTGTGTCTCAGTATCTCAGAGTCCCAGTGTCTCTGTGTCCCATTGTCTCAGTGTCTCAGAGTCTCAGTGTCTCTGTGTCTCAGTGTCTCAGTGTCTCAGTATCTCTGTGTCTAAGTGTCTCTGTGTCTCAGTGTCTTAAAGTTTTGTGTCTCAGTGTCTCTGTGTCTCAGTATCTCAGAGTCTCAGTGTCTCTGTGTCCCATTGTCCCAGTGTCTCAGAGTCTCAGTGTCCCAGTCTCTCTGTGTTTAAGTGTCTCAGTGTCTCTGTGTCGAAGTGTCTCTGAGTCACAGTGTCTCAGTGTCTCTGTGTCTCAGTGTCTCTGTGCCTCAGTGTCTCAGTGTCTCTGTGTCTCAGTGTCTCAGAGTCTCTGTGTCTCTGCATCTCAGTGCCTCTCTGCCTCAGTGCATCAGTGTGTCAGAGTCTCTGTGTCTTGGTGCCTCAGTGTCTCAGTGTCTCTGTGCCTCAGTCTATCAGATTCTCAGTGTCTCAGTGTCTCTGTGTCTCAGTGTCTCAGAGTCTCTGTGTCTCAGTGTCTCAGTGTCTCAGAGTTTCTGTGTCTCAGTGCATCAGTGTCTCTGTGTCTCAGTGTCTCAGAGTCTCTGTGTCTCAGTGTCTCAGAGTCACAGTGTCTCTGTGTCTCAGTGCATCAGTGTCTCAGTGATTCAGTATATGTGTGCCTCTCTGTCTCAGTGTCTCTGTGTCCCAGTCTCTCAGTGTCTCAGAGTTTCATTGTCTCCATGTCTCTGTGTCTCAGTGTCACTGTGCCTCAGTGTCTCTGTGTCTCAAAGTCTCAGTGTATCAGTGTGTCTGAGACTCAGTGTCTCTTTGTCTCTGTGTCTGAGTGTCTCTGTGCCTCAGTGTCACAGAGTCACAGTGTCTCAGTGTCACTGTGTCTCAGTGTCTCAGAGTCACAGTATCTCTGTGTCTCAGTGTATCAGTGTCTCAGAGATTCAGTGTCTCTGTGTCTCTCTCTGTCTCAGTGTCTCTGTGACCCAGTGTCTCAGTGTCTCAGAGTTTCAGTGAGTCTGTGTCTCTGAGTCTCTGTGTCTCTGTGTCTCAGAGTCTCTGTGTCACAGTGACTCAGAGTTTCAGTGTCTCTATGTCTCTGTGTCTCAGTGTCTCTGTGCCTCAGAGTCTCAGTGTCTATGTGTATCTGTGTCTCAGTGCCTCAGTGTCTCAGTGTTTCAGTGTCTCTGTGCCTCAGTCTCTCAGTGTCTTACTGTCTCTGTGTCTCTGTGTCACAGTGTCTCTGTGTCTCAGCGTCTCAGAATCTCAGTGTCTCAGTGTCTCTGTGCCTCTGTGCCTCAGTGTCTCTGTATCTCTGTGTCTCATTGTCTCTGTGTCTCTGTGTTACTGTGTCTCAGTGTCTCAGAGTCTCAGAGTCTCAATCTCTCAGAGTATCTGTGTCTTGGTGCCTCAGTGTCTCAGTGTCTCTGTGTCTGAGTGTCTCTGTGCCTCAATGTCACAGTGTCTCAGACTATCAGTGACTCTCTGTCTCAGTGATTCTCTATCTCTGTGCCTCAGTGTCTCAGAGTCTCAATGTATCAGTGTCTCAGAGACTCAGTGTCCCTGTGTCTCAGTATCTCTGTGTCTCAGTGTCTCTGTGCCTCAGTGTCTCAGAATCTCAGTGTCTCAGTGTCTATGTGTCTCAGTGTCTCAGTGTCTCTGTTTCTCAGTGTCTCAGTGTCTCTGTGCCTCAGTGTCTCAATGTCTCAGAGTCTCAGTGTCTCAGTGTCTCAGTGTCTCAGTGTCTCTGTGCCTCAGTGTATCAATGTCTCAGACACGCAGTGTCTCTGTCTCTGTGTTGAGTGTCTCTGTGCCTCAGTGTCACAGTGTCTCAGTGTCTCTGTGCCTCAGTGTCTTTGTATGTCAGTGTCTCAGAGTCTCTGTGTCTCTGTGTCCCAGTGTCTCTGTGTCTCAGTGTCTCAGGTCTCAGAGTCTCAGTGTCTCTGTCTCTGTGTCTCAGTTTATCAGTGACTCTGAGACTCAGTGTCTAATTGTCTGAGTGTCTCTGTGGCTCAATGTCACAGTGTCTCAGTGTCTCAGGTTTTCAGTTTCTCAGTGTCTTAGAGTCTCAGTGAATCTGTGTCTCAGTATCACTGTGCCTCAGTGTCTCAGCGTCTCAGAGTCTCAATGTCACAGTGTCTCTGTGTCTCTGTGTCTCTGTGTCTGAGTGTCTCTGTGCCTCTGTGCCTCAGTGTCTCTGTGTCTCAGTGTCTCTGTGCCCCAGTGTCTCAGTGTCTTCGTGTCTCAGTGTCTCTGTGTCTCAGTGCATCAGTGTCTCAGAGATTCAGTGTATCTGTGCCTCTCTGTCTCAGTGTCTCTGTGTTCCAGTATCTCAGTATCTCAGTGTCTCAGTATCTCTGTGTCTCTGTGTCTCTGTGTCACTGTGTCTCAGAGTCTCAGTGTCTCAGAGTTTCAGTGTCACCATGTCTCTGTGTCTCAGTGTCACTGTGCCTCAGTGTCTCTGTATCTCTGTGCCTCATTGTCTCTGTGTCTCTGTGTTACTGTGTCTCAGTGTCTCCGAGTCTCAGAGTCTCAATCTCTCAGAGTCTCTGTGTCTTGGTGCCTCAGTGTCTCAGTTTCTCTGTGTCTGAGTGTCTCTGTGCCTCAATGTCACAGTGTCTCAGTGTCTCAGATTATCAGTGTCTCTCTGTCTCAGTGATTCTCGATCTCTGTGCCTCAGTGTCTCAGAGTCTCAATGTATCTGTGTTTCAGAGACTCAGTGTCTCTGTGTCTCTGTGTCTCAGTGTCTCTGTGCCTCAGTGTCTCCGAGTCTCAGTGTCTCAGTGTCTCTGTGTCTCAGTATCTCTTTGTCTTAGTGTCTCTGTGCCTCAGTGTCTCAGAGTCTCAATGTATCAGTGTCTCAGAGTCTCAGTGTCTCAGTGTCTCTGTGTCTCAGTGTCTCAGTGTCTCAGTGTCTCTGTGTCTCAGTGTCTCAGTGTCTCAGTGTCTCTGTGCCTCAGTGTCTCAATGTCTCAGAGTCTCTGTGTCTCAGTGTATCAAAGACTCAGACACTCAGTGTCTCATTGTCTCTGTGTTTAGTGTCTCTGTGTCTCAGTGTCTCAGGTCTCAGAGTCTCAGTGTCTCTGTCTCTGTGTCTCAGTTTATCAGTGTCTCTGAGACTCAGTGTCTATCTGTCTGAATGTCTCTGTGCCTCAGTGTCACAGTGTCTCAGTGTCACAGCGTCTCAGTGTCTCAGATTTTCAGTTTCTCAGTGTCTTAGAGTCTCAGTGAATCTGTGTCTCAGTATCACTGTGCCTCAGTGTCTCAGCATCTCAGAGTCTCAATGTCACAGTGTCTCTGTGCCTCAGTGTCTCTGTGTCTCATTGTCTCTGTGTCTCAGTGTCTCTGTGCCCCAGTGTCACAGTGTCTCAGTGTCTCCGTGTCTCAGTGTCTCCATGTTCAGTGTCTCAGTGTCTCAGAGTCACAGTGTCTCTGTGTCTCAGTGCATCAGTGTCTCAGAGATTCAGTGTATCTGTGCCTCTCTGTCTCAGTGTCTCTGTGTCCCAGTATCTCAGTGTCTCAGAGTTTCAGTGAGTCTGTGTCTCTGTGTCACTGTGTCTCAGAGTCTCAGTGTCTCAGCGTCTCAGAGTCTCTGTGTCTCAGTGTCTCTGTGCCCCAGTGTCACAGTGTCTCAGTGTCTCCGTGTCTCAGTGTCTCCGTGTCTCAATGTCTCAGTGTCTCAGAGTCACAGTGTCTCTGTGTCTCAGTGCATCAGTGCCTCAGAGATTCAGTGTATCTGTGCTTCTCTGTCTCTGTGTCTCTGTGTCCCAGTATCTCAGTGTCTCAGTGTGTCAGAGTTTCAGTGAGTCTGTGTCTCTGTGTCTCAGTGTCACTGTGCCTCAGTGTCTCTGTATCTCTGTGCCTCATTGTCTCTGTGTCTCTGTGTTTCTGTGTCTCAGTGTCTCAGAGTCTCAGAGTCTCAATCTCTCAGAGTCTCTGTGTCTTGGTGCCTCAGTGTCTCAGTTTCTGTGTGTCTCAGATTATCAGTGTCTCTCTGTCTCAGAGATTCTCGATCTCTGTGCCTCAGTGTCTCAGAGTCTCAATGTATCAGTGACTCAGAGACTCAGTGTCCCTGTTTCTCAGTATCTGTGTGTCTCAGTGTCTCAGAGTCTCAGTGTCTCTGTGTCCCAGTGTCTCTGTGTCTCAGTGTCTCAGGTCTCAGAGTCTCAGTGTCTCTGTCTCTGTGTCTCAGTTTATCAGTATCTCTGAGACTCAGTGTCTATCTGTCTGAGTGTCACAGTGTCTCAGTGTCACAGCGTCTCAGTGTCTCAGATATTCAGTTTCTCAGTGTCTTAGAGTCTCAGTGAATCTGTGTCTCAGTATCACTGTACCTCAGTGTCTCAGCATCTCAGAGTCTCAATGTCACAGTGTCTCTGTGTCGCAGTGTCTCTGTGCCTCAGTGTCTCTGTGTCTCAGTGTCTCTGTGTCTCAGTGTCTCTGTGCCCCAGTGTCACAGTGTCTCCGTCTCTCCGTGCCACAGTGTCTCCGTGTTCAGTGTCTCAGTGTCTCAGAGTCACAGTATCTCTGTGTCTCAGTGCATCAGTGTCTCAGAGATTCAGTGTATCTGTGACTCTCTGTCTGTGTCTCTGTGTCCCAGTATCTCAGTGTCTCAGAGTTTCAGTGAGTCTGTGTCTCTGTGTCACTGTGTCTCAGAGTCTCAGTGTCTCAGTGTCTCAGAGTTTCAGTGTCACCATGTCTCTGTGTCTCAGTGTCACTGTGCCTCAGTGTCTCGGTGTCTCAAAGTCTCAATGTCTCTGTGTATCAGTGTCTCAGAGAATCAGTGTCTCTTTGTCTCTGTGTCTGAGTGTCTCTGTGCCTCAGTGTCACAGGGTCTCAGGGTCTCAGTGTCTCAGTATCTCAGAGTCACAGTGTCTCTGTGTCTCAGTGTATCAGTGTCTCAGAGATTCAGTGTCTCTGTGTCTCTCTGTCTCAGTGTCTCTGTGTCCCAGTGTCTCAGTTTCTCAGTGTCTCAGAGTTTCAGTGAGTCTGTGTCTCTGTGTCTCAGAGTCTCTGTGTCACAGTGTCTCAGAGTTTCAGTGTCTCTATGTCTCTGTGTCTCAGTGTCTCTATGCCTCAGTGTCTCAGAGTCTCAGTGTCTATGTGTATCTGTGTCTCAGTGCCTCAGTGTCTCAGTGTTTCAGTGTCTCTGTGCCTAAGTCTCTCAGTGTCTTACTGTCTCTGTGTCTCTGTGTCACAGTGTCTCTGTGCCTCTGTGCCTCAGTGTCTCTGTATCTCTGTGCCTCATTGTCTCTGTGTCTCTGTGTTACTGTGTCTCAGTGTCTCAGCGTCTCAGAGTCTCAGTGTCTCTGTATCTCAGTGTCTCTGTGCCTCTGTGCCTCTGTGCCTCAGTGTCTCTGTATCTCTGTGCCTCATTGTCTCTGTGTCTCTGTGTTACTGTGTCTCAGTGTCTCAGAGTCTCAGAGTCTCAATCTCTCAGAGTCTCTGTGTCTTGGTGCCTCAGTGTCTCAGTTTCTCTGCGTCTGAGTGTCTCTGTGCCTCAATGTCACAGTGTCTCAGTGTCTCAGCTAATCAGTGACTCTCTGTCTCAGTGATTCTCTATCTCTGTGCCTCAGTGTCTCAGAGTCTCAATGTATCAGTGTCACAGAGAGTCAGTGACCCTGTGTCTCAGTGTCTCTGTGCCTCAGTGTCTCAGAGTCTCTGTGCCTCAGTGTCTCAGAGTCTCAATGTATCAGTGTCTCAGAGACTCAGTGTCTCTGTGTCTCAGTATCTCTGTGTCTTAGTGTCTCTGTGCCTCAGTGTCTCCGAGTCTCAGTGTCTCAGTGTCTCACTGTCTCTGTGTCTCCGTATCTCAGAGTCTCAGTGTCTCTGTGTCCCATTGTCTCAGTGTCTCAGAGTCTCAGTGTCTCTGTGTCTCAGTGTCTCAGTATCTCTGTGTCTAAGTGTCTCTGTGTCTCAGTGTCTTAAAGGTTTGTGTCTCAGTGTCTCTGTGTCTCAGTATCTCAGAGTCTCAGTGTCTCTGTGTCCCATTGTCTCAGTGTCTCAGAGTCTCAGTGTCTCAGTCTCTCTGTGTTTAAGTGTCTCAGTGTCTCTGTGTCGAAGTGTCTCTGAGTCACAGTGTCTCAGTGTCTCTGTGTCTCAGTGTCTCTTTGCCTCAGTGTCTCAGTGTCTCTGTCTCTCTGTGTCTCAGTGTCTCAGAGTCTCTGTGTCTCTGCATCTCAGCGCCTCTGTGCCTCAGTGTGTCAGAGTCTCTGTGTCTTGGTGCCTCAGTTTCTCAGTGTCTCTGTGCCTCAGTCTATCAGACTCTCAGTGTCTCAGTGTCTCTGTGTCTCAGTGTCTCAGTGTCTCTGTGTCTCAGTGTCTCAGAGTCACAGTGTCTCTGTGTCTCAGTGCATCAGTGTCTCAGTGATTCAGTGTATCTGTGCCTCTCTGTCTCAGTGTCTCTGTGTCCCAGTCTCTCAGTGTCTCAGAGTTTCAGTGAGTCTTAGTCTCTGTGTCTCAGAGTCTCTGTGTCTCAGTGTCTCAGTGTCTCAGAGTTTCAGTGTCTCCATGTCTCTGTGTCTCAGTGTCACTGTGCCTCAGTGTCTCTGTGTCTCAAAGTCTCAGTGTATCAGTGTGTCTGAGACTCAGTGTCTCTTTGTCTCAGTGTCTCAGAGTCACAGTGTCTCTGTGTCTCAGTGCATCAGTGTCTCAGTGATTCAGTGTATCTGTGCCTCTCTGTCTCAGTGTCTCTGTGACCCAGTGTCTCAGTGTCTCAGAGTTTCAGTGAGTCTGTGTCTCTGAGTCTCTGTGTCACAGTGACTCAGAGTTTCAGTGTCTCTATGTCTCTGTGTCTCTGTGCCTCAGAGTCTCAGTGTCTATGTGTATCTGTGTCTCAGTGCCTCAGTGTCTCAGTGTTTCAGTGTCTCTGTGCCTAAGTCTCTCAGTGTCTTACTGTCTCTGTGTCTCTGTGTCACAGTGTCTCTGTGCCTCAGTGTCACAGAGTCACAGTGTCTCAGTGTCTCTGTGTCTCAGTGTCTCAGAGTCACAGTATCTCTGTGTCTCAGTGTATCAGTGTCTCAGAGATTCAGTGTCTCTGTGTCTCTCTCTGTCTCAGTGTCTCTGTGACCCAGTGTCTCAGTGTCTCAGAGTTTCAGTGAGTCTGTGTCTCTGAGTCTCTGTGTCACAGTGACTCAGAGTTTCAGTGTCTCTATGTCTCTGTGTCTCTGTGCCTCAGAGTCTCAGTGTCTATGTGTATCTGTGTCTCAGTGCCTCAGTGTCTCAGTGTCTCTGTGCCTCAGTCTCTCAGTGTCTTACTGTCTCTGTGCCACAGTGTCTCTGTGTCTCAGCGTGTCAGAATCTCAGTGTCTCTGTGTCTCAGTGTCTCTGTGTCTCTGTGCCTCAGTGTCTCTGTATCTCTGTGTCTCATTGTCTCTGTGTCTCTGTGTTACTGTGTCTCAGTGTCTCAGAGTCTCAGAGTCTCAATCTCTCAGAGTATCTGTGTCTTGGTGCCTCAGTGTCTCAGTTTCTCTGTGTCTGAGTTTCTCTGTGCCTCAATGTCACAGTGTCTCAGTGTCTCAGATTATCAGTGACTCTCTGTCTCAGTGATTCTCTATCTCTGTGCCTCAGTGTCTCAAAGTCTCAATGTATCAGTGTCTCAGAGACTCAGTGTCCCTGTGTCTCAGTATCTCTGTGTCTCAGTGTCTCTGTGCCTCAGTGTCTCAGAATCTCAGTGTCTCATTGTCTATGTGTCTCAGTGTCTCAGTGTCTCTGTTTCTCAGTGTCTCAGTGTCTCTGTGCCTCAGTGTCTCAATGTCTCAGAGTCTCAGTGTCTCAGTCTATCAATGTCTCAGACACGCTGTGTCTCTTTGTCTCTGTGTTGAGTGTCTCTGTGCCTCAGTGTCACAGTGTCTCAGTGTCTCTGTGCCTCAGTGTCTTTGTATCTCAGTGTCTCAGAGTCTCTGTGTCTCTGTGTCCCAGTGTCTCTGTGTCTCAGTGCCTCAGTGTCTCAGTGTTTCAGTGTCTCTGTGCCTAAGTCTCTCAGTGTCTTACTGTCTCTGTGTCTCTGTGTCACAGTGTCTCTGTGCCTCTGTGCCTCAGTATCTCTGTATCTCTGTGCCTCATTGTCTCTGTGTCTCTGTGTTACTGTGTCTCAGTGTCTCAGCGTCTCAGAGTCTCAGTGTCTCTGTATCTCAGTGTCTCTGTGCCTCTGTGCCTCTGTGCCTCAGTGTCTCTGTATCTCTGTGCCTCATTGTCTCTGTGTCTCTGTGTTACTGTGTCTCAGTGTCTCAGAGTCTCAGAGTCTCAATCTCTCAGAGTCTCTGTGTCTTGGTGCCTCAGTGTCTCAGTTTCTCTGTGTCTGAGTTTCTCTGTGCCTCAATGTCACAGTGTCTCAGTGTCTCAGCTAATCAGTGACTCTCTGTCTCAGTGATTCTCTATCTCTGTGCCTCAGTGTCTCAGAGTCTCAATGTATCAGTGTCACAGAGAGTCAGTGACCCTGTGTCTCAGTGTCTCTGTGCCTCAGTGTCTTAGAAACTCAGTGTCTCTGTGTCTCAATGTCTCTGTGCCTCAGTGTCTCAGAGTCTCAATGTATCAGTGTCTCAGAGACTCAGTGTCTCTGTGCCTCAGTGTCTCCGAGTCTCAGTGTCTCAGTGTCTCACTGTCTCTGTGTCTCAGTATCTCAGAGTCCCAGTGTCTCTGTGTCCCATTGTCTCAGTGTCTCAGAGTCTCAGTGTCTCTGTGTCTCAGTGTCTCAGTGTCTCAGTATCTCTGTGTCTAAGTGTCTCTGTGTCTCAGTGTCTTAAAGGTTTGTGTCTCAGTGTCTCTGTGTCTCAGTATCTCAGAGTCTCAGTGTCTCTGTGTCCCATTGTCCCAGTGTCTCAGAGTCTCAGTGTCCCAGTCTCTCTGTGTTTAAGTGTCTCTGTGTCGAAGTGTCGAAGTGTCTCTGAGTCACAGTGTCTCAGTGTCTCTGTGTCTCAGTGTCTCTGTGCCTCAGTGTCTCAGTGTCTCTGTGTCTCTGTGTCTCAGTGTCTCAGAGTCTCTGTGTCTCTGCATCTCAGTGCCTCTCTGCCTCAGTGCATCAGTGTGTCAGAGTCTCTGTGTCTTGGTGCCTCAGTGTCTCAGTGTCTCTGTGCCTCAGTCTATCAGACTCTCAGTGTCTCAGTGTCTCTGTGTCTCAGTGTCTCAGAGTCTCCGTGTCTCAGTGTCTCAGTGTCTCAGAGTTTCTGTGACTCAGTGCATCAGTGTCTCTGTGTCTCAGTGTCTCAGAATCTCTGTGTCTCAGTGTCTCAGAGTCACAGTGTCTCTGTGTCTCAGTGCATCAGTGTCTCAGTGATTCAGTGTATCTGTGCCTCTCTGTCTCAGTGTCTCTGTGTCCCAGTCTCTCAGTGTCTCAGAGTTTCAGTGAGTCTGTGTCTCTGTGTCTCAGAGTCTCTGTGTCTCAGTGTCTCAGTGTCTCAGAGTTTCAGTGTCTCCATGTCTCTGTGTCTCAGTGTCACTGTGCCTCAGTGTCTCTGTGTCTCAAAGTCTCAGTGTATCAGTGTGTCTGAGACTCAGTGTCTCTTTGTTTCTGTGTCTGAGTGTCTCTGTGCCTCAGTGTCACAGAGTCACAGTGTCTCAGTGTCACTGTGTCTCAGTGTCTCAGAGTCACAGTATCTCTGTGTCTCAGTGTATCAGTGTCTCAGAGATTCAGTGTCTCTGTGTCTCTCTCTGTCTCAGTGTCTCTGTGACCCAGTGTCTCAGTGTCTCAGAGTTTCAGTGAGTCTGTGTCTCTGAGTCTCTGTGTCTCTGTGTCTCAGAGTCTCTGTGTCACAGTGACTCAGAGTTTCAGTGTCTCTATGTCTCTGTGTCTCAGTGTCTCTGTGCCTCAGAGTCTCAGTGTCTATGTGTATCTGTGTCTCAGTGCCTCAGTGTCTCAGTGTTTCAGTGTCTCTGTGCCTCAGTCTCTCAGTGTCTTACTGTCTCTGTGTCTCTGTGTCACAGTGTCTCTGTGTCTCAGCGTCTCAGAATCTCAGTCTCTCAGTGTCTCTGTGCCTCTGTGCCTCAGTGTCTCTGTATCTCTGTGTCTCATTGTCTCTGTGTCTCTGAGTTACTGTGTCTCAGTGTCTCAGAGTCTCAGAGTCTCAATCTCTCAGAGTATCTGTGTCTTGGTGCCTCAGTGTCTCAGTGTCTCTGTGTCTGAGTGTCTCTGTGCCTCAATGTCACAGTGTCTCAGTGTCTCAGACTATCAGTGACTCTCTGTCTCAGTGATTCTCTATCTCTGTGCCTCAGTGTCTCAGAGTCTCAATGTATCAGTGTCTCAGAGACTCAGTGTCCCTGTGTCTCAGTATCTCTGTGTCTCAGTGTCTCTGTGCCTCAGTGTCTCAGAATCTCAGTGTCTCAGTGTCTATGTGTCTCAGTGTCTCAGTGTCTCTGTTTCTCAGTGTCTCAGTGTCTCTGTGCCTCAGTGTCTCAATGTCTCAGAGTCTCAGTGTCTCAGTGTCTCAGTGTATCAATGTCTCAGACACGCAGTGTCTCTTTGTCTCTGTGTTGAGTGTCTCTGTGCCTCAGTGTCACAGTGTCTCAGTGTCTCTGTGCCTCAGTGTCTTTGTATGTCAGTGTCTCAGAGTCTCTGTGTCTCTGTGTCCCAGTGTCTCTGTGTCTCAGTGTCTCAGGTCTCAGAGTCTCAGTGTCTCTGTCTCTGTGTCTCAGTTTATCAGTGACTCTGAGACTCAGTGTCTAATTGTCTGAGTGTCTCTGTGCCTCAATGTCACAGTGTCTCAGAGTCTCAGATTTTCAGTTTCTCAGTGTCTTAGAGTCTCAGTGAATCTGTGTCTCAGTATCACTGTGCCTCAGTGTCTCAGCGTCTCAGAGTCTCAATGTCACAGTGCCTCTGTGCCTCAGTGTCTCTGTGTCTCAGTGTCTCTGTGCCCCAGTGTCTCAGTGTCTTCGTGTCTTAGTGTCTCCGTGTCTCAGTGTCTCAGAGTCACAGTGTCTCTGTGTCTCAGTGGATCAGTGTCTCAGAGATTCAGTGTATCTGTGCCTCTCTGTCTCAGTGTCTCTGTGTTCCAGTATCTCAGTATCTCAGTGTCTCAGTATCTCTGTGTCTCTGTGTCTCTGTGTCTCAGAGTTTCAGTGTCACCATGTCTCTGTGTCTCAGTGTCACTGTGCCTCAGTGTCTCTGTATCTCTGTGCCTCATTGTCTCTGTGTCTCTGTGTTACTGTGTCTCAGTGTCTCCGAGTCTCAGAGTCTCAATCTCTCAGAGTCTCTGTGTCTTGGTGACTCAGTGTCTCAGTTTCTCTGTGTCTGAGTGTCTCTGTGCCTCAATGTCACAGTGTCTCAGTGTCTCAGATTATCAGTGTCTCTCTGTCTCAGTGATTCTCGATCTCTGTGCCTCAGTGTCTCAGAGTCTCAATGTATCAGTGTTTCAGAGACTCAGTGTCTCTGTGTCTCTGTGTCTCAGTGTCTCTGTGCCTCAGTGTCTCCGAGTCTCAGTGTCTCAGTGTCTCTGTGTCTCAGTATCTCTTTGTCTTAGTGTCTCTGTGCCTCAGTGTCTCAGAGTCTCAATGTATCAGTGTCTCAGAGTCTCAGTGTCTCAGTGTCTCTGTGTCTCAGTGTCTCAGTGTCTCAGTGTCTCTGTGTCTCAGTGTCTCAGTGTCTCAGTGTCTCTGTGCCTCAGTGTCTCAATGTCTCAGAGTCTCTGTGTCTCAGTGTATCAAAGACTCAGACACTCAGTGTCTCATTGTCTCTGTGTTGAGTGTCTCTGTGTCTCAGTGTCTCAGGTCTCAGAGTCTCAGTGTCTCTGTCTCTGTGTCTCAGTTTATCAGTGTCTCTGAGACTCAGTGTCTATCTGTCTGAATGTCTCTGTGCCTCAGTGTCACAGTGTCTCAGTGTCACAGCGTCTCAGTGTCTCAGATTTTCAGTTTCTCAGTGTCTTAGAGTCTCAGTGAATCTGTGTCTCAGTATCACTGTGCCTCAGTGTCTCAGCATCTCAGAGTCTCAATGTCACAGTATCCCTGTGCCTCAGTGTCTCTGTGTCTCATTGTCTCTGTGTCTCAGTGTCTCTGTGCCCCAGTGTCACAGTGTCTCAGTGTCTCCGTGTCTCAGTGTCTCCATGTTCAGTGTCTCAGTGTCTCAGAGTCACAGTGTCTCTGTGTCTCAGTGCATCAGTGTCTCAGAGATTCAGTGTATCTGTGCCTCTCTGTCTCAGTGTCTCTGTGTCCCAGTATCTCAGTGTCTCAGAGTTTCAGTGAGTCTGTGTCTCTGTGTCACTGTGTCTCAGAGTCACAGTGTCTCAGCGTCTCAGAGTCTCTGTGTCTCAGTGTCTCTGTGCCCCAGTGTCACAGTGTCTCAGTGTCTCCTTGTCTCAGTGTCTCCGTGTCTCAATGTCTCAGTGTCTCAGAGTCACAGTGTCTCTGTGTCTCAGTGCATCAGTGCCTCAGAGATTCAGTGTATCTGTGCTTCTCTGTCTCTGTGTCTCTGTGTCCCAGTATCTCAGTGTCTCAGTGTGTCAGAGTTTCAGTGAGTCTGTGTCTCTGTGTCTCAGTGTCACTGTGCCTCAGTGTCTCTGTATCTCTGTGCCTCATTGTCTCTGTGTCTCTGTGTTTCTGTGTCTCAGTGTCTCAGAGTCTCAGAGTCTCAATCTCTCAGAGTCTCTGTGTCTTGGTGCCTCAGTGTCTCAGTTTCTGTGTGTCTCAGATTATCAGTGTCTCTCTGTCTCAGAGATTCTCGATCTCTGTGCCTCAGTGTCTCAGAGTCTCAATGTATCAGTGACTCAGAGACTCAGTGTCCCTGTTTCTCAGTATCTGTGTGTCTCAGTGTCTCAGAGTCTCAGTGTCTCTGTGTCCCAGTGTCTCTGTGTCTCAGTGTCTCAGGTCTCAGAGTCTCAGTGTCTCTGTCTCTGTGTCTCAGTTTATCAGTATCTCTGAGACTCAGTGTCTATCTGTCTGAGTGTCACAGTGTCTCAGTGTCACAGCGTCTCAGTGTCTCAGATATTCAGTTTCTCAGTGTCTTAGAGTCTCAGTGAATCTGTGTCTCAGTATCACTGTACCTCAGTGTCTCAGCATCTCAGAGTCTCAATGTCACAGTGTCTCTGTGTCGCAGTGTCTCTGTGCCTCAGTGTCTCTGTGTCTCAGTGTCTCTGTGTCTCAGTGTCTCTGTGCCCCAGTGTCACAGTGTCTCAGTCTCTCCGTGTCTCAGTGTCTCCGTGTTCAGTGTCTCAGTGTCTCAGAGTCACAGTATCTCTGTGTCTCAGTGCATCAGTGTCTCAGAGATTCAGTGTATCTGTGACTCTCTGTCTGTGTCTCTGTGTCCCAGTATCTCAGTGTCTCAGAGTTTCAGTGAGTCTGTGTCTCTGTGTCACTGTGTCTCAGAGTCTCAGTGTCTCAGTGTCTCAGAGTTTCAGTGTCACCATGTCTCTGTGTCTCAGTGTCACTGTGCCTCAGTGTCTCGGTGTCTCAAAGTCTCAATGTCTCTGTGTATCAGTGTCTCAGAGAATCAGTGTCTCTTTGTCTCTGTGTCTGAGTGTCTCTGTGCCTCAGTGTCACAGGGTCTCAGGGTCTCAGTGTCTCAGTATCTCAGAGTCACAGTGTCTCTGTGTCTCAGTGTATCAGTGTCTCAGAGATTCAGTGTCTCTGTGTCTCTCTGTCTCAGTGTCTCTGTGTCCCAGTGTCTCAGTTTCTCAGTGTCTCAGAGTTTCAGTGAGTCTGTGTCTCTGTGTCTCAGAGTCTCTGTGTCACAGTGTCTCAGAGTTTCAGTGTCTCTATGTCTCTGTGTCTCAGTGTCTCTATGCCTCAGTGTCTCAGAGTCTCAGTGTCTATGTGTATCTGTGTCTCAGTGCCTCAGTGTCTCAGTGTTTCAGTGTCTCTGTGCCTAAGTCTCTCAGTGTCTTACTGTCTCTGTGTCTCTGTGTCACAGTGTCTCTGTGCCTCTGTGCCTCAGTGTCTCTGTATCTCTGTGCCTCATTGTCTCTGTGTCTCTGAGTTACTGTGTCTCAGTATCTCAGCGTCTCAGAGTCTCAGTGTCTCTGTTTCTCTGTGCCTCTGTGCCTCAGTGTCTCTGTATCTCTGTGCCTCATTGTCTCTGTGTCTCTGTGTTACTGTGTCTCAGTGTCTCAGAGTCTCAGAGTCTCAATCTCTCAGAGTCTCTGTGTCTTGGTGCCTCAGTGTCTCAGTTTCTCTGTGTCTGAGTGTCTCTGTGCCTCAATGTCACAGTGTCTCAGTGTCTCAGCTAATCAGTGACTCTCTGTCTCAGTGATTCTCTATCTCTGTGCCTCAGTGTCTCAGAGTCTCAATGTATCAGTGTCACAGAGAGTCAGTGACCCTGTGTCTCAATGTCTCTGTGCCTCAGTGTCTCAGAGTCTCAATGTATCAGTGTCTCAGAGACTCAGTGTCTCTGTGTCTCAGTATCTCTGTGTCTTAGTGTCTCTGTGCCTCAGTGTCTCCGAGTCTCAGTGTCTCAGTGTCTCACTGTCTCTGTGTCTCCGTATCTCAGAGTCTCAGTGTCTCTGTGTCCCATTGTCTCAGTGTCTCAGAGTCTCAGTGTCTCTGTGTCTCAGTGTCTCAGTGTCTCAGTATCTCTGTGTCTAAGTGTCTCTGTGTCTCAGTGTCTTAAAGGTTTGTGTCTCAGTGTCTCTGTGTCTCAGTATCTCAGAGTCTCAGTGTCTCTGTGTCCCATTGTCTCAGTGTCTCAGAGTCTCAGTGTCTCAGTCTCTCTGTGTTTAAGTGTCTCAGTGTCTCTGTGTCGAAGTGTCTCTGAGTCACAGTGTCTCAGTGTCTCTGTGTCTCAGTGTCTCTTTGCCTCAGTGTCTCAGTGTCTCTGTCTCTCTGTGTCTCAGTGTCTCAGAGTCTCTGTGTCTCTGCATCTCAGTGCCTCTGTGCCTCAGTGCCTCAGTGTGTCAGAGTCTCTGTGTCTTGGTGCCTCAGTTTCTCAGTGTCTCTGTGCCTCAGTCTATCAGACTCTCAGTGTCTCAGTGTCTCTGTGTCTCAGTGTCTCAGTGTCTCTGTGTCTCAGTGTCTCAGAGTCACAGTGTCTCTGTGTCTCAGTGCATCAGTGTCTCAGTGATTCAGTGTATCTGTGCCTCTCTGTCTCAGTGTCTCTGTGTCCCAGTCTCTCAGTGTCTCAGAGTTTCAGTGAGTCTTAGTCTCTGTGTCTCAGAGTCTCTGTGTCTCAGTGTCTCAGTGTCTCAGAGTTTCAGTGTCTCCATGTCTCTGTGTCTCAGTGTCACTGTGCCTCAGTGTCTCTGTGCCTCAAAGTCTCAGTGTATCAGTGTGTCTGAGACTCAGTGTCTCTTTGTCTCAGTGTCTCAGAGTCACAGTGTCTCTGTGTCTCAGTGCATCAGTGTCTCAGTGATTCAGTGTCTCTGTGTCTCTCTGTCTCAGTGTCTCTGTGACACAGTGTCTCAGTGTCTCAGAGTTTCAGTGAGTCTGTGTCTCTGAGTCTCTGTGTCACAGTGACTCAGAGTTTCAGTGTCTCTATGTCTCTGTGTCTCTGTGCCTCAGAGTCTCAGTGTCTATGTGTATCTGTGTCTCAGTGCCTCAGTGTCTCAGTGTTTCAGTGTCTCTGTGCCTCAGTCTCTCAGTGTCTTACTGTCTCTGTGTCACAGTGTCTCTGTGTCTCAGCGTCTCAGAATCTCAGTGTCTCTGTGTCTCAGTGTCTCTGTGCCTCTGTGCCTCAGTGTCTCTGTATCTCTGTGTCTCATTGTCTCTGTGTCTCTGTGTTACTGTGTCTCAGTGTCTCAGAGTCTCAGAGTCTCAATCTCTCAGAGTATCTGTGTCTTGGTGCCTCAGTGTCTCAGTTTCTCTGTGTCTGAGTGTCTCTGTGCCTCAATGTCACAGTGTCTCAGTGTCTCAGATTATCAGTGACTCTCTGTCTCAGTGATTCTCTATCTCTGTGCCTCAGTGTCTCAAAGTCTCAATGTATCAGTGTCTCAGAGACTCAGTGTACCTGTGTCTCAGTATCTCTGTGTCTCAGTGTCTCTGTGCCTCAGTGTCTCAGAATCTCAGTGTCTCATTGTCTATGTGTCTCAGTGTCTCAGTGTCTCTGTTTCTCAGTGTCTCAGTGTCTCTGTGCCTCAGTGTCTCAATGTCTCAGAGTCTCAGTGTCTCAGTCTATCAATGTCTCAGACACGCTGTGTCTCTTTGTCTCTGTGTTGAGTGTCTCTGTGCCTCAGTGTCACAGTGTCTCAGTGTCTCTGTGCCTCAGTGTCTTTGTATCTCAGTGTCTCAGAGTCTCTGTGTCTCTGTGTCCCAGTGTCTCTGTGTCTCAGTGTCTCAGGTCTCAGAGTCTCAGTGTCTCTGTCTCTGTGTCTCAGTTTATCAGTGACTCTGAGACTCAGTGTCTAATTGTCTGAGTGTCTCTGTGCCTCAGTGTCACAGTGTCTCAGTGTCTCAGTGTCTCAGGTTTTCAGTTTCTCAGTGTCTTAGAGTCTCAGTGAATCTGTGTCTCAGTATCACTGTGCCTCAGTGTCTCAGCGTCTCAGAGTCTCAATGTCACAGTGTCTCTGTGTCGCAGTGTCTCTGTGCCTCAGTGTCTCTGTGTCTCAGTGTCTCTGTGCCCCAGTGTCTCAGTGTCTTCGTGTCTCAGTGTCTCAGTGTCTCAGTTTCTCAGAGTCACAGTGTCTCTGTGTCTCAGTGCATCAGTGTCTCAGAGATTCAGTGTATCTGTGCCTCTCTGTCTCAGTGTCTCTGTGTCCCAATATCTCAGTATCTCAGTGTCTCAGAATTTCAGTGAGTCTGTGTCTCTGTGTCTCTGTGTCACTGTTTCTCAGAGTCTCAGTGTCTCAGAGTTTCAGTGTCACCATGTCTCTGTGTCTCAGTGTCACTGTGCCTCAGTGTCTCTGTATCTCTGTGCCTCATTGTCTCTGTATCTCTGTGTTACTGTGTCTCAGTGTCTCCGAGTCTCAGAGTCTCAATCTCTCAGAGTCTCTGTGTCTTGGTGCCTCAGTGTCTCAGTTTCTCTGTGTTTGAGTGTCTCTGTGCCTCAATGTCACAGTGACTCAGTGTCTCAGATTATCAGTGTCTCTCTGTCTCAGTGATTCTCGATCTCTGTGCCTCAGTGTCTCAGAGTCTCAATGTATCAGTGTCTCAGAGACTCAGTGTCTCTGTGTCTCTGTGTCTCTGTGTCTCAGTGTCTCTGTGCCTCAGTGTCTCCGAGTCTCAGTGTCTCTGTGTCTCAGTATCTCTGTGTCTCAGTGTCTCTGTGCCTCAGTGTCTCAGAGTCTCAATGTATCAGTGTCTCAGAGTCTTAGTGTCTCAGTGTCTCTGTGTCTCAGTGTATCAAAGACTCAGACACTCAGTGTCTCTTTGTCTCTGTGTTGAGTGTCTCTGTACCTCAGTGTCTTTGTGTCTCAGTGTCTCAGAGTCTCAGTGTCTCTGTGTCTCTGTGTCCCAGTGTCTCTGTGTCTCAGTGTCTCAGGTCTCAGAGTCTCAGTGTCTCTGTCTCTGTGTTTCAGTTTATCAGTGTCTCTGAGACTCAGTGTCTATCTGTCTGAGTGTCTCTGTGCCTCAGTGTCACAGTGTCTCAGTGTCACAGCGTCTCAGTGTCTCAGATTTTCAGTTTCTCAGTGTCTTAGAGTCTCAGTGAATCTGTGTCTCAGTATCACTGTGCCTCAGTGTCTCAGCATCTCAGAGTCTCAATGTCACAGTGTCTCTGTGCCCCAGTGTCCCAGTATCTCAGTGTCTCAGAGTTTCAGTGAGTCTGTGTCTCTGTGTCACTGTGTCTCAGATCCTCAGTGTCTCAGTGTCTCAGAGTTTCAGTGTCACCATGTCTCTGTGTCTCAGTGTCACTGTGCCTCAGTGTCTCTGTGTCTCAAAATCTCAGTGTCTCTGTGTATCAGTGTCTCAGAGAATCAGTGTCTCTGCGTCTGAGTGTCTCTGTGCCTCAGTGTCACAGGTTCTCAGGGTCTCTGTGTCCCAGTGTCTCAGTTTCTCAGTGTCTCAGAGTTTCAGTGTATCTGTGTCTCTGTGTCTCAGAGTCTCTGTGTCACAGTGTCTTAGAGTTTCAGTGTCTCTATGTCTCTGTGTCTCAGTGTCTCTGTCTCTGTGTTTCAGTTTATCAGTGTCTCTGAGACTCAGTGTCTATCTGTCTGAGTGTCTCTGTGCTTCAGTGTCACAGTGTCTCAGTGTCACAGCGTCTCAGTGTCTCAGATTTTCAGTTTCTCAGTGTCTTAGAGTCTCAGTGAATCTGTGTCTCAGTATCACTGTGCCTCAGTGTCTCAGCATCTCAGAGTCTCAATGTCACAGTGTCTCTGTGCCTCAGTGTCTCTGTGCCCCAGTGTCACAGTGTCTCAGTGTCTCCGTGTCTCAGTGTCTCCGTGTTCAGTGTTTCAGTGTCTCAGAGTCACAGTGTCTCTGTGTCTCAGTGCATCAGTGTCTCAGAGATTCAGTGTATCTGTGCCTCTCTGTCTCAGTGTCTCTGTGTCCCAGTATCTCAGTGTCTCAGAGTTTCAGTGAGTCTGTGTCTCTGTGTCACTGTGTCTCAGATTCTCAGTGTCTCAGAGTTTCAGTGTCACCATGTCTCTGTGTCTCAGTGTCACTGTGCCTCAGTGTCTCTGTGTCTCAAAATCTCAGTGTGTCTGTGTATCAGTGTCTCAGAGAATCAGTGTCTCTTTGTCTCTGTGTCTGAGTGTCTCTGTGCCTCAGTGTCACAGGGTCTCAGGGTCTCAGTGTCTCAGTGTCTCAGAGTCACAGTGTCTCTGTGTCTCAGTGTATCAGTGTCTCAGAGATTCAGTGTCTCTGTGTCTCTGTGTCTCAGAGTCTCTGTGTCACAGTGTCTTAGAGTTTCAGTGTCTCTATGTCTCTGTGTCTCAGTGTCTCTGTCTCTGTGTTTCAGTTTATCAGTGTCTCTGAGACTCAGTGTCTATCTGTCTGAGTGTCTCTGTGCTTCAGTGTCACAGTGTCTCAGTGTCACAGCGTCTCAGTGTCTCAGATTTTCAGTTTCTCAGTGTCTTAGAGTTTCAGTGAATCTGTGTCTCAGTATTACTGTGCCTCAGTGTCTCAGCATCTCAGAGTCTCAATGTCACAGTGTATCTGTGCCTCAGTGTCTCTGTGTCTCAGTGTCTCAGTGTCTCTGTGTCTCTGTGTCTCAGTGTCTCTGTGCCTCAGTGTCTCCGAGTCTCAGTGTCTCAGTGTCTCAGTGTCTCTGTGTCTCAGTATCTCTGTGTCTCAGTGTCTCTGTGCCTCAGTGTCTCAGAGTCTCAATGTATCAGTGTCTCAGAGTCTCAGTGTCTCAGTGTCTCAGTGTCTCTGTGTCTCAGTGTCTCAGTGTCTCTGTGCCTCAGTGTCTCAATGTCTCAGAGTCTCTGTGTCTCAGTGTATCAAAGACTCAGACACGCAGTGTCTCTTTGTCTCTGTGTTGAGTGTCTCTGTGCCTCAGTGTCTTTGTGTCTCAGTGTCTCAGAGTCTCAGTGTCTCTGTGTCTCTGTGTCCCAGTGTCTCTGTGTCTCAGTGTCTCAGGTCTCAGAGTCTCAGTGTCTCTGTCTCTATGTTTCAGTTTATCAGTGTCTCTGAGACTCAGTGTCTATCTGTCTGAGTGTCTCTGTGCCTCAGTGTCACAGTGTCTCAGTGTCACAGCGTCTCAGTGTCTCAGATTTTCAGTTTCTCAGTGTCTTAGAGTCTCAGTGAATCTGTGTCTCAGTATCACTGTGCCTCAGTGTCTCAGCATCTCAGTCTCAATGTCACAGTGTATCTGTGCCTCAGTGTCTCTGTGTCTCAGTGTCTCTGTGTCTCAGTGTCTCTGTGCCCCAGTGTCACAGTGTCTCAGTGTCTCCGCGTTCAGTGTCTCAGTGTCTCAGAGTCACAGTGTCTCTGTGTCTCAGTGCATCAGTGTCTCAGAGATTCAGTGTATCTGTGCCTCTCTGTCTCAGTGTCTCTGTGTCCCAGTATCTCAGTGTCTCAGAGTTTCAGTGAGTCTGTGTGGCTGTGTCACTGTGTATCAGATTCTCAGTGTCTCAGAGTTTCAGTGACACCATGTCTCTGTGTCTCAGTGTCACTGTGCCTCAGTGTCTCTGTGTCTCAAAGACTCAGTGTCTCTGTGTATCAGTGTCTCAGAGAATCAGTGTCTCTTTGTCTCTGTGTCTGAGTGTCTCTGTGCCTCAGTGTCACAGGGTCTCAGGGTCGCAGTGTCTCAGTGTCTCAGAGTCACAGTGTCTCTGTGTCTCAGTGTATCAGTGTCTCAGAGATTCAGTGTCTCTGTGTCTCTCTGTCTCAGTTTCTCTGTGTCCCAGTGTCTCAGTTTCTCAGTGTCTCAGAGTTTCAGTGAGTCTGTGTCTCTGTGTCTCTGTGTCTCAGAGTCTCTGTGTCACAGTGTCTTAGAGTTTCAGAGTCTCTATGTCTCTGTGTCTCAGTGTCTCTGTGCCTCAGTGTCTCAGAGTCTCAGTTTCTATGTGTATCTGTGTCTCAGTGCCTCAGTGTCTCAGTGTCTCTGTGCCTAAGTCTCCAGGGTCTTACTGTCTCTGTGTCTCTGTGTCACAGTGTCTCTGTGCCTCAGTGTCTCTGTATATCTGTGCCTCATTGTCTCTGTGTCTCTATGTTACTGTGTCTCAGTGCCTCAGTGTCTCAGTGTTTCAGTGTCTCTGTGCCTAAGTCTCTCAGTGTCTTACTGTCTCTGTGTCTCTGTGTCACAGTGTCTCTGTGCCTCAGTGTCGCTGTATATCTGTGCCTCATTGTCTCTGTGTCTCTGTGTTACTGTGTCTCAGTGTCTCAGCGTCTCAGAATCTCAGTGTCTCTGAATCTCAGAGTCTCAGTGTCTCTCTATCTCAGTGTCTCTGTGCCTCTGTGCCTCAGTGTCTCTGTATCTCTGTGCCTCATTCTCTCCGTGTCTCTGTGTTACTGTGTCTCAGTGTCTCAGAGTCTCAGAGTCTCAATCTCTCAGAGTCTCTGTGTCTTGGTGCCTCAGTGTCTCAGTTTCTCTGTGTCTGAGTGTCTCTGTGCCTCAATGTCACAGTGTCTCAGATTATCAGTGACTCTCTGTCTCAGTGATTCTCTATCTCTGTGCCTCAGTGTCTCAGAGTCTCAATGTATCAGTGTCACAGAGAGTCAGTGACCCTGTGTCTCAGTGTCTCTGTGCCTCAGTGTCTCGGAAACTCAGTGTCTCTGTGTCTCAATGTCTCTGTGCCTCAGTGTCTCAGAGTCTCAATGTATCAGTGTCTCAGAGACTCAGTGTCTCTGTGTCTCAGTATCTCTGTTTCTTAGTGTCTCTGTGCCTCAGTGTCTCCGAGTCTCAGTGTCTCAGTGTCTCAGTATCTCAGAGTCTCAGTGTCTCTGTGTCCCATTGTCTCAGTGTCTCAGGGTCTCAGTGTCTCAGTCTCTTTCTGTTTAAGTGTCTCAGTGTCTCTGTGTCGAAGTGTCTCTGAGTCACAGTGTCTCAGTGTCTCTGTGTCTCAGTGTCTCTGTGCCTCAGTGTCTCAGTGTCTCTGTGTCTCTGTGTCTCAGTGTCTCAGAGTCTCTATGTCTCTGCATCTCAGTGCCTCTGTGCCTCAGTGCCTCAGTGTGTCAGAGTCTCTGTGTCTTGGTGCCTCAGTGTCTCAGTGTCTCTGTGCCTCAGTCTATCAGACTCTCAGTGTCTCAGTGTCTCTGTGTCTCAGTGTCTCAGTGTCTCAGAGTCACAGTGTCTCTGTGTCTCAGTGCATCAGTGTCTCAGAGATTCAGTGTATCTGTGCCTCTCTGTCTCAGTGTATCTGTGTCCCAGTCTCTCAGTGTCTCAGAGTTTCAGTGAGTCACACTGTGTCTCTGTGTCTCAGAGTCTCTGTGTCTCAGTGTCTCAGAGTTTCAGTGTCTCCATGTCTCTGTGTCTCAGTGTCACAGTGCCTCAGTGTCTCTGTGTCTCAAAGTCACAGTGTATCAGTGTGTCTGAGACTCAGTGTCTCTTTGTCTCTGTGTCTGAGTGTCTCTGTGCCTCAGTGTCACAGAGTCTCAGTGTCTCAGTGCCTCTGTGTCTCAGTATCTCAGAGTCACAGTGTCTCTGTGTCTCAGTGTATCAGTGTCTCAGAGATTCAGTGTCTCTGTGTCTCTCTGTCTCAGTGTCTCTGTGACCCAGTGTCTCAGAGTTTCAGTGAGTCTGTGTCTCTGAGTCTCTGTGTCTCTGTGTCTCAGAGTCTCTGTGTCACAGTGACTCTGAGTTTCAGTGTCTCTATGTCTCTGTGTCTCAGTGTCTCTGTGCCTCAGAGTCTCAGTGTCTATGTGTATCTGTGTCTCAGTGCCTCAGTGTCTCAGTGTTTCAGTGTCTCTGTGCCTCAGTCTCTCAGTGTCTTACTGTCTCTGTGTCTCTGTGTCACAGTGCCTCTGTGTCTCAGCGTCTCAGAATCTCAGTGTCTCTGGGTCTCAGTATCTCTGTGCCTCTGTGCCTCAGTGTCTCTGTATCTCTGTGCCTCATTGTCTCTGTGTCTCTGTGTTACTGTGTCTCAGTGTCTCAGAGTCTCAGAGTCTCAGAGTTTCAATCTCTCAGAGTATCTGTGTCTTGGTGCCTCAGTGTCTCAGTTTCTCTGTGTCTGAGTGTCTCTGTGCCTCAATGTCACAGTGTCTCAGTGTCTCAGATTATCAGTGACTCTCTGTCTCAGTGATTCTCTATCTCTGTGCCTCAGTGTCTCAGAGTCTCAAAGTATCAGTGTCTCAGAGACTCAGTGTCCTTGTGTCTCAGTATCTCTGTGTCTCAGTGTCTCAGAATCTCAATGTTTCAGTGTCTATGTGTCTCAGTGTCTCTGTTTCTCAGTGTCTCAGTGTCTCTGTGCCTCAGTGTCTCAATGTCTCAGTGTCTCAGTGTATCAATGTCTCAGACACGCAGTGTCTCTTTGTCTCTGTGTTGAGTGTCTCTGTGCCTCAGTGTCACAGTGTCTCAGTGTCTCAGAGTCTCTGTGTCTCTGTGTCCCAGTGTCTCTGTGTCTCAGTGTCTCAGGTCTCAGGGTCTCAGTGTCTCTGTCTCTGTGTCTCAGTTTATCAGTGACTCTGAGACTCAGTGTCTAATTGTCTGAGTGTCTCTGTGCCTCAGTGTCACAGTGTCTCAGTTTCTCTGTGTCTGAGTGTCTCTGTGCCTCAGTGTCACAGTGTCTCAGTGTCTCAGAGACACAGTGTCTCTGTGTCTCAGTGCATCAGTGTCTCAGAGATTCAGTGTATCTGTGCCTCTCTGTCTCAGTGTCTCTCTGTCCCAGTATCTCAGTGTCTCAGTGTCACAGAGTTTCAGTGAGTCTGTGTCTCTGTGTCACTGTGTCTCAGAGTCTCAGTGTCTCAGAGTTTCAGTGTCACCATGTCTCCGTGTCTCAGTGTGACTGTGCCTCAGTGTCTCTGTGTCTCAAAGTCTCAGTGTTTGATAAACTGTGTCTCAGTTTATCTGTGTCTCAGAGACTCAGTGTTTCTTTGTCTCTGTGTCTGAGAGTCTCTGTGCCTCAGTGTCACAGGGTCTCAGTGTCTCAGTGTCTCAGTGTCTCAGAGTCACAGTGTCTCTGTGTCTCAGTGTATCAGTGTCTCAGAGATTCAGTGTCTCTGTGTGTCTCTGTCTCAGTGTCTCTGTGTCCCAGTGTCTCATTTTCTCAGTGTCTCAGACTTTCAGTGAGTCTGTGTCTCTGTGTCTCAGAGACTCTGTGTCACAGTGTCTCAGAGTTTCAGTGTCTCTATGTCTCTGTGTCTCAGTGTCTCTGTGCCTCAGTGTCTCAGAGTCTCAGTGTCTATGTGTATCTGTGTCTCAGTGCCTCAGTGTCTCACTGTTTCAGTGTCTCTGTGCCTAAGTCTCTCAGTGTCTTACTGTCTCTGTGTCTCTGTGTCACAGTGTCTCTGTGTCTCAGCGTCTCAGAGTCTAAGTGTCTCTGTATCTCAGTGTCTCTGTGCCTCTGTGCCTCAGTGTCTCTGTATCTCTGTGCCTCATTGTCTCTGTGTCTCTGTGTTACTGTGTCTCAGAGTCTCAGAGTCTCAATCTCTCAGAGTCTCTGTGTCTTGGTGCCTCAGTGTCTCAGTTTCTCTTTGTCTCAGTGTCTCTGTGCCTCAATGTCACAGTGTCTCAGTGTCTCAGATTATCAGTGACTCTCTGTCTCAGGGATTCTCTATCTCTGTGCCTCAGTGTCTCAGAGTCTCAATGTATCAGTGTCACAGAGAGTCAGTGACCCTGTGTCTCAGTGTCTCTGTGCCTCAGTGTCTCAGAAACTCAGTGTCTCTGTGTCTCAATGTCTCTGTGCCTCAGTGTCTCAGAGTCTCAATGTATCAGTGTCTCAGAGACTCAGTGTCTCTGTGTCTCAGTATCTCTGTGTCTCAGTGTCTCTGTGCCTCTGTGCCTCAGTGTCTCCGAGTCTCAGTGACTCAGTGTCTCAGTGTCTCAGTGTCTCAGTGTCTCAGTATCTCTGTGTCTCAGTGTCTCAAAGTTTTGTGTCTCAGTGTCTCTGTGTCTCAGTATCTCAGAGTCTCAGTGTCTCCGTGTCCCATTGTCTCTGTGTCTCAGTGTCTCAGTATCTCTGTGTCTAAGTGTCTCTGTGTCTCAGTTTCTCAAAGTTTTGTGTCTCAGTGTCTCAGTATCTCAGAGTCTCAGTGTCTCTGTGTCCCATTGTCTCAGTGTCTCAGAGTCTCAGTGTCTCAGTCTCTCTGTGTTTAAGTGTCTCAGTGTCTCTGTGTTGAAGTGTCTCTGAGTCACAGTGTCTCAGTGTATCAGTGTCTCTGTGCCTCAGTGTCTCAGTGTCTCTGTGTCTCTGTGTCTCAGTGTCTCATAGTCTCTGTGTCTCTGCATCTCAGTGCCTCTGCGCCTCAGTGCCTCAGTGTCTCAGATTCTCTGTGTCTTGGTGCCTCAGTGTCTCAGTGTCTCTGTGCCTCAGTCTATCAGACTCTCAGTGTCTCAGTGTCTCTGTGTCTCAGTGTCTCAGTGTCTCTGTGTCTCAGTGTCTCAGAGTCACAGTGTCTCTGTGTCTCCGTGCATCAGTGTCTCAGAGATTCAGTGTATCCGTGCCTCTCTGTCTCAGTGTCTCTGTGTCCCAGTGTCTCAGTGTCTCAGAGTCACAGTGTCTCTGTGTCTCAGTGCATCAGTGTCTCAGAGATTCAGTGTATCTGTGCCTCTCTGTCTCAGTGTCTCTGTGTCCCAGTATCTCAGTGTCTCAGAGATTCAGTGAGTCTGTGTCTCTGTGTCACTGTGTCTCAGATTCTCAGTGTCTCAGTGTCTCAGAGTTTCAGTGTCACCATGTCTCTGTGTCTCAGTGTCACTGTGCCTCAGTGTCTCTGTGTCTCAAAATCTCAGTGTCTCTGTGTATCAGTGTCTCAGAGAATCAGTGTCTCTTTGTCTCTGTGTCTGAGTGTCTCTGTGCCTCAGTGTGACAGGGTCTCAGGGTCTCAGTGTCTCAGAGTCACAGTGTCTCAGTGTATCAGTGTCTCAGAGATTCAGTGTCTCTGTGTCTCTCTGTCTCAGTGTCTCTGTGTCCCAGTGTCTCAGTTTCTCAGTGTCTCAGAGTTTCAGTGAGTCTGTGTCTCTGTGTCTCTGTGTCTCAGAGTCTCTGTGTCACAGTGTCTTAGAGTCTCAGTGTCTCTGTGTCTCAGTGTCTCTGTGTCCCAGTGTCTCAGTTTCTCAGTGTCTCAGAGTTTCAGTGAGTCTGTGTCTCTATGTCTCTGTGTCTCAGTGTCTCTGTGCCTCAGTGTCTCAGAGTCTCAGTGAGTCTGTGTCTCTATGTCTCTGTGTCTCAGTGTCTCTGTGCCTCAGTGTCTCAGAGTCTCAGTGTCTCTGTGTCTCAGTGTCTCTGTGCCTCAGTGTCACAGTGTCTCAGATTATCAGTGACTCTCTGTCTCAGTGATTCTCTATCTCTGTGCTTCAGTGTCTCAGAGTCTCAATGTATCAGTGTCACAGAGAGTCAGTGACCCTGTGTCTCAGTGTCTCTGTGCCTCAGTGTCTCGGAAACTCAGTGTCTCTGTGTCTCAATGTCTCTGTGCCTCAGTGTCTCAGAGTCTCAATGTATCAGTGTCTCAGAGACTCAGTGTTTCTTTGTCTCTGTGTCTGAGTGTCTCTGTGCCTCAGTGTCACAGGGTCTCTGTGTCTCAGTGTCTCAGAGTCACAGTGTCTCTGTGTCTCAGTGTATCAGTGTCTCAGAGATTCAGTGTCTCTGTGTGTCTCTGTCTCAGTGTCTCTGTGTCCCAGTGTCTCATTTTCTCAGTGTCTCAGACTTTCAGTGAGTCTGTGTCTCTGTGTCTCAGAGACTCTGTGTCACAGTGTCTCAGAGTTTCAGTGTCTCTACGTCTCTGTGTCTCAGTGTCTCTGTGCCTCAGTGTCTCAGAGTCTCAGTGTCTATGTGTATCTGTGTCTCAGTGCCTCAGTGTCTCACTGTTTCAGTGTCTCTGTGCCTAAGTCTCTCAGTGTCTTACTGTCTCTGTGTCTCTGTGTCACAGTGTCTCTGTGTCTCAGCGTCTCAGAGTCTAAGTGTCTCTGTATCTCAGTGTATCTGTGCCTCTGTGCCTCAGTGTCTCTGTATCTCTGTGACTCATTGTCTCTGTGTCTCTGTGTTACTGTGTCTCAGAGTATCAGAGTCTCAATCTCTCAGAGTCTCTGTGTCTTGGTGCCTCAGTGTCTCAGTTTCTCTTTGTCTTAGTGTCTCTGTGCCTCAATGTCACAGTGTCTCAGTGTCTCAGATTATCAGTGACTCTCTGTCTCAGGGATTCTCTATCTCTGTGCCTCAGTGTCTCAGAGTCTCAATGTATCAGTGTCACAGAGAGTCAGTGACCCTGTGTCTCAGTGTCTCTGTGCCTCAGTGTCTCAGAAACTCAGTGTCTCTGTGTCTCAATGTCTCTGTGCCTCAGTGTCTCAGAGTCTCAATGTATCAGTGTCTCAGAGACTCAGTGTCTCTGTGTCTCAGTATCTCTGTGTCTCAGTGTCTCTGTGCCTCTGTGCCTCAGTGTCTCCGAGTCTCAGTGACTCAGTGTCTCAGTGTCTCAGTGTCTCAGTGTCTCAGTGTCTCAGTATCTCTGTGTCTCAGTGTCTCAAAGTTTTGTGTCTCAGTGTCTCTGTGTCTCAGTATCTCAGAGTCTCAGTGTCTCCGTGTCCCATTGTCTCTGTGTCTCAGTGTCTCAGTATCTCTGTGTCTAAGTGTCTCTGTGTCTCAGTTTCTCAAAGTTTTGTGTCTCAGTGTCTCAGTATCTCAGAGTCTCAGTGTCTCTGTGTCCCATTGTCTCAGTGTCTCAGAGTCTCAGTGTCTCAGTCTCTCTGTGTTTAAGTGTCTCAGTGTCTCTGTGTCGAAGTGTCTCTGAGTCACAGTGTCTCAGTGTATCAGTGTCTCTGTGCCTCAGTGTCTCAGTGTCTCTGTGTCTCTGTGTCTCAGTGTCTCATAGTCTCTGTGTCTCTGCATCTCAGTGCCTCTGCGCCTCAGTGCCTCAGTGTCTCAGATTCTCTGTGTCTTGGTGCCTCAGTGTCTCAGTGTCTCTGTGCCTCAGTCTATCAGACTCTCAGTGTCTCAGTGTCTCTGTGTCTCAGTGTCTCAGTGTCTCTGTGTCTCAGTGTCTCAGAGTCACAGTGTCTCTGTGTCTCCGTGCATCAGTGTCTCAGAGATTCAGTGTATCCGTGCCTCTCTGTCTCAGTGTCTCTGTGTCCCAGTGTCTCAGTGTCTCAGAGTCACAGTGTCTCTGTGTCTCAGTGCATCAGTGTCTCAGAGATTCAGTGTATCTGTGCCTCTCTGTCTCAGTGTCTCTGTGTCCCAGTATCTCAGTGTCTCAGAGATTCAGTGAGTCTGTGTCTCTGTGTCACTGTGTCTCAGATTCTCAGTGTCTCAGTGTCTCAGAGTTTCAGTGTCACCATGTCTCTGTGTCTCAGTGTCACTGTGCCTCAGTGTCTCTGTGTCTCAAAATCTCAGTGTCTCTGTGTATCAGTGTCTCAGAGAATCAGTGTCTCTTTGTCTCTGTGTCTGAGTGTCTCTGTGCCTCAGTGTGACAGGGTCTCAGGGTCTCAGTGTCTCAGAGTCACAGTGTCTCAGTGTATCAGTGTCTCAGAGATTCAGTGTCTCTGTGTCTCTCTGTCTCAGTGTCTCTGTGTCCCAGTGTCTCAGTTTCTCAGTGTCTCAGAGTTTCAGTGAGTCTGTGTCTCTGTGTCTCTGTGTCTCAGAGTCTCTGTGTCACAGTGTCTTAGAGTCTCAGTGTCTCTGTGTCTCAGTGTCTCTGTGTCCCAGTGTCTCAGTTTCTCAGTGTCTCAGAGTTTCAGTGAGTCTGTGTCTCTATGTCTCTGTGTCTCAGTGTCTCAGTGTCTCAGAGTCTCAGTGAGTCTGTGTCTCTATGTCTCTGTGTCTCAGTGTCTCTGTGCCTCAGTGTCTCAGAGTCTCAGTGTCTCTGTGTCTCAGTGTCTCTGTGCCTCAGTGTCTCAGTGTCTCTGTGCCTCTGTGCCTCAGTGTCTCTGTATCTCTGTGCCTCATTCTCTCCGTGTCTCTGTGTTACTGTGTCTCAGTGTCTCAGAGTCTCAGAGTCTCAATCTCTCAGAGTCTCTGTGTCTTGGTGCCTCAGTGTCTCAGTTTCTCTGTGTCTGAGTGTCTCTGTGCCTCAATGTCACAGTGTCTCAGATTATCAGTGACTCTCTGTCTCAGTGATTCTCTATCTCTGTGCTTCAGTGTCTCAGAGTCTCAATGTATCAGTGTCACAGAGAGTCAGTGACCCTGTGTCTCAGTGTCTCTGTGCCTCAGTGTCTCGGAAACTCAGTGTCTCTGTGTCTCAATGTCTCTGTGCCTCAGTGTCTCAGAGTCTCAATGTATCAGTGTCTCAGAGACTCAGTGTCTCTGTGTCTCAGTATCTCTGTTTCTTAGTGTCTCTGTGCCTCAGTGTCTCCGAGTCTCAGCGTCTCAGTGTCTCAGAGACTCAGTGTCTCTGTGTCTCAGTATCTCTGTTTCTTAGTGTCTCTGTGCCTCAGTGTCTCCGAGTCTCAGCGTCTCAGTGTCTCAGAGTCTCAGTGTCTCTGTGTCCCATTGTCTCAGTGTCTCAGAGTCTCAGTGTCTCAGTCTCTTTCTGTTTAAGTGTCTCAGTGTCTCTGTGTCGAAGTTTCTCTGAGTCACAGTGTCTCAGTGTCTCTGTGTCTCAGTGTCTCTGTGCCTCAGTGTCTCAGTGTCTCTGTGTCTCTGTGTCTCAGTGTCTCAGAGTCTCTATGTCTCTGCATCTCAGTGCCTCTGTGCCTCAGTGCCTCAGTGTGTCAGAGTCTCTGTGTCTTGGTGCCTCAGTGTCTCAGTGTCTCTGTGCCTCAGTCTATCAGACTCTCAGTGTCTCAGTGTCTCTGTGTCTCAGTGTCTCAGTGTCTCTGTGTCTCAGTGTCTCAGAGTCACAGTGTCTCTGTGTCTCAGTGCATCAGTGTCTCAGAGATTCAGTGTATCTGTGCCTCTCTGTCTCAGTGTCTCTGTGTCCCAGTCTCTCAGTGTCTCAGAGTTTCAGTGAGTCACACTGTGTCTCTGTGTCTCAGAGTCTCTGTGTCTCAGTGTCTCAGAGTTTCAGTGTCTCCATGTCTCTGTGTCTCAGAGTCACTGGGCCTCAGTGTCTCTGTGTCTCAAAGTCACAGTGTATCAGTGTGTCTGAGACTCAGTGTCTCTTTGTCTCTGTGCCTCAGTGTCACAGAGTCTCAGTGTCTCAGTGCCTCTGTGTCTCAGTGTCTCAGAGTCACAGTGTCTCTGTGTCTCAGTGTATCAGTGTCTCAGAGATTCAGTGTCTCTGTGTCTCTCTGTCTCAGTGTCTCTGTGACCCAGTGTCTCAGTGTCTCAGAGTTTCAGTGAGTCTGTGTCTCGGAGTCTCTGTGTCTCTGTGTCTCTGTGTCACAGTGACTCTGAGTTTCAGTGTCTCTATGTCTCTGTGTCTCAGTGCCTCAGTGTCTCAGTGTTTCAGTGTCTCTGTGCCTCAGTCTCTCAGTGTCTTACTGTCTCTGTGTCTCTGTGTCACAGTGCCTCTGTGTCTCAGCGTCTCAGAATCTCAGTGTCTCTGTGTCTCAGTGTCTCTGTGCCTCTGCGTTACTGTGTCTCAGTGTCTCAGAGTCTCAGAGTTTCAATCTCTCAGAGAATCTGTGTCTTGGTGCCTCAGTGTCTCAGTTTCTCTGTGTCTGAGTGTCTCTGTGCCTCAATGTCACAGTGTCTCAGTGTCTCAGATTATCAGTGACTCTCTGTCTCAGTGATTCTCTATCTCTGTGCCTCAGTGTCTCAGAGTCTCAATGTATCAGTGTCTCAGAGACTCAGTGTCCTTGTGTCTCAGTTTCTCTGTGTCTCAGTGTCTCTGTGCCTCAGTGTCTCAGAATCTCAATGTCTCAGTGTCTATGTGTCTCAGTGTCTCTGTTTCTCAGTGTCTCAGTGTCTCAGTGTCTCTGTGCCTCAGTGTCTCAATGTCTCAGTGTCTCAGTGTATCAATGTCTCAGACACGCAGTGTCTCTTTGTCTCTGTGTTGAGTGTCTCTGTGCCTCAGTGTCACAGTGTCTCAGTGTCTCAGAGTCTCTGTGTCTCTGTGTCCCAGTGTCTCTGTGTCTCAGTGTCTCAGGTCTCAGAGTCTCAGTGTCTCTGTCTCTGTGTCTCAGTTTATCAGTGACTCTGAGACTCAGTGTCTAATTGTCTGAGTGTCTCTGTGCCTCAGTGTCACAGTGTCTCAGTGTCTCAGGTTTTCAGTTTCTCAGTGTCTTAGAGTCTCAGTGAATCTGTGTCTCAGTATCACTGTGCCTCAGTGTTTCAGCGTCTCAGAGTCTCAATGTCACAGTGTCTCTGTGTCGCAGTGTCTCTGTGCCTCAGTGTCTCTGTGTCTCAGTGTCTCTGTGCCCCAGTGTCTCAGTGTCTCCGTGTCTCAGTGTCTCCGTGTCTCAGTGTCTCAGTGTCTCAGAGTCACAGTGTCTCTGTGTCTCAGTGCATCAGTGTCTCAGAGATTCAGTGTATCTGTGCCTCTCTGTCTCAGTGTCTCTGTGTCCCAGTATCTCATTGTCTCAGTGTCACAGAGTTTCAGTGAGTCTGTGTCTCTGTGTCACTGTGTCTCAGAGTCTCAGTGTCTCAGAGTTTCAGTGTCACCATGTCTCTGTGTCTCAGTGTGACTGTGCCTCAGTGTCTCTGTGTCTCAAAGTCTCAGTGTCTCTGTGTCTCAGTGTATCTGTGTCTCAGAGACTCAGTGTTTCTTTGTCTCTGTGTCTGAGTGTCTCTCTGCCTCAGTGTCACAGGGTCTCAGTGTCTCAGTGTCTCAGTGTCTCAGAGTTACAGTGTCTCTTTGTCTCAGTGTATCAGTGTCTCAGAGATTCAGTGTCTCTGTGTCTCTCTGTCTCAGTGTCTCTGTGTCCCAGTGTCTCATTTTCTCAGTGTCTCAGACTTTCAGTGAGTCTGTGTCTCTGTGTCTCAGAGTCTCTGTGTCACAGTGTCTCAGAGTTTCAGTGTCTCTATGCCTCTGTGTCTCAGTGTCTCTGTGCCTCAGTGTCTCAGAGTCTCAGTGTCTATGTGTATCTGTGTCTCAGTGCCTCAGTGTCTCACTGTTTCAGTGTCTCTGTGCCTAAGTCTCTCAGTGTCTTACTGTCACTGTGTCTCTGTGTCACAGTGTCTCAGAGTCTCAGTGTCTCTGTATCTCAGTGTCTCTGTGCCTCTGTGCCTCAGTGTCTCTGTATCTCTGTGCCTCATTGTCTCTGTGTCTCTGTGTTACTGTGTCTCAGTGTCTCAGAGTCTCAGAGTCTCAATCTCTCAGAGTCTCTGTGTCTTGGTGCCTCAGTGTCTCAGTTTCTCTGTGTCTGAGTGTCTCTGTGCCTCAATGTCACAGTGTCTCAGTGTCTCAGATTATCAGTGACTCTCTGTCTCAGGGATTCTCTATCTCTGTGCCTCAGTGTCTCAGAGTCTCAATGTATCAGTGTCACAGAGAGTCAGTGACCCTGTGTCTCAGTGTCTCTGTGCCTCAGTGTCTCAGAAACTCAGTGTCTCTGTGTCTCAATGTCTCTGTGCCTCAGTGTCTCAGAGTCTCAATGTATCAGTGTCTCAGAGACTCAGTGTCTCTGTGTCTCAGTATCTCTGTGTCTCAGTGTCTCTGTGCCTCTGTGCCTCAGTGTCTCCGAGTCTCAGTGACTCAGTGTCTCAGTGTATCAGTGTCTCAGTATCTCTGTGTCTCAGTGTCTCAAAGTTTTGTGTCTCAGTGTCTCTGTGTCTCAGTATCTCAGAGTCTCAGTGTCTCCGTGTCCCATTGTCTCTGTGTCTCAGTGTCTCAGTCTCTCTGTGTTTAAGTGTCTCAGTGTCTCTGTGTCGAAGTGTCTCTGTGTCAAAGTGTCTCAGTGTATCAGTGTCTCTGTGCCTCAGTGTCTCAGTGTCTCTGTGTCTCAGTGTCTCATAGTCTCTGTGTCTCTGCATCTCAGTGCCTCTGCGCCTCAGTGCCTCAGTGTCTCAGATTCTCTGTGTCTTGGTGCCTCAGTGTCTCTGTGCCTCAGTCTATCAGACTCTCAGTGTCTCAGTGTCTCTGTGTCTCAGTGTCTCAGTGTCTCTGTGTCTCAGTGTCTCAGAGTCACAGTGTCTCTGTGTCTCCGTGCATCAGTGTCTCAGTGATTCAGTGTATCCGTGCCTCTCTGTCTCAGTGTCTCTGTGTCCCAGTGTCTCAGTGTCTCAGAGTTTCAGTGAGTCTGTGTCTCTGTGTCCCAGTGCATCAGTGTCTCAGAGTTTCAGTGAGTCTGTGTCTCTGTGTCTCAGTGTCACTGTGCCTCAGTGTCTCTGTGTCTCAAAGTCTCAGTGTATCAGCGTCTCTGAGATTGAGTGTCTCTTTGTCTCTGTGTCTGAGTGTCTCTGTGCCTCAGTGTCACAGAGTCTCAGTGTCTCTGTGCCTCAGTGTCTCAATGTCTCAGAGTCTCTGTGTCTCAGTGTATCAAAGACTCAGACACTCAGTGTCTCTTTGTCTCTGTGTTGAGTGTCTCTGTACCTCAGTGTCACAGTGTCTCAGTGTCTCTGTGCCTCAGTGTCTTTGTGTCTCTGTGTCTCAGTGTCTCAGAGTCTCAGCGTCTCTGTGTCCCAGTGTCTCTGTGTCTCAGTGTCTCAGGTCTCAGAGTCTCAGTGTCTCTGTCTCTGTGTCTCAGTTTATCAGTGTCTCTGAGTCTCAGTGTCTATCTGTCTGAGTGTCTCTGTGCTTCAGTGTCACAGTGTCTCAGTGTCACAGCGTCTCAGTGTCTCAGATTTTCAGTTTCTCAGTGTCTTAGAGTCTCAGTGAATCTGTGTCTCAGTATCACTGTGCCTCAGTGTCTCAGCATCTCAGAGTCTCAATGTCACAGTGTCTCTGTGTCGCCGTGTCTCTGTGCCTCAGTGTCTCTGTGTCTCAGTGTCTCTGTGTCTCAGTGTCTCTGTGCCCCAGTGTCACAGTGTCTCAGTGTCTCCGTGTCTCAGTGTCTCCGTGTTCAGTGTCTCAGTGTCTCAGAGTCACAGTGTCTCTGTGTCTCAGAGTCACAGTGTCTCTGTGTCTCAGTGCATCAGTGTCTCAGAGATTCAGTGTATCTGTGCCTCTCTGTCTCAGTGTCTCTGTGTCCCAGTATCTCAGTGTCTCAGAGTTTCAGTGAGTCTGTGTCTCTGTGTCACTGTGTCTCAGAGTCTCAGTGTCTCAGTGTCTCAGAGTTTCAGTGTCACCATGTCTCTGTGTCTCAGTGTCACTATGCCTCAGTGTCTCTGTGTCTCAAAGAATCAGTGTCTCTGTGTATCAGTGTCTCAGAGAATCAGTGTCTCTTTGTCTCTGTGTCTGAGTGACTCTGTGCCTCAGTGTCATAGGGTCTCAGGGTCTCAGTGTCTCAGTGTCTCAGAGTCACAGTGTCTCTGTGTCTCAGTGTATCAGTGTCTCAGAGATTCAGTGTCTCTGTGTCTCTCTGTCTCAGTGTCTCTGTGTCCCAGTGTCTCAGTTTCTCAGTGTCTCAGAGTTTCAGTGAGTCTGTGTCTCTGTGTCTCTGTGTCTCAGAGCCTCTGTGTCACAGTGTCTCAGTGTCTCAGTGTTTATGTGTATCTGTGATTCAGTGCCTCAGTGTCTTAGAGTTTCAGTGTCTCTATGTCTCTGTGTCTCAGTGTCTCTGTGCCTCAGTGTCTCAGAGTCTCAGTGTTTATGTGTATCTGTGTCTCAGTGCCTCAGTGTCTCAGTGTTTCAGTGTCTCTGTGCCTAAGTCTCTCAGTGTCTAACTGTCTCTGTGTCTCTGTGTCACAGTGTCTCTGTGCCTCAGTGTCTCTGTATATCTGTGCCTCATTGTCGCTGTGTCTCTGTGTTACTGTGTCTCAGTGTCTCAGCGTCTCAGAGTCTCAGTGTCTCTGTATCTCAGAGTCTCAGTGTCTCTGTATCTCAGTGTCTCTGTGCCTCTGTGCCTCAGTGTCTCTGTATGTCTGTGCCTCATTATCTCTGTGTCTCTGTGTTACTGTGTCTCAGTGTCTCCGAGTCTCAGAGTCTCTGTGTCTTGGTGCCTCAGTGTCTCAGTTTCTCTGTGTCTGAGTGTCTCTGTGCCTCAATGTCACAGTGTCTCAGTGTCTCAGATTATCAGTGACTCTCTGTCTCAGTGATTCTCTATCTCTGTGCCTCAGTGTCTCAGAGTCTCAATGTATCAGTGTCACAGAGAGTCAGTGACCCTGTGTCTCAGTGTCTCTGTGCCTCAGTGTCTCGGAAACTCAGTGTCTCTGTGTCTCAATGACTCTATGCCTCAGTGTCTCAGAGTCTCAATGTATCAGTGTCTCAGAGACTCAGTGTCTCTGTGTCTCAGTATCTCTGTGTCTTAGTGTCTCTGTGCCTCAGTGTCTCCGAGTCTCAGTGTCTCAGTGTATCTGTGTCTCAGTATCTCAGAGTCTCAGTGTCTCTGTGTCCCATTGTCTCAGTGTCTCAGAGTCTCAGTGTCTCAGTGTCTTTGTGTTTAAGTGTCTCAGTGTCTCTGTGTCGAAATGTCTCTGTGCCTCAGTGTCACAGTGTCTCTGTGTCTCAGTGTCTCAGAGTCTCTGTGTCTCTGCATCTCAGTGCCTCTGTGCCTCAGTGCCTCAGTGTGTCAGAATCTCTGTGACTTGGTCCTCAGTGTCTCAGTGTCTCTGTGTCTCAGTCTATCAGACTCTCACTGTCTCAGTGTCTCTGTGTCTCAGTGTCTCTGTGTCTCAGTGTCTCAGAGTTTCAGTGTCTCCATGTCTCTGTGTCTCAGTGTCACTGTGCCTCAGTGTCTCTGTGTCTCAAAGTCACAGTGTATCAGTGTGTCTGAGACTCAGTGTCTCTTTGTCTCTGTGTCTGAGTGTCTCTGTGCCTCAGTGTCTCAGAGTCACAGTGTCTCTGTGTCTCAGTGTATCAGTGTCTCACAGATTCAGTGTCTCTGTGTCTCTCTGTCTCAGTGTCTCTGTGACCCAGTGTCTCAGTGTCTCAGAGTTTCAGTGAGTCTGTGTCTCTGAGTCTCTGTGTCTCTGTGTCTCTGTGTCTCAGAGTCTCTGTGTCACAGTGACTCAGAGTTTCAGTGTCTCTATGTCTCTGTGTCTCAGTGTCTCTGTGGCTCAGAGTCTCAGTGTCTATGTGTATCTGTGTCTCAGTGCCTCAGTGTCTCAGTGTTTCAGTGTCTCTGTGCCTCAGTCTCTCAGTGTCTTACTGTCTCTGTGTCTCTGTGTCACAGTGTCTCTGTGTCTCAGCGTCTCAGAATCTCAGTGTCTCTGTGTCTCAGTGTCGCTGTGCCTCTGTGCCTCATTGTCTCTGTGTCTCTGTGTTACTGTGTCTCAGTGTCTCAGAGTCTCAGAGTTTCAATCTCTCAGAGAATCTGTGTCTTGGTGCCTCAGTGTCTCAGTTTCTCTGTGTCTGAGTGTCTCTGTGCCTCAATGTCACAGTGTCTCAGTGTCTCAGATTATCAGTGACTCTCTGTCTCAGTGATTCTCTATCTCTGTGCCTCAGTGTCTCAGAGTCTCAATGTATCAGTGTCTCAGAGACTCAGTGTCCCTGTGTCTCAGTATCTCTGTGTCTCAGTGTCTCTGTGCCTCAGTGTCTCAGAATCTCAATGTCTCAGTGTCTATGTGTCTCAGTGTCTCAGTGTCCCTGTTTCTCAGTGTCTCAGTGTCTCTGTGCCTCAGTGTCTCAATGCCTCAGAGTCTCAGTGTCTCAGTGTATCAATGTCTCAGACACGCAGTGTCTCTTTGTCTCTGTGTTGAGTGTCTCTGTGCCTCAGTGTCACAGTGTCTCAGTGTCTCTGTGCCTCAGTGTCTTTGTATCTCAGTGTCTCAGAGTCTCTGTGTCTCTGTGTCCCAGTGTCTCTGTGTCTCAGTGTCTCAGGTCTCAGAGTCTCAGTGTCTCTGTCTCTGTGTCTCAGTTTATCAGTGACTCTGAGACTCAGTGTCTAATTGTCTGAGTGTCTCTGTGCCTCAGTGTCACAGTGTCTCAGTGTCTCAGGTTTTCAGTTTCTCAGTGTCTTAGAGTCTCAGTGAATCTGTGTCTCAGTATCACTGTGCCTCAGTGTCTCAGCGTCTCAGAGTCTCAATGTCACAGTGTCTCTGTGTCGCAGTGTCTCTGTGCCTCAGTGTCTCTGTGTCTCAGTGTCTCTGTGCCCCAGTGTCTCAGTGTCTCCGTGTCTCAGTGTCTCCGTGTCTCAGTGTCTCAGAGTCACAGTGTCTCTGTGTCTCAGTGCATCAGTGTCTCAGAGATTCAGTGTATCTGTGCCTCTCTGTCTCAGTGTCTCTGTGTCCCAGTATCTCAGTGTCTCAGTGTCACAGAGTTTCAGTGAGTCTGTGTCTCTTTGTCTCAGTGTCTCAGTATCTCTGTGTCTCAGAGTCTCAGTGTCTCTGTGTCTCAGAGTCTCAAAGTTTTGTGTCTCAGTGTATCTGTGTCTCAGTATCTCAGAGTCTCAGTGTCTCCGTGTCCCATTGTCTCAGTGTCTCAGAGTCTCAGTGTCTCTGTGTCTCAGTGTCTCAGTATCTCTGTGTCTAAGTGTCTCTGTGTCTCAGTGTCTCAAAGATTTGTGTCTCAGTGTCTCTGTGTCCCAGTATCTCAGTGTCTCATTGTCACAGAGTTTCAGTGAGTCTGTGTCTCTGTGTCTCTGTGTCTCAGTGTCTCAGTGTCTCAGTATCTCTGTGTCTCAGAGTCTCAGTGTCTCAAAGTTTTGTGTCTCATTGTCTCTGTGTCTCAGTATCTCAGAGTCTCAGTGTCTCCGTGTCCCATTGTCTCAGTGTCTCAGAGTCTCAGTGTCTCAGAGTCTCAGTGTCTCAGTCTCTCTGTGTTTAAGTGTCTCTGTGTCGAAGTGTCTCTGAGTCACATTGTCTCAGTGTCTCTGTGTCTCAGTGTCTCAGTGTCTCTGAGTCACAGTGTCTCTGTGTCTCAGTGTCTCAGAGTCTATGTGTCTCTGCATCTCAGTGCCTCTGTGCCTCAGTGCCTCAGTGTCTCAGATTCTCTGTGTCTTGGTGCCTCAGTGTCTCAGTGTCTCTGTGCCCCAGTCTATCAGACTCTCAGTGTCTCAGTGTCTCTGTGTCTCAGTGTCTCCGTGTCCCATTGTCTCAGTGTCTCAGAGTCTCAGTGTCTCTGTGTCTCAGTGTCTCAGTGTTTCAGTATCTCTGTGTCTAAGTGTATCTGTGTCTCAGTGTCTCAAAGATTTGTGTCTCAGTGTCTCTATGTCTCAGTATCTCAGAGTCTCAGTGTCTCCGTGTCCCATTGTCTCAGTGTCTCAGAGTCTCAGTGTTTCAGTCTCTCTGTGTTTAAGTGTCTCAGTGTCTCTGTGTCTCAGTGTCTCTGAGTCACAGTGTCTCTGTGTCTCTGTGCCTCAGTGTCTCAGTGTCTCTGTGTTTCTGTGTCTCAGTGTCTCAGAGTCTCTGTGTCTCTGCATCTCAGTGCCTCTGTGCCTCAGTGCCTCAGTGTCTCAGTGTCTCTGTGTCTTGGTGCCTCAGTGTCTCAGTGTCCCTGTGCCTCAGTCTATCAGACTCTCAGTGTCTCAGTGTCTCTGTGTCTCAGTGTCTCAGTGTCTCTGTGTCTCAGTGCATCAGTGTCTCAGAGATTCAGTGTACCTGTGCCTCTCTGTGTCAGTGTCTCTGTGTCCCAGTGTCTCAGTGTCTCAGAGTTTCAGTGAGTCTGTGTCTCTGTGTCTCAGAATCTCTGTGTCTCAGTGTCTCAGAGTTTCAGTGTCTCCATGTCTCTGTGTCTCAGTGTCACTGTGCCTCAGTGTCTCTGTGTCTCAAAGTCTCAGTGTATCAGTGTCTCTGAGACTCGGTGTCTCTTTGTCTCTTTGTCTGAGTGTCTCTGTGCCTCAGTGTCACAGAGTCTCAGTGTCTCTGTGTCTCAGTGTATCAGTGTCTCAGAGATTCAGTGTCTCTCTGTGTCTCTCTGTCTCAGTGTCTCTGTGACCCAGTAACTCAGTGTCTCAGAGTTTCAGTGAGTCTGTGTCTCAGTGTCTCTGTGTCTCAGAGTCTCTGTGTCACAGTGACTCAGAGTTTCAGTGTCTATGTGTATCTGTGTCTCAGTGCCTCAGTGTCTCAGTGTTTCAGTGTCTCTGTGCCTCAGTCTCTCAGTGTCTTACTGTCTCTGTGTCTCTGTCACAGTGTCTCTGTGTCTCAGCGTCTCAGAAACTCAGTGTCTCAGTGTCTCTGTGCCTCTGTGACTCAGTGTCTCTGTATCTCTGTGCCTCATTGTCTCTGTGTCTCTGTGTTACTGTGTCTCAGTGTCTCAGAGTCTCAGAGTCTCAATCTCTCAGAGTATCTGTGTCTTGGTGCCTCAATGTCTCAGTTTCTCTGTGTTTGAGTGTCTCTGTGCCTCAATGTCACAGTGTCTCAGTGTCTCAAATTATCAGTGACTCTCTGTCTCAGTGATTCTCTATCTCTGTGCCTCAGTATCTCAGAGTCTCAATGTATCAGTGTCTCAGAGACTCAGTGTCCCTGTGTTTCAGTATCTCTGTGTCTCAGTGTCTCTGTGCCTCAGTGTCTCTGTGCCTCAGTGTCTCAGAATCTCAGTGTCTCTGTGTCTCAGTATCCCTGTTTCTCAGCGTCACTGTGCCTCAGTGTCTCCGAGTCTCAGTTTCTCAGTGTCTCAGTGTCTCTGTGTCTCAGTGTCTCAGTGTCTCAGAGTCACAGTGTCTCTGTGTCTCAGTGCATCAGTGTCTCAGAGATTCAGTGTATCTGTGCCTCTCTGTCTCAGTGTCTCTGTGTCCCAGTATCTCAGTGTCTCAGAGTTTCAGTGAGTCTGTGTCTCTGTGTCACTGTGTCTCAGAGTCTCAGTGTCTCAGTGTCTCAGAATTTCAGTGTCACCATGTCTCTGTGTCTCAGTGTCACTGTGCCTCAGTGTCTCTGTGTCTCAAAGTCTCAGTGTCTCTGTGTATCAGTGTCTCAGAGAATCAGTGTCTCTTTGTCTCTGTGTCTGAGTGTCTCTGTGCCTCAGTGTCACAGGGTCTCAGTGTCACAGTGTATCAGTGTCTCAGAGATTCAGTGTCTCTGTGTCTCTCTGTCTCAGTGTCTCTGTGTCCCAGTGTCTCAGTTTCTCAGTGTCTCAGAGTTTCAGTGTGTCTGTGTCTCTGTGGCTCTGTGTCTCAGAGTCTCTGTGTCACAGTGTCTCAGAGTTTCAGTGTCTCTATGTCTCTGTGTCTCAGTGTCTCTGTGCCTCAGTGTCTCAGAGTCTCAGTGTCTATGTGTATCTGTGTCTCAGTGTCTCAGTGTTTCAGTGTCTCTGTGCCTAAGTCTCTCAGTGTCTTACTGTCTCTGTGTCACAGTGTCTCTGTGTCTCAGCGTCTCAGAGTCTCAGTGTCTCTGTATCTCAGTGTCTCTGTGCCTCTGTGCCTCAGTGTCTCTGTATCTCTGTGCCTCATTGTCTCTGTGTTACTGTGTCTCAGTGTCTCAGAGTCTCAGAGTCTCAATCTCTCAGAGTCTCTGTGTCTCAGATTATCAGTGACTCTCTGTCTCAGTGATTCTCTATCTCTGTGCCTCAGTGTCTCAATGGATCAGTGTCACAGAGAGTCAGTGACCCTGTGTCTCAGTATCTCTGTGCCGCAGTGTCTCGGAAACTCAGTGTCTCTGTGTCTCAATGTCTCTGTGCCTCAGTGTATCAGAGTCTCAATGTATCAGTGTCTCAGAGTCTCAGTGTCTCTGTGTCTCAGTGTCTCAGAGTCTCAGTATCTCTGTGTCTAAATATCTCTGTGTCTCAGTGTCTTAAAGTTTTGTGTCTCAGTGTCTCTGTGTCTCAGTGTCTCTGGGCCCCAATGTCTCAGAGTCTCAGTGTCTCCGTGTCTCAGTGTCTCCGTGTCTCAGTGTCTCAGAGTCACATTGTCTCTGTGTCTCAGTGCATCAGTGTCTCAGAGATTCTGTGTATCAGTGCCTCTCTGTCTCAGTGTCTCTGTGTCCCAGTTCCTCAGTGTCTCAGAGTTTCAGTGAGTCTGTGTCTCTGTGTCTCTGTGTCTCAGAGTCTCTGTGTCACAGTGTCTCAGAGTTTCAGTGTCTCCATGTCTCTGTGTCTCAGTGTCACTGTGCCTCAGTGTCTCTGTGTCTCAAAGTCTCAGTGTATCAGCGTCTCTGAGACTCAGTGTCTCTTTGTCTCTGTGTCTGAGTGTCTCTGTGCCTCAGTGTCACAGAGTCTCAGTGTCTCTGTGTCTCAGAGTCACAGTGTCTCTGTGTCTCAGTGTATCAGTGTCTCAGAGATTCAGTGTCTCTGTGTCTCTCTGTCACAGTGTCTCAGTGTCTCAGAGTTTCAGTGAGTCTGTGTCTCTGAGTCTCTGTGTCTCTGTGTCTCAGAGTCTCTGTGTCACAGTGACTCAGAGTTTCAGTGTCTCTATGTCTCTGTGTCTCAGTGTCTCTGTGCCTCAGAGTCTCAGTGTCTATGTGTATCTGTGTCTCAGTGCCTCGGTGTCTCAGTGTTTCAGTGTCTCTGTGCCTCAGTCTCTCAGTGTCTTACTGTCTCTGTGTCTCTGTGTCACAGTGTCTCTGTGTCTCAGCGTCTCAGAATCTCAGTGTCTCTGTGTCTCAGTGTCTCTGTGCCTCTGTGCCTCAGTGTCTCTGTATCTCTGTGCCTCATTGTCTCTGTGTCTCTGTGTTACTGTGTCTCAGTGTCTCAGAGTCTCAATCTCTCAGAGTATCTGTGTCTTGGTGCCTCAGTGTCTCAGTTTCTCTGTGTCTGAGTGTCTCTGTGCCTCAATGTCACAGTGTCACAGTGTCTCAGATTATCAGTGACTCTCTGTCTCAGTGATTCTCTATTTCTGTTCCTCAGTATCTCAGTATCTCAGAGTCTCAATGTATCAGTGTCTCAGAGACTCAGTGTCCCTGTGTCTCAGTATCTCTGTGTCTCAGTGTCTCTGTGCTTCAGTGTCTCAGAATCTCAGTGTCTCAGTGTCTATGTGTCTCAGTGTCTCAGTGTCTCTGTTTCTCAGTGTCTCAGTGTCTCTGTGCCTCAGTGTCTCAATGTCTCAGAGTCTCAGTGTCTCAGTGTATCAATGTCTCAGACACGCAGTGTCTCTTTGTCTCTGTGTTGAGTGTCTCTGTGCCTCAGTGTCACAGTGTCTCAGTGTCACTGTGCCTCAGTGTCACAGTGTTTCAGTGTCTCAGATTTTCAGTTTCTCAGTGTCTTAGAGTCTCAGTGAATCTGTGTCTCAGTATCACTGTGCCTCAGTGTCTCAGCGTCTCAGAGTCTCAATGTCACAGTGTCTCAGTGTCTCAGATTTTCAGTTTCTCAGTGTCTTAGAGTCTCAGTGTCTCTGTGTCGCAGTGTATCTGTGACTCAGTGTCTCTGTGTCTCAGTGTCTCTGTGTCTCTGTGCCACAGTGTCTCAGTGTCTCCGTGTCTCAGTGTCTCCGTGTCTCAGTGTCTCAGTATCTCAGAGTCACAGTGTCTCTGTGTCTCAGTGCATCAGTGTCTCAGAGATTCAGTGTATCTGTGCCTCTCTGTCTCAGTGTCTCTGTGTCCCAGTATCTCAGTGTCTCAGTGTCACAGAGTTTCAGTGAGTCTGTGTCTCTGTGTCACTGTGTCTCAGAGTCTCAGTGTCTCAGTGTCTCAGAGTTTCAGTGTCACCATGTCTCTGTGTCTCAGTGTGACTGTGCCTCAGTGTCTCTGTGTCTCAGTGTATCTGTGTCTCAGAGACTCAGTGTCTCTTTGTCTCTGTGTCTGAGAGTCTCTGTGCTTCAATGTCACATGGTCTCAGTGTTTCAGTGTCTCAGTTTCTCAGAGTCACAGTGTCTCTGTGTCTCAGTGTATCAGTGTCTCAGAGATTCAGTGTCTCTGTGTCTCTCTGTCTCAGAGTCTCTGTGTCCCAGTGTCTCAGTTTCTCAGTGTCTCAGAGTTTCAGTGAGTCTGTGTCTCTGTGTCTCAGAGTCTCTGTGTCACAATGTCTCAGAGTTTCAGTGTCTCTATGTCTCTGTGTCTCAGTGTCTCTGTGCCTCAGTGTCTCAGAGTCTCAGTGTCTATGTGTATCTGTGTCTCAGTGCCTCAGTGTCTCAGTGTTTCAGTGTCACTGTGCCTAAGTCTCTCAGTGTCTTACTGTCTCTGTGTCTCTGTGTCACAGTGTCTCTGTGTCTCAGCGTCTCAGTGTCTCTGTATCTCAGTGTCTCTGTGCCTCTGTGCCTCAGTGTCTCTGTATCTCTGTGCCTCATTGTCTCTGTGTCTCTGTGTTACTGTGTCTCAGTGTCTCAGAGTCTCAGAGTCTCAATCTCTCAGAGTCTCTGTGTCTTGGTGCCTCAGTGTCTCAGTTTCTCTGTGTCTCAGTGTCTCTGTGCCTCAATATCACAGTGTCTCAGATTATCAGTGACTCTCTGTCTCAGTGATTCTCTATCTCTGTGCCTCAGTGTCTCAGAGTCTCAATGTATCAGTGTCACAGAGAGTCAGTGACCCTGTGTCTCAGTGTCTCTGTGCCTCAGTGTCTCAGAAACTCAGTGTCTCTGTGTCTCAATGTCTCTGTGCCTCAGTGTCTCAGAGACTCAATGTATCAGTGTCTCAGAGACTCAGTGTTTCTGTGTCTCAGTATCTCTGTGTCTCAGTGTCTCTGTGCCTCTGTGCCTCAGTGCCTCAGTGTCTCCGAGCCTCAGTGTCTCAGTGTCTCAGTGTCTCAGTATCTCTGTGTCTCAGAGTCTCAGTGTCTCTGTGTCTCAGTGTCTCAAAGTTTTGTGTCTCAGTGTCTCTGTGTCTCAGTATCTCAGAGTCTCAGTGTCTCCGTGTCCCATTATCTCAGTGTCTCAGAGTCTCAGTGTCTCTGTGTCTCAGTGTCTCAGTATCACTGTGTCTAAGTGTCTCTGTGTCTCAGTGTCTCAAAGTTTTGTGTCTCAGTGTCTCTGTGTCTCAGTTACTCAGAGTCTCAGTGTCTCCGTGTCCCATTGTCTCAGTGTCTCAGAGTCTCAGTGTCTCAGTCTCTCTGTGTTTAAGTGTCTCAGTGTCACTGTGTCGAAGTGTCTCTGAGTCACAGTGTCTCAGAGTCTCTGTGTCTCAGTGTCTCAGTGCCTCTGTGCCTCAGTGCCTCAGTGTCTCAGATTCTCTGTGTCTTGGTGCATCACTGTCTCAGTGTCTCTGTGCCTCAGTCTATCAGACTCTCAGTGTCTCAGTGTCTCTGTGTCTCAGTGTCTCAGTGTCTCTGTGTCTCAGTGTCTCAGAGTCATAGTGTCTCTGTGTCTCAGTGCATCAGTGTCTCAGAGATTCAGTTTAACTGTGCCTCTCTGTCTCAGTGTCTCTGTGTCCCAGTGTCTCAGTGTCTCAGTGTTTCAGTGAGTCTGTGTCTCTGTGTCTCAGAGTCTCTGTGTCTCAGTGTCTCAGTGTCTCAGAGTTTCAGTGTCTCCATGTCTCTGTGTCTCAGTGTCACTGTGCCTCAGTGTCTCTGTGTCTCAAAGTCTCAGTGTCTCTGTGTCTCAGTGTATCAGTGTCTCAGAGACTCAGTGTCTCTTTGTCTCTGTGTCTGAGATTCTCTGTGCTTCAATGTCACATGGTCTCAGTGTTTCAGTGTCTCAGTGTCTCAGAGTCACAGTGTCTCTGTGTCTCAGTGTATCAGTGTCTCAGAGATTCAGTGTCTCTGTGTCTCTCTGTCTCAGAGTCTCTGTGTCCCAGTGTCTCAGTTTCTCAGTGTCTCAGAGTTTCAGTGAGTCTGTGTCTCTGTGTCTCAGAGTCTCTGTGTCACAATGTCTCAGAGTTTCAGTGTCTCTATGTCTCTGTGTCTCAGTGTCTCTGTGCCTCAGTGTCTCAGAGTCTCAGTGTCTATGTGTATCTGTGTCTCAGTGCCTCAGTGTCTCAGTGTTTCAGTGTCACTGTGCCTAAGTCTCTCAGTGTCTTACTGTCTCTGTGTCTCTGTGTCACAGTGTCTCAGCGTCTCAGTGTCTCTGTATCTCAGTGTCTCTGTGCCTCTGTGCCTCAGTGTCTCTGTATCTCTGTGCCTCATTGTCTCTGTGTCTCTGTGTTACTGTGTCTCAGTGTCTCAGAGTCTCAGAGTCTCAATCTCTCAGAGTCTCTCTGCCTTGGTGCCTCAGTGTCTCAGTTTCTCTGTGTCTCAGTGTCTCTGTGCCTCAATGTCACAGTGTCTCAGATTATCAGTGACTCTCTGTCTCAGTGATTCTCTATCTCTGTGCCTCAGTGTCTCAGAGTCTCAATGTATCAGTGTCACAGAGAGTCAGTGACCCTGTGTCTCAGTGTCTCTGTGCCTCAGTGTCTCAGAAACTCAGTGTCTCTGTGTCTCAATGTCTCTGTGCCTCAGTGTCTCAGAGACTCAATGTATCAGTGTCTCAGAGACTCAGTGTCTCTGTGTCTCAGTATCTCTGTGACTCAGTGTGTCTGTGCCTCTGTGCCTCAGTGTCTCCGAGTCTCAGTGTCTCAGTGTCTCAGTATCTCTGTGTCTCAGAGTCTCAGTGTCTCTGTGTCTCAGTGTCTCAAAGTTTTGTGTCTCAGTATCTCAGAGTCTCAGTGTCTCCGTGTCCCATTGTCTCAGTGTCTCAGAGTCTCAGTGTCTCTGTGTCTCAGTGTCTCAGTATCACTGTGTCTAAGTGTCTCTGTGTCTCAGTGTCTCAAAGTTTTGTGTCTCAGTGTCTCTGTGTCTCAGTATCTCAGAGTCTCAGTCTCTCTGTGTTTAAGTGTCTCAGTGTCTCTGTGTCGAAGTGTCTCTGAGTCACAGTGTCTCAGAGTCTCTGTGTCTCAGTGTCTCTGTGCCTCAGTGTCTCAGTGTCTCTGTGTCTCAGAGTCTCTGTGTCTCTGCATCTCAGTGCCTCTGTGCCTCAGTGCCTCAGTGTCTCAGATGCTCTGTGTCTTGGTGTATCAGTGTCTCAGTGTCTCTGTGCCTCAGTCTATCAGACTCTCAGTGTCTCAGTGTCTCTGTGTCTCAGTGTCTCAGTGTCTCTGTGTCTCAGTGTCTCAGAGTCACAGTGTCTCTGTGTCTCAGTGCATCAGTGTCTCAGAGATTCAGTGTATCTGTGCCTCTCTGTCTCAGTGTCTCTGTGTCCCAGTGTCTCAGTGTCTCTGTGTCTCAGTGTCTCAGAGTCTCAGTGTCTCGGTGTCTCTGTGTCTCAGTGTCTCAGTGATCCTCTATCTCTGCGCCTCAGTGTCTCTATGTCTCAGTGCCTCTGTGCCTCATTGTCACAGTGTCTCGGTGTCTCAGATTATCAGTGTCTCTCTGTCTCAGTGTCTAAGTGTTTTTCTATCTCTGTGTCTCAGTGTCTCAGAAAATCAGTATCTCTTTGTCTCGGTGTCTGAGTTTCTCTGTGCCTCAGTGTCATAGTGTCACAGTGTCTCTGTGTCTCACTGTCTCAGTGTCTCAGTGTCTCAGAGTCTCAGTGTCTCTGTGTCTCAGTACCTCAGTGTCTCTGTGTCTCAGTGTCTCTGTGTCTCAGTGTCTCTATGTCTCAGTGTCACAAAGTCTTTGTGTACAGTGTCTCAGACTCTCAGTGTGTCTGTGTCTCAGTGCCTCTGTGTCTCAGTGTCTCAGTGTCTCTGTGTCTCAGTGTATCAGCATCTCAGAGAATCAGTGTCTCTGTGGCTGAGTGTCTCTGTGCCTCAATGGCATAGTGTCTCAGTGTCACAGTGTTTCTCTATCCTTGTGCCTCAGTGTCTCAGTGTCTAGAGTCTCAGTGTCTCTGTGTCTCAGTGTATCAGTGTCTCAGAGACTCAGTGTCTCTGTTTCTCTGTGTCTCAGTGTCTCTGTGCCTAAGTGTCACAGTGTCTCAGTGTCTCACACTCTCAGTGTCTCAGTGTCTCAGAGTCTCAGTGTCTCTGTGTCTCAGTGCCTCAGTGTCTCTGTGTCTCAGTGTCTCTGTGTCTCAGTGTCTCTGTGTCTCAGTGTCTCAGTGTCTCAGTGTCTCAGAGTCTCAGTGTCTCTGTGTCTCAGTGTCACAAAGTCTTTGAGTACAGTGTCTCAGAGTCTCAGTGTGTCTGTGTCTCAGTGTCTCTGTGTCTCAGTGTCTCAGAGCCTCAGTGTCTCCGAGCCTCAGTGTCTCAGTGTCTCAGTATCTCTGTGTCTCAGAGTCTCAGTGTCTCTGTGTCTCAGTGTCTCAAAGTTTTGTGTCTCAGTGTCTCTGTGTCTCAGTATCTCAGTGCCTCAGTGTCTCAGTGTTTCAGTGTCACTGTGCCTAAGTCTCTCAGTGTCTTACTGTCTCTGTGTCTCTGTGTCACAGTGTCTCAGCGTCTCAGTGTCTCTGTATCTCAGTGTCTCTGTGCCTCTGTGCCTCAGTGTCTCTGTATCTCTGTGCCTCATTGTCTCTGTGTCTCTGTGTTACTGTGTCTCAGTGTCTCAGAGTCTCAGAGTCTCAATCTCTCAGAGTCTCTCTGCCTTGGTGCCTCAGTGTCTCAGTTTCTCTGTGTCTCAGTGTCTCTGTGCCTCAATGTCACAGTGTCTCAGATTATCAGTGACTCTCTGTCTCAGTGATTCTCTATCTCTGTGCCTCAGTGTCTCAGAGTCTCAATGTATCAGTGTCACAGAGAGTCAGTGACCCTGTGTCTCAGTGTCTCTGTGCCTCAGTGTCTCAGAAACTCAGTGTCTCTGTGTCTCAATGTCTCTGTGCCTCAGTGTCTCAGAGACTCAATGTATCAGTGTCTCAGAGACTCAGTGTCTCTGTGTCTCAGTATCTCTGTGACTCAGTGTGTCTGTGCCTCTGTGCCTCAGTGTCTCCGAGTCTCAGTGTCTCAGTGTCTCAGTATCTCTGTGTCTCAGAGTCTCAGTGTCTCTGTGTCTCAGTGTCTCAAAGTTTTGTGTCTCAGTATCTCAGAGTCTCAGTGTCTCCGTGTCCCATTGTCTCAGTGTCTCAGAGTCTCAGTGTCTCTGTGTCTCAGTGTCTCAGTATCACTGTGTCTAAGTGTCTCTGTGTCTCAGTGTCTCAAAGTTTTGTGTCTCAGTGTCTCTGTGTCTCAGTATCTCAGAGTCTCAGTGTCTCCGTGTCCCATTGTCTCAGTGTCTCAGAGTCTCAGTGTCTCAGTCTCTCTGTGTTTAAGTGTCTCAGTGTCTCTGTGTCGAAGTGTCTCTGAGTCACAGTGTCTCAGAGTCTCTGTGTCTCAGTGTCTCTGTGCCTCAGTGTCTCAGTGTCTCTGTGTCTCAGAGTCTCTGTGTCTCTGCATCTCAGTGCCTCTGTGCCTCAGTGCCTCAGTGTCTCAGATGCTCTGTGTCTTGGTGCATCAGTGTCTCAGTGTCTCTGTGCCTCAGTCTATCAGACTCTCAGTGTCTCAGTGTCTCTGTGTCTCAGTGTCTCAGTGTCTCTGTGTCTCAGTGTCTCAGAGTCACAGTGTCTCTGTGTCTCAGTGCATCAGTGTCTCAGAGATTCAGTGTATCTGTGCCTCTCTGTCTCAGTGTCTCTGTGTCCCAGTGTCTCAGTGTCTCTGTGTCTCAGTGTCTCAGAGTCTCAGTGTCTCGGTGTCTCTGTGTCTCAGTGTCTCAGTGATCCTCTATCTCTGCGCCTCAGTGTCTCTATGTCTCAGTGCCTCTGTGCCTCATTGTCACAGTGTCTCGGTGTCTCAGATTATCAGTGTCTCTCTGTCTCAGTGTCTAAGTGTTTTTCTATCTCTGTGTCTCAGTGTCTCAGAAAATCAGTATCTCTTTGTCTCGGTGTCTGAGTTTCTCTGTGCCTCAGTGTCATAGTGTCACAGTGTCTCTGTGTCTCACTGTCTCAGTGTCTCAGTGTCTCAGAGTCTCAGTGTCTCTGTGTCTCAGTACCTCAGTGTCTCTGTGTCTCAGTGTCTCTGTGTCTCAGTGTCTCTATGTCTCAGTGTCACAAAGTCTTTGTGTACAGTGTCTCAGACTCTCAGTGTGTCTGTGTCTCAGTGCCTCTGTGTCTCAGTGTCTCAGTGTCTCTGTGTCTCAGTGTATCAGCATCTCAGAGAATCAGTGTCTCTGTGGCTGAGTGTCTCTGTGCCTCAATGGCATAGTGTCTCAGTGTCACAGTGTTTCTCTATCCTTGTGCCTCAGTGTCTCAGTGTCTAGAGTCTCAGTGTCTCTGTGTCTCAGTGTATCAGTGTCTCAGAGACTCAGTGTCTCTGTTTCTCTGTGTCTCAGTGTCTCTGTGCCTAAGTGTCACAGTGTCTCAGTGTCTCACACTCTCAGTGTCTCAGTGTCTCAGAGTCTCAGTGTCTCTGTGTCTCAGTGCCTCAGTGTCTCTGTGTCTCAGTGTCTCTGTGTCTCAGTGTCTCTGTGTCTCAGTGTCTCAGTGTCTCAGTGTCTCAGAGTCTCAGTGTCTCTGTGTCTCAGTGTCACAAAGTCTTTGAGTACAGTGTCTCAGAGTCTCAGTGTGTCTGTGTCTCAGTGTCTCTGTGTCTCAGTGTCTCAGAGCCTCAGTGTCTCCGAGCCTCAGTGTCTCAGTGTCTCAGTATCTCTGTGTCTCAGAGTCTCAGTGTCTCTGTGTCTCAGTGTCTCAAAGTTTTGTGTCTCAGTGTCTCTGTGTCTCAGTATCTCAGTGCCTCAGTGTCTCAGTGTTTCAGTGTCACTGTGCCTAAGTCTCTCAGTGTCTTACTGTCTCTGTGTCTCTGTGTCACAGTGTCTCAGCGTCTCAGTGTCTCTGTATCTCAGTGTCTCTGTGCCTCTGTGCCTCAGTGTCTCTGTATCTCTGTGCCTCATTGTCTCTGTGTCTCTGTGTTACTGTGTCTCAGTGTCTCAGAGTCTCAGAGTCTCAATCTCTCAGAGTCTCTCTGCCTTGGTGCCTCAGTGTCTCAGTTTCTCTGTGTCTCAGTGTCTCTGTGCCTCAATGTCACAGTGTCTCAGATTATCAGTGACTCTCTGTCTCAGTGATTCTCTATCTCTGTGCCTCAGTGTCTCAGAGTCTCAATGTATCAGTGTCACAGAGAGTCAGTGACCCTGTGTCTCAGTGTCTCTGTGCCTCAGTGTCTCAGAAACTCAGTGTCTCTGTGTCTCAATGTCTCTGTGCCTCAGTGTCTCAGAGACTCAATGTATCAGTGTCTCAGAGACTCAGTGTCTCTGTGTCTCAGTATCTCTGTGACTCAGTGTGTCTGTGCCTCTGTGCCTCAGTGTCTCCGAGTCTCAGTGTCTCAGTGTCTCAGTATCTCTGTGTCTCAGAGTCTCAGTGTCTCTGTGTCTCAGTGTCTCAAAGTTTTGTGTCTCAGTATCTCAGAGTCTCAGTGTCTCCGTGTCCCATTGTCTCAGTGTCTCAGAGTCTCAGTGTCTCTGTGTCTCAGTGTCTCAGTATCACTGTGTCTAAGTGTCTCTGTGTCTCAGTGTCTCAAAGTTTTGTGTCTCAGTGTCTCTGTGTCTCAGTATCTCAGAGTCTCAGTGTCTCCGTGTCCCATTGTCTCAGTGTCTCAGAGTCTCAGTGTCTCAGTCTCTCTGTGTTTAAGTGTCTCAGTGTCTCTGTGTCGAAGTGTCTCTGAGTCACAGTGTCTCAGAGTCTCTGTGTCTCAGTGTCTCTGTGCCTCAGTGTCTCAGTGTCTCTGTGTCTCAGAGTCTCTGTGTCTCTGCATCTCAGTGCCTCTGTGCCTCAGTGCCTCAGTGTCTCAGATGCTCTGTGTCTTGGTGCATCAGTGTCTCAGTGTCTCTGTGCCTCAGTCTATCAGACTCTCAGTGTCTCAGTGTCTCTGTGTCTCAGTGTCTCAGTGTCTCTGTGTCTCAGTGTCTCAGAGTCACAGTGTCTCTGTGTCTCAGTGCATCAGTGTCTCAGAGATTCAGTGTATCTGTGCCTCTCTGTCTCAGTGTCTCTGTGTCCCAGTGTCTCAGTGTCTCTGTGTCTCAGTGTCTCAGAGTCTCAGTGTCTCGGTGTCTCTGTGTCTCAGTGTATCAGCATCTCAGAGAATCAGTGTCTCTGTGGCTGAGTGTCTCTGTGCCTCAATGGCATAGTGTCTCAGTGTCACAGTGTTTCTCTATCCTTGTGCCTCAGTGTCTCAGTGTCTAGAGTCTCAGTGTTTCTGTGTCTCAGTGTATCAGTGTCTCAGAGACTCAGTGTCTCTGTTTCTCTGTGTCTCAGTGTCTCTGTGCCTAAGTGTCACAGTGTCTCAGTGTCTCACACTCTCAGTGTCTCAGTGTCTCAGAGTCTCAGTGTCTCTGTGTCTCAGTGCCTCAGTGTCTCTGTGTCTCAGTGTCTCTGTGTCTCAGTGTCTCTGTGTCTCAGTGTCTCAGTGTCTCAGTGTCTCAGAGTCTCAGTGTCTCTGTGTCTCAGTGTCACAAAGTCTTTGAGTACAGTGTCTCAGAGTCTCAGTGTGTCTGTGTCTCAGTGTCTCTGTGTCTCAGTGTCTCAGAGTTTCAGTGCCTCTGTGTCTCTGTGTCTCAGTGTCTCTGTGTCTCAGTGTATCAGCATCTCAGAGAATCAGTGTCTCTGTGTCTGAGTGTCTCTGTGCCTCAATGGCATAGTCTCTCAGTGTCTCTGTGTCTCAGTGTCTCAGTGTTTCTCTATCTCTGTGCCTCAGTGTCTCAGTGTCTAGAGTCTCAATGTATCAGTGTCTCAGAGACTCAGTGTCTCTGTGTCTCAGTATCTCTGTGTCTCAGTGTCTCTGTGTCTCAGTGTCTCTGTGTCTCAGTGTCTCAGTGTTTCTGTGTCTCAGAGTCTCAGTGTTTCTGTGTCTCAGTATCTCAAAATTTTGTGTCTCAGTGTCTCTGTGTCTCAGTATCTCAGAGTCTCAGTGTCTCCGTGTCCCATTGTCTCAGTGTCTCAGAGTCTCAGTGTCTCAGTCTCTCTGTGTTTAAGTGTCTCAGTGTTTCTGTGTCTAAGTGTCTCTGAGTCACAGTGTCTCAGTGTTTCTGTGTCTCAGTGTCTCTGTGCCTCAGTGTGTCTGTGTCTCTGTGTCTCAGTGTCTCAGAGTCTCTGTGTCTCTATATCTCAGTGCCTGTGTCTCAGTTTATCAGTGTCTCAGAGACTCAGTTTCTCAGTGTCGCTCTGTCTGAGTGTCTCTGTGCCTCAGAGTCTCAGTGTCTCTGTGTCTCAAAGTTTTGCGTCTCAGTGTCTCAGAGTTTCAGTGTCCCAGTGTCTCTTTGTCTCAGTTTCTCAGGTCTCAGAGTCTCAGTGTATCTGTCTCTGAGTCTCAGTTTATCAGTGTCTCAGAGACTCAGTGTCTCTCTGTCTTAGTGTCTCTGTGCCTCAATGTCACAGTGTCTCAGTGTCTCAGATTATCAGTGACTCTCTGTCTCAGTGATTCTCTATCTCTGTGCCTCAGTGTCTCAGAGTCTCAAAGTATCAGTGTCTCAGAGACTCAGTGTCCTTGTGTCTCAGTATCTCTGTGTCTCAGTGTCTCAGAATCTCAATGTTTCAGTGTCTATGTGTCTCAGTGTCTCTGTTTCTCAGTGTCTCAGTGTCTCAGTGTCTCTGTGCCTCAGTGTCTCAATGTCTCAGTGTCTCAGTGTATCAATGTCTCAGACACGCAGTGTCTCTTTGTCTCTGTGTTGAGTGTCTCTGTGCCTCAGTGTCACAGTGTCTCAGTGTCTCAGAGTCTCTGTGTCTCTGTGTCCCAGTGTCTCTGTGTCTCAGTGTCTCAGGTCTCAGAGTCTCAGTGTCTCTGTCTCTGTGTCTCAGTTTATCAGTGACTCTGAGACTCAGTGTCTAATTGTCTGAGTGTCTCTGTGCCTCAGTGTCACAGTGTCTCAGTTTCTCTGTGTCTGAGTGTCTCTGTGCCTCAGTGTCACAGTGTCTCAGTGTCTCAGAGACACAGTGTCTCTGTGTCTCAGTGCATCAGTGTCTCAGAGATTCAGTGTATCTGTGCCTCTCTGTCTCAGTGTCTCTCTGTCCCAGTATCTCAGTGTCTCAGTGTCACAGAGTTTCAGTGAGTCTGTGTCTCTGTGTCACTGTGTCTCAGAGTCTCAGTGTCTCAGAGTTTCAGTGTCACCATGTCTCTGTGTCTCAGTGTGACTGTGCCTCAGTGTCTCTGTGTCTCAAAGTCTCAGTGTTTGATAAACTGTGTCTCAGTTTATCTGTGTCTCAGAGACTCAGTGTTTCTTTGTCTCTGTGTCTGAGTGTCTCTGTGCCTCAGTGTCACAGGGTCTCAGTGTCTCAGTGTCTCAGTGTCTCAGAGTCACAGTGTCTCTGTGTCTCAGTGTATCAGTGTCTCAGAGATTCAGTGTCTCTGTGTGTCTCTGTCTCAGTGTCTCTGTGTCTCAGTGTCTCATTTTCTCAGTGTCTCAGACTTTCAGTGAGTCTGTGTCTCTGTGTCTCAGAGACTCTGTGTCACAGTGTCTCAGAGTTTCAGTGTCTCTATGTCTCTGTGTCTCAGTGTCTCTGTGCCTCAGTGTCTCAGAGTCTCAGTGTCTATGTGTATCTGTGTCTCAGTGCCTCAGTGTCTCACTGTTTCAGTGTCTCTGTGCCTAAGTCTCTCAGTGTCTTACTGTCTCTGTGTCTCTGTGTCACAGTGTCTCTGTGTCTCAGCGTCTCAGAGTCTAAGTGTCTCTGTATCTCAGTGTCTCTGTGCCTCTGTGCCTCAGTGTCTCTGTATCTCTGTGCCTCATTGTCTCTGTGTCTCTGTGTTACTGTGTCTCAGAGTCTCAGAGTCTCAATCTCTCAGAGTCTCTGTGTCTTGGTGCCTCAGTGTCTCAGTTTCTCTTTGTCTCAGTGTCTCTGTGGCTCAATGTCACAGTGTCTCAGTGTCTCAGATTATCAGTGACTCTCTGTCTCAGGGATTCTCTATCTCTGTGCCTCAGTGTCTCAGAGTCTCAATGTATCAGTGTCACAGAGAGTCAGTGACCCTGTGTCTCAGTGTCTCTGTGCCTCAGTGTCTCAGAAACTCAGTGTCTCTGTGTCTCAATGTCTCTGTGCCTCAGTGTCTCAGAGTCTCAATGTATCAGTGTCTCAGAGACTCAGTGTCTCTGTGTCTCAGTATCTCTGTGTCTCAGTGTCTCTGTGCCTCTGTGCCTCAGTGTCTCCGAGTCTCAGTGACTCAGTGTCTCAGTGTCTCAGTGTCTCAGTGTCTCAGCATCTCTGTGTCTCAGTGTCTCAAAGTTTTGTGTCTCAGTGTCTCTGTGTCTCAGTATCTCAGAGTCTCAGTGTCTCCGTGTCCCATTGTCTCTGTGTCTCAGTGTCTCAGTATCTCTGTGTCTAAGTGTCTCTGTGTCTCAGTTTCTCAAAGTTTTGTGTCTCAGTGTCTCAGTATCTCAGAGTCTCAGTGTCTCTGTGTCCCATTGTCTCAGTGTCTCAGAGTCTCAGTGTCTCAGTCTCTCTGTGTTTAAGTGTCTCAGTGTCTCTGTGTTGAAGTGTCTCTGAGTCACAGTGTCTCAGTGTATCAGTGTCTCTGTGCCTCAGTGTCTCAGTGTCTCTGTGTCTCTGTGTCTCAGTGTCTCATAGTCTCTGTGTCTCTGCATCTCAGTGCCTCTGCGCCTCAGTGCCTCAGTGTCTCAGATTCTCTGTGTCTTGGTGCCTCAGTGTCTCAGTGTCTCTGTGCCTCAGTCTATCAGACTCTCAGTGTCTCAGTGTCTCTGTGTCTCAGTGTCTCAGTGTCTCTGTGTCTCAGTGTCTCAGAGTCACAGTGTCTCTGTGTCTCCGTGCATCAGTGTCTCAGAGATTCAGTGTATCCGTGCCTCTCTGTCTCAGTGTCTCTGTGTCCCAGTGTCTCAGTGTCTCAGAGTCACAGTGTCTCTGTGTCTCAGTGCATCAGTGTCTCAGAGATTCAGTGTATCTGTGCCTCTCTGTCTCAGTGTCTCTGTGTCCCAGTATCTCAGTGTCTCAGAGATTCAGTGAGTCTGTGTCTCTGTGTCACTGTGTCTCAGATTCTCAGTGTCTCAGTGTCTCAGAGTTTCAGTGTCACCATGTCTCTGTGTCTCAGTGTCACTGTGCCTCAGTGTCTCTGTGTCTCAAAATCTCAGTGTCTCTGTGTATCAGTGTCTCAGAGAATCAGTGTCTCTTTGTCTCTGTGTCTGAGTGTCTCTGTGCCTCAGTGTGACAGGGTCTCAGGGTCTCAGTGTCTCAGAGTCACAGTGTCTCAGTGTATCAGTGTCTCAGAGATTCAGTGTCTCTGTGTCTCTCTGTCTCAGTGTCTCTGTGTCCCAGTGTCTCAGTTTCTCAGTGTCTCAGAGTTTCAGTGAGTCTGTGTCTCTGTGTCTCTGTGTCTCAGAGTCTCTGTGTCACAGTGTCTTAGAGTCTCAGTGTCTCTGTGTCTCAGTGTCTCTGTGTCCCAGTGTCTCAGTTTCTCAGTGTCTCAGAGTTTCAGTGAGTCTGTGTCTCTATGTCTCTGTGTCTCAGTGTCTCTGTGCCTCAGTGTCTCAGAGTCTCAGTGTCTCTGTGTCTCAGTGTCTCTGTGCCTCAGTGTCACAGTGTCTCAGATTATCAGTGACTCTCTGTCTCAGTGATTCTCTATCTCTGTGCTTCAGTGTCTCAGAGTCTCAATGTATCAGTGTCACAGAGAGTCAGTGACCCTGTGTCTCAGTGTCTCTGTGCCTCAGTGTCTCGGAAACTCAGTGTCTCTGTGTCTCAATGTCTCTGTGCCTCAGTGTCTCAGAGTCTCAATGTATCAGTGTCTCAGAGACTCAGTGTTTCTTTGTCTCTGTGTCTGAGTGTCTCTGTGCCTCAGTGTCACAGGGTCTCAGTGTCTCAGTGTCTCAGAGTCACAGTGTCTCTGTGTCTCAGTGTATCAGTGTCTCAGAGATTCAGTGTCTCTGTGTGTCTCTGTCTCAGTGTCTCTGTGTCCCAGTGTCTCATTTTCTCAGTGTCTCAGACTTTCAGTGAGTCTGTGTCTCTGTGTCTCAGAGACTCTGTGTCACAGTGTCTCAGAGTTTCAGTGTCTCTATGTCTCTGTGTCTCAGTGTCTCTGTGCCTCAGTGTCTCAGAGTCTCAGTGTCTATGTGTATCTGTGTCTCAGTGCCTCAGTGTCTCACTGTTTCAGTGTCTCTGTGCCTAAGTCTCTCAGTGTCTTACTGTCTCTGTGTCTCTGTGTCACAGTGTCTCTGTGTCTCAGCGTCTCAGAGTCTAAGTGTCTCTGTATCTCAGTGTCTCTGTGCCTCTGTGCCTCAGTGTCTCTGTATCTCTGTGCCTCATTGTCTCTGTGTCTCTGTGTTACTGTGTCTCAGAGTATCAGAGTCTCAATCTCTCAGAGTCTCTGTGTCTTGGTGCCTCAGTGTCTCAGTTTCTCTTTGTCTTAGTGTCTCTGTGCCTCAATGTCACAGTGTCTCAGTGTCTCAGATTATCAGTGACTCTCTGTCTCAGGGATTCTCTATCTCTGTGCCTCAGTGTCTCAGAGTCTCAATGTATCAGTGTCACAGAGAGTCAGTGACCCTGTGTCTCAGTGTCTCTGTGCCTCAGTGTCTCAGAAACTCAGTGTCTCTGTGTCTCAATGTCTCTGTGCCTCAGTGTCTCAGAGTCTCAATGTATCAGTGTCTCAGAGACTCAGTGTCTCTGTGTCTCAGTATCTCTGTGTCTCAGTGTCTCTGTGCCTCTGTGCCTCAGTGTCTCCGAGTCTCAGTGACTCAGTGTCTCAGTGTCTCAGTGTCTCAGTGTCTCAGTGTCTCAGTGTCTCAGTGTCTCAGTGTCTCAGTATCTCTGTGTCTCAGTGTCTCAAAGTTTTGTGTCTCAGTGTCTCTGTGTCTCAGTATCTCAGAGTCTCAGTGTCTCCGTGTCCCATTGTCTCTGTGTCTCAGTGTCTCAGTATCTCTGTGTCTAAGTGTCTCTGTGTCTCAGTTTCTCAAAGTTTTGTGTCTCAGTGTCTCAGTATCTCAGAGTCTCAGTGTCTCTGTGTCCCATTGTCTCAGTGTCTCAGAGTCTCAGTGTCTCAGTCTCTCTGTGTTTAAGTGTCTCAGTGTCTCTGTGTTGAAGTGTCTCTGAGTCACAGTGTCTCAGTGTATCAGTGTCTCTGTGCCTCAGTGTCTCAGTGTCTCTGTGTCTCTGTGTCTCAGTGTCTCATAGTCTCTGTGTCTCTGCATCTCAGTGCCTCTGCGCCTCAGTGCCTCAGTGTCTCAGATTCTCTGTGTCTTGGTGCCTCAGTGTCTCAGTGTCTCTGTGCCTCAGTCTATCAGACTCTCAGTGTCTCAGTGTCTCTGTGTCTCAGTGTCTCAGTGTCTCTGTGTCTCAGTGTCTCAGAGTCACAGTGTCTCTGTGTCTCCGTGCATCAGTGTCTCAGAGATTCAGTGTATCCGTGCCTCTCTGTCTCAGTGTCTCTGTGTCCCAGTGTCTCAGTGTCTCAGAGTCACAGTGTCTCTGTGTCTCAGTGCATCAGTGTCTCAGAGATTCAGTGTATCTGTGCCTCTCTGTCTCAGTGTCTCTGTGTCCCAGTATCTCAGTGTCTCAGAGATTCAGTGAGTCTGTGTCTCTGTGTCACTGTGTCTCAGATTCTCAGTGTCTCAGTGTCTCAGAGTTTCAGTGTCACCATGTCTCTGTGTCTCAGTGTCACTGTGCCTCAGTGTCTCTGTGTCTCAAAATCTCAGTGTCTCTGTGTATCAGTGTCTCAGAGAATCAGTGTCTCTTTGTCTCTGTGTCTGAGTGTCTCTGTGCCTCAGTGTGACAGGGTCTCAGGGTCTCAGTGTCTCAGAGTCACAGTGTCTCAGTGTATCAGTGTCTCAGAGATTCAGTGTCTCTGTGTCTCTCTGTCTCAGTGTCTCTGTGTCCCAGTGTCTCAGTTTCTCAGTGTCTCAGAGTTTCAGTGAGTCTGTGTCTCTGTGTCTCTGTGTCTCAGAGTCTCTGTGTCACAGTGTCTTAGAGTCTCAGTGTCTCTGTGTCTCAGTGTCTCTGTGTCCCAGTGTCTCAGTTTCTCAGTGTCTCAGAGTTTCAGTGAGTCTGTGTCTCTATGTCTCTGTGTCTCAGTGTCTCTGTGCCTCAGTGTCTCAGAGTCTCAGTGAGTCTGTGTCTCTATGTCTCTGTGTCTCAGTGTCTCTGTGCCTCAGTGTCTCAGAGTCTCAGTGTCTCTGTGTCTCAGTGTCTCTGTGCCTCAGTGTCACAGTGTCTCAGATTATCAGTGACTCTCTGTCTCAGTGATTCTCTATCTCTGTGCTTCAGTGTCTCAGAGTCTCAATGTATCAGTGTCACAGAGAGTCAGTGACCCTGTGTCTCAGTGTCTCTGTGCCTCAGTGTCTCGGAAACTCAGTGTCTCTGTGTCTCAATGTCTCTGTGCCTCAGTGTCTCAGAGTCTCAATGTATCAGTGTCTCAGAGACTCAGTGTTTCTTTGTCTCTGTGTCTGAGTGTCTCTGTGCCTCAGTGTCACAGGGTCTCAGTGTCTCAGTGTCTCAGAGTCACAGTGTCTCTGTGTCTCAGTGTATCAGTGTCTCAGAGATTCAGTGTCTCTGTGTGTCTCTGTCTCAGTGTCTCTGTGTCCCAGTGTCTCATTTTCTCAGTGTCTCAGACTTTCAGTGAGTCTGTGTCTCTGTGTCTCAGAGACTCTGTGTCACAGTGTCTCAGAGTTTCAGTGTCTCTATGTCTCTGTGTCTCAGTGTCTCTGTGCCTCAGTGTCTCAGAGTCTCAGTGTCTATGTGTATCTGTGTCTCAGTGCCTCAGTGTCTCACTGTTTCAGTGTCTCTGTGCCTAAGTCTCTCAGTGTCTTACTGTCTCTGTGTCTCTGTGTCACAGTGTCTCTGTGTCTCAGCGTCTCAGAGTCTAAGTGTCTCTGTATCTCAGTGTCTCTGTGCCTCTGTGCCTCAGTGTCTCTGTATCTCTGTGCCTCATTGTCTCTGTGTCTCTGTGTTACTGTGTCTCAGAGTATCAGAGTCTCAATCTCTCAGAGTCTCTGTGTCTTGGTGCCTCAGTGTCTCAGTTTCTCTTTGTCTTAGTGTCTCTGTGCCTCAATGTCACAGTGTCTCAGTGTCTCAGATTATCAGTGACTCTCTGTCTCAGGGATTCTCTATCTCTGTGCCTCAGTGTCTCAGAGTCTCAATGTATCAGTGTCACAGAGAGTCAGTGACCCTGTGTCTCAGTGTCTCTGTGCCTCAGAAACTCAGTGTCTCTGTGTCTCAATGTCTCTGTGCCTCAGTGTCTCAGAGTCTCAATGTATCAGTGTCTCAGAGACTCAGTGTCTCTGTGTCTCAGTATCTCTGTGTCTCAGTGTCTCTGTGCCTCTGTGCCTCAGTGTCTCCGAGTCTCAGTGACTCAGTGTCTCAGTGTCTCAGTGTCTCAGTGTCTCAGTGTCTCAGTGTCTCAGTGTCTCAGTATCTCTGTGTCTCAGTGTCTCAAAGTTTTGTGTCTCAGTGTCTCTGTGTCTCAGTATCTCAGAGTCTCAGTGTCTCCGTGTCCCATTGTCTCTGTGTCTCAGTGTCTCAGTATCTCTGTGTCTAAGTGTCTCTGTGTCTCAGTTTCTCAAAGTTTTGTGTCTCAGTGTCTCAGTATCTCAGAGTCTCAGTGTCTCTGTGTCCCATTGTCTCAGTGTCTCAGAGTCTCAGTGTCTCAGTCTCTCTGTGTTTAAGTGTCTCAGTGTCTCTGTGTCGAAGTGTCTCTGAGTCACAGTGTCTCAGTGTATCAGTGTCTCTGTGCCTCAGTGTCTCAGTGTCTCTGTGTCTCTGTGTCTCAGTGTCTCATAGTCTCTGTGTCTCTGCATCTCAGTGCCTCTGCGCCTCAGTGCCTCAGTGTCTCAGATTCTCTGTGTCTTGGTGCCTCAGTGTCTCAGTGTCTCTGTGCCTCAGTCTATCAGACTCTCAGTGTCTCAGTGTCTCTGTGTCTCAGTGTCTCAGTGTCTCTGTGTCTCAGTGTCTCAGAGTCACAGTGTCTCTGTGTCTCCGTGCATCAGTGTCTCAGAGATTCAGTGTATCCGTGCCTCTCTGTCTCAGTGTCTCTGTGTCCCAGTGTCTCAGTGTCTCAGAGTCACAGTGTCTCTGTGTCTCAGTGCATCAGTGTCTCAGAGATTCAGTGTATCTGTGCCTCTCTGTCTCAGTGTCTCTGTGTCCCAGTATCTCAGTGTCTCAGAGATTCAGTGAGTCTGTGTCTCTGTGTCACTGTGTCTCAGATTCTCAGTGTCTCAGTGTCTCAGAGTTTCAGTGTCACCATGTCTCTGTGTCTCAGTGTCACTGTGCCTCAGTGTCTCTGTGTCTCAAAATCTCAGTGTCTCTGTGTATCAGTGTCTCAGAGAATCAGTGTCTCTTTGTCTCTGTGTCTGAGTGTCTCTGTGCCTCAGTGTGACAGGGTCTCAGGGTCTCAGTGTCTCAGAGTCACAGTGTCTCAGTGTATCAGTGTCTCAGAGATTCAGTGTCTCTGTGTCTCTCTGTCTCAGTGTCTCTGTGTCCCAGTGTCTCAGTTTCTCAGTGTCTCAGAGTTTCAGTGAGTCTGTGTCTCTGTGTCTCTGTGTCTCTGTGTCTCAGAGTCTCTGTGTCACAGTGTCTTAGAGTCTCAGTGTCTCTGTGTCTCAGTGTCTCTGTGTCCCAGTGTCTCAGTTTCTCAGTGTCTCAGAGTTTCAGTGAGTCTGTGTCTCTATGTCTCTGTGTCTCAGTGTCTCTGTGCCTCAGTGTCTCAGAGTCTCAGTGAGTCTGTGTCTCTATGTCTCTGTGTCTCAGTGTCTCTGTGCCTCAGTGTCTCAGAGTCTCAGTGTCTCTGTGTCTCAGTGTCTCTGTGCCTCAGTGTCTCAGTGTCTCTGTGCCTCTGTGCCTCAGTGTCTCTGTATCTCTGTGCCTCATTCTCTCCGTGTCTCTGTGTTACTGTGTCTCAGTGTCTCAGAGTCTCAGAGTCTCAATCTCTCAGAGTCTCTGTGTCTTGGTGCCTCAGTGTCTCAGTTTCTCTGTGTCTGAGTGTCTCTGTGCCTCAATGTCACAGTGTCTCAGATTATCAGTGACTCTCTGTCTCAGTGATTCTCTATCTCTGTGCTTCAGTGTCTCAGAGTCTCAATGTATCAGTGTCACAGAGAGTCAGTGACCCTGTGTCTCAGTGTCTCTGTGCCTCAGTGTCTCGGAAACTCAGTGTCTCTGTGTCTCAATGTCTCTGTGCCTCAGTGTCTCAGAGTCTCAATGTATCAGTGTCTCAGAGACTCAGTGTCTCTGTGTCTCAGTATCTCTGTTTCTTAGTGTCTCTGTGCCTCAGTGTCTCCGAGTCTCAGTGTCTCAGTGTCTCAGAGTCTCAGTGTCTCTGTGTCCCATTGTCTCAGTGTCTCAGAGTCTCAGTGTCTCAGTCTCTTTCTGTTTAAGTGTCTCAGTGTCTCTGTGTCGAAGTGTCTCTGAGTCACAGTGTCTCAGTGTCTCTGTGTCTCAGTGTCTCTGTGCCTCAGTGTCTCAGTGTCTCTGTGTCTCTGTGTCTCAGTGTCTCAGAGTCTCTATGTCTCTGCATCTCAGTGCCTCTGTGCCTCAGTGCCTCAGTGTGTCAGAGACTCTGTGTCTTGGTGCCTCAGTGTCTCAGTGTCTCTGTGCCTCAGTCTATCAGACTCTCAGTGTCTCAGTGTCTCTGTGTCTCAGTGTCTCAGTGTCTCTGTGGCTCAGTGTCTCAGAGTCACAGTGTCTCTGTGTCTCAGTGCATCAGTGTCTCAGAGATTCAGTGTATCTGTGCCTCTCTGTCTCAGTGTCTCTGTGTCCCAGTCTCTCAGTGTCTCAGAGTTTCAGTGAGTCACACTGTGTCTCTGTGTCTCAGAGTCTCAGTGTCTCAGAGTTTCAGTGTCTCCATGTCTCTGTGTCTCAGAGTCACTGGGCCTCAGTGTCTCTGTGTCTCAAAGTCACAGTGTATCAGTGTGTCTGAGACTCAGTGTCTCTTTGTCTCTGTGTCTGAGTGTCTCTGTGCCTCAGTGTCACAGAGTCTCAGTGTCTCAGTGCCTCTGTGTCTCAGTGTCTCAGAGTCACAGTGTCTCTGTGTCTCAGTGTATCAGTGTCTCAGAGATTCAGTGTCTCTGTGTCTCTCTGTCTCAGTGTCTCTGTGACCCAGTGTCTCAGTGTCTCAGAGTTTCAGTGAGTCTGTGTCTCTGAGTCTCTGTGTCTCTGTGTCTCTGTGTCTCTGTGTCACAGTGACTCTGAGTTTCAGTGTCTCTATGTCTCTGTGTCTCAGTGCCTCAGTGTCTCAGTGTTTCAGTGTCTCTGTGCCTCAGTCTCTCAGTGTCTTACTGTCTCTGTGTCTCTGTGTCACAGTGCCTCTGTGTCTCAGCGTCTCAGAATCTCAGTGTCTCTGTGTCTCAGTGTCTCTGTGCCTCTGCGCCTCAGTGTCTCTGTATCTCTGTGCCTCATTGTCTCTGTGTCTCTGTGTTACTGTGTCTCAGTGTCTCAGAGTCTCAGAGTTTCAATCTCTCAGAGAATCTGTGTCTTGGTGCCTCAGTGTCTCAGTTTCTCTGTGTCTGAGTGTCTCTGTGCCTCAATGTCACAGTGTCTCAGTGTCTCAGATTATCAGTGACTCTCTGTCTCAGTGATTCTCTATCTCTGTGCCTCAGTGTCTCAGAGTCTCAATGTATCAGTGTCTCAGAGACTCAGTGTCCTTGTGTCTCAGTATCTCTGTGTCTCAGTGTCTCTGTGCCTCAGTGTCTCAGAATCTCAATGTCTCAGTGTCTATGTGTCTCAGTGTCTCTGTTTCTCAGTGTCTCAGTGTCTCAGTGTCTCTGTGCCTCAGTGTCTCAATGTCTCAGTGTCTCAGTGTATCAATGTCTCAGACACGCAGTGTCTCTTTGTCTCTGTGTTGAGTGTCTCTGTGCCTCAGTGTCACAGTGTCTCAGAGTCTCTGTGTCTCTGTGTCCCAGTGTCTCTGTGTCTCAGTGTCTCAGGTCTCAGAGTCTCAGTGTCTCAGAGTCACAGTGTCTCTGTGTCTCAGTGCATCAGTGTCTCAGAGTCTCAGAGTCTCAATCTCTCAGAGTCTCTGTGTCTTGGTGCCTCAGTGTCTCAGTTTCTCTTTGTCTCAGTGTCTCTGTGGCTCAATGTCACAGTGTCTCAGTGTCTCAGATTATCAGTGACTCTCTGTCTCAGGGATTCTCTATCTCTGTGCCTCAGTGTCTCAGAGTCTCAATGTATCAGTGTCACAGAGAGTCAGTGACCCTGTGTCTCAGTGTCTCTGTGCCTCAGTGTCTCAGAAACTCAGTGTCTCTGTGTCTCAATGTCTCTGTGCCTCAGTGTCTCAGAGTCTCAATGTATCAGTGTCTCAGAGACTCAGTGTCTCTGTGTCTCAGTATCTCTGTGTCTCAGTATCTCTGTGTCTCAGTGTCTCTGTGCCTCTGTGCCTCAGTGTCTCCGAGTCTCAGTGACTCAGTGTCTCAGTGTCTCAGTGTCTCAGCATCTCTGTGTCTCAGTGTCTCAAAGTTTTGTGTCTCAGTGTCTCTGTGTCTCAGTATCTCAGAGTCTCAGTGTCTCCGTGTCCCATTGTCTCTGTGTCTCAGTGTCTCAGTATCTCTGTGTCTAAGTGTCTCTGTGTCTCAGTTTCTCAAAGTTTTGTGTCTCAGTGTCTCAGTATCTCAGAGTCTCAGTGTCTCTGTGTCCCATTGTCTCAGTGTCTCAGAGTCTCAGTGTCTCAGTCTCTCTGTGTTTAAGTGTCTCAGTGTCTCTGTGTTGAAGTGTCTCTGAGTCACAGTGTCTCAGTGTATCAGTGTCTCTGTGCCTCAGTGTCTCAGTGTCTCTGTGTCTCTGTGTCTCAGTGTCTCATAGTCTCTGTGTCTCTGCATCTCAGTGCCTCTGCGCCTCAGTGCCTCAGTGTCTCAGATTCTCTGTGTCTTGGTGCCTCAGTGTCTCAGTGTCTCTGTGCCTCAGTCTATCAGACTCTCAGTGTCTCAGTGTCTCTGTGTCTCAGTGTCTCAGTGTCTCTGTGTCTCAGTGTCTCAGAGTCACAGTGTCTCTGTGTCTCCGTGCATCAGTGTCTCAGAGATTCAGTGTATCCGTGCCTCTCTGTCTCAGTGTCTCTGTGTCCCAGTGTCTCAGTGTCTCAGAGTCACAGTGTCTCTGTGTCTCAGTGCATCAGTGTCTCAGAGATTCAGTGTATCTGTGCCTCTCTGTCTCAGTGTCTCTGTGTCCCAGTATCTCAGTGTCTCAGAGATTCAGTGAGTCTGTGTCTCTGTGTCACTGTGTCTCAGATTCTCAGTGTCTCAGTGTCTCAGAGTTTCAGTGTCACCATGTCTCTGTGTCTCAGTGTCACTGTGCCTCAGTGTCTCTGTGTCTCAAAATCTCAGTGTCTCTGTGTATCAGTGTCTCAGAGAATCAGTGTCTCTTTGTCTCTGTGTCTGAGTGTCTCTGTGCCTCAGTGTGACAGGGTCTCAGGGTCTCAGTGTCTCAGAGTCACAGTGTCTCAGTGTATCAGTGTCTCAGAGATTCAGTGTCTCTGTGTCTCTCTGTCTCAGTGTCTCTGTGTCCCAGTGTCTCAGTTTCTCAGTGTCTCAGAGTTTCAGTGAGTCTGTGTCTCTGTGTCTCTGTGTCTCAGAGTCTCTGTGTCACAGTGTCTTAGAGTCTCAGTGTCTCTGTGTCTCAGTGTCTCTGTGTCCCAGTGTCTCAGTTTCTCAGTGTCTCAGAGTTTCAGTGAGTCTGTGTCTCTATGTCTCTGTGTCTCAGTGTCTCTGTGCCTCAGTGTCTCAGAGTCTCAGTGAGTCTGTGTCTCTATGTCTCTGTGTCTCAGTGTCTCTGTGCCTCAGTGTCTCAGAGTCTCAGTGTCTCTGTGTCTCAGTGTCTCTGTGCCTCAGTGTCACAGTGTCTCAGATTATCAGTGACTCTCTGTCTCAGTGATTCTCTATCTCTGTGCTTCAGTGTCTCAGAGTCTCAATGTATCAGTGTCACAGAGAGTCAGTGACCCTGTGTCTCAGTGTCTCTGTGGCTCAGTGTCTCGGAAACTCAGTGTCTCTGTGTCTCAGTGTCTCTGTGTCTCAATGTCTCTGTGCCTCAGTGTCTCAGAGTCTCAATGTATCAGTGTCTCAGAGACTCAGTGTTTCTTTGTCTCTGTGTCTGAGTGTCTCTGTGCCTCAGTGTCACAGGGTCTCAGTGTCTCAGTGTCTCAGAGTCACAGTGTCTCTGTGTCTCAGTGTATCAGTGTCTCTGTGTGTCTCTGTCTCAGTGTCTCTGTGTCCCAGTGTCTCATTTTCTCAGTGTCTCAGACTTTCAGTGAGTCTGTGTCTCTGTGTCTCAGAGACTCTGTGTCACAGTGTCTCAGAGTTTCAGTGTCTCTATGTCTCTGTGTCTCAGTGTCTCTGTGCCTCAGTGTCTCAGAGTCTCAGTGTCTATGTGTATCTGTGTCTCAGTGCCTCAGTGTCTCACTGTTTCAGTGTCTCTGTGCCTAAGTCTCTCAGTGTCTTACTGTCTCTGTGTCTCTGTGTCACAGTGTCTCTGTGTCTCAGCGTCTCAGAGTCTAAGTGTCTCTGTATCTCAGTGTCTCTGTGCCTCTGTGCCTCAGTGTCTCTGTATCTCTGTGCCTCATTGTCTCTGTGTCTCTGTGTTACTGTGTCTCAGAGTATCAGAGTCTCAATCTCTCAGAGTCTCTGTGTCTTGGTGCCTCAGTGTCTCAGTTTCTCTTTGTCTTAGTGTCTCTGTGCCTCAATGTCACAGTGTCTCAGTGTCTCAGATTATCAGTGACTCTCTGTCTCAGGGATTCTCTATCTCTATGCCTCAGTGTCTCAGAGTCTCAATGTATCAGTGTCACAGAGAGTCAGTGACCCTGTGTCTCAGTGTCTCTGTGCCTCAGTGTCTCAGAAACTCAGTGTCTCTGTGTCTCAATGTCTCTGTGCCTCAGTGTCTCAGAGTCTCAATGTATCAGTGTCTCAGAGACTCAGTGTCTCTGTGTCTCAGTATCTCTGTGTCTCAGTGTCTCTGTGCCTCTGTGCCTCAGTGTCTCCGAGTCTCAGTGACTCAGTGTCTCAGTGTCTCAGTGTCTCAGTGTCTCAGTGTCTCAGTGTCTCAGTGTCTCAGTATCTCTGTGTCTCAGTGTCTCAAAGTTTTGTGTCTCAGTGTCTCTGTGTCTCAGTATCTCAGAGTCTCAGTGTCTCCGTGTCCCATTGTCTCTGTGTCTCAGTGTCTCAGTATCTCTGTGTCTAAGTGTCTCTGTGTCTCAGTTTCTCAAAGTTTTGTGTCTCAGTGTCTCAGTATCTCAGAGTCTCAGTGTCTCTGTGTCCCATTGTCTCAGTGTCTCAGAGTCTCAGTGTCTCAGTCTCTCTGTGTTTAAGTGTCTCAGTGTCTCTGTGTCGAAGTGTCTCTGAGTCACAGTGTCTCAGTGTATCAGTGTCTCTGTGCCTCAGTGTCTCAGTGTCTCTGTGTCTCTGTGTCTCAGTGTCTCATAGTCTCTGTGTCTCTGCATCTCAGTGCCTCTGCGCCTCAGTGCCTCAGTGTCTCAGATTCTCTGTGTCTTGGTGCCTCAGTGTCTCAGTGTCTCTGTGCCTCAGTCTATCAGACTCTCAGTGTCTCAGTGTCTCTGTGTCTCAGTGTCTCAGTGTCTCTGTGTCTCAGTGTCTCAGAGTCACAGTGTCTCTGTGTCTCCGTGCATCAGTGTCTCAGAGATTCAGTGTATCCGTGCCTCTCTGTCTCAGTGTCTCTGTGTCCCAGTGTCTCAGTGTCTCAGAGTCACAGTGTCTCTGTGTCTCAGTGCATCAGTGTCTCAGAGATTCAGTGTATCTGTGCCTCTCTGTCTCAGTGTCTCTGTGTCCCAGTATCTCAGTGTCTCAGAGATTCAGTGAGTCTGTGTCTCTGTGTCACTGTGTCTCAGATTCTCAGTGTCTCAGTGTCTCAGAGTTTCAGTGTCACCATGTCTCTGTGTCTCAGTGTCACTGTGCCTCAGTGTCTCTGTGTCTCAAAATCTCAGTGTCTCTGTGTATCAGTGTCTCAGAGAATCAGTGTCTCTTTGTCTCTGTGTCTGAGTGTCTCTGTGCCTCAGTGTGACAGGGTCTCAGGGTCTCAGTGTCTCAGAGTCACAGTGTCTCAGTGTATCAGTGTCTCAGAGATTCAGTGTCTCTGTGTCTCTCTGTCTCAGTGTCTCTGTGTCCCAGTGTCTCAGTTTCTCAGTGTCTCAGAGTTTCAGTGAGTCTGTGTCTCTGTGTCTCTGTGTCTCTGTGTCTCAGAGTCTCTGTGTCACAGTGTCTTAGAGTCTCAGTGTCTCTGTGTCTCAGTGTCTCTGTGTCCCAGTGTCTCAGTTTCTCAGTGTCTCAGAGTTTCAGTGAGTCTGTGTCTCTATGTCTCTGTGTCTCAGTGTCTCTGTGCCTCAGTGTCTCAGAGTCTCAGTGAGTCTGTGTCTCTATGTCTCTGTGTCTCAGTGTCTCTGTGCCTCAGTGTCTCAGAGTCTCAGTGTCTCTGTGTCTCAGTGTCTCTGTGCCTCAGTGTCTCAGTGTCTCTGTGCCTCTGTGCCTCAGTGTCTCTGTATCTCTGTGCCTCATTCTCTCCGTGTCTCTGTGTTACTGTGTCTCAGTGTCTCAGAGTCTCAGAGTCTCAATCTCTCAGAGTCTCTGTGTCTTGGTGCCTCAGTGTCTCAGTTTCTCTGTGTCTGAGTGTCTCTGTGCCTCAATGTCACAGTGTCTCAGATTATCAGTGACTCTCTGTCTCAGTGATTCTCTATCTCTGTGCTTCAGTGTCTCAGAGTCTCAATGTATCAGTGTCACAGAGAGTCAGTGACCCTGTGTCTCAGTGTCTCTGTGCCTCAGTGTCTCGGAAACTCAGTGTCTCTGTGTCTCAATGTCTCTGTGCCTCAGTGTCTCAGAGTCTCAATGTATCAGTGTCTCAGAGACTCAGTGTCTCTGTGTCTCAGTATCTCTGTTTCTTAGTGTCTCTGTGCCTCAGTGTCTCCGAGTCTCAGTGTCTCAGTGTCTCAGAGTCTCAGTGTCTCTGTGTCCCATTGCCTCAGTGTCTCAGAGTCTCAGTGTCTCAGTCTCTTTCTGTTTAAGTGTCTCAGTGTCTCTGTGTCGAAGTGTCTCTGAGTCACAGTGTCTCAGTGTCTCTGTGTCTCAGTGTCTCTGTGCCTCAGTGTCTCAGTGTCTCTGTGTCTCTGTGTCTCAGTGTCTCAGAGTCTCTATGTCTCTGCATCTCAGTGCCTCTGTGCCTCAGTGCCTCAGTGTGTCAGAGTCTCTGTGTCTTGGTGCCTCAGTGTCTCAGTGTCTCTGTGCCTCAGTCTATCAGACTCTCAGTGTCTCAGTGTCTCTGTGTCTCAGTGTCTCAGTGTCTCTGTGTCTCAGTGTCTCAGAGTCACAGTGTCTCTGTGTCTCAGTGCATCAGTGTCTCAGAGATTCAGTGTATCTGTGCCTCTCTGTCTCAGTGTCTCTGTGTCCCAGTCTCTCAGTGTCTCAGAGTTTCAGTGAGTCACACTGTGTCTCTGTGTCTCAGAGTCTCAGTGTCTCAGAGTTTCAGTGTCTCCATGTCTCTGTGTCTCAGAGTCACTGGGCCTCAGTGTCTCTGTGTCTCAAAGTCACAGTGTATCAGTGTGTCTGAGACTCAGTGTCTCTTTGTCTCTGTGTCTGAGTGTCTCTGTGCCTCAGTGTCACAGAGTCTCAGTGTCTCAGTGCCTCTGTGTCTCAGTGTCTCAGAGTCACAGTGTCTCTGTGTCTCAGTGTATCAGTGTCTCAGAGATTCAGTGTCTCTGTGTCTCTCTGTCTCAGTGTCTCTGTGACCCAGTGTCTCAGTGTCTCAGAGTTTCAGTGAGTCTGTGTCTCTGAGTCTCTGTGTCTCTGTGTCTCTGTGTCTCTGTGTCACAGTGACTCTGAGTTTCAGTGTCTCTATGTCTCTGTGTCTCAGTGCCTCAGTGTCTCAGTGTTTCAGTGTCTCTGTGCCTCAGTCTCTCAGTGTCTTACTGTCTCTGTGTCTCTGTGTCACAGTGCCTCTGTGTCTCAGCGTCTCAGAATCTCAGTGTCTCTGTGTCTCAGTGTCTCTGTGCCTCTGCGCCTCAGTGTCTCTGTATCTCTGTGCCTCATTGTCTCTGTGTCTCTGTGTTACTGTGTCTCAGTGTCTCAGAGTCTCAGAGTTTCAATCTCTCAGAGAATCTGTGTCTTGGTGCCTCAGTGTCTCAGTTTCTCTGTGTCTGAGTGTCTCTGTGCCTCAATGTCACAGTGTCTCAGTGTCTCAGATTATCAGTGACTCTCTGTCTCAGTGATTCTCTATCTCTGTGCCTCAGTGTCTCAGAGTCTCAATGTATCAGTGTCTCAGAGACTCAGTGTCCTTGTGTCTCAGTATCTCTGTGTCTCAGTGTCTCTGTGCCTCAGTGTCTCAGAATCTCAATGTCTCAGTGTCTATGTGTCTCAGTGTCTCTGTTTCTCAGTGTCTCAGTGTCTCAGTGTCTCTGTGCCTCAGTGTCTCAATGTCTCAGTGTCTCAGTGTATCAATGTCTCAGACACGCAGTGTCTCTTTGTCTCTGTGTTGAGTGTCTCTGTGCCTCAGTGTCACAGTGTCTCAGAGTCTCTGTGTCTCTGTGTCCCAGTGTCTCTGTGTCTCAGTGTCTCAGGTCTCAGAGTCTCAGTGTCTCTGTCTCTGTGTCTCAGTTTATCAGTGACTCTGAGACTCAGTGTCTAATTGTCTGAGTGTCTCTGTGCCTCAGTGTCACAGTGTCTCAGTGTCTCAGGTTTTCAGTTTCTCAGTGTCTTAGAGTCTCAGTGAATCTGTGTCTCAGTATCACTGTGCCTCAGTGTCTCAGCGTCTCAGAGTCTCAATGTCACAGTGTCTCTGTGTCGCAGTGTCTCTGTGCCTCAGTGTCTCTGTGTCTCAGTGTCTCTGTGCCCCAGTGTCTCAGTGTCTCCGTGTCTCAGTGTCTCCGTGTCTCAGTGTCTCAGTGTCTCAGAGTCACAGTGTCTCTGTGTCTCAGTGCATCAGTGTCTCAGAGATTCAGTGTATCTGTGCCTCTCTGTCTCAGTGTCTCTGTGTCCCAGTATCTCATTGTCTCAGTGTCACAGAGTTTCAGTGAGTCTGTGTCTCTGTGTCACTGTGTCTCAGAGTCTCAGTGTCTCAGAGTTTCAGTGTCACCATGTCTCTGTGTCTCAGTGTGACTGTGCCTCAGTGTCTCTGTGTCTCAAAGTCTCAGTGTCTCAGTGTCTCTGTGCCTCAGTGTCTCAATGTCTCAGTGTCTCAGTGTATCAATGTCTCAGACACGCAGTGTCTCTTTGTCTCTGTGTTGAGTGTCTCTGTGCCTCAGTGTCACAGTGTCTCAGTGTCTCAGAGTCTCTGTGTCTCTGTGTCCCAGTGTCTCTGTGTCTCAGTGTCTCAGGTCTCAGAGTCTCAGTGTCTCTGTCTCTGTGTCTCAGTTTATCAGTGACTCTGAGACTCAGTGTCTAATTGTCTGAGTGTCTCTGTGCCTCAGTGTCACAGTGTCTCAGTGTCTCAGGTTTTCAGTTTCTCAGTGTCTTAGAGTCTCAGTGAATCTGTGTCTCAGTATCACTGTGCCTCAGTGTTTCAGCGTCTCAGAGTCTCAATGTCACAGTGTCTCTGTGTCGCAGTGTCTCTGTGCCTCAGTGTCTCTGTGTCTCAGTGTCTCTGTGCCCCAGTGTCTCAGTGTCTCCGTGTCTCAGTGTCTCCGTGTCTCAGTGTCTCAGAGTCACAGTGTCTCTGTGTCTCAGTGCATCAGTGTCTCAGAGATTCAGTGTATCTGTGCCTCTCTGTCTCAGTGTCTCTGTGTCCCAGTATCTCATTGTCTCAGTGTCACAGAGTTTCAGTGAGTCTGTGTCTCTGTGTCACTGTGTCTCAGAGTCTCAGTGTCTCAGAGTTTCAGTGTCACCATGTCTCTGTGTCTCAGTGTGACTGTGCCTCAGTGTCTCTGTGTCTCAAAGTCTCAGTGTCTCTGTGTCTCAGTGTATCTGTGTCTCAGAGACTCAGTGTTTCTTTGTCTCTGTGTCTGAGTGTCTCTCTGCCTCAGTGTCACAGGGTCTCAGTGTCTCAGTGTCTCAGTGTCTCAGAGTTACAGTGTCTCTTTGTCTCAGTGTATCAGTGTCTCAGAGATTCAGTGTCTCTGTGTCTCTCTGTCTCAGTGTCTCTGTGTCCCAGTGTCTCATTTTCTCAGTGTCTCAGACTTTCAGTGAGTCTGTGTCTCTGTGTCTCAGAGTCTCTGTGTCACAGTGTCTCAGAGTTTCAGTGTCTCTATGCCTCTGTGTCTCAGTGTCTCTGTGCCTCAGTGTCTCAGAGTCTCAGTGTCTATGTGTATCTGTGTCTCAGTGCCTCAGTGTCTCACTGTTTCAGTGTCTCTGTGCCTAAGTCTCTCAGTGTCTTACTGTCACTGTGTCTCTGTGTCACAGTGTCTCTGTGTCTCAGCGTCTCAGAGTCTCAGTGTCTCTGTATCTCAGTGTCTCTGTGCCTCTGTGCCTCAGTGTCTCTGTATCTCTGTGCCTCATTGTCTCTGTGTCTCTGTGTTACTGTGTCTCAGTGTCTCAGAGTCTCAGAGTCTCAATCTCTCAGAGTCTCTGTGTCTTGGTGCCTCAGTGTCTCAGTTTCTCTGTGTCTGAGTGTCTCTGTGCCTCAATGTCACAGTGTCTCAGTGTCTCAGATTATCAGTGACTCTCTGTCTCAGGGATTCTCTATCTCTGTGCCTCAGTGTCTCAGAGTCTCAATGTATCAGTGTCACAGAGAGTCAGTGACCCTGTGTCTCAGTGTCTCTGTGCCTCAGTGTCTCAGAAACTCAGTGTCTCTGTGTCTCAATGTCTCTGTGCCTCAGTGTCTCAGAGTCTCAATGTATCAGTGTCTCAGAGACTCAGTGTCTCTGTGTCTCAGTATCTCTGTGTCTCAGTGTCTCTGTGCCTCTGTGCCTCAGTGTCTCCGAGTCTCAGTGACTCAGTGTCTCAGTGTATCAGTGTCTCAGTATCTCTGTGTCTCAGTGTCTCAAAGTTTTGTGTCTCAGTGTCTCTGTGTCTCAGTATCTCAGAGTCTCAGTGTCTCCGTGTCCCATTGTCTCTGTGTCTCAGTGTCTCAGTCTCTCTGTGTTTAAGTGTCTCAGTGTCTCTGTGTCGAAGTGTCTCTGAGTCAAAGTGTCTCAGTGTATCAGTGTCTCTGTGCCTCAGTGTCTCAGTGTCTCTGTGTCTCAGTGTCTCATAGTCTCTGTGTCTCTGCATCTCAGTGCCTCTGCGCCTCAGTGCCTCAGTGTCTCAGATTCTCTGTGTCTTGGTGCCTCAGTGTCTCAGTGTCTCTGTGCCTCAGTCTATCAGACTCTCAGTGTCTCAGTGTCTCTGTGTCTCAGTGTCTCAGTGTCTCTGTGTCTCAGTGTCTCAGAGTCACAGTGTCTCTGTGTCTCCGTGCATCAGTGTCTCAGTGATTCAGTGTATCCGTGCCTCTCTGTCTCAGTGTCTCTGTGTCCCAGTGTCTCAGTGTCTCAGAGTTTCAGTGAGTCTGTGTCTCTGTGTCTCAGTGTCACTGTGCCTCAGTGTCTCTGTGTCTCAAAGTCTCAGTGTATCAGCGTCTCTGAGATTGAGTGTCTCTTTGTCTCTGTGTCTGAGTGTCTCTGTGCCTCAGTGTCACAGAGTCTCAGTGTCTCTGTGCCTCAGTGTCTCAATGTCTCAGAGTCTCTGTGTCTCAGTGTATCAAAGACTCAGACACTCAGTGTCTCTTTGTCTCTGTGTTGAGTGTCTCTGTACCTCAGTGTCACAGTGTCTCAGTGTCTCTGTGCCTCAGTGTCTTTGTGTCTCTGTGTCTCAGTGTCTCAGAGTCTCAGCGTCTCTGTGTCCCAGTGTCTCTGTGTCTCAGTGTCTCAGGTCTCAGAGTCTCAGTGTCTCTGTCTCTGTGTCTCAGTTTATCAGTGTCTCTGAGTCTCAGTGTCTATCTGTCTGAGTGTCTCTGTGCTTCAGTGTCACAGTGTCTCAGTGTCACAGCGTCTCAGTGTCTCAGATTTTCAGTTTCTCAGTGTCTTAGAGTCTCAGTGAATCTGTTTCTCAGTATCACTGTGCCTCAGTGTCTCAGCATCTCAGAGTCTCAATGTCACAGTGTCTCTGTGTCGCCGTGTCTCTGTGCGTCAGTGTCTCTGTGTCTCAGTGTCTCTGTGTCTCAGTGTCTCTGTGCCCCAGTGTCACAGTGTCTCAGTGTCTCCGTGTCTCAGTGTCTCCGTGTTCAGTGTCTCAGTGTCTCAGAGTCACAGTGTCTCTGTGTCTCAGAGTCACAGTGTCTCTGTGTCTCAGTGCATCAGTGTCTCAGAGATTCAGTGTATCTGTGCCTCTCTGTCTCAGTGTCTCTGTGTCCCAGTATCTCAGTGTCTCAGAGTTTCAGTGAGTCTGTGTCTCTGTGTCACTGTGTCTCAGAGTCTCAGTGTCTCAGTGTCTCAGAGTTTCAGTGTCACCATGTCTCTGTGTCTCAGTGTCACTATGCCTCAGTGTCTCTGTGTCTCAAAGAATCAGTGTCTCTGTGTATCAGTGTCTCAGAGAATCAGTGTCTCTTTGTCTCTGTGTCTGAGTGACTCTGTGCCTCAGTGTCATAGGGTCTCAGGGTCTCAGTGTCTCAGTGTCTCAGTGTCTCAGAGTCACAGTGTCTCTGTGTCTCAGTGTATCAGTGTCTCAGAGATTCAGTGTCTCTGTGTCTCTCTGTCTCAGTGTCTCTGTGTCCCAGTGTCTCAGTTTCTCAGTGTCTCAGAGTTTCAGTGAGTCTGTGTCTCTGTGTCTCAGAGCCTCTGTGTCACAGTGTCTCAGTGTCTCAGTGTTTATGTGTATCTGTGATTCAGTGCCTCAGTGTCTTAGAGTTTCAGTGTCTCTATGTCTCTGTGTCTCAGTGTCTCTGTGCCTCAGTGTCTCAGAGTCTCAGTGTTTATGTGTATCTGTGTCTCAGTGCCTCAGTGTCTCAGTGTTTCAGTGTCTCTGTGCCTAAGTCTCTCAGTGTCTAACTGTCTCTGTGTCTCTGTGTCACAGTGTCTCTGTGCCTCAGTGTCTCTGTATATCTGTGCCTCATTGTCGCTGTGTCTCTGTGTTACTGTGTCTCAGTGTCTCAGCGTCTCAGAGTCTCAGTGTCTCTGTATCTCAGAGTCTCAGTGTCTCTGTATCTCAGTGTCTCTGTGCCTCTGTGCCTCAGTGTCTCTGTATCTCTGTGCCTCATTATCTCTGTGTCTCTGTGTTACTGTGTCTCAGTGTCTCCGAGTCTCAGAGTCTCTGTGTCTTGGTGCCTCAGTGTCTCAGTTTCTCTGTGTCTGAGTGTCTCTGTGCCTCAATGTCACAGTGTCTCAGTGTCTCAGATTATCAGTGACTCTCTGTCTCAGTGATTCTCTATCTCTGTGCCTCAGTGTCTCAGAGTCTCAATGTATCAGTGTCACAGAGAGTCAGTGACCCTGTGTCTCAGTGTCTCTGTGCCTCAGTGTCTCGGAAACTCAGTGTCTCTGTGTCTCAATGACTCTATGCCTCAGTGTCTCAGAGTCTCAATGTATCAGTGTCTCAGAGACTCAGTGTCTCTGTGTCTCAGTATCTCTGTGTCTCAGTGTCTCTGTGCCTCAGTGTCTCCGAGTCTCAGTGTCTCAGTGTATCTGTGTCTCAGTATCTCAGAGTCTCAGTGTCTCTGTGTCCCATTGTCTCAGTGTCTCAGAGTCTCAGTGTCTCAGTGTCTTTGTGTTTAAGTGTCTCAGTGTCTCTGTGTCGAAATGTCTCTGTGCCTCAGTGTCACAGTGTCTCTGTGTCTCAGTGTCTCAGAGTCTCCGTGTCTCTGCATCTCAGTGCCTCTGTGCCTCAGTGCCTCAGTGTGTCAGAATCTCTGTGACTTGGTCCTCAGTGTCTCAGTGTCTCTGTGTCTCAGTCTATCAGACTCTCACTGTCTCAGTGTCTCTGTGTCTCAGTGTCTCTGTGTCTCAGTGTCTCAGAGTTTCAGTGTCTCCATGTCTCTGTGTCTCAGTGTCACTGTGCCTCAGTGTCTCTGTGTCTCAAAGTCACAGTGTATCAGTGTGTCTGAGACTCAGTGTCTCTTTGTCTCTGTGTCTGAGTGTCTCTGTGCCTCAGTGTCTCAGAGTCACAGTGTCTCTGTGTCTCAGTGTATCAGTGTCTCACAGATTCAGTGTCTCTGTGTCTCTCTGTCTCAGTGTCTCTGTGACCCAGTGTCTCAGTGTCTCAGAGTTTCAGTGAGTCTGTGTCTCTGAGTCTCTGTGTCTCTGTGTCCCTGTGTCTCAGAGTCTCTGTGTCACAGTGACTCAGAGTTTCAGTGTCTCTATGTCTCTGTGTCTCAGTGTCTCTGTGGCTCAGAGTCTCAGTGTCTATGTGTATCTGTGTCTCAGTGCCTCAGTGTCTCAGTGTTTCAGTGTCTCTGTGCCTCAGTCTCTCAGTGTCTTACTGTCTCTGTGTCTCTGTGTCACAGTGTCTCTGTGTCTCAGCGTCTCAGAATCTCAGTGTCTCTGTGTCTCAGTGTCGCTGTGCCTCTGTGCCTCAGTGTCTCTGTATCTCTGTGCCTCATTGTCTCTGTGTCTCTGTGTTACTGTGTCTCAGTGTCTCAGAGTCTCAGAGTTTCAATCTCTCAGAGAATCTGTGTCTTGGTGCCTCAGTGTCTCAGTTTCTCTGTGTCTGAGTGTCTCTGTGCCTCAATGTCACAGTGTCTCAGTGTCTCAGATTATCAGTGACTCTCTGTCTCAGTGATTCTCTATCTCTGTGCCTCAGTGTCTCAGAGTCTCAATGTATCAGTGACTCAGAGACTCAGTGTCCCTGTGTCTCAGTATCTCTGTGTCTCAGTGTCTCTGTGCCTCAGTGTCTCAGAATCTCAATGTCTCAGTGTCTATGTGTCTCAGTGTCTCAGTGTCCCTGTTTCTCAGTGTCTCAGTGTCTCTGTGCCTCAATGTCTCAATGCCTCAGAGTCTCAGTGTCTCAGTGTATCAATGTCTCAGACACGCAGTGTCTCTTTGTCTCTGTGTTGAGTGTCTCTGTGCCTCAGTGTCACAGTGTCTCAGTGTCTCTGTGCCTCAGTGTCTTTGTATCTCAGTGTCTCAGAGTCTCTGTGTCTCTGTGTCCCAGTGTCTCTGTGTCTCAGTGTCTCAGGTCTCAGAGTCTCAGTGTCTCTGTCTCTGTGTCTCAGTTTATCAGTGACTCTGAGACTCAGTGTCTAATTGTCTGAGTGTCTCTGTGCCTCAGTGTCACAGTGTCTCAGTGTCTCAGGTTTTCAGTTTCTCAGTGTCTTAGAGTCTCAGTGAATCTGTGTCTCAGTATCACTGTGCCTCAGTGTCTCAGCGTCTCAGAGTCTCAATGTCACAGTGTCTCTGTGTCGCAGTGTCTCTGTGCCTCAGTGTCTCTGTGTCTCAGTGTCTCTGTGCCCCAGTGTCTCAGTGTCTCCGTGTCTCAGTGTCTCCGTGTCTCAGTGTCTCAGAGTCACAGTGTCTCTGTGTCTCAGTGCATCAGTGTCTCAGAGATTCAGTGTATCTGTGCCTCTCTGTCTCAGTGTCTCTGTGTCCCAGTATCTCAGTGTCTCAGTGTCACAGAGTTTCAGTGAGTCTGTGTCTCTTTGTCTCAGTGTCTCAGTATCTCTGTGTCTCAGTGTCTCTGTGTCTCAGAGTCTCAAAGTTTTGTGTCTCAGTGTATCTGTGTCTCAGTATCTCAGAGTCTCAGTGTCTCCGTGTCCCATTGTCTCAGTGTCTCAGAGTCTCAGTGTCTCTGTGTCTCAGTGTCTCAGTATCTCTGTGTCTAAGTGTCTCTGTGTCTCAGTGTCTCAAAGATTTGTGTCTCAGTGTCTCTGTGTCCCAGTATCTCAGTGTCTCATTGTCACAGAGTTTCAGTGAGTCTGTGTCTCTGTGTCTCAGTGTCTCAGTGTCTCAGTATCTCTGTGTCTCAGAGTCTCAGTGTCTCTGTGTCTCAGTGTCTCAAAGTTTTGTGTCTCATTGTCTCTGTGTCTCAGTATCTCAGAGTCTCAGTGTCTCCGTGTCCCATTGTCTCAGTGTCTCAGAGTCTCAGTGTCTCAGAGTCTCAGTGTCTCAGTCTCTCTGTGTTTAAGTGTCTCTGTGTCGAAGTGTCTCTGAGTCACATTGTCTCAGTGTCTCTGTGTCTCAGTGTCTCAGTGTCTCAGTGTCTCAGAGTCACAGTGTCTCTGTGTCTCAGTGTCTCAGAGTCTATGTGTCTCTGCATCTCAGTGCCTCTGTGCCTCAGTGCCTCAGTGTCTCAGATTCTCTGTGTCTTGGTGCCTCAGTGTCTCAGTGTCTCTGTGCCCCAGTCTATCAGACTCTCAGTGTCTCAGTGTCTCTGTGTCTCAGTGTCTCCGTGTCCCATTGTCTCAGTGTCTCAGAGTCTCAGTGTCTCTGTGTCTCAGTGTTTCAGTATCTCTGTGTCTAAGTGTATCTGTGTCTCAGTGTCTCAAAGATTTGTGTCTCAGTGTCTCTATGTCTCAGTATCTCAGAGTCTCAGTGTCTCCGTGTCCCATTGTCTCAGTGTCTCAGAGTCTCAGTGTTTCAGTCTCTCTGTGTTTAAGTGTCTCAGTGTCTCTGTGTCTCAGTGTCTCTGAGTCACAGTGTCTCTGTGTCTCTGTGCCTCAGTGTCTCAGTGTCTCTGTGTTTCTGTGTCTCAGTGTCTCAGAGTCTCTGTGTCTCTGCATCTCAGTGCCTCTGTGCCTCAGTGCCTCAGTGTCTCAGTGTCTCTGTGTCTTGGTGCCTCAGTGTATCAGTGTCCCTGTGCCTCAGTCTATCAGACTCTCAGTGTCTCAGTGTCTCTGTGTCTCAGTGTCTCAGTGTCTCTGTGTCTCAGTGCATCAGTGTCTCAGAGATTCAGTGTACCTGTGCCTCTCTGTGTCAGTGTCTCTGTGTCCCAGTGTCTCAGTGTCTCAGAGTTTCAGTGAGTCTGTGTCTCTGTGTCTCAGAATCTCTGTGTCTCAGTGTCTCAGAGTTTCAGTGTCTCCATGTCTCTGTGTCTCAGTGTCACTGTGCCTCAGTGTCTCTGTGTCTCAAAGTCTCAGTGTATCAGTGTCTCTGAGACTCGGTGTCTCTTTGTCTCTTTGTCTGAGTGTCTCTGTGCCTCAGTGTCACAGAGTCTCAGTGTCTCTGTGTCTCAGTGTATCAGTGTCTCAGAGATTCAGTGTCTCTCTGTGTCTCTCTGTCTCAGTGTCTCTGTGACCCAGTGACTCAGTGTCTCAGAGTTTCAGTGAGTCTGTGTCTCAGTGTCTCTGTGTCTCAGAGTCTCTGTGTCACAGTGACTCAGAGTTTCAGTGTCTATGTGTATCTGTGTCTCAGTGCCTCAGTGTCTCAGTGTTTCAGTGTCTCTGTGCCTCAGTCTCTCAGTGTCTTACTGTCTCTGTGTCTCTGTGTCACAGTGTCTCTGTGTCTCAGCGTCTCAGAAACTCAGTGTCTCAGTGTCTCTGTGCCTCTGTGACTCAGTGTCTCTGTATCTCTGTGCCTCATTGTCTCTGTGTCTCTGTGTTACTGTGTCTCAGTGTCTCAGAGTCTCAGAGTCTCAATCTCTCAGAGTATCTGTGTCTTGGTGCCTCAATGTCTCAGTTTCTCTGTGTTTGAGTGTCTCTGTGCCTCAATGTCACAGTGTCTCAGTGTATCAGCACTTATTATCAGTGACTCTCTGTCTCAGTGATTCTCTATCTCTGTGCCTCAGTATCTCAGAGTCTCAATATATCAGTGTCTCAGAGACTCAGTGTCCCTGTGTTTCAGTATCTCTGTGTCTCAGTGTCTCTGTGCCTCAGTGTCTCAGAATCTCAGTGTCTCTGTGTCTCAGTATCCCTGTTTCTCAGCGTCACTGTGCCTCAGTGTCTCCGAGTCTCAGTGTCTCAGTGTCTCAGTGTCTCTGTGTCTCAGTGTCTCAGTGTCTCAGAGTCACAGTGTCTCTGTGTCTCAGTGCATCAGTGTCTCAGAGATTCAGTGTATCTGTGCCTCTCTGTCTCAGTGTCTCTGTGTCCCAGTATCTCAGTGTCTCAGAGTTTCAGTGAGTCTGTGTCTCTGTGTCACTGTGTCTCAGAGTCTCAGTGTCTCAGAATTTCAGTGTCACCATGTCTCTGTGTCTCAGTGTCACTGTGCCTCAGTGTCTCTGTGTCTCAAAGTCTCAGTGTCTCTGTGTATCAGTGTCTCAGAGAATCAGTGTCTCTTTGTCTCTGTGTCTGAGTGTCTCTGTGCCTCAGTGTCACAGGGTCTCAGTGTCACAGTGTATCAGTGTCTCAGAGATTCAGTGTCTCTGTGTCTCTCTGTCTCAGTGTCTCTGTGTCCCAGTGTCTCAGTTTCTCAGTGTCTCAGAGTTTCAGTGTGTCTGTGTCTCTGTGGCTCTGTGTCTCAGAGTCTCTGTGTCACAGTGTCTCAGAGTTTCAGTGTCTCTATGTCTCTGTGTCTCAGTGTCTCTGTGCCTCAGTGTCTCAGAGTCTCAGTGTCTATGTGTATCTGTGTCTCAGTGTCTCAGTGTTTCAGTGTCTCTGTGCCTAAGTCTCTCAGTGTCTTACTGTCTCTGTGTCACAGTGTCTCTGTGTCTCAGCGTCTCAGAGTCTCAGTGTCTCTGTATCTCAGTGTCTCTGTGCCTCTGTGCCTCAGTGTCTCTGTATCTCTGTGCCTCATTGTCTCTGTGTTACTGTGTCTCAGTGTCTCAGAGTCTCAGAGTCTCAATCTCTCAGAGTCTCTGTGTCTCAGATTATCAGTGACTCTCTGTCTCAGTGATTCTCTATCTCTGTGCCTCAGTGTCTCAATGGATCAGTGTCACAGAGAGTCAGTGACCCTGTGTCTCAGTATCTCTGTGCCGCAGTGTCTCGGAAACTCAGTGTCTCTGTGTCTCAATGTCTCTGTGCCTCAGTGTATCAGAGTCTCAATGTATCAGTGTCTCAGAGTCTCAGTGTCTCTGTGTCTCAGTGTCTCAGAGTCTCAGTATCTCTGTGTCTAAATATCTCTGTGTCTCAGTGACTTAAAGTTTTGTGTCTCAGTGTCTCTGTGTCTCAGTGTCTCTGGGCCCCAATGTCTCAGTGTCTCAGTGTCTCCGTGTCTCAGTGTCTCCGTGTCTCAGTGTCTCAGAGTCACATTGTCTCTGTGTCTCAGTGCATCAGTGTCTCAGAGATTCTGTGTATCAGTGCCTCTCTGTCTCAGTGTCTCTGTGTCCCAGTTCCTCAGTGTCTCAGAGTTTCAGTGAGTCTGTGTCTCTGTGTCTCTGTGTCTCAGAGTCTCTGTGTCACAGTGTCTCTGTGTCTCAAAGTCTCAGTGTATCAGCGTCTCTGAGACTCAGTGTCTCTTTGTCTCTGTGTCTGAGTGTCTCTGTGCCTCAGTGTCACAGAGTCTCAGTGTCTCTGTGTCTCAGAGTCACAGTGTCCCTGTGTCTCAGTGTATCAGTGTCTCAGAGATTCAGTGTCTCTGTGTCTCTCTGTCACAGTGTCTCTGTGACCCAGTGTCTCAGTGTCTCAGAGTTTCAGTGAGTCTGTGTCTCTGAGTCTCTGTGTCTCTGTGTCTCAGAGTCTCTGTGTCACAGTGACTCAGAGTTTCAGTGTCTCTATGTCTCTGTGTCTCAGTGTCTCTGTGCCTCAGAGTCTCAGTGTCTATGTGTATCTGTGTCTCAGTGCCTCGGTGTCTCAGTGTTTCAGTGTCTCTGTGCCTCAGTCTCTCAGTGTCTTACTGTCTCTGTGTCTCTGTGTCACAGTGTCTCTGTGTCTCAGCGTCTCAGAATCTCAGTGTCTCTGTGTCTCAGTGTCTCTGTGCCTCTGTGCCTCAGTGTCTCTGTATCTCTGTGCCTCATTGTCTCTGTGTCTCTGTGTTACTGTGTCTCAGTGTCTCAGAGTCTCAATCTCTCAGAGTATCTGTGTCTTGGTGCCTCAGTGTCTCAGTTTCTCTGTGTCTGAGTGTCTCTGTGCCTCATTGTCACAGTGTCACAGTGTCTCAGATTATCAGTGACTCTCTGTCTCAGTGATTCTCTATTTCTGTTCCTCAGTATCTCAGAGTCTCAATGTATCAGTGTCTCAGAGACTCAGTGTCCCTGTGTCTCAGTATCTCTGTGTCTCAGTGTCTCTGTGCTTCAGTGTCTCAGAATCTCAGTGTCTCAGTGTCTATGTGTCTCAGTGTCTCAGTGTCTCTGTTTCTCAGTGTCTCAGTGTCTCTGTGCCTCAGTGTCTCAATGTCTCAGAGTCTCAGTGTCTCAGTGTATCAATGTCTCAGACACGCAGTGTCTCTTTGTCTCTGTGTTGAGTGTCTCTGTGCCTCAGTGTCACAGTGTCTCAGTGTCACTGTGCCTCAGTGTCACAGTGTCTCAGTGTCTCAGATTTTCAGTTTCTCAGTGTCTTAGAGTCTCAGTGAATCTGTGTCTCAGTATCACTGTGCCTCAGTGTCTCAGCGTCTCAGAGTCTCAATGTCACAGTGTCTCAGTGTCTCAGATTTTCAGTTTCTCAGTGTCTTAGAGTCTCAGTGTCTCTGTGTCGCAGTGTCTCTGTGCCTCAGTGTCTCTGTGTCTCAGTGTCTCTGTGTCTCTGTGTCTCTGTGCCACAGTGTCTCAGTGTCTCCGTGTCTCAGTGTCTCCGTGTCTCAGTGTCTCAGTATCTCAGAGTCACAGTGTCTCTGTGTCTCAGTGCATCAGTGTCTCAGAGATTCAGTGTATCTGTGCCTCTCTGTCTCAGTGTCTCTGTGTCCCAGTATCTCAGTGTCTCAGTGTCACAGAGTTTCAGTGAGTCTGTGTCTCTGTGTCACTGTGTCTCAGAGTCTCAGTGTCTCAGTGTCTCAGAGTTTCAGTGTCACCATGTCTCTGTGTCTCAGTGTCACTGTGCCTCAGTGTCTCTGTGTCTCAAAGTCTCAGTGTATCAGTGTCTCTGAGACTCGGTGTCTCTTTGTCTCTTTGTCTGAGTGTCTCTGTGCCTCAGTGTCACAGAGTCTCAGTGTCTCTGTGTCTCAGTGTATCAGTGTCTCAGAGATTCAGTGTCTCTCTGTGTCTCTCTGTCTCAGTGTCTCTGTGACCCAGTGACTCAGTGTCTCAGAGTTTCAGTGAGTCTGTGTCTCAGTGTCTCTGTGTCTCAGAGTCTCTGTGTCACAGTGACTCAGAGTTTCAGTGTCTATGTGTATCTGTGTCTCAGTGCCTCAGTGTCTCAGTGTTTCAGTGTCTCTGTGCCTCAGTCTCTCAGTGTCTTACTGTCTCTGTGTCTCTGTGTCACAGTGTCTCTGTGTCTCAGCGTCTCAGAAACTCAGTGTCTCAGTGTCTCTGTGCCTCTGTGACTCAGTGTCTCTGTATCTCTGTGCCTCATTGTCTCTGTGTCTCTGTGTTACTGTGTCTCAGTGTCTCAGAGTCTCAGAGTCTCAATCTCTCAGAGTATCTGTGTCTTGGTGCCTCAATGTCTCAGTTTCTCTGTGTTTGAGTGTCTCTGTGCCTCAATGTCACAGTGTCTCAGTGTCTCAAATTATCAGTGACTCTCTGTCTCAGTGATTCTCTATCTCTGTGCCTCAGTATCTCAGAGTCTCAATATATCAGTGTCTCAGAGACTCAGTGTCCCTGTGTTTCAGTATCTCTGTGTCTCAGTGTCTCTGTGCCTCAGTGTCTCAGAATCTCAGTGTCTCTGTGTCTCAGTATCCCTGTTTCTCAGCGTCACTGTGCCTCAGTGTCTCCGAGTCTCAGTGTCTCAGTGTCTCAGTGTCTCTGTGTCTCAGTGTCTCTGTGTCTCAGTGTCTCAGTGTCTCAGAGTCACAGTGTCTCTGTGTCTCAGTGTATCAGTGTCTCAGAGATTCTGTGTATCAGTGCCTCTCTGTCTCAGTGTCTCTGTGTCCCAGTTCCTCAGTGTCTCAGAGTTTCAGTGAGTCTGTGTCTCTGTGTCTCTGTGTCTCAGAGTCTCTGTGTCACAGTGTCTCAGAGTTTCAGTGTCTCCATGTCTCTGTGTCTCAGTGTCACTGTGCCTCAGTGTCTCTGTGTCTCAAAGTCTCAGTGTATCAGCGTCTCTGAGACTCAGTGTCTCTTTGTCTCTGTGTCTGAGTGTCTCTGTGCCTCAGTGTCACAGAGTCTCAGTGTCTCTGTGTCTCAGAGTCACAGTGTCTCTGTGTCTCAGTGTATCAGTGTCTCAGAGATTCAGTGTCTCTGTGTCTCTCTGTCACAGTGTCTCTGTGACCCAGTGTCTCAGTGTCTCAGAGTTTCAGTGAGTCTGTGTCTCTGAGTCTCTGTGTCTCTGTGTCTCAGAGTCTCTGTGTCACAGTGACTCAGAGTTTCAGTGTCTCTATGTCTCTGTGTCTCAGTGTCTCTGTGCCTCAGAGTCTCAGTGTCTATGTGTATCTGTGTCTCAGTGCCTCGGTGTCTCAGTGTTTCAGTGTCTCTGTGCCTCAGTCTCTCAGTGTCTTACTGTCTCTGTGTCTCTGTGTCACAGTGTCTCTGTGTCTCAGCGTCTCAGAATCTCAGTGTCTCTGTGTCTCAGTGTCTCTGTGCCTCTGTGCCTCAGTGTCTCTGTATCTCTGTGCCTCATTGTCTCTGTGTCTCTGTGTTACTGTGTCTCAGTGTCTCAGAGTCTCAATCTCTCAGAGTATCTGTGTCTTGGTGCCTCAGTGTCTCAGTTTCTCTGTGTCTGAGTGTCTCTGTGCCTCATTGTCACAGTGTCACAGTGTCTCAGATTATCAGTGACTCTCTGTCTCAGTGATTCTCTATTTCTGTTCCTCAGTATCTCAGAGTCTCAATGTATCAGTGTCTCAGAGACTCAGTGTCCCTGTGTCTCAGTATCTCTGTGTCTCAGTGTCTCTGTGCTTCAGTGTCTCAGAATCTCAGTGTCTCAGTGTCTATGTGTCTCAGTGTCTCAGTGTCTCTGTTTCTCAGTGTCTCAGTGTCTCTGTGCCTCAGTGTCTCAATGTCTCAGATTCTCAGTGTCTCAGTGTATCAATGTCTCAGACACGCAGTGTCTCTTTGTCTCTGTGTTGAGTGTCTCTGTGCCTCAGTGTCACAGTGTCTCAGTGTCACTGTGCCTCAGTGTCACAGTGTCTCAGTGTCTCAGATTTTCAGTTTCTCAGTGTCTTAGAGTCTCAGTGAATCTGTGTCTCAGTATCACTGTGCCTCAGTGTCTCAGCGTCTCAGAGTCTCAATGTCACAGTGTCTCAGTGTCTCAGATTTTCAGTTTCTCAGTGTCTTAGAGTCTCAGTGTCTCTGTGTCGCAGTGTCTCTGTGCCTCAGTGTCTCTGTGTCTCAGTGTCTCTGTGTCTCTGTGTCTCTGTGCCACAGTGTCTCAGTGTCTCCGTGTCTCAGTGTCTCCGTGTCTCAGTGTCTCAGTATTTCAGAGTCACAGTGTCTCTGTGTCTCAGTGCATCAGTGTCTCAGAGATTCAGTGTATCTGTGCCTCTCTGTCTCAGTGTCTCTGTGTCCCAGTATCTCAGTGTCTCAGTGTCACAGAGTTTCAGTGAGTCTGTGTCTCTGTGTCACTGTGTCTCAGAGTCTCAGTGTCTCAGTGTCTCAGAGTTTCAGTGTCACCATGTCTCTGTGTCTCAGTGTGACTGTGCCTCAGTGTCTCTGTGTCTCAGTGTATCTGTGTCTCAGAGACTCAGTGTCTCTTTGTCTCTGTGTCTGAGAGTCTCTGTGCTTCAATGTCACATGGTCTCAGTGTTTCAGTGTCTCAGTTTCTCAGAGTCACAGTGTCTCTGTGTCTCAGTGTATCAGTGTCTCAGAGATTCAGTGTCTCTGTGTCTCTCTGTCTCAGAGTCTCTGTGTCCCAGTGTCTCAGTTTCTCAGTGTCTCAGAGTTTCAGTGAGTCTGTGTCTCTGTGTCTCAGAGTCTCTGTGTCACAATGTCTCAGAGTTTCAGTGTCTCTATGTCTCTGTGTCTCAGTGTCTCTGTGCCTCAGTGTCTCAGAGTCTCAGTGTCTATGTGTATCTGTGTCTCAGTGCCTCAGTGTCTCAGTGTTTCAGTGTCACTGTGCCTAAGTCTCTCAGTGTCTTACTGTCTCTGTGTCTCTGTGTCACAGTGTCTCTGTGTCTCAGCGTCTCAGTGTCTCTGTATCTCAGTGTCTCTGTGCCTCTGTGCCTCAGTGTCTCTGTATCTCTGTGCCTCATTGTCTCTGTGTCTCTGTGTTACTGTGTCTCAGTGTCTCAGAGTCTCAGAGTCTCAATCTCTCAGAGTCTCTGTGTCTTGGTGCCTCAGTGTCTCAGTTTCTCTGTGTCTCAGTGTCTCTGTGCCTCAATATCACAGTGTCTCAGATTATCAGTGACTCTCTGTCTCAGTGATTCTCTATCTCTGTGCCTCAGTGTCTCAGAGTCTCAATGTATCAGTGTCACAGAGAGTCAGTGACCCTGTGTCTCAGTGTCTCTGTGCCTCAGTGTCTCAGAAACTCAGTGTCTCTGTGTCTCAATGTCTCTGTGCCTCAGTGTCTCAGAGACTCAATGTATCAGTGTCTCAGAGACTCAGTGTTTCTGTGTCTCAGTATCTCTGTGTCTCAGTGTCTCTGTGCCTCTGTGCCTCAGTGCCTCAGTGTCTCCGAGCCTCAGTGTCTCAGTGTCTCAGTGTCTCAGTATCTCTGTGTCTCAGAGTCTCAGTGTCTCTGTGTCTCAGTGTCTCAAAGTTTTGTGTCTCAGTGTCTCTGTGTCTCAGTATCTCAGAGTCTCAGTGTCTCCGTGTCCCATTATCTCAGTGTCTCAGAGTCTCAGTGTCTCTGTGTCTCAGTGTCTCAGGATCACTGTGTCTAAGTGTCTCTGTGTCTCAGTGTCTCAAAGTTTTGTGTCTCAGTGTCTCTGTGTCTCAGTATCTCAGAGTCTCAGTGTCTCCGTGTCCCATTGTCTCAGTGTCTCAGAGTCTCAGTGTCTCAGTCTCTCTGTGTTTAAGTGTCTCAGTGTCTCTGTGTCGAAGTGTCTCTGAGTCACAGTGTCTCAGAGTCTCTGTGTCTCAGTGTCTCAGTGCCTCTGTGCCTCAGTGCCTCAGTGTCTCAGATTCTCTGTGTCTTGGTGCATCAGTGTCTCAGTGTCTCTGTGCCTCAGTCTATCAGACTCTCAGTGTCTCAGTGTCTCTGTGTCTCAGTGTCTCAGTGTCTCTGTGTCTCAGTGTCTCAGAGTCATAGTGTCTCTGTGTCTCAGTGCATCAGTGTCTCAGAGATTCAGTTTAACTGTGCCTCTCTGCCTCAGTGTCTCTGTGTCCCAGTGTCTCAGTGTCTCAGTGTTTCAGTGAGTCTGTGTCTCTGTGTCTCAGAGTCTCTGTGTCTCAGTGTCTCAGTGTCTCAGAGTTTCAGTGTCTCCATGTCTCTGTGTCTCAGTGTCACTGTGCCTCAGTGTCTCTGTGTCTCAAAGTCTCAGTGTCTCTGTGTCTCAGTGTATCAGTGTCTCAGAGATTCAGTGTCTCTGTGTCTCTCTGTCTCAGAGTCTCTGTGTCCCAGTGTCTCAGTTTCTCAGTGTCTCAGAGTTTCAGTGAGTCTGTGTCTCTGTGTCTCAGAGTCTCTGTGTCACAATGTCTCAGAGTTTCAGTGTCTCTATGTCTCTGTGTCTCAGTGTCTCTGTGCCTCAGTGTCTCAGAGTCTCAGTGTCTATGTGTATCTGTGTCTCAGTGCCTCAGTGTCTCAGTGTTTCAGTGTCACTGTGCCTAAGTCTCTCAGTGTCTTACTGTCTCTGTGTCTCTGTGTCACAGTGTCTCAGCGTCTCAGTGTCTCTGTATCTCAGTGTCTCTGTGCCTCTGTGCCTCAGTGTCTCTGTATCTCTGTGCCTCATTGTCTCTGTGTCTCTGTGTTACTGTGTCTCAGTGTCTCAGAGTCTCAGAGTCTCAATCTCTCAGAGTCTCTCTGCCTTGGTGCCTCAGTGTCTCAGTTTCTCTGTGTCTCAGTGTCTCTGTGCCTCAATGTCACAGTGTCTCAGATTATCAGTGACTCTCTGTCTCAGTGATTCTCTATCTCTGTGCCTCAGTGTCTCAGAGTCTCAATGTATCAGTGTCACAGAGAGTCAGTGACCCTGTGTCTCAGTGTCTCTGTGCCTCAGTGTCTCAGAAACTCAGTGTCTCTGTGTCTCAATGTCTCTGTGCCTCAGTGTCTCAGAGACTCAATGTATCAGTGTCTCAGAGACTCAGTGTCTCTGTGTCTCAGTATCTCTGTGACTCAGTGTGTCTGTGCCTCTGTGCCTCAGTGTCTCCGAGTCTCAGTGTCTCAGTGTCTCAGTATCTCTGTGTCTCAGAGTCTCAGTGTCTCTGTGTCTCAGTGTCTCAAAGTTTTGTGTCTCAGTATCTCAGAGTCTCAGTGTCTCCGTGTCCCATTGTCTCAGTGTCTCAGAGTCTCAGTGTCTCTGTGTCTCAGTGTCTCAGTATCACTGTGTCTAAGTGTCTCTGTGTCTCAGTGTCTCAAAGTTTTGTGTCTCAGTGTCTCTGTGTCTCAGTATCTCAGAGTCTCAGTGTCTCCGTGTCCCATTGTCTCAGTGTCTCAGAGTCTCAGTGTCTCAGTCTCTCTGTGTTAAAGTGTCTCAGTGTCTCTGTGTCGAAGTGTCTCTGAGTCACAGTGTCTCAGAGTCTCTGTGTCTCAGTGTCTCTGTGCCTCAGTGTCTCAGTGTCTCTGTGTCTCAGAGTCTCTGTGTCTCTGCATCTCAGTGCCTCTGTGCCTCAGTGCCTCAGTGTCTCAGATGCTCTGTGTCTTGGTGCATCAGTGTCTCAGTGTCTCTGTGCCTCAGTCTATCAGACTCTCAGTGTCTCAGTGTCTCTGTGTCTCAGTGTCTCAGTGTCTCTGTGTCTCAGTGTCTCAGAGTCACAGTGTCTCTGTGTCTCAGTGCATCAGTGTCTCAGAGATTCAGTGTATCTGTGCCTCTCTGTCTCAGTGTCTCTGTGTCCCAGTGTCTCAGTGTCTCTGTGTCTCAGTGTCTCAGAGTCTCAGTGTCTCGGTGTCTCTGTGTCTCAGTGTCTCAGTGATCCTCTATCTCTGCGCCTCAGTGTCTCTATGTCTCAGTGCCTCTGTGCCTCATTGTCACAGTGTCTCGGTGTCTCAGATTATCAGTGTCTCTCTGTCTCAGTGTCTAAGTGTTTTTCTATCTCTGTGTCTCAGTGTCTCAGAAAATCAGTATCTCTTTGTCTCGGTGTCTGAGTTTCTCTGTGCCTCAGTGTCATAGTGTCACAGTGTCTCTGTGTCTCACTGTCTCAGTGTCTCAGTGTCTCAGAGTCTCAGTGTCTCTGTGTCTCAGTACCTCAGTGTCTCTGTGTCTCAGTGTCTCTGTGTCTCAGTGTCTCTATGTCTCAGTGTCACAAAGTCTTTGTGTACAGTGTCTCAGACTCTCAGTGTGTCTGTGTCTCAGTGCCTCTGTGTCTCAGTGTCTCAGTGTCTCTGTGTCTCAGTGTATCAGCATCTCAGAAATCAGTGTCTCTGTGGCTGAGTGTCTCTGTGCCTCAATGGCATAGTGTCTCAGTGTCACAGTGTTTCTCTATCCTTGTGCCTCAGTGTCTCAGTGTCTAGAGTCTCAGTGTCTCTGTGTCTCAGTGTATCAGTGTCTCAGAGACTCAGTGTCTCTGTTTCTCTGTGTCTCAGTGTCTCTGTGCCTAAGTGTCTCTGTGTCTCAGTGTCTCAGTGTCTCAGTGTCTCAGAGTCTCAGTGTCTCTGTGTCTCAGTGTCACAAAGTCTTTGAGTACAGTGTCTCAGAGTCTCAGTGTGTCTGTGTCTCAGTGTCTCTGTGTCTCAGTGTCTCAGAGCCTCAGTGTCTCCGAGCCTCAGTGTCTCAGTGTCTCAGTATCTCTGTGTCTCAGAGTCTCAGTGTCTCTGTGTCTCAGTGTCTCAAAGTTGTGTGTCTCAGTGTCTCTGTGTCTCAGTATCTCAGTGCCTCAGTGTCTCAGTGTTTCAGTGTCACTGTGCCTAAGTCTCTCAGTGTCTTACTGTCTCTGTGTCTCTGTGTCACAGTGTCTCAGCGTCTCAGTGTCTCTGTATCTCAGTGTCTCTGTGCCTCTGTGCCTCAGTGTCTCTGTATCTCTGTGCCTCATTGTCTCTGTGTCTCTGTGTTACTGTGTCTCAGTGTCTCAGAGTCTCAGAGTCTCAATCTCTCAGAGTCTCTCTGCCTTGGTGCCTCAGTGTCTCAGTTTCTCTGTGTCTCAGTGTCTCTGTGCCTCAATGTCACAGTGTCTCAGATTATCAGTGACTCTCTGTCTCAGTGATTCTCTATCTCTGTGCCTCAGTGTCTCAGAGTCTCAATGTATCAGTGTCACAGAGAGTCAGTGACCCTGTGTCTCAGTGTCTCTGTGCCTCAGTGTCTCAGAAACTCAGTGTCTCTGTGTCTCAATGTCTCTGTGCCTCAGTGTCTCAGAGACTCAATGTATCAGTGTCTCAGAGACTCAGTGTCTCTGTGTCTCAGTATCTCTGTGACTCAGTGTGTCTGTGCCTCTGTGCCTCAGTGTCTCCGAGTCTCAGTGTCTCAGTGTCTCAGTATCTCTGTGTCTCAGAGTCTCAGTGTCTCTGTGTCTCAGTGTCTCAAAGTTTTGTGTCTCAGTATCTCAGAGTCTCAGTGTCTCCGTGTCCCATTGTCTCAGTGTCTCAGAGTCTCAGTGTCTCTGTGTCTCAGTGTCTCAGTATCACTGTGTCTAAGTGTCTCTGTGTCTCAGTGTCTCAAAGTTTTGTGTCTCAGTGTCTCTGTGTCTCAGTATCTCAGAGTCTCAGTGTCTCCGTGTCCCATTGTCTCAGTGTCTCAGAGTCTCAGTGTCTCAGTCTCTCTGTGTTTAAGTGTCTCAGTGTCTCTGTGTCGAAGTGTCTCTGAGTCACAGTGTCTCAGAGTCTCTGTGTCTCAGTGTCTCTGTGCCTCAGTGTCTCAGTGTCTCTGTGTCTCAGAGTCTCAGTGTCTCTGTGTCTCAGTGCCTCAGTGTCTCTGTGTCTCAGTGTCTCTGTGTCTCAGTGTCTCTGTGTCTCAGTGTCTCAGTGTCTCAGAGTCTCAGTGTCTCTGTGTCTCAGTGTCACAAAGTCTTTGAGTACAGTGTCTCAGAGTCTCAGTGTGTCTGTGTCTCAGTGTCTCTGTGTCTCAGTGTCTCAGAGTTTAAGTGCCTCTGTGTCTCTGTGTCTCAGTGTCTCTGTGTCTCAGTGTATCAGCATCTCAGAGAATCAGTGTCTCTGTGTCTGAGTGTCTCTGTGCCTCAATGGCATAGTGTCTCAGTGTCTCTGTGTCTCAGTGTCTCAGTGTTTCTCTATCTCTGTGCCTCAGTGTCTCAGTGTCTAGAGTCACAATGAATCAGTGTCTCAGAGACTCAGTGTCTCTGTGTCTCAGTATCTCTGTGTCTCAGTGTCTCTGTGTCTCAGTGTCTCTGTGTCTCAGTGTCTCAGTGTTTCTGTGTCTCAGAGTCTCAGTGTTTCTGTGTCTCAGTATCTCAAAATTTTGTGTCTCAGTGTCTCTGTGTCTCAGTATCTCAGAGTCTCAGTGTCTCCGTGTCCCATTGTCTCAGTGTCTCAGAGTCTCAGTGTCTCAGTCTCTCTGTGTTTAAGTGTCTCAGTGTTTCTGTGTCTAAGTGTCTCTGAGTCACAGTGTCTCAGTGTTTCTGTGTCTCAGTGTCTCTGTGCCTCAGTGTGTCTGTGTCTCTGTGTCTCAGTGTCTCAGAGTCTCTGTGTCTCTATATCTCAGTGCCTGTGTCTCAGTTTATCAGTGTCTCAGAGACTCAGTTTCTCAGTGTCGCTCTGTCTGAGTGTCTCTGTGCCTCAGAGTCTCAGTGTCTCTGTGTCTCAAAGTTTTGCGTCTCAGTGTCTCAGAGTTTCAGTGTCCCAGTGTCTCTTTGTCTCAGTGTCTCAGGTCTCAGAGTCTCAGTGTATCTGTCTCTGAGTCTCAGTTTATCAGTGTCTCAGAGACTCAGTGTCTCTCTGTCTGAGTGTCTCTGTGCCTCAGTGTCACAGTGTCTCAGTGTCTCAGATTTTCAGTGTCTCAGTGTCTTAGAGTCTCAGTGAATCTGTGTCTCAGTATCACTGTGCCTCAGTGTCTCAGATTCTCTGAGTCTCAATGTCACAGTGTCTCTGTGTCGCAGTGTCTCTGTGCCTCATTGTCTCTGTGTCTCAGTGTCTCTGTGTCCCAGTGTCTCTGTATCTCTGTGCCTCATTGTCTCTGTGTCTCTGTGTTACTGTGTCTCAGTGTCTCAGAGACTCAGAGTCTCAATCTCTCAGAGTCTCTGTGTCTTGGTGCCTCAGTGTCTCAGTGTTTCACTGTCTCAGTGTCTCTGTGTCCCAGTGTCTCAGTATCTCAGAGTTTCAGTGAGTCTATGTCTCTATGTTTCTGTGTCTCATAGTCTCTGTGTCTCAGTGTCTCAGAGTTTCAGTGTCTCTATGTCTCTGTGTCTCAGTATCTCTGTGCCTCAGTGTCTCAGTGTTTTTCTATCTCTGTGTGTCGGTATCTCAGAAAATCAGTGTCTCTTTGTCTCGGTGTCTGAGTTTCTCTGTGCCTCAGTGTCATAATGTCACAGTGTCTCTGTGTCTCACTGTCTCTGTGTCTCAGTGTCTCAGTGTATCAGTGTCTCAGAGATTCAGTGTCTCTGTGTCTGAGTTTCTCTGTGCCTCAGTGTCTCAGAGTCTCACTGTTTCTGTGCCTCAGGGTCTCAGTGTCTCAGTGGCTCAGTGTCTCTGTGTCTCACTGTCTCTGTGGCTCAGTGTCTCCGTGTCTCTTTGCCTAAGTGTCTTAGTATCTCAAAGTCTCAGTGACTCTGTGTCACACTGTTTTCAGAGTTTCAGTGTCTCTGTGTCTCAGTTTATCTGTGACACAGTATCTCAGAAGCTCTGTGTCTCTGTGTCTCAGTGTCTCAGTGCCTCAGTGTCTCAGAGTCTCAGTGTGTCTGTGTCTGAGTTTCTCTGTGTCTCAGTGTCTCAGTGCCTCAGTGTCTCTGTGTCTCAGTGTCTCAGAGTCTCAGTGTCTCATAGTCTCTGTGTCTCAGTGTCTCAGAGTTTCAGTGTCTCTATGTCTCTGTGTCTCAGTATCTCTGTGCCTCAGTGTCTCAGTGTTTTTCTATCTCTGTGTGTCGGTATCTCAGAAAATCAGTGTCTCTTTGTCTCGGTGTCTGAGTTTCTCTGTGCCTCAGTGTCATAATGTCACAGTGTCTCTGTGTCTCACTGTCTCTGTGTCTCAGTGTCTCAGTGTATCAGTGTCTCAGAGATTCAGTGTCTCTGTGTCTGAGTTTCTCTGTGCCTCAGTGTCTCAGAGTCTCACTGTTTCTGTGCCTCAGGGTCTCAGTGTCTCAGTGGCTCAGTGTCTCTGTGTCTCACTGTCTCTGTGGCTCAGTGTCTCCGTGTCTCTTTGCCTAAGTGTCTTAGTATCTCAAAGTCTCAGTGACTCTGTGTCACACTGTTTTCAGAGTTTCAGTGTCTCTGTGTCTCAGTTTATCTGTGACACAGTATCTCAGAAGCTCTGTGTCTCTGTGTCTCAGTGTCTCAGTGCCTCAGTGTCTCAGAGTCTCAGTGTGTCTGTGTCTGAGTTTCTCTGTGTCTCAGTGTCTCAGTGCCTCAGTGTCTCTGTGTCTCAGTGTCTCAGAGTCTCAGTGTCTCGGTGTCTCTGTGTCTCAGTGTCTCAGTGTCTCAGTGATCCTCTATCTCGGCGCCTCAGTGTCTCTATGTCTCAGTGCCTCTGTGCCTCATTGTCACAGTGTCTCGGTGTCTCAGATTATCAGTGTCTCTCTGTCTCAGTGTCGAAGTGTTTTTCTATCTCTGTGTCTCAGTGTCTCAGAAAATCAGTATCTCTTTGTCTCGGTGTCTGAGTTTCTCTGAGCCTCAGTGTCATAGTGTCACAGTGTCTCTGTGTCTCACTGTCTCAGTGTCTCAGTGTCTCAGAGTCTCAGTGTCTCTGTGTCTCAGTGCCTCAGTGTCTCTGTGTCTCAGTGTCTCTATGTCTCAGTGTCTCTGTGTCTCAGTGTCACAAAGTCTTTGTGTACAGTGTCTCAGAGTCTCAGTGTGTCTGTGTCTCAGTGCCTCTGTGTCTCAGTGTCTCTGTGTCTCTGTGTCTCAGTGTATCAGCATCTCAGAGAATCAGTGTCTCTGTGTCTGAGTGTCTCTGTGCCTCAATGGCATAGTGTCTCAGTGTCTCAGTGTTTCTCTATCCTTGTGCCTCAGTGTCTCAGTGTCTAGAGTCTCAGTGTCTCTGTGTCTCAGTGTATCAGTGTCTCAGAGACTCAGTGTCTCTGTTTCTCTGTGTCTCAGTGTCTCTGTGCCTAAGTGTCACAGTGTCTCACACTCTCAGTGTCTCAGTGTCTCAGAGTCTCAGTGTCTCTGTGTCTCAGTGCCTCAGTGTCTCTGTGTCTCAGTGTCTCTGTGTCTCAGTGTCTCTGTGTCTCAGTGTCTTAGTGTCTCAGAGTGTCAGTGTCTCTGTGTCTCAGTGTCATAAAGTCTTTGTGTACAGTGTCTCAGAGTCTCAGTGTGTCTGTGTCTCAGTGTCTCAGAGTTTCAGTGCCTCTGTGTCTCAGTGTCTCAGTGTCTCTGTGTCTCAGTGTATCAGCATCTCAGAGAATCAGTGTCTCTGTGTCTGAGTGTCTCTGTGCCTCAATGGCATAGTGTCTCAGTGTCTCTGTGTCTCAGTGTCTCAGTGTTTCTCTATCTCTGTGCCTCAGTGTCTCAGTGTCTAGAGTCTCAATGTATCAGTGTCTCAGAGACTCAGTGTCTCTGTGTCTCAGTATCTCTGTGTCTCAGTGTCTCTGTGCCTCAGTGTCTCAGAGTCTCAGTGTCTCAGTGTTTCTGTGTCTCAGAGTCTCAGTGTTTCTGTGTCTCAGTATCTCAAAATTTTGTGTCTCAGTGTCTCTGTGTCTCAGTATCTCAGAGTCTCAGTGTCTCCGTGTCCCATTGTCTCAGTGTCTCAGAGTCTCAGTGTCTCAGTCTCTCTGTGTTTAAGTGTCTCAGTGTTTCTGTGTCTAAGTGTCTCTGAGTCACAGTGTCTCAGTGTCTCTGTGTCTCAGTGTCTCTGTGCCTCAGTGTCTCTGTGTCTCTGTGTCTCAGTGTCTCAGAGTCTCTGTGTCTCTATATCTCAGTGCCTGTGTCTCAGTTTATCAGTGTCTCAGAGACTCAGTTTCTCAGTGTCGCTCTGTCTGAGTGTCTCTGTGCCTCAGAGTCTCAGTGTCTCTGTGTCTCAAAGTTTTGCGTCTCAGTGTCTCAGAGTTTCAGTGTCCCAGTGTCTCTGTGTCTCAGTGTCTCAGGTCTCAGAGTCTCAGTGTATCTGTCTCTGTGTCTCAGTTTATCAGTGTCTCAGAGACTCAGTGTCTCTCTGTCTGAGTGTCTCTGTGCCTCAGTGTCACAGTGTCTCAGTGTCGCAAATTTTCAGTGTCTTAGTGTCTTAGAGTCTCAGTGAATCTGTGTCTCAGTATCACTGTGCATCAGTGTCTCAGATTCTCTGAGTCTCAATGTCACAGTGTCTCTGTGTCGCAGTGTCTCTGTGCCTCATTGTCTCTGTGTCTCAGTGTCTCTGTGTCCCAGTGTCTCTGTGTCTCAGTTTATCAGTGTCTCAGAGACTCAGTTTCTCAGTGTCTCTCTGTCTGAGTGTCTCTGTGCCTCAGAGCCTCTGTGTCTTTGTGTCTCAGTGTCTCAGAGAGTCAGTGCCTAGGTGTCTCTCTGTCTGAGTGTCTCTATGCCTCAGTGTCTCAGTGTCTCAGAGTCTCAGTGTCTCAGAGTCTCAGTGTCTCAGAGTCTCTGTGTCTTGTTGCCTCAGTGTCTCAGTTTCTCTATGCCTCAGTCTATCAGACTCTCAGTGTCTCTGTGTCACAGTGTCTCAGAGTTTCAGTGTGTTTTTTTTTCTGTGTCTCAGTGTCTCAGGGTATCTGCGTCTCAGAGTATCTTTGTCTCTGGTCTCAGTGTCTCTGCATTTCGGTGTCTCTGTGCCTCAGAGTCTCAGTGTCTCTGCGTCTCAGTGTCTCTGTGTCTCAGTGTCTCAGTGTCCCTGTGCCTCAGTGTCTCTGTATCTCTGTGCCTCATTGTCTCTGTGTCTCTGTGTTACTGTGTCTCAGTGTCTCAGAGACTCAGAGTCTCAATCTCTCAGAGTCTCTGTGTCTTGGTGCCTCAGTGTCTCAGTGTCTCACTGTCTCAGTGTCTCTGTGTCCCAGTGTCTCAGTGTCTCAGAGTTTTAGTGAGCCTATGTCTTTATGTTTCTGTGTCTCATAGTCTCTGTGTCTCAGTGTCTCAGAGTTTCAGTGTCTCTGTGTCTCAGTATCTCTGTGTCTCTGTGCCTCAGTGTCTCAGTGTTTTTCTATCTCTGTGTCTCAGTATCTCAGAAAATCAGTGTCTCTTTGTCTCGGTGTCTGAGTTTCTCTGTGCCTCAGTGTCATAATGTCACAGTTTCTCTGTGTCTCACTGTCTCTGTGTCTCAGTGTCTCAGTGTATCAGTGTCACAGTGTCTCTGTGTCTCACTGTCTCTGTGTCTCAGTGTCTCAGTGTATCAGTGTCTCAGAGATTCAGTGTATCTGTGTCTGAGTTTCTCTGTGCCTCTGTGTCTCAGAGTCTCACTGTTTCTGTGCCTCAGGGTCTCAGTGTCTCAGAGATTCAGTGTCTCTGTGTCTGAGTTTCTCGGTGGCTCAGTGTCTCCGTGTCTCTGTGCCTCAGTGTCTTAGTATCTCAAAGTCTCAGTGACTCTGTGTCACACTGTTTTCAGGGTTTCAGTGTCTCTGTGTCACAGTTTATCTGTGACACAGTATCTCACAGTCTCTGTGTCTATGTGTCTCAGTGTTTCAGTGTTTCAGTGTCTCAGTGCCTCAGTGTCTCAGAGTCTCAGTGTGTCTGAGTCTCTGTGGCTGAGTTTCTCTGTGCCTCAGTGTCTCTGTGTCTCAGTGCCTCAGTGTCTCTGTGTCTCAGTGTCTCAGAGTCTCAGTGTGTCAGTGTCTCTGTGGCTGAGTTTCTCTGTGCCTCAGTGTCTCTGTGTCTCAGTGTCTCAGAGTCTCGGTGTCTCAGAGTCTCTGTGTCTTGTTGCCTCAGTGTCTCAGTTTCTCCATGCCTCAGTCTATCAGACTCTCAGTGTCTCTGTGTCACAGTGTCTCAGAGTTTCAGTGTGTCTTTTTTTCTGTGTCTCAGTGTCTCTGTGTCTTAGAGTCTCAGTGTCTCTGTGCCTTAGTGACTCAGTTTCTCAGGGTATCTGCGTCTCAGAGTATCTTTGTATCTGGTCTCAGTGTCTCTGCATTTCGGTGTCTCTGTGCCTCAGAGTCTCAGTGTCTCTGCGTCTCAGTGTCTCTGTGTCTCAGTGTCTCAGTGTCTCAGTGTCCCTGTGTCTCAGTGTCTCCAAGTCTCAATGTCTCTGTGTCTCAGTGCATCAGATGCTCAGAGACTCAGTGTCTCTGTGTCTGAGTTTCTCTGTGCCTCAGTGTCTCAGAGTCTCACTTTCTCTGTGCCTCAGGGTCTCAGTGTCTCTGTGGCTCAGAGTCTCCGTGTCTCTGTGCCTCAGTGTCTTAGTATCTCAAAGTCTCAGTGACTCTGTGTCACACTGTTTTCAGAATTTCAGTGTCTCTGTGTCTCAGTTTATCTGTGACACATTATCTCAGAGTCTCTGTGTCTCTGTGTCTCTATGTCTCAGTGTCTCAGTGTCTCAGAGTCTCCGTGTGTCTGTGTCTCTGTGTCTGAGTTTCTCTGTGCCTCAGTGTCTCTGTGTCTCAGTGCCTCAGTGTCTCTGTGTCTCAGAGTTTCTGTGTCTCTGTGTATCAGTGTGTCAGAGATTCAGTATCTCTTTTTCTCTGTGTCTGAGTGTCTCTGTGCCTCAGTGTCACAATGTATCAGAGTCTCAGAGTCTCAGTATCTCAAAGTCTCAGGGTCTCAGTGACTCTGTGTCAGAGTGTCACTGAGTCTCAGTGTCTCAGTTTTTCTGTGTCTCTGTGCCTCAGTGTCAGTGTCTCTGTGCCTCAGTCTATCAGACTCTCAGTGTCTCTGTGTCTCAGATTCTCAGTGTCTCAGTGTCTCAGTGTCTTAGAGTCTCAGTGCCTCAGTGTCTCTGTGTCTCAGAGTCTCAGTTTCTCAGTGTCACAGTGTCTCTGTGTGTCAGTGTATCAGTATGTCAGAGACTCAGTGTCCCTTTGTCTTGTGTCTGAGTGTCTCTGTGTCTCAGTGTCTCAAATTCTTTGTGTCTCATTTTTCTCAGTGTTTCAGACTCTGTGACTCTGTGTCCAAGTGTCTCTGTGTCTCAGAATCTTTGTGTCTCTGTGTCTCAGTGTCTCAGACTCTCTGTGTCTCAGAGTCTCAGTGTCTCAGAGTCTCAGTGTCTCTGTGTCTCTGCGTCTCAGTGTCTCAGTGTCTCTGTGCCTCAGTATCTCAAAGTCTCAGTGTCTCAGTTTTTCTGTGTCTCTGTGCCTCAGTGTCACAGTGTCTCTGTGCCTCAGTATATCAGACTCTCAGTGTCTCTGTGTCTCAGTCTCTCTGTGTCTCAAAGTCTTTGTAATCAGTGCCTCAGCGTCTCAGAGTCTCAGTGTCTCAGTGCTGTGTCTCAGTGTCACAGTGTCTCAGTGTCTCTGTGTCTCTGTGTCTCAGTGTATCAGTGTCTCAGAGTCTCACTCTCTCTGTGCCTAAGGGTCTCAGTGTCTCTGTGGCTCAGTGTATCTGTGTCTCACTGTCTCTGTGGCTCAGTGTCTCCGTGTCTCTGTGCCTCAGTGTCTTAGTATCTCAAAGTCTCAGTGACTCTGTGTCACACTGTTTTCAGTGTTTCAGTGTCTCTGTGTCACAGTTTATCTGTGACACAGTATCTCACAGTCTCTGTGTCTCAGTGTCTCAGGGTCTCAGTGCCTACGAGTCTCAGAGTCTCAGTGTGTCTGTGTCTCTGTGGCTGAGTTTCTCTGTGCCTCAGTGTCTCTGTGTCTCAGTGCCTCAGTGTCTCTGTGTCTCAGTGTCTCAGTGTCTCAGTGTCTCAGTGTCTCAGTGTCTCAGAGTCTCTTTGTCTCTGGTCTCAGTGTCTCTGCATTTCGGTGTCTCTGTGCCTCAGAGTCTCAGTGTCTCTGCGTCTCAGTGTCTCAGTGTCCCTGTGTCTCAGTGTCTCCAAGTCTCAATGTCTCTGTGTCTCAGTGCATCAGTGTCTCAGAGACTCAGTGTCTCTGTGTCTGAGTTTATCTGTGCCTCAGTGTCTCAGAGTCTCACTTTCTCTGTGACTCAGGGTCTCAGTGTCTCTGTGGCTCAGAGTCTCCGTGTCTCTGTGCCTCAGTGTCTTAGTATCTCAAAGTCTCAGTGACTCTGTGTCACACTGTTTTCAGAATTTCAGTGTCTCTGTGTCTCAGTTTATCTGTGACACAGTATCTCAGAGTCTCTGTGTCTCTGTGTCTCAGTGTCTCAGTGCCTCAGTGTCTCAGAGTCTCCGTGTGTCTGTGTCTCTGTGTCTGAGTTTCTCTGTGCCTCAGTGTCTCTGTGTCTCAGTGCCTCATTGTCTCTGTGTCTCAGAGTCTCTGTGTCTCTGTATATCAGAGTCTCAGCGTCTCAGAGTTTCTGTGTCTCTGTGTATCAGTGTGTCAGAGATTCAGTATCTCTTTTTCTCTGTGTCTGAGTGTCTCTGTGCCTCAGTGTCACAATGTATCAGAGTCTCAGAGTCTCAGTATCTCAAAGTCTCAGGGTCTCAGTGACTCTGTGTCAGAGTGTCTCAGAGTCTCAGTGTCTCTGTGTCTCTGCGTCTCAGTGTCTCAGTGTCTCTGTGCCTCAGTATCTCAAAGTCTCAGTGTCTCAGTTTTTCTGTGTCTCTGTGCCTCAGTGTCACAGTGTCTCTGTGCCTCAGTATATCAGACTCTCAGTGTCTCTGTGTCTCAGTCTCTCTGTGTCTCAAAGTCTTTGTATTCAGTGCCTCAGCGTCTCAGAGTCTCAGTGTCTCAGTGCTGTGTCTCAGTGTCACAGTGTCTCAGTGTCTCTGTGTCTCAGTGTATCAGTGTCTCAGAGTCTCACTCTCTCTGTGCCTAAGGGTCTCAGTGTCTCTGTGGCTCAGTGTATCTGTGTCTCACTGTCTCTGTGGCTCAGTGTCTCCGTGTCTCTGTGCCTCAGTGTCTTAGTATCTCAAAGTCTCAGTGACTCTGTGTCACACTGTTTTCAGTGTTTCAGTGTCTCTGTGTCACAGTTTATCTGTGACACAGTATCTCACAGTCTCTGTGTCTATGTGTGTCAGTGTTTCAGTGTTTCAGTGTCTCAGTGCCTCAGTGTCTCACAGTCTCAGTGTGTCTGTGTCTCTGTGGCTGAGTTTCTCTGTGCCTCAGTGTCTCTGTGTCTCAGTGCCTCAGTGTCTCTGTGTCTCAGTGTCTCAGTGTCTCAGAGTCTCGGTGTCTCAGAGTCTCTGTGTCTTGTTGCCTCAGTGTCTCAGTTTCTCTATGCCTCAGTCTATCAGACTCTCAGTGTCTCTGTGTCACAGTGTCTCAGAGTTTCAGTGTGTCTTTTTTTCTGTGTCTCAGTGTCTCTGTGTCTCAGTTTCTCTGTGCCTTAGTGACTCAGTTTCTCAGGGTAACTGCGTCTCAGAGTATCTTTGTCTCTGGTCTCAGTGTCTCTGCATTTCGGTGTCTCTGTGCCTCAGAGTCTCAGTGTCTCTGCGTCTCAGTGTCTCTGTGTCTCAGTGTCTCAGTGTCTCAGTGTTCAGTGTCTCAGTGTCTCAGAGTCTCAGAGTCTCAATCTCTCAGAGTCTCTGTGTCTTGGTGCCTCAGTGTCTCAGTTTCTCTGTGTCTGAGTGTCTCTGTGCCTCAATGTCACAGTGTCTCAGGGTCTCAGATTATCAGTATCTTAGTGTATCAGTGTCTCTGTGCCTCTGTGCCTCAGTGTCTCTGTATCTCTGTGCCTCATTGTCTCTGTGCCTCTGTGTCTCTGTGTTACTGTGTCCCAGTGTCTCAGAGACTCAGAGTCTCAATCTCTCAGAGTCTCTGTGTCTTGGTACCTCAGTGTCTCACTTTCTCAGTGTCTCTGTGTCCCAGTGTCTCAGTGTCTCAGAGTTTCAGTGAGTCTATGTCTCTATGTTTCTGTGTCTCATAGTCTCTGTGTCTCAGTGTCTCAGAGTTTCAGTGTCTCTATGTCTCTGTGTCTCAGTATCTCTGAGTCTCTGTGCCTCAGTGTCTCAGTGTTTTTTCTATCTCTGTGTCTCAGTATCTCAGAAAATCAGTGTCTCTTTGTCTCGGTGTCTGAGTTTCTCTGTGCCTCAGTGTCATAGTGTCACAGTGTCTCTGTGTCTCACTGTCTCAGAGTCTCAGTGTCTCTGTGTCTCAGTGCCTCAGTGTCTCTGTGCCTCAATGGCATAGTGTCTCAGTGTTTCTCTATCCTTGTGCCTCAGTGTCTCAGTGTCTAGAGTCTCAGTGTCTCTGTGTCTCAGTGTATCAGTGTCTCAGAGACTCAGTGTCTCTGTTTCTCTGTGTCTCAGTGTCTCTGTGCCTAAGTGTCACAGTGTCTCAGTGTCTCACACTCTCAGTGTCTCAGTGTCTCAGAGTCTCAGTGTCTCTGTGTCTCAGTGTCACAAAGTCTTTGTGCACAGTGTCTCAGAGTCTCAGTGTGTCTGTGTCTCAGTGTCTCTGTGTCTCAGTGTCTCAGTGTCTCTGTGTCTCAGTGTATCAGCATCTCAGAGAATCAGTGTCTCTGTGTCTGAGTGTCTCTGTGCCTCAATGGCATAGTGTCTCAGTGTCTCTGTGTCTCAGTGTCTCAGTGTTTCTCTATCTCTGTGCCTCAGTGTCTCAGTGTCTAGAGTCTCAATGTATCAGTGTCTCAGAGTCTCAGTGTCTCTGTGTCTCAGTGTCTCAGAGTCTCAGTGTGTCTGTGTCTCAGTGTATCAGCATCTCAGAGAATCAGTGTCTCTGTGTCTGAGTGTCTCTGTGCCTCAATGGCATAGTGTCTCAGTGTTTCTCTATCCTTGTGCCTCAGTGTCTCAGTGTCTAGAGTCTCAGTGTCTCTGTGTCTCAGTGTATCAGTGTCTCAGAGACTCAGTGTCTCTGTTTCTCTGTGTCTCAGTGTCTCTGTGCCTAAGTGTCACAGTGTCTCAGTGTCTCACACTCTCAGTGTCTCAGTGTCTCAGAGTCTCAGTGTCTCTGTGTCTCAGTGTCACAAAGTCTTTGTGTAAAGTGTCTCAGAGTCTCAGTGTGTCTGTGTCTCAGTGTCTCTGTGTCTCAGTGTCTCTGTGTCTCAGTGTATCAGCATCTCAGAGAATCCGTGTCTCTGTGTCTGAGTGTCTCTGTGCCTCAATGGCATAGTGTCTCAGTGTCTCTGTGTCTCAGTGTCTCAGTGTTTCTCTATCTCTGTGCCTCAGTGTCTCAGTGTCTAGAGTCTCAATGTATCAGTGTCTCAGAGACTCAGTGTCTCTGTGTCTCAGTATCTCTGTGTCTCATTGTCTCTGTGCCTCAGTGTCTCAGTGTCTCAGTGTCTCAGTGTCTCAGTGTTTCTGTGTCTCAGAGTCTCAGTGTTTCTGTGTCTCAGTGTCTCAAAATTTTGTGTCTCAGTGTCTCTGTGTCTCAGTATCTCAGAGTCTCAGTGTCTCCGTGTCCCATTGTCTCAGTGTCTCAGAGTCTCAGTGTCTCAGTCTCTCTGTGTTTAAGTGTCTCAGTGTTTCTGTGTCTAAGTGTCTCTGAGTCACAGTGTCTCAGTGTCTCTGTGTCACAGTGTCCCTGTGCCTCAGTGTCTCTGTGTCTCAGTGTCTCAGAGTCTCTGTGTCTCTATATCTCAGTGACTGTGTCTCAGTTTATCAGTGTCTCAGAGACTCAGTTTCTCAGTGTCGCTCTGTCTGAGTGTCTCTGTGCCTCAGAGTCTCAGTGTCTCTGTGTCTCAAAGTTTTGCGTCTCAGTGTCTCAGAGTTTCAGTGTCCCAGTGTCTCTGTGTCTCAGTGTCTCAGGTCTCAGAGTCTCAGTGTATCTGTCTCTGTGTCTCAGTTTATCAGTGTCTCAGAGACTCAGTGTCTCTCTGTCTGAGTGTCTCTGTGCCTCAGTGTCACAGTGTCTCAGTGTCTCAAATTTTCAGTGTCTCAGTGTCTTAGAGTCTCAGTGAATCTGTGTCTCAGTATCACTGTGCCTCAGTGTCTCAGATTCTCTGAGTCTCAATGTCACAGTGTCTCTGTGTCGCAGTGTCTCTGTGCCTCATTGTCTCTGTGTCTCAGTGTCTCTTTGTCCCATTGTCTCTGTGTCTCAGTTTATGAGTGTCTCAGAGACTCAGTTTCTCAGTGTCTCTCTGTCTGAGTGTCTCTGTGCCTCAGAGCCTCTGTGTCTCAGTGTCTTTGTGTCTCAAAGTTTTGCGTCTCAGTGTCTCAGTGTCTCTGTGCCTCAGTATCTCAAAGTCTCAGTGTCTCAGTTTTTCTATGTCTCTGTGCCTCAGTGTCACAGTGTCTCTGTGCCTCAGTATATCAGATTCTCAGTGTCTCTGTGTCTCAAAGTCTTTGTATTCAGTGCCTCAGCGTCTCAGAGTCTCAGTGTCTCAGTGCTGTGTCTCAGTGTCACAGTGTCTCTGTGTCTCAGTGTATCAGTGACTCAGAGTCTCACTCTCTCTGTGCCTAAGGGTCTCAGTGTCTCTGTGGCTCAGTGTATCTGTGTCTCACTGTCTCTGTGGCGCAGTGTCTCCGTGTCTCTGTGCCTCAGTGTCTTAGTATCTCAAAGTCTCAGTGACTCGGTGTCACACTGTTTTCAGTGTTTCAGTGTCTCTGTGTCACAGTTTATCTGTGACACAGTATCTCAGAATCTCTGTGTCTATGTGTGTCAGTGTTTCAGTGTTTCAGTGTCTCAGTGCCTCAGTGTCTCAGAGTCTCAGTGTGTCTGTGTCTCTGTGGCTGAGTTTCTCTGTGCCTCAGTGTCTCTGTGTCTCAGTGCCTCAGTGTCTCTGTGTCTCAGTGTCTCTGTGTCTCAGTGTCTCAGTGTCTCAGAGTCTCGGTGTCTCAGAGTCTCTGTGCCTTGTTGCCTCAGTGTCTCAGTTTCTCTATGCCTCAGTCTATCAGACTCTCAGTGTCTCTGTGTCACAGTGTCTCAGAGTTTCAGTGTGTCTTTTTTTCTGTGTCTCAGTGTCTCTGTGTCTTAGAGTCTCAGTGTCTCAGTTTCTCTGTGCCTTAGTGACTCAGTTTCTCAGGGTATCTGCGTCTCAGAGTATCTTTGTCTCTGGTCTCAGTGTCTCTGCATTTCGGTGTCTCTGTGCCTCAGAGCCTCAGTGTCTCTGCGTCTCAGTGTCTCTGTGTCTCAGTGTCTCAGTGTTCAGTGTCTCAGTGTCTCAGAGTCTCAGAGTCTCAATCTCTCAGAGTCTCTGTGTCTTGGTGCCTCAGTGTCTCAGTTTCTCTGTGTCTGAGTGTCTCTGTGCCTCAATGTCACAGTGTCTCAGGGTCTCAGATTATCAGTGTCTCAGTGTATCATTGTCTCAGAGATTCAGTGTCTCTGTGTCTCTCTGTCTCAGTGTCTCTCTGTCCCAGTGACTCTGTGTCTCAGTGTCTAAGTGTCTCTGTGCCTCTGTGCCTCAGTGTCTCTGCATCTCTGTGCCTCATTGTCTCTCTGTCTCTGTGTTACTGTGTCTCAGTGTCTCAGAGACTCAGAGTCTCAATCTCTCAGAGTCTCTGTGTCTTGGTGCCTCAGTGTCTCAGTGTTTCACTGTCTCAGTGTCTCTGTGTCCCAGTGTCTCAGTGTCTCAGAGTTTCAGTGAGTCTATGTCTCTATGTTTCTGTGTCTCATAGTCTCTGTGTCTCAGTGTCTCAGAGTTTCAGTGTCTCTATGTCTCTGTGTCTCAGTATCTCTGTGTCTCTGTGCCTCAGTGTCTCAGTGTTTTTCCATCTCTGTGTCTCGGTATCTCAGAAAATCAGTGTCTCTTTGTCTCGGTGTCTGAGTTTCTCTGTGCCTCAGTGTCATAATGTCACAGTGTCTCTGTGTCTCACTGTCTCTGTGTCTCAGTGTCTCAGTGTATCAGTGTCTCAGAGATTCAGTGTCTATGTGTCTGAGTTTCTCTGTGCCTCTGTGTCTCAGAGTCTCACTGTTTCTGTGCCTCAGGGTCTCAGTGTCTCTGTGGCTCAGTGTCTCAGAGACTCACTCTCTCTGTGCCTAAGGGTCTCAGTGTCTCTGTGGCTCAGTGTCTCTGTGTCTCACTGTCTCTGTGGCTCAGTGTCTCCATGTCTCTTTGCCTAAGTGTCTTAGTATCTCAAAGTCTCAGTGACTCTGTGTCACACTGTTTTCAGAGTTTCAGTGTCTCTGTGTCTCAGTTTATCTGTGACACAGTATCTCAGAAGCTCTGTGTCTCAGTGTCTCAGTGTCTCAGTGCCTGAGTGTCTCAGAGTCTCAGTGTGTCTGTGTCTGAGTTTCTCTGTGTCTCAGTGTCTCTGTGTCTCAGTGCCTCAGTGTCTCTGTGTCTCAGTGTCTCAGAGTCTCAGTGTCTCGGTGTCTCTGTGTCTCAGTGTCTCAGTGATCCTCTATCTCTGCGCCTCAGTGTCTCTATGTCTCAGTGCCTCTGTGCCTCATTGTCACAGTGTCTCGGTGTCTCAGATTATCAGTGTCTCTCTGTCTCAATGTCTAAGTGTTTTTCTATCTCTGTGTCTCAGTGTCTCAGAAAAACAGTATCTCTTTGTCTCGGTGTCTGAGTTTCTCTGTGCCTCAGTGTCATAGTGTCACAGTGTCTCTGTGTCTCACTGTCTCAGTGTCTCAGTGTCTCAGTGTCTCAGTGTCTCTGTGTCTCAGTGCCTCAGTGTCTCTGTGTCTCAGTGTCTCTGTGTCTCAGTGTCTCTGTGTCTCAGTGTCACAAAGTCTTTGTGTACAGTGTCTCAGAGTCTCAGTGTGTCTGTGTCTCAGTGCCTTTGTGTCTCAGTGTCTCTGTGTCTCAGTGTATCAGCATCTCAGAGAATCAGTGTCTCTGTGTCTGAGTGTCTCTGTGCCTCAATGGCATAGTGTCTCAGTGTCTCAGTGTTTCTCTATCCTTGTGCCTCAGTGTCTCAGTGCCTAGAGTCTCAGTGTCTCTGTGTCTCAGTGTATCAGTGTCTCAGAGACTCAGTGTCTCTGTTTCTCTGTGTCTCAGTGTCTCAGTGTCTCACACTCTCAGTGTCTCAGTGTCTCAGAGTCTCAGTGTCTCTGTGTCTCAGTACCTCAGTGTCTCTGTGTCTCAGTGTCTCAGTGTCTCTGTGTCTCAGTGTCTCTGTGTCTCAGTGTCTCAGTGTCTCAGAGTCTCAGTGTCTCTGTGTCTCAGTGTCACAAAGTCTTTGTGTACAGTGTCTCAGAGTCTCAGTGTGTCTGTGTCTCTGTGTCTCAGTGTCTCAGAGTTTCAGTGCCTCTGCGTCTCAGTGTCTCAGTGTCTCTGTGCCTCAGTATCTCAAAGTCTCAGTGTCTCAGTTTTTCTGTGTCTCTGTGCCTCAGTGTCACAGTGTCTCTGTGCCTCAGTATATCAGACTCTCAGTGTCTCTGTGTCTCAGTGCCTCAGTGTCTCAGTCTCTCTGTGTCTCAAAGTCTTTGTATTCAGTGCCTCAGCGTCTCAGAGTCTCAGTGTCTCAGTGCTGTGTCTCAGTGTCACAGTGTCTCTGTGTCTCAGTGTATCAGTGTCTCAGAGTCTCACTCTCTCTGTGCCTAAGGGTCTCAGTGTCTCTGTGGCTCAGTGTATCTGTGTCTCACTGTCTCTGTGGCTCAGTCTCTCCGTGTCTCTGTGCCTCAGTGTCTTAGTATCTCAAAGTCTCAGTGACTCTGTGTCACACTGTTTTCAGTGTTTCAGTGTCTCTGTGTCACAGTTTATCTGTGACACAGTATCTCACAGTCTCTGTGTCTATGTGTCTCAGTGTTTCAGTGTTTCAGTGTCTCAGTGCCTCAGTGTCTCAGAGTCTCAGTGTGTCTGAGTCTCTGTGGCTGAGTTTCTCTGTGCCTCAGTGTCTCTGTGTCTCAGTGCCTCAGTGTCTCTGTGTCTCAGTGTCTCTGTGTCTCAGTGTCTCATTGTCTCAGTGTCTCTGTGCCTTGTTGCCTCAGTGTCTCAGTTTCTCTATGCCTCAGTCTATCAGACTCTCAGTGTCTCTGTGTCACAGTGTCTCAGAGTTTCAGTGTGTTTTTTTTTCCGTGTCTCAGTGTCTCTGTGTCTTAGAGTCTCAGTGTCTCTGTGTCTCAGTTTCTCTGTGCCTTAGTGACTCAGTTTCTCAGGGTATCTGCGTCTCAGAGTATCTTTGTCTCTGGTCTCAGTGTCTCTGCATTTCGGTGTCTCTGTGCCTCAGAGTCTCAGTGTCTCTGCGTCTCAGTGTTCAGTGTCTCAGTGTCTCAGAGTCTCAGAGTCTCAATCTCTCAGAGTCTCTGTGTCTTGGTGCCTCAGTGTCTCAGTTTCTCTGTGTCTGAGTGTCTCTGTGCCTCAATGTCACAGTGTCTCAGGGTCTCAGATTATCAGTGTCTCAGTGTATCAGTGTCTCAGAGATTCAGTGTCTCTGTGTCTCTCTGTCTCAGTGTCTCTGTGTCCCAGTGACTCTGTGTCTCAGTGTCTCAGTATCTCTGTGCCTCTGTGCCTCAGTGTCTCTGTAAATCTGTGCCTCATTGTCTCTGTGTCTCTGTGTTACTGTGTCTCAGTGTCTCAGAGACTCAGAGTCTCAATCTCTCAGAGTCTCTGTGTCTTGGTGCCTCAGTGTCTCAGTGTTTAACTGTCTCAGTGTCTCTGTGTCCCAGTGTCTCAGTGTCTCAGAGTTTCAGTGAGTCTATGTCTCTATGTTTCTGTGTCTCATAGTCTCTGTGTCTCAGTGTCTCAGAGTTTCAGTGTCTCTATGTCTCTGTGTCTCAGTATCTCTGTGTCTCTGTGCCTCAGTGTCTCAGTGTTTTTCTATCTCTGTGTCTCGGTACCTCAGAAAATCAGTGTCTCTTTGTCTCGGTGTCTGAGTTTCTCTGTGCCTCAGTGTCATAATGTCACAGTGTCTCTGTGTCTCACTGTCTCTGTGTCTCAGTGTCTCAGTGTATCAGTGTCTCAGAGATTCCGTGTAGCTGTGTCTGAGTTTCTCTGTGCCTCTGTGTCTCAGTGTCTCAGTGCCTCAGTGTCTCAGAGTCTCAGTGTGTCTGTGTCTGAGTTTCTCTGTGTCTCAGTGTCTCTGTGTCTCAGTGCCTCAGTGTCTCTGTGTCACAGTTTATCTGTGACACAGTATCTCAGAATCTCTGTGTCTATGTGTGTCATTGTTTCAGTGTTTCAGTGTCTCAGTGCCTCAGTGTCTCAGAGTCTCAGTGTGTCTGTGTCTCTGTGGCTGAGTTTCTCTGTGCCTCAGTGTCTCAGTGCCTCAGTGTCTCTGTGTCTCAGTGTCTCTGTGTCTCAGTGTCTCAGTGTCTCAGAGTCTCGGTGTCTCAGAGTCTCTGTGCCTTGTTGCCTCAGTGTCTCAGTTTCTCTATGCCTCAGTCTATCAGACTCTCAGTGTCTCTGTGTCACAGTGTCTCAGAGTTTCAGTGTGTCTTTTTTTCTGTGTCTCAGTGTCTCTGTGTCTTAGAGTCTCAGTGTCTCAGTTTCTCTGTGCCTTAGTGACTCAGTTTCTCAGGGTATCTGCGTCTCAGAGTATCTTTGTCTCTGGTCTCAGTGTCTCTGCATTTCGGTGTCTCTGTGCCTCAGAGCCTCAGTGTCTCTGCGTCTCAGTGTCTCTGTGTCTCAGTGTCTCAGTGTTCAGTGTCTCAGTGTCTCAGAGTCTCAGAGTCTCAATCTCTCAGAGTCTCTGTGTCTTGGTGCCTCAGTGTCTCAGTTTCTCTGTGTCTGAGTGTCTCTGTGCCTCAATGTCACAGTGTCTCAGGGTCTCAGATTATCAGTGTCTCAGTGTATCATTGTCTCAGAGATTCAGTGTCTCTGTGTCTCTCTGTCTCAGTGTCTCTCTGTCCCAGTGACTCTGTGTCTCAGTGTCTAAGTGTCTCTGTGCCTCTGTGCCTCAGTGTCTCTGCATCTCTGTGCCTCATTGTCTCTGTGTCTCTGTGTTACTGTGTCTCAGTGTCTCAGAGACTCAGAGTCTCAATCTCTCAGAGTCTCTGTGTCTTGGTGCCTCAGTGTCTCAGTGTTTCACTGTCTCAGTGTCTCTGTGTCCCAGTGTCTCAGTGTCTCAGAGTTTCAGTGAGTCTATGTCTCTATGTTTCTGTGTCTCATAGTCTCTGTGTCTCAGTGTCTCAGAGTTTCAGTGTCTCTATGTCTCTGTGTCTCAGTATCTCTGTGTCTCTGTGCCTCAGTGTCTCAGTGTTTTTCCATCTCTGTGTCTCGGTATCTCAGAAAATCAGTGTCTCTTTGTCTCGGTGTCTGAGTTTCTCTGTGCCTCAGTGTCATAATGTCACAGTGTCTCTGTGTCTCACTGTCTCTGTGTCTCAGTGTCTCAGTGTATCAGTGTCTCAGAGATTCAGTGTCTATGTGTCTGAGTTTCTCTGTTTCTGTGCCTCAGGGTCTCAGTGTCTCACTGTTTCTGTGCCTCAGGGTCTCAGTGTCTCAGTGGCTCAGTGTCTCTGTGTCTCACTGTCTCTGTGGCTCAGTGTCTCCATGTCTCTTTGCCTAAGTGTCTTAGTATCTCAAAGTCTCAGTGACTCTGTGTCACACTGTTTTCAGAGTTTCAGTGTCTCTGTGTCTCAGTTTATCTGTGACACAGTATCTCAGAAGCTCTGTGTCTCAGTGTCTCAGTGTCTCAGTGCCTGAGTGTCTCAGAGTCTCAGTGTGTCTGTGTCTGAGTTTCTCTGTGTCTCAGTGTCTCTGTGTCTCAGTGCCTCAGTGTCTCTGTGTCTCAGTGTCTCAGAGTCTCAGTGTCTCGGTGTCTCTGTGTCTCAGTGTCTCAGTGATCCTCTATCTCTGCGCCTCAGTGTCTCTATGTCTCAGTGCCTCTGTGCCTCATTGTCACAGTGTCTCGGTGTCTCAGATTATCAGTGTCTCTCTGTCTCAATGTCTAAGTGTTTTTCTATCTCTGTGTCTCAGTGTCTCAGAAAAACAGTATCTCTTTGTCTCGGTGTCTGAGTTTCTCTGTGCCTCAGTGTCATAGTGTCACAGTGTCTCTGTGTCTCACTGTCTCAGTGTCTCAGTGTCTCAGTGTCTCAGTGTCTCTGTGTCTCAGTGCCTCAGTGTCTCTGTGTCTCAGTGTCTCTGTGTCTCAGTGTCTCTGTGTCTCAGTGTCACAAAGTCTTTGTGTACAGTGTCTCAGAGTCTCAGTGTGTCTGTGTCTCAGTGCCTCTGTGTCTCAGTGTCTCTGTGTCTCAGTGTATCAGCATCTCAGAGAATCAGTGTCTCTGTGTCTGAGTGTCTCTGTGCCTCAATGGCATAGTGTCTCAGTGTCTCAGTGTTTCTCTATCCTTGTGCCTCAGTGTCTCAGTGCCTAGAGTCTCAGTGTCTCTGTGTCTCAGTGTATCAGTGTCTCAGAGACTCAGTGTCTCTGTTTCTCTGTGTCTCAGTGTCTCAGTGTCTCACACTCTCAGTGTCTCAGTGTCTCAGAGTCTCAGTGTCTCTGTGTCTCAGTACCTCAGTGTCTCTGTGTCTCAGTGTCTCAGTGTCTCTGTGTCTCAGTGTCTCTGTGTCTCAGTGTCTCAGTGTCTCAGAGTCTCAGTGTCTCTGTGTCTCAGTGTCACAAAGTCTTTGTGTACAGTGTCTCAGAGTCTCAGTGTGTCTGTGTCTCTGTGTCTCAGTGTCTCAGAGTTTCAGTGCCTCTGCGTCTCAGTGTCTCAGTGTCTCTGTGCCTCAGTATCTCAAAGTCTCAGTGTCTCAGTTTTTCTGTGTCTCTGTGCCTCAGTGTCACAGTGTCTCTGTGCCTCAGTATATCAGACTCTCAGTGTCTCTGTGTCTCAGTGCCTCAGTGTCTCAGTCTCTCTGTGTCTCAAAGTCTTTGTATTCAGTGCCTCAGCGTCTCAGAGTCTCAGTGTCTCAGTGCTGTGTCTCAGTGTCACAGTGTCTCTGTGTCTCAGTGTATCAGTGTCTCAGAGTCTCACTCTCTCTGTGCCTAAGGGTCTCAGTGTCTCTGTGGCTCAGTGTATCTGTGTCTCACTGTCTCTGTGGCTCAGTCTCTCCGTGTCTCTGTGCCTCAGTGTCTTAGTATCTCAAAGTCTCAGTGACTCTGTGTCACACTGTTTTCAGTGTTTCAGTGTCTCTGTGTCACAGTTTATCTGTGACACAGTATCTCACAGTCTCTGTGTCTATGTGTCTCAGTGTTTCAGTGTTTCAGTGTCTCAGTGCCTCAGTGTCTCAGAGTCTCAGTGTGTCTGAGTCTCTGTGGCTGAGTTTCTCTGTGCCTCAGTGTCTCTGTGTCTCAGTGCCTCAGTGTCTCTGTGTCTCAGTGTCTCTGTGTCTCAGTGTCTCATTGTCTCAGTGTCTCTGTGCCTTGTTGCCTCAGTGTCTCAGTTTCTCTATGCCTCAGTCTATCAGACTCTCAGTGTCTCTGTGTCACAGTGTCTCAGAGTTTCAGTGTGTTTTTTTTTCCGTGTCTCAGTGTCTCTGTGTCTTAGAGTCTCAGTGTCTCTGTGTCTCAGTTTCTCTGTGCCTTAGTGACTCAGTTTCTCAGGGTATCTGCGTCTCAGAGTATCTTTGTCTCTGGTCTCAGTGTCTCTGCATTTCGGTGTCTCTGTGCCTCAGAGTCTCAGTGTCTCTGCGTCTCAGTGTTCAGTGTCTCAGTGTCTCAGAGTCTCAGAGTCTCAATCTCTCAGAGTCTCTGTGTCTTGGTGCCTCAGTGTCTCAGTTTCTCTGTGTCTGAGTGTCTCTGTGCCTCAATGTCACAGTGTCTCAGGGTCTCAGATTATCAGTGTCTCAGTGTATCAGTGTCTCAGAGATTCAGTGTCTCTGTGTCTCTCTGTCTCAGTGTCTCTGTGTCCCAGTGACTCTGTGTCTCAGTGTCTCAGTATCTCTGTGCCTCTGTGCCTCAGTGTCTCTGTAAATCTGTGCCTCATTGTCTCTGTGTCTCTGTGTTACTGTGTCTCAGTGTCTCAGAGACTCAGAGTCTCAATCTCTCAGAGTCTCTGTGTCTTGGTGCCTCAGTGTCTCAGTGTTTAACTGTCTCAGTGTCTCTGTGTCCCAGTGTCTCAGTGTCTCAGAGTTTCAGTGAGTCTATGTCTCTATGTTTCTGTGTCTCATAGTCTCTGTGTCTCAGTGTCTCAGAGTTTCAGTGTCTCTATGTCTCTGTGTCTCAGTATCTCTGTGTCTCTGTGCCTCAGTGTCTCAGTGTTTTTCTATCTCTGTGTCTCGGTACCTCAGAAAATCAGTGTCTCTTTGTCTCGGTGTCTGAGTTTCTCTGTGCCTCAGTGTCATAATGTCACAGTGTCTCTGTGTCTCACTGTCTCTGTGTCTCAGTGTCTCAGTGTATCAGTGTCTCAGAGATTCCGTGTAGCTGTGTCTGAGTTTCTCTGTGCCTCTGTGTCTCAGTGTCTCAGTGCCTCAGTGTCTCAGAGTCTCAGTGTGTCTGTGTCTGAGTTTCTCTGTGTCTCAGTGTCTCTGTGTCTCAGTGCCTCAGTGTCTCTGTGTCACAGTTTATCTGTGACACAGTATCTCAGAATCTCTGTGTCTATGTGTGTCATTGTTTCAGTGTTTCAGTGTCTCAGTGCCTCAGTGTCTCAGAGTCTCAGTGTGTCTGTGTCTCTGTGGCTGAGTTTCTCTGTGCCTCAGTGTCTCAGTGCCTCAGTGTATCTGTGTCTCAGTGTCTCTGTGTCTCAGTGTCTCAGTGTCTCAGAGTCTCGGTGTCTCAGAGTCTCTGTGCCTTGTTGCCTCAGTGTCTCAGTTTCTCTATGCCTCAGTCTATCAGACTCTCAGTGTCTCTGTGTCACAGTGTCTCAGAGTTTCAGTGTGTCTTTTTTTCTGTGTCTCAGTGTCTCTGTGTCTTAGAGTCTCAGTGTCTCAGTTTCTCTGTGCCTTAGTGACTCAGTTTCTCAGGGTATCTGCGTCTCAGAGTATCTTTGTCTCTGGTCTCAGTGTCTCTGCATTTCGGTGTCTCTGTGCCTCAGAGCCTCAGTGTCTCTGCGTCTCAGTGTCTCTGTGTCTCAGTGTCTCAGTGTTCAGTGTCTCAGTGTCTCAGAGTCTCAGAGTCTCAATCTCTCAGAGTCTCTGTGTCTTGGTGCCTCAGTGTCTCAGTTTCTCTGTGTCTGAGTGTCTCTGTGCCTCAATGTCACAGTGTCTCAGGGTCTCAGATTATCAGTGTCTCAGTGTATCATTGTCTCAGAGATTCAGTGTCTCTGTGTCTCTCTGTCTCAGTGTCTCTCTGTCCCAGTGACTCTGTGTCTCAGTGTCTAAGTGTCTCTGTGCCTCTGTGCCTCAGTGTCTCTGCATCTCTGTGCCTCATTGTCTCTGTGTCTCTGTGTTACTGTGTCTCAGTGTCTCAGAGACTCAGAGTCTCAATCTCTCAGAGTCTCTGTGTCTTGGTGCCTCAGTGTCTCAGTGTTTCACTGTCTCAGTGTCTCTGTGTCCCAGTGTCTCAGTGTCTCAGAGTTTCAGTGAGTCTATGTCTCTATGTTTCTGTGTCTCATAGTCTCTGTGTCTCAGTGTCTCAGAGTTTCAGTGTCTCTATGTCTCTGTGTCTCAGTATCTCTGTGTCTCTGTGCCTCAGTGTCTCAGTGTTTTTCCATCTCTGTGTCTCGGTATCTCAGAAAATCAGTGTCTCTTTGTCTCGGTGTCTGAGTTTCTCTGTGCCTCAGTGTCATAATGTCACAGTGTCTCTGTGTCTCACTGTCTCTGTGTCTCAGTGTCTCAGTGTATCAGTGTCTCAGAGATTCAGTGTCTATGTGTCTGAGTTTCTCTGTTTCTGTGCCTCAGGGTCTCAGTGTCTCACTGTTTCTGTGCCTCAGGGTCTCAGTGTCTCAGTGGCTCAGTGTCTCTGTGTCTCACTGTCTCTGTGGCTCAGTGTCTCCATGTCTCTTTGCCTAAGTGTCTTAGTATCTCAAAGTCTCAGTGACTCTGTGTCACACTGTTTTCAGAGTTTCAGTGTCTCTGTGTCTCAGTTTATCTGTGACACAGTATCTCAGAAGCTCTGTGTCTCAGTGTCTCAGTGTCTCAGTGCCTGAGTGTCTCAGAGTCTCAGTGTGTCTGTGTCTGAGTTTCTCTGTGTCTCAGTGTCTCTGTGTCTCAGTGCCTCAGTGTCTCTGTGTCTCAGTGTCTCAGAGTCTCAGTGTCTCGGTGTCTCTGTGTCTCAGTGTCTCAGTGATCCTCTATCTCTGCGCCTCAGTGTCTCTATGTCTCAGTGCCTCTGTGCCTCATTGTCACAGTGTCTCGGTGTCTCAGATTATCAGTGTCTCTCTGTCTCAATGTCTAAGTGTTTTTCTATCTCTGTGTCTCAGTGTCTCAGAAAAACAGTATCTCTTTGTCTCGGTGTCTGAGTTTCTCTGTGCCTCAGTGTCATAGTGTCACAGTGTCTCTGTGTCTCACTGTCTCAGTGTCTCAGTGTCTCAGTGTCTCAGTGTCTCTGTGTCTCAGTGCCTCAGTGTCTCTGTGTCTCAGTGTCTCTGTGTCTCAGTGTCTCTGTGTCTCAGTGTCACAAAGTCTTTGTGTACAGTGTCTCAGAGTCTCAGTGTGTCTGTGTCTCAGTGCCTCTGTGTCTCAGTGTCTCTGTGTCTCAGTGTATCAGCATCTCAGAGAATCAGTGTCTCTGTGTCTGAGTGTCTCTGTGCCTCAATGGCATAGTGTCTCAGTGTCTCAGTGTTTCTCTATCCTTGTGCCTCAGTGTCTCAGTGCCTAGAGTCTCAGTGTCTCTGTGTCTCAGTGTATCAGTGTCTCAGAGACTCAGTGTCTCTGTTTCTCTGTGTCTCAGTGTCTCAGTGTCTCACACTCTCAGTGTCTCAGTGTCTCAGAGTCTCAGTGTCTCTGTGTCTCAGTACCTCAGTGTCTCTGTGTCTCAGTGTCTCAGTGTCTCTGTGTCTCAGTGTCTCTGTGTCTCAGTGTCTCAGTGTCTCAGAGTCTCAGTGTCTCTGTGTCTCAGTGTCACAAAGTCTTTGTGTACAGTGTCTCAGAGTCTCAGTGTGTCTGTGTCTCTGTGTCTCAGTGTCTCAGAGTTTCAGTGCCTCTGCGTCTCAGTGTCTCAGTGTCTCTGTGCCTCAGTATCTCAAAGTCTCAGTGTCTCAGTTTTTCTGTGTCTCTGTGCCTCAGTGTCACAGTGTCTCTGTGCCTCAGTATATCAGACTCTCAGTGTCTCTGTGTCTCAGTGCCTCAGTGTCTCAGTCTCTCTGTGTCTCAAAGTCTTTGTATTCAGTGCCTCAGCGTCTCAGAGTCTCAGTGTCTCAGTGCTGTGTCTCAGTGTCACAGTGTCTCTGTGTCTCAGTGTATCAGTGTCTCAGAGTCTCACTCTCTCTGTGCCTAAGGGTCTCAGTGTCTCTGTGGCTCAGTGTATCTGTGTCTCACTGTCTCTGTGGCTCAGTCTCTCCGTGTCTCTGTGCCTCAGTGTCTTAGTATCTCAAAGTCTCAGTGACTCTGTGTCACACTGTTTTCAGTGTTTCAGTGTCTCTGTGTCACAGTTTATCTGTGACACAGTATCTCACAGTCTCTGTGTCTATGTGTCTCAGTGTTTCAGTGTTTCAGTGTCTCAGTGCCTCAGTGTCTCAGAGTCTCAGTGTGTCTGAGTCTCTGTGGCTGAGTTTCTCTGTGCCTCAGTGTCTCTGTGTCTCAGTGCCTCAGTGTCTCTGTGTCTCAGTGTCTCTGTGTCTCAGTGTCTCATTGTCTCAGTGTCTCTGTGCCTTGTTGCCTCAGTGTCTCAGTTTCTCTATGCCTCAGTCTATCAGACTCTCAGTGTCTCTGTGTCACAGTGTCTCAGAGTTTCAGTGTGTCTTTTTTTCTGTGTCTCAGTGTCTCTGTGTCTTAGAGTCTCAGTGTCTCTGTGTCTCAGTTTCTCTGTGCCTTAGTGACTCAGTTTCTCAGGGTATCTGCGTCTCAGAGTATCTTTGTCTCTGGTCTCAGTGTCTCTGCATTTCGGTGTCTCTGTGCCTCAGAGTCTCAGTGTCTCTGCGTCTCAGTGTCTCTGTGTCTCAGTGTCTCAGTGTCTCAGTGTTCAGTGTCTCAGTGTCTCAGAGTCTCAGAGTCTCAATCTCTCAGAGTCTCTGTGTCTTGGTGCCTCAGTGTCTCAGTTTCTCTGTGTCTGAGTGTCTCTGTGCCTCAATGTCACAGTGTCTCAGGGTCTCAGATTATCAGTGTCTCAGTGTATCAGTGTCTCAGAGATTCAGTGTCTCTGTGTCTCTCTGTCTCAGTGTCTCTGTGTCCCAGTGACTCTGTGTCTCAGTGTCTCAGTATCTCTGTGCCTCTGTGCCTCAGTGTCTCTGTATCTCTGTGCCTCATTGTCTCTGTGTCTCTGTGTTACTGTGTCTCAGTGTCTCAGAGACTCAGAGTCTCAATCTCTCAGAGTCTCTGTGTCTTGGTGCCTCAGTGTCTCAGTGTTTAACTGTCTCAGTGTCTCTGTGTCCCAGTGTCTCAGTGTCTCAGAGTTTCAGTGAGTCTATGTCTCTATGTTTCTGTGTCTCATAGTCTCTGTGTCTCAGTGTCTCAGAGTTTCAGTGTCTCTATGTCTCTGTGTCTCAGTATCTCTGTGTCTCTGTGCCTCAGTGTCTCAGCGTTTTTCTATCTCTGTGTCTCGGTACCTCAGAAAATCAGTGTCTCTTTGTCTCGGTGTCTGAGTTTCTCTGTGCCTCAGTGTCATAATGTCACAGTGTCTCTGTGTCTCACTGTCTCTGTGTCTCAGTGTCTCAGTGTCTCAGTGTATCAGTGTCTCAGAGATTCCGTGTAGCTGTGTCTGAGTTTCTCTGTGCCTCTGTGTCTCAGTGTCTCAGTGCCTCAGTGTCTCAGAGTCTCAGTGTGTCTGTGTCTGAGTTTCTCTGTGTCTCAGTGTCTCTGTGTCTCAGTGCCTCAGTGTCTCAGTGTCTCTGTGCCTCAGTATCTCAAAGTCTCAGTGTCTCAGTTTTTCTGTGTCTCTGTGCCTCAGTGTCACAGTGTCTCTGTGCCTCAGTATATCAGACTCTCAGTGTCTCTGTGTCTCAGTCTCTCTGTGTCTCAAAGTCTTTGTATTCAGTGCCTCAGCGTCTCAGAGTCTCAGTGCTGTGTCTCAGTGTCACAGTGTCTCAGTGTCTCTGTGTCTCAGTGTATCAGTGTCTCAGAGTCTCACTCTCTCTGTGCCTAAGGGTCTCAGTGTCTCTGTGGCTCAGTGTATCTGTGTCTCACTGTCTCTGTGGCTCAGTGTCTCCGTGTCTCTGTGCCTCAGTGTCTTAGTATCTCAAAGTCTCAGTGACTCTGTGTCACACTGTTTTCAGTGTTTCAGTGTCTCTGTGTCACAGTTTATCTGTGACACAGTATCTCACAGTCTCTGTGTCTATGTGTGTCAGTGTTTCAGTGTTTCAGTGTCTCAGTGCCTCAGTGTCTCACAGTCTCAGTGTGTCTGTGTCTCTGTGGCTGAGTTTCTCTGTGCCTCAGTGTCTCTGTGTCTCAGTGCCTCAGTGTCTCTGTGTCTCAGTGTCTCAGTGTCTCAGAGTCTCGGTGTCTCAGAGTCTCTGTGTCTTGTTGCCTCAGTGTCTCAGTTTCTCTATGCCTCAGTCTATCAGACTCTCAGTGTCTCTGTGTCACAGTGTCTCAGAGTTTCAGTGTGTCTTTTTTTCTGTGTCTCAGTGTCTCTGTGTCTCAGTTTCTCTGTGCCTTAGTGACTCAGTTTCTCAGGGTAACTGCGTCTCAGAGTATCTTTGTCTCTGGTCTCAGTGTCTCTGCATTTCGGTGTCTCTGTGCCTCAGAGTCTCAGTGTCTCTGCGTCTCAGTGTCTCTGTGTCTCAGTGTCTCAGTGTCTCAGTGTTCAGTGTCTCAGTGTCTCAGAGTCTCAGAGTCTCAATCTCTCAGAGTCTCTGTGTCTTGGTGCCTCAGTGTCTCAGTTTCTCTGTGTCTGAGTGTCTCTGTGCCTCAATGTCACAGTGTCTCAGGGTCTCAGATTATCAGTATCTTAGTGTATCAGTGTCTCTGTGCCTCTGTGCCTCAGTGTCTCTGTATCTCTGTGCCTCATTGTCTCTGTGCCTCTGTGTCTCTGTGTTACTGTGTCCCAGTGTCTCAGAGACTCAGAGTCTCAATCTCTCAGAGTCTCTGTGTCTTGGTACCTCAGTGTCTCACTTTCTCAGTGTCTCTGTGTCCCAGTGTCTCAGTGTCTCAGAGTTTCAGTGAGTCTATGTCTCTATGTTTCTGTGTCTCATAGTCTCTGTGTCTCAGTGTCTCAGAGTTTCAGTGTCTCTATGTCTCTGTGTCTCAGTATCTCTGTGTCTCTGTGCCTCAGTGTCTCAGTGTTTTTCTATCTCTGTGTCTCAGTATCTCAGAAAATCAGTGTCTCTTTGTCTCGGTGTCTGAGTTTCTCTGTGCCTCAGTGTCATAGTGTCACAGTGTCTCTGTGTCTCACTGTCTCAGAGTCTCAGTGTCTCTGTGTCTCAGTGCCTCAGTGTCTCTGTGCCTCAATGGCATAGTGTCTCAGTGTTTCTCTATCCTTGTGCCTCAGTGTCTCAGTGTCTAGAGTCTCAGTGTCTCTGTGTCTCAGTGTATCAGTGTCTCAGAGACTCAGTGTCTCTGTTTCTCTGTGTCTCAGTGTCTCTGTGCCTAAGTGTCACAGTGTCTCAGTGTCTCACACTCTCAGTGTCTCAGTGTCTCAGAGTCTCAGTGTCTCTGTGTCTCAGTGTCACAAAGTCTTTGTGCACAGTGTCTCAGAGTCTCAGTGTGTCTGTGTCTCAGTGTCTCTGTGTCTCAGTGTCTCAGTGTCTCTGTGTCTCAGTGTATCAGCATCTCAGAGAATCAGTGTCTCTGTGTCTGAGTGTCTCTGTGCCTCAATGGCATAGTGTCTCAGTGTCTCTGTGTCTCAGTGTCTCAGTGTTTCTCTATCTCTGTGCCTCAGTGTCTCAGTGTCTAGAGTCTCAATGTATCAGTGTCTCAGAGTCTCAGTGTCTCTGTGTCTCAGTGTCTCAGAGTCTCAGTGTGTCTGTGTCTCAGTGTATCAGCATCTCAGAGAATCAGTGTCTCTGTGTCTGAGTGTCTCTGTGCCTCAATGGCATAGTGTCTCAGTGTTTCTCTATCCTTGTGCCTCAGTGTCTCAGTGTCTAGAGTCTCAGTGTCTCTGTGTCTCAGTGTATCAGTGTCTCAGAGACTCAGTGTTTCTGTTTCTCTGTGTCTCAGTGTCTCTGTGCCTAAGTGTCACAGTGTCTCAGTGTCTCACACTCTCAGTGTCTCAGTGTCTCAGAGTCTCAGTGTCTCTGTGTCTCAGTGTCACAAAGTCTTTGTGTAAAGTGTCTCAGAGTCTCAGTGTGTCTGTGTCTCAGTGTCTCTGTGTCTCAGTGTCTCAGTGTCTCTGTGTCTCAGTGTATCAGCATCTCAGAGAATCAGTGTCTCTGTGTCTGAGTGTCTCTGTGCCTCAATGGCATAGTGTCTCAGTGTCTCTGTGTCTCAGTGTCTCAGTGTTTCTCTATCTCTGTGCCTCAGTGTCTCAGTGTCTAGAGTCTCAATGTATCAGTGTCTCAGAGACTCAGTGTCTCTGTGTCTCAGTATCTCTGTGTCTCATTGTCTCTGTGCCTCAGTGTCTCAGTGTCTCAGTGTCTCAGTGTCTCAGTGTTTCTGTGTCTCAGAGTCTCAGTGTTTCTGTGTCTCAGTGTCTCAAAATTTTGTGTCTCAGTGTCTCTGTGTCTCAGTATCTCAGAGTCTCAGTGTCTCCGTGTCCCATTGTCTCAGTGTCTCAGAGTCTCAGTGTCTCAGTCTCTCTGTGTTTAAGTGTCTCAGTGTTTCTGTGTCTAAGTGTCTCTGAGTCACAGTGTCTCAGTGTCTCTGTGTCACAGTGTCCCTGTGCCTCAGTGTCTCTGTGTCTCAGTGTCTCAGAGTCTCTGTGTCTCTATATCTCAGTGACTGTGTCTCAGTTTATCAGTGTCTCAGAGACTCAGTTTCTCAGTGTCGCTCTGTCTGAGTGTCTCTGTGCCTCAGAGTCTCAGTGTCTCTGTGTCTCAAAGTTTTGCGTCTCAGTGTCTCAGAGTTTCAGTGTCCCAGTGTCTCTGTGTCTCAGTGTCTCAGGTCTCAGAGTCTCAGTGTATCTGTCTCTGTGTCTCAGTTTATCAGTGTCTCAGAGACTCAGTGTCTCTCTGTCTGAGTGTCTCTGTGCCTCAGTGTCACAGTGTCTCAGTGTCTCAAATTTTCAGTGTCTCAGTGTCTTAGAGTCTCAGTGAATCTGTGTCTCAGTATCACTGTGCCTCAGTGTCTCAGATTCTCTGAGTCTCAATGTCACAGTGTCTCTGTGTCGCAGTGTCTCTGTGCCTCATTGTCTCTGTGTCTCAGTGTCTCTTTGTCCCATTGTCTCTGTGTCTCAGTTTATGAGTGTCTCAGAGACTCAGTTTCTCAGTGTCTCTCTGTCTGAGTGTCTCTGTGCCTCAGAGCCTCTGTGTCTCAGTGTCTTTGTGTCTCAAAGTTTTGCGTCTCAGTGTCTCAGTGTCTCTGTGCCTCAGTATCTCAAAGTCTCAGTGTCTCAGTTTTTCTATGTCTCTGTGCCTCAGTGTCACAGTGTCTCTGTGCCTCAGTATATCAGACTCTCAGTGTCTCTGTGTCTCAAAGTCTTTGTATTCAGTGCCTCAGCGTCTCAGAGTCTCAGTGTCTCAGTGCTGTGTCTCAGTGTCACAGTGTCTCTGTGTCTCAGTGTATCAGTGACTCAGAGTCTCACTCTCTCTGTGCCTAAGGGTCTCAGTGTCTCTGTGGCTCAGTGTATCTGTGTCTCACTGTCTCTGTGGCTCAGTGTCTCCGTGTCTCTGTGCCTCAGTGTCTTAGTATCTCAAAGTCTCAGTGACTCTGTGTCACACTGTTTTCAGTGTTTCAGTGTCTCTGTGTCACAGTTTATCTGTGACACAGTATCTCAGAATCTCTGTGTCTATGTGTGTCAGTGTTTCAGTGTTTCAGTGTCTCAGTGCCTCAGTGTCTCAGAGTCTCAGTGTGTCTGTGTCTCTGTGGCTGAGTTTCTCTGTGCCTCAGTGTCTCTGTGTCTCAGTGCCTCAGTGTCTCTGTGTCTCAGTGTCTCTGTGTCTCAGTGTCTCAGTGTCTCAGAGTCTCGGTGTCTCAGAGTCTCTGTGCCTTGTTGCCTCAGTGTCTCAGTTTCTCTATGCCTCAGTCTATCAGACTCTCAGTGTCTCTGTGTCACAGTGTCTCAGAGTTTCAGTGTGTCTTTTTTTCTGTGTCTCAGTGTCTCTGTGTCTTAGAGTCTCAGTGTCTCAGTTTCTCTGTGCCTTAGTGACTCAGTTTCTCAGGGTATCTGCGTCTCAGAGTATCTTTGTCTCTGGTCTCAGTGTCTCTGCATTTCGGTGTCTCTGTGCCTCAGAGCCTCAGTGTCTCTGCGTCTCAGTGTCTCTGTGTCTCAGTGTCTCAGTGTCTCAGTGTTCAGTGTCTCAGTGTCTCAGAGTCTCAGAGTCTCAATCTCTCAGAGTCTCTGTGTCTTGGTGCCTCAGTGTCTCAGTTTCTCTGTGTCTGAGTGTCTCTGTGCCTCAATGTCACAGTGTCTCAGGGTCTCAGATTATCAGTGTCTCAGTGTATCATTGTCTCAGAGATTCAGTGTCTCTGTGTCTCTCTGTCTCAGTGTCTCTCTGTCCCAGTGACTCTGTGTCTCAGTGTCTAAGTGTCTCTGTGCCTCTGTGCCTCAGTGTCTCTGCATCTCTGTGCCTCATTGTCTCTCTGTCTCTGTGTTACTGTGTCTCAGTGTCTCAGAGACTCAGAGTCTCAATCTCTCAGAGTCTCTGTGTCTTGGTGCCTCAGTGTCTCAGTGTTTCACTGTCTCAGTGTCTCTGTGTCCCAGTGTCTCAGTGTCTCAGAGTTTCAGTGAGTCTATGTCTCTATGTTTCTGTGTCTCATAGTCTCTGTGTCTCAGTGTCTCAGAGTTTCAGTGTCTCTATGTCTCTGTGTCTCAGTATCTCTGTGTCTCTGTGCCTCAGTGTCTCAGTGTTTTTCCATCTCTGTGTCTCGGTATCTCAGAAAATCAGTGTCTCTTTGTCTCGGTGTCTGAGTTTCTCTGTGCCTCAGTGTCATAATGTCACAGTGTCTCTGTGTCTCACTGTCTCTGTGTCTCAGTGTCTCAGTGTATCAGTGTCTCAGAGATTCAGTGTCTATGTGTCTGAGTTTCTCTGTGCCTCTGTGTCTCAGAGTCTCACTGTTTCTGTGCCTCAGGGTCTCAGTGTCTCAGTGGCTCAGTGTCTCTGTGTCTCACTGTCTCTGTGGCTCAGTGTCTCCATGTCTCTTTGCCTAAGTGTCTTAGTATCTCAAAGTCTCAGTGACTCTGTGTCACACTGTTTTCAGAGTTTCAGTGTCTCTGTGTCTCAGTTTATCTGTGACACAGTATCTCAGAAGCTCTGTGTCTCAGTGTCTCAGTGTCTCAGTGCCTGAGTGTCTCAGAGTCTCAGTGTGTCTGTGTCTGAGTTTCTCTGTGTCTCAGTGTCTCTGTGTCTCAGTGCCTCAGTGTCTCTGTGTCTCAGTGTCTCAGAGTCTCAGTGTCTCGGTGTCTCTGTGTCTCAGTGTCTCAGTGATCCTCTATCTCTGCGCCTCAGTGTCTCTATGTCTCAGTGCCTCTGTGCCTCATTGTCACAGTGTCTCGGTGTCTCAGATTATCAGTGTCTCTCTGTCTCAATGTCTAAGTGTTTTTCTATCTCTGTGTCTCAGTGTCTCAGAAAAACAGTATCTCTTTGTCTCGGTGTCTGAGTTTCTCTGTGCCTCAGTGTCATAGTGTCACAGTGTCTCTGTGTCTCACTGTCTCAGTGTCTCAGTGTCTCAGTGTCTCAGTGTCTCTGTGTCTCAGTGCCTCAGTGTCTCTGTGTCTCAGTGTCTCTGTGTCTCAGTGTCTCTGTGTCTCAGTGTCACAAAGTCTTTGTGTACAGTGTCTCAGAGTCTCAGTGTGTCTGTGTCTCAGTGCCTCTGTGTCTCAGTGTCTCTGTGTCTCAGTGTATCAGCATCTCAGAGAATCAGTGTCTCTGTGTCTGAGTGTCTCTGTGCCTCAATGGCATAGTGTCTCAGTGTCTCAGTGTTTCTCTATCCTTGTGCCTCAGTGTCTCAGTGCCTAGAGTCTCAGTGTCTCTGTGTCTCAGTGTATCAGTGTCTCAGAGACTCAGTGTCTCTGTTTCTCTGTGTCTCAGTGTCTCAGTGTCTCACACTCTCAGTGTCTCAGTGTCTCAGAGTCTCAGTGTCTCTGTGTCTCAGTACCTCAGTGTCTCTGTGTCTCAGTGTCTCAGTGTCTCTGTGTCTCAGTGTCTCTGTGTCTCAGTGTCTCAGTGTCTCAGAGTCTCAGTGTCTCTGTGTCTCAGTGTCACAAAGTCTTTGTGTACAGTGTCTCAGAGTCTCAGTGTGTCTGTGTCTCTGTGTCTCAGTGTCTCAGAGTTTCAGTGCCTCTGCGTCTCAGTGTCTCAGTGTCTCTGTGCCTCAGTATCTCAAAGTCTCAGTGTCTCAGTTTTTCTGTGTCTCTGTGCCTCAGTGTCACAGTGTCTCTGTGCCTCAGTATATCAGACTCTCAGTGTCTCTGTGTCTCAGTGCCTCAGTGTCTCAGTCTCTCTGTGTCTCAAAGTCTTTGTATTCAGTGCCTCAGCGTCTCAGAGTCTCAGTGTCTCAGTGCTGTGTCTCAGTGTCACAGTGTCTCTGTGTCTCAGTGTATCAGTGTCTCAGAGTCTCACTCTCTCTGTGCCTAAGGGTCTCAGTGTCTCTGTGGCTCAGTGTATCTGTGTCTCACTGTCTCTGTGGCTCAGTCTCTCCGTGTCTCTGTGCCTCAGTGTCTTAGTATCTCAAAGTCTCAGTGACTCTGTGTCACACTGTTTTCAGTGTTTCAGTGTCTCTGTGTCACAGTTTATCTGTGACACAGTATCTCACAGTCTCTGTGTCTATGTGTCTCAGTGTTTCAGTGTTTCAGTGTCCCAGTGACTCTGTGTCTCAGTGTCTCAGTATCTCTGTGCCTCTGTGCCTCAGTGTCTCTGTATCTCTGTGCCTCATTGTCTCTGTGTCTCTGTGTTACTGTGTCTCAGTGTCTCAGAGACTCAGAGTCTCAATCTCTCAGAGTCTCTGTGTCTTGGTGCCTCAGTGTCTCAGTGTTTCACTGTCTCAGTGTCTCTGTGTCCCAGTGTCTCAGTGTCTCAGAGTTTCAGTGAGTCTATGTCTCTATGTTTCTGTGTCTCATAGTCTCTGTGTCTCAGTGTCTCACAGTCTCTGTGTCTCTATGTCTCTGTGTCTCAGTATCTCTGTGTCTCTGTGCCTCAGTGTCTCAGTGTTTTTCTATCTCTGTGTCTCGGTACCTCAGAAAATCAGTGTCTCTTTGTCTCGGTGTCTGAGTTTCTCTGTGCCTCAGTGTCATAATGTCACAGTGTCTCTGTGTCTCACTGTCTCTGTGTCTCAGTGTCTCAGTGTATCAGTGTCTCAGAGATTCCGTGTAGCTGTGTCTGAGTTTCTCTGTGCCTCTGTGTCTCAGTGTCTCAGTGCCTCAGTGTCTCAGAGTCTCAGTGTGTCTGTGTCTGAGTTTCTCTGTGTCTCAGTGTCTCTGTGTCTCAGTGCCTCAGTGTCTCTGTGTCTCAGTGTCTCAGAGTCTCAGTGTCTCGGTGTCTCTGTGTCTCAGTGTCTCAGTGATCCTCTATCTCTGCGCCTCAGTGTCTCTATGTCTCAGTGCCTCTGTGCCTCATTGTCACAGTGTCTCGGTGTCTCAGATTATCAGTGTCTCTCTGTCTCAGTGTCTAAGTGTTTTTCTATCTCTGTGTCTCAGTGTCTCAGAAAATCAGTATCTCTTTGTCTCGGTGTCTGTGTTTCTCTGTGCCTCAGTGTCATAGTGTCACAGTGTCTCTGTGTCTCACTGTCTCAGTGTCTCAGTGTCTCAGAGTCTCAGTGTCTTAGTGTCTCAGTGCCTCAGTGTCTCTGTGTCTCAGTCTCTCTGTGTCTCAGTGTCTCTGTGTCTCCTTGTCACAAAGTCTTTGTGTACAGTGTCTCAGAGTCTCAGTGTGTCTGTGTCTCAGTGCCTCTGTGTCTTAGTGTCTCTGTGTCTCTGTGTCTCAGTGTATCAGCATCTCAGAGAATCAGTGTCTCTGTGTCTGAGTGTCTCTGTGCCTCAATGGCATAGTGTCTCAGTGTCTCAGTGTTTCTCTATCCTTGTGCCTCAGTGTCTCAGTGCCTAGAGTCTCCGTGTCTCTGTGTCTCAGTGTATCAGTGTCTCAGAGACTCAGTGTCTCTGTTTCTCTGTGTCTCAGTGTCTCTGTGTCTTAGAGTCTCAGTGTCTCTGTATCTCAGTTTCTCTGTGCCTTAGTAACTCAGTTTCTCAGGGTATCTGCGTCTCAGAGTATCTTTGTCTCTGGTCTCAGTGTCTCTGCATTTCGGTGTCTCTGTGCCTCAGAGTCTCAGTGTCTCTGCGTCTCAGTGTCTCTGTGTCTCAGTGTCTCAGTGTCTCAGTGTTCAGTGTCTCAGTGTCTCAGAGTCTCAGAGTCTCAATCTCTCAGAGTCTCCGTGTCTTGGTGCCTCAGTGTCTCAGTTTCTCTGTGTCTGAGTGTCTCTGTGCCTCAATGTCACAGTGTCTCAGGGTCTCAGATTATCAGTGTCTCAGTGTATCAGTGTCTCAGAGATTCAGTGTCTCTGTGTCTCTCTGTCTCAGTGTCTCTGTGTCCCAGTGACTCTGTGTCTCAGTGTCTAAGTGTCTCTGTGCCTCTGTGCCTAAGTGTCTCTGTATCTCTGTGCCTCATTGTCTCTGTGTCTCTGTGTTACTGTGTCTCAGTGTCTCAGAGACTCAGAGTCTCAATCTCTCAGAGTCTCTGTGTCTTGGTGCCTCAGTGTCTCACTGTCTCAGTGTCTCTGTGTCCCAGTGTCTCAGTGTCTCAGAGTTTCAGTGAGTCTATGTCTCTATGTTTCTGTGTCTCATAGTCTCTGTGTCTCAGTTTCTCAGAGTTTCAGTGTCTCTATGTCTCTGTGTCTCAGTATCTCTGTGTCTCTGTGCCTCAGTGTCTCAGTATTTTTCTATCTCTGTGTCTCAGTATCTCAGAAAATCAGTGTCTCTTTGTCTCGGTGTCTGAGTTTCTCTGTGCCTCAGTGTCATAATGTCACAGTGTCTCTGTGTCTCACTGTCTCTGTGTCTCAGTGTCTCAGTGTATCAGTGTCTCAGAGATTCAGTGTCTCTGTGTCTGAGTTTCTCTGTGCCTCAGTGTCTCAGAGTCTCACTGTTTCTGTGCCTCAGGGTCTCAGTGTCTCAGTGGCTCAGTGTCTCTGTGTCTCACTGTCTCTGTGGCTCAGTGTCTCCGTGTCTCTTTGCCTAAGTGTCTTAGTATCTCAAAGTCTCAGTGACTCTGTGTCACACTGTTTTCAGAGTTTCAGTGGCTCTGTGTCTCAGTTTATCTGTGACACAGTATCTCAGAATCTGTGTCTCTGTGTCTCAGTGGCTCAGTGTCTCAGAGTCTCAGTGTGTCTATGCCTCATTGTCACAGTGTCTCGGTGTCTCAGATTATCAGTGTCTCTCTGTCTCAGTGTCTAAGTGTTTTTCTATCTCTGTGTCTCAGTGTCTCAGAAAATCAGTATCTCTTTGTCTCGGTGTCTGAGTTTCTCTGTGCCTCAGTGTCATAGTGTCACAGTGTCTCTGTGTCTCACTGTCTCAGTGTCTCAGTGTCTCAGAGTCTCAGTGTCTCTGTGTCTCAGTGCCTCAGTGTCTCAGTGTCTCAGTGTCTCTGTGTCTCAGTGTATCAGTGTCTCAGAGTCTCAGTGTCTCTGTGTCTCAGTGCCTCAGTGTCTCAGTGTCTCAGTGTCTCTGTGTCTCAGTGTATCAGTGTCTCAGAGTCTCAGTGTCTCTGTGTCTCAGTGTCACAAAGTCTTTGTGTACAGTGTCTCAGAGTCTCAGTGTGTCTGTGTCTCAGTGCCTCTGTGTCTCAGTGTCTCTGTGTCTCAGTGTATCAGCATCTCAGAGAATCTGTGTCTCTGTGTCTGAGTGTCTCTGTGCCTCAATGGCATAGTGTCTCAGTGTCTCAGTGACTCAGTGTCTCAGTGTTTCTCTATCCTTGTGCCTCAGTGTCTCAGTGTCTAGAGTCTCAGTGTCTCTGTGTCTCAGTGTATCAGTGTCTCAGAGACTCAGTGTCTAAGTTTCTCTGTGTCTCAGTGTCTCTGTGCCTAAGTGTCACAGTGTCTCAGTGTCTCACACTCTCAGTGTCTCAGTGTCTCAGCGTCTCTGTGTCTCAGTGTCTCAGTGTCTCAGTGTCTCAGAGTCTCAGTGTCTCTGTGTCTCAGTGTCACAAAGTCTTTGTGTACAGTGTCTCAGAGTCTCAGTGTGTCTGTGTCTCAGTGTGTCTGTGTCTCAGTGTCTCAGAGTTTCAGTGCCTCTGTGTCTCAGTGTCTCAGTGTCTCAGTGTATCAGCATCTCAGAGAATCAGTGTCTCTGTGTCTGAGTGTCTCTGTGTCTCAATGTCATAGTGTCTCAGTGTCTCTGTGTCTCAGTGTCTCAGTGTTTCTCTATCTCTGTGCCTCATTGTCTCAGTGTCTAGAGTCTCAATGTATCAGTGTCTCAGAGACTCAGTGTCTCTGTGTCTCAGTATCTCTGTGTCTCAGTGTCTCTGTGTCTCAGTGTCACAACATTTTGTGTCTCAGTGTCTCTGTGTCTCAGTATCTCAGAGTCTCAGTGTCTCCGTGTCCCATTGTCTCAGTGTCTCAGAGTCTCAGTGTCTCAGGCTCTCTGTGTTTAAGTGTCTCAGTGTTTCTGTGTCTAAGTGTCTCTGAGTCACAGTGTCTCAGTATCTCTGTGTCTCAGTGTCTCTGTGCCTCAGTGTGTCTGTGTCTCTATATCTCAGTGCCTCTGTGTCTCAGTTTATCAGTGTCTCAGAGACTCAGTTTCTCAGTGTCGCTCTGTCTGAGTGTCTCTGTGCCTCAGAGTCTCAATGTCTCTGTGTCTCAAAATTTTGCGTCTCAGTGTCTCAGAGTTTCAGTGTCCCAGTGTCTCTGTGTCTCAGTGTCTCAGGTCTCAGAGTCTCAGTGTATCTGTCTCTGTGTCTCAGTTTATCAGTGTCTCAGAGACTCAGTGTCTCTCTGTCTGAGTGTCTCTCTGTCTGAGTGTCTCTGTGCCTCAGTGTCACAGTGTCTCAGTGTCTCAGAGACTCAGTGTCTCAGTGTCTCAGAGTCTCAGTGAATCTGTGTCTCAGTATCATTGTGCCTCAGTGTCTCAGATTCTCTGAGTCTCAATGTCACAGTGTCTCTGTGTCGCAGTGTCTCTGTGCCTCATTGTCTCTGTGTCTCAGTGTCTCTGTGTCCCAGTGTCTCTGTGTCTCAGTTTATGAGTGTCTCAGAGACTCAGATTCTCAGTGTCATTCAGTCTGAGTGTCTTTGTGCCTCAGAGCCTCTGTGTCTCAGTGTCTCAGTGTCTTTGTGTCTCAGTCTCACAGAGAATCAGTGCCTAGGTGTCTCTCTGTCTGAGTGTCTCTATGCCTCAGTGTCTCAGTGTCTCAGAGTCTCAGTGTCTCAGAGTCTCAGTGTCTCAGAGTCTCTGTGTCTTGTTGCCTCAGTGTCTCAGTTTCTCTATGCCTCAGTCTATCAGACTCTCAGTGTCTCTGTGTCACAGTGTCTCAGAGTATCAGTGTGTTTTTTTTTCTGTGTCTCAGTGTTTCTGTGTCTTAGAGTCTCAGTGTCTCTGTGTCTCAGTGTCTCAATGTCTCTGTGTCCCAGTTTCTCTGTGCCTTAGTGACTCAGTTTCTCAGGGTATCTGCGTCTCAGAGTATCTTTGTCTCTGGTCTCAGTGTCTCTGCATTTCGGTGTCTCTGTGCCTCAGAGTCTCAGTGTCTCTGCGTCTCAGTGTCTCTGTGTCTCAGTGTCTCAGTGTCCCTGTGTCTCAGTGTCTCAGAGACTCAGTGTCTCTGTGTCTGAGTTTCTCTGTGCCTCATTGTCTCAGAGTCTCACTTTTTCTGTGCCTCAGGGTCTCAGTGTCTCTGTGGCTCAGTGTCCCTGTGTCTCACTGTCTCTGTGGCTCAGTGTCTCCGTGTCTCTGTGCCTCAGTGTCTTAGTATCTCAAAGTCTCAGTGACTCTGTGTCACACTGTTTTCAGAATTTCAGTGTCTCTGTGTCTCAGTTTATCTGTGACACAGTATCTCAGAGTCTCTGTGTCTCTGTGTCTCAGTGTCTCAGTGCCTCAGTGTCTCAGAGTCTCAGTGTGTCTGTGTCTCTGTGTCTGAGTTTCTCTGTGCCTCAGTGTCTCTGTGTCTCAGTGCCTCAGTGTCTCTGTGTCTCAGAGTCTCTGTGTCTCTGTATATCAGTGTGTCAGAGATTCAGTATCTCTTTTTCTCTGTGTCTGAGTATCTCTGTGCCTCAGTGTCACAATGTATCAGAGTCTCAGAGTCTCAAAGTCTCAGTATCTCAAAGTCTCAGGGTCTCAGTGACTCTGTGTCAGAGTGTCTCTGAGTCTCAGTGTCTCAGTTTTTCTGTGTCTCTGAGCCTCAGTGTCAGTGTCTCTATGCCTCAGTCTATCAGACTCTCAGTGTCTCTGTGTCTCAGTGTCTCTGTTTTTCTGTGTCTCAGTGTTTCAGTGTCTCTGAGTCTCAGTGTCTCTGTTTTTCTGTGTCTCAGAGTCTCAGTGTCTCAGTGTCTTAGAGTCTCAGTGCCTCAGTGTCTCTGTGTCTCAGAGTCTCAGTTTCTCAGTGTCACAGTGTCTCTGTGTCTCAGTGTATCAGTGTGTCAGAGACTCAGTGTCCCTTTGTCTTGTGTCTGAGTGTCTCTGTGTCTCAGTGTCTCAAATTCTTTGTGTCTCATTTTTCTCAGTGTTTCAGACTCTGTGACTCTGTGTCCAAGTGTCTCTGTGTCTCAGAATCTTTGTGTCTTTGTGTCTCAGTGTCTCAGTGTCTCTGTGCCTCAGTATCTCAAAGTCTCAGTGTCTCAGTTTTTCTGTGTCTCTGTGCCTCAGTGTCACAGTGTCTCTGTGCCTCAGTATATCAGATTCTCAGTGTCTCTGTGTCTCAGTGTCTCAGTCTGTCTGTGTCTCAAAGTCTTTGTATTCAGTGCCTCAGCGTCTCAGAGTCTCAGTGTCTCAGTGCTGTGTCTCAGTGTCACAGTGTCTCTGTGTCTCAGTGTATCAGTGTCTCAGAGTCTCACTCTCTCTGTGCCTAAGGGTCTCAGTGTCTCTGTGGCTCAGTGTATCTGTGTCTCACTGTCTCTTTGGCTCAGTGTCTCCGTGTCTCTGTGCCTCAGTGTCTTAGTATCTCAAAGTCTCAGTGACTCTGTGTCACACTGTTTTCAGTGTTTCAGTGTCTCTGTGTCACAGTTTATCTGTGACACAGTATCTCACAGTCTCAGTGTCTATGTGTGTCAGTGTCTCAGTGTTTCAGTGTCTCAGTGCCTCAGTGTCTCAGAATCTCAGTCTGTCTGTGTCTCTGTGGCTGAGTTTCTCTGTGCCTCAGTGTCTCTGTGTCTCAGTGCCTCAATGTCTCTGTGTCTCAGTGTCTCAGTGTCTCAGAGTCTCGGTGTCTCTGTGTCTCAGTGTCACAAAGTCTTTGTTTACAGTGTATCAGAGTCTCAGTGTGTCTGTGTCTCAGTGTCTCAGAGTTTCAGTGCTTCCGTGTCTCAGTGTCTCAGTGTCTCTGTGTCTCAGTGTTTCAGCATCTCAGAGAATCAGTGTCTCTGTGTCTGAGTGTCTCTGTGCCTCAATGGCATATCGTTTCAGTGCTTCTGTGTCTCAGTGTCTCAGTGTTTCTCTATCTCTGTGCCTCAGTGTCTCAGTGTCTAGAGTCTCAGTGTCTCTGTGTCTTAGTGTATCAGTGTCTCAGAGACTCAGTGTCTCAGTGTCTCTGTGCCTCAGTGTCTCACAGTCTCAGTGTCTCTGTGTCTCAGTTTATCTGTGCCTCAGTGTCTCAGTGTCTCAGTGTCTTTGTGTCTCAGTGTCTCAGAGAATCAGTGACTCGGTGTCTCTCTGTCTGAGTGTCTCTATGCCTCAGTGTGTCAGTGTCTCAGTTTCTCTGTGCCTCAGTCTATCAGACTCTCAGTGTCTCTGTGTCTCAGTGTCTCAGAGTTTCAGTGTGTCTTTTTTTCTGTGTCTCAGTGTCTCTGTGTCTTATGTCCCAGTGTCTCTGTGTCTCAGTTTCTCTGTGCCTTAATGACTCAGTTTCTCAGGGTATCTGCGTCTCAGAGTATCTTTGTCTCTGGTCTCAGTGTCTCTGCATTTCGGTGTCTCTGTGCCTCAGAGTCTCAGTGTCTCTGTGTCTCAGTGTCTCTATGCCTCAATGTCTCTGAGTCTCAGTTTCTCTGTGCCTTAGTGACTCAATTTCTCAGGGTATCTGCGTCTCAGAGTATCTTCGCCTCTGTGTCTCAGTGTCTCAATGTCTCTGTGTCTCTGTGTCTCAGATTCTCAGTGCCTCAGTGTCTCAGTGTCTCTGTGTCTCCGTGTGTCTGTGCCTCAGTGTCTCAGTGTATCTGTGTTTCAGTGTCTCTGTGCCTCAGTGTCTCTGTGCCTCAGTGTCTCAGAGTTTTAGTGTCTCAGTGTCTCTGTGTCTCAGTGTCTCAGTGTCTCTGTGTCTCAGTGCCTCAATGTCTCTGTGTTCAGTTTCTCTGTACCTCAGTGTCTCAGTGTCTCTCTGTCTCAGTGTCTCAGTGTCTCTGTGCCTCAGTGTCTCAGTGTCTTAGTGTCTGTGTGTCTCAGTGTGTCTGTGCCTCAGTGTCTCAGTGTCTCTGTGTCTCAATGTCTCAGAGTCTCTCTATCTCTGTGCCTCAGTGTCTCAGTGTCTCTCTGTTTCTGTGTCTCAGTTTCTCTGTCCCTCAGTGCCTCAGTGTCTCAGTGTCTGTGTGTCTCACTGTGTCTGTACCTCAGTGTCTCAGTGTTTCAGTGTCTCAGAGTCTCTCTATCTCTGTGCCTCTGCGTCTCTGTGTCTCAGTGACTCTGTGTCTCTGTGTCTCAGTGTCTCAGAGTTTCAGTGTCTCTATGTATCTGTGTCTCAGTGTCTCTGTGTCTCAGTGTCTCAGACTCTCAGTGTCTCAGAGTCTCAGTACGTCTGTGTCTCTGTGCCCCTGTGCCTCAGTGTCTCAGTGTCTCAGAGTCTCAGTGTCTCAGTGCCTCAGAGTCTCACTGTCTCTGTGTCTCAGTGCCTCAGTGTCTCTGTGTCTCAGTGTCTCTGTGTCTCAGTGTCTCAGTGTCTCAGTGTCTCAGAATCTCAGTGTCTCTGTGTCTCAGTGTCACAAAGTCTTTGTGTACAGTGTCTCAGATTCTCAGTGTGTCTGTGTCTCAGTGCCTCTGTGTCACAGTGTCTCTGTGTCTCACTGTCTCAGTGTCTCAGTGTCTCAGTGTCTCAGTGTCTCAGTGTCTCAGAGTCTCAGTGTCTCTGTGTCTCAGTGCCTCAGTGTCTCAGTGTCACAGTGTCTCTGTGTCTCAGTGTCTCAGTGTCTCAGTGTCTCAGAGTCTCAGTGTCTCAATCTCTCAGTGTCCCAAAGTTTTTGTGTACAGTGTCTCAGAGTCTCAGTGTGTCTGTGTCTCAGTGCCTCTGTGTCTCAGAGTCTCAGTGTCTCAGTGTCTCTGTGTCTCTGCATCTCAGTGTCTCAGTGTCTCTGTGCCTCAGTATCTCAAAGTCTCAGTGTCTCAGTTTTTCTGTGTCTCTGTGCCTCAGTGTCACAGTGTCTCTGTGCCTCAGTATATCAGACTCTCAGTGTCTCTGTGTCTCAGTGTCTCAGTCTCTCTGTGTCTCAAAGACTTTGTATTCAGTGCCTCAGCGTCTCAGAGTCTCAGTGTCTCAGTGCTGTGTCTCAGTGTCACAGTGTCTCTGTGTCTCAGTGTATCAGTGTCTCAGAGTCTCACTCTCTCTGTGCCTAAGGGTCTCAGTGTCTCCGTGGCTCAGTGTATCTGTGTCTCACTGTCTCTTTGGCTCAGTGTCTCCGTGTCTCTGTGCCTCAGTGTCTTAGTATCTCAAAGTCTCAGTGACTCTGTGTCACACTGTTTTCAGTGTTTCAGTGTCTCTGTGTCACAGTTTATCTGTGACACAGTATCTCACAGTCTCTGTGTCTCAGTGTTTCAGTGTTTCAGTGTCTCAGTGCCTCAGTGTCTCAGAGTCTCAGTCTGTCTGTGTCTCTGTGGCTGAGTTTCTCTGTGCCTCAGTGTCTCTGTGTCTCAGTGTCTCAGTGTCTCTGTGTCTCAGTGTCTCTGTGTCTCAGTGTCTCAGTGTCTCAGTGTCTCTGTGTCTCAGTGTCACAAAGTCTTTGTGTACAGTGTCTCAGAGTCTCAGTGTGTCTGTGTCTCAGTGTCTCAGAGTTTCAGTGCCTCCGTGTCTCAGTGTCTCAGTGTCTCTGTGTCTCAGTGTATCAGCATCTCAGAGAATCAGTGTCTCTGTGTCTGAGTGTCTCTGTGCCTCAATGGCATAGTGTCTCAGTGCCTCTGTGTCTCAGTGTCTCAGTGTTTCTCTATCTCTGTGCCTCAGTGTCTCAGTGTCTAGAGTCTCAGTGTCTCTGTGTCTTAGTGTATCAGTGTCTCAGAGACTCAGTGTCTCAGTGTCTCTGTGCCTCAGTGTCTCACAGTCTCAGTGTCTCTGTGTCTCAGTTTATCTGTGCCTCAGTGTCTCAGTGTCACAGTGTCTTTGTGTCTCAGTGTCTCAGAGAATCAGTGACTCGGTGTCTCTCTGTCTGAGTGTCTCTATGCCTCAGTGACTCAGTGTCTCAGTTTCTCTGTGCCTCAGTCTATCAGACTCTCAGTGTCTCTGTGTCTCAGTGTCTCAGAGTTTCAGTGTGTCTTTTTTTCTGTGTCTCAGTGTCTCTGTGTCTTATGTCTCAGTGTCTCTGTGTCTCAGTTTCTCTGTGCCTTAATGACTCAGTTTCTCAGGGTATCTGCGTCTCAGAATATCTTTGTCTCTGGTCGCAGTGTCTCTGCATTTCGGTGTCTCTGTGCCTCAGAGTCTCAGTGTCTCTGTGTCTCAGTGTCTCTGTGCCTCAATGTCTCTGAGTCTCAGTTTCTCTGTGCCTTAGTGACTCAATTTCTCAGGGTATCTGCGTCTCAGAGTATCTTTGTCTCTGTGTCTCAGTGTCTCAATGTCTCTGTGTCTCTGTGTCTCAGATTCTCAGTGTCTCAGAGTCTCAATGTCTCTGAGTCTCAGTTTCTCTGTGCCTTAGAGACTCAGTTTCTCAGGGTGCCTGCGTCTCAGAGTATCTTTGTCTCTGTGTCTCAGTGTCTCAATGTCTCTGTGTCTCAGTGTCTCAGATTCTCAGTGCCTCAGTGTCTCAGTGTCTCTGTGTCTCCGTGTGTCTGTGCCTCAGTGGCTCAGTGTACCTGTGTTTCAGTGTCTCTGTGTCTCAGTGTCTCAGAGTCTAATTGTCTCAGTCTCTCAGTGTCTCTGTGCCTCAGTGTCTCTGTGCCTCAGTGTCTCAGAGTTTTAGTGTCTCAGTGTCTCTGTGTCTCAGTGTCTCAGTGTCTCTGTGTCTCAGTGTCTCAGTGCCTCAATGTCTCTGTGTTCAGTTTCTCTGTACCTCAGTGTCTCAGTGTCTCTCTGTCTCAGTGTCTCTGTGCCTCAGTGTCTCAGTGTCTTAGTGTCTGTGTGTCTCAGTGTGTCTGTGCCTCAGTGTCTCAGTGTCTCTGTGTCTCAATGTCTCAGAGTCTCTCTATCTCTGTGCCTCAGTGTCTCAGTGTCTCTCTGTTTCTGTGTCTCAGTTTCTCTGTCCCTCAGTGCCTCAGTGTCTCAGTGTCTGTGTGTCTCATTGTGTCTGTACCTCAGTGTCTCAGTGTTTCAATGTCTCAGAGTCTCTCTATCTCTGTGCCTCAGTTTCTCAGTGTCTCAGAATCTCAGTGTCCCTGTGGCTCAGTGTCTCTGTGTCTCTACGCCTCAGTGTCACAGTGTATCAATGTCTCAGAGTATCTGCGTCTCTGTGTCTCAGTGACTCTGTGTCTCTGTGTCTCAGTGTCTCAGAGTTTCAGTGTCTCTATGTATCTGTGTCTCAGTGTCTCTGTGTCTCAGTGTCTCAGACTCTCAGTGTCTCAGAGTCTCAGTAAGTCTCTGTCTCTATGCCCCTGTGCCTCAGTGTCTCAGTGTCTCAGAGTCTCAGTGTCTCAGTGCCTCAGAGTCTCACTGTCTCTGTGTCTCAGTGTCTCAGTGTCTCAGAGATTCAGTGTCTCTGTGTCCCCGTGACTCAGTGTCTCAGTGTCTCAGAGTTTCATTGAGTCTATGTCTCTATGTGTCTGTGTCTCATAGTCTCTGTGTCTCAGTGCCTCAGTGTCTTAATATCTCAAAGTCTCAGTGTCTCTGTGTCACAGTGTCTCTCTGTCTCAGTGTCTCAGTGATTCTCTATCTCTGTGCCTCAGTGTCTCATAGTCTCTGTGTATCAGTGTCTCAGAGTCTCAGTGTCTCTGTGTCTCAGTGTCTCTGTGCCTCTGTGCCTCAGTGTCTCTGTATCTCTGTGCCTCATTGCCTCTGTGTCTCTGTGGTACTGTGTCTCAGTGTCTCAGAGTCTCAGAGTCTCATCTCTCAGAATCTCTGTGCCTTGGTGCCTCAGTGTCTCAGTTTCTCTGTGTCTGAGTGTCTCTGTGCCTCAATGTCACAGTGTCTCAGATTATCAGTGTCTCTCTGTCTCAGTGTCTCTGTGTCCCAGTGTGTCAGTGTGTCAGAGTTTCAGTGAGTCTGTTTCTCTATGTCCCTGTGTCTCAGTATCTCTGTGTCTCTGTGCCTCAGTGTCTCAGAGTCTCAGTGTCTCAGTGTCTCTGTGCCTCAGTGTCTTAATATCTCAAAGTCTCAATGTCTCAGTGTCTCTGTGTCACAGTGTCTCTCTGTCTCAGTGTCTCAGTGATTCTCTATCTCTGTGCCTCAGTGTCTCATAGTCTCAATGTATAAGTGTCTCAGCGACTCACTGTCTCTGTGTCTCAGTGTCTCTGTGTCTCAGTGTCTCAGAATCTCAGTGTCTCTGTGCATCAGTGTCTCTGTGCCTCAGTGTCTCAGAGTCTTAGTGTCTCAGTGTCTCTCTGTCTCAGTGTCTCAGTGTCTCTGTGCCTCAGTGTCTCAGTGTCTTTGTGTCTGTGTGTCTCATTGTGTCTGTGCCTCAGTGTCTCAGTGTCTCTGTGTCTCAATGTCCCAGAGTCTCTCTATCTCTGTGCCTCAGTGTCTCAGTGTCTCTCTGTCTTTGTGTCTCAGTATCTCTGTGCCTCAGTGACTCAGTGTCTCAGTGTCTGTGTGTCTCATTGTGTCTGTACCTCAGTGTCTCAGTGTTTCAATGTCTCAGAGTCTCTCTATCTCTGTGCCTCAGTTTCTCAGTGTCTCAGAATCTCAGTATCCCTGTGTCTCAGTGTCTCTGTGTCTCTATGCCTCAGTGTCACAGTGTCTCAATGTCTCAGAGTCTCAGTGTCTCTGCGTCTCTGTGTCTCAGTGACTCTGTGTCTCTGTGTCTCAGTGTCTCAGAGTTTCAGTGTCTCTATGTCTCTGTGTCTCAGTGTCTCTGTGTCTCAGTGTCTCAGACTCTCAGTGTCTCAGAATTTCTGTGAGTCTGTGTCTCTATGCCCCTGTGCCTCAGTGTCTCTGTGTCTCAGTGTCTCTGTGCCTCAGTGTCTCAATGTCTCAGAGTCTCAGTGTCTCATTGTATCAATTTCTCAGACACTCAGTGTCACTTTGTCTCTGTGTTGAGTGTCTCTGTGCCTCAGTGTCACATTGTCTCAGTGTATCTGTGCCTCAGTGTCTTTGCGTCTCAGTGTCTCAGTGTCTCTGTGTCCCAGTGTCTCTGTCTCTCAGTGTCTCAGGTCTCAGAATCTCAGTGTATCTGTCTCTGTGTCTCAGTTTATCAGTGTCTCAGAGACTCAGTGTCTCTCTGTCTGAGTGTCTCTGTGCCTCAGTGTCACAGTGTCTCAAATTTTCAGTGTCTCAGTGTCTTAGAGTCTCAGTGAATCTGTGTCTCAGTATCACTGTGCCTCAGTGTCTCAGTTTCTCAGAGTCTCAATGTCACAGTGTCTCGGTGTCGCAGTGTCTCTGTGTCTCAGTGTCTCAGACTCTCAGTGTCTCAGAGTCTCAGTGAGTCTGTGTCTCTATGCCCCTGTGACTCAGTGTCTCAGTGTCTCAGAGTCTCAGTGTCTTAGTGCCTCAGTGTCTCAGAGTCTTACTGTCTCTGTGTCTCAGTGTCTCAGCGTCTGAGTCTAAGTGTCTCTGTGACTCAGTGTCTCTGTGTCTCTGTGTCTCAGTGTCTCAGAGTCTAATTGTCTCAGTGTCTCTGTGCATCAGCGTCTCTGTGCCTCAGTGTCTCTGTGTCTCTGTGCCTCAGTGTCACAGTGTCTCAATGTCTTAGAGTCTCAGTGTCTCTGTGTCTCAGTGACACTGTGTCTCAGAGTTTCAGTGTCTCTATGTCTCTTTGTCTCAGTGTCTCTGTGTCTCAGTGTCTCAGACTCTCAGTGTCTCAGAGTCTCAGTGAGTCTGTGTCTCTGTGCCACTGTGCCTCAGTGTCTCAGCGTCTCAGTGTCTCAGTGCCTCAGTGTCTCAGAGTCTTACTGTCTCTGTGTCTCAGTGTCTCAGTGTCTCAGCGTCTCAGAGTCTAAGTGTCTCTGTGTTTCAGTGTCTCTGTGACTCAGTGTCTCGGTGTCTCAGTTTCTCTGCTCCTCAGCGCCTCTGTGTCTCTGTGTCTCAGTGTCTTAGTATCTCAAAGTCTCAGTGTCTCTGTGTCAGTGTCTCAGAGTTTCAGTGTGTCTGTTTTTCTGTATCTCACTGTCTCTGTGCCTCAGTGTCTCTGTGTCTCTGTGTCTCTGTGTCTCACTGTCTCTGTGCCTCTCTGTCTCTGTGTCTCTTTGTCTCAGTGTGTCAGAGACTCAGTGTCTCCGTGTTTCTGTGTCTGAGTGACTCTGTGTCTCTGTGTCTCAGTGTCTCTGTGCCTCAGTGTTTCATTGCCTCAGTGTCTAAGTGTCTCAGTGTCTCTGTGTCTCAATGTCTCAGTGTCTCAGATTCTCAGTGTCTCTGTGTCAAAGTGTCTCTGTGCCTCAGTGTCTCAGTGTGTCTGTGCCTCAGTGTCTCAGTATCTCTGTGTCTCAATGTCTCAGAGTCTCTCTGTCTCAGTGTCTCAGAGTCTCAGTGCCTCAGTGTCTCTGTGTTCAGTTTCTCTGTGCCTCAGTGTCTCAGTGTCTTAGTGTCTGTGTGTCTCAGTGTGTCTGTGCCTCACTGTCTCAGTGTCTCTGTGTCTCAATGTCTCAGAGTCTCTCTATCTCTGTGCCTCAGTGTCTCTCTGTCTCTGTGTCTCAGTTTCTCTGTGCCTTAGTGCCTCAGTGTCTCAGTGTCTGTGTGTCTCATTGTGTCTGTGCCTCAGTGTCTCAGTGTCTCAATGTCTCAGAGTCTCAGTGTCTCTGCGTCTCTGTGTCTCAGTGTCTCTGTGTCTCAGTGTCTTAGTGTCTCAGACTCTCAGTGTCTCAGATTCTCAGTGAGTCTGTGTCTCTTTGCCCCTGTGCCTCAGTGTCTCAGTGCCTCAGAGTCTCAGTGTCTCAGTGCCTCAGTGTCTCAGAGTCTCACTGTCTCTGTGTCTCAGTGCCTCAGCGTCTCAGAGTCTAAGTGTCTCTGTGTTTCAGTGTCTCTGTGACTCAGTGTCTCAGTTTATCTGCGCCTCAGTGCCTCTGTGTCTCTGTGTCTCAGTGTCTCAGAGTCTCAGTGTCTCAGAGGCTCAGTGTCTCTGTGTCGCTGTGCCTCAGTGTCTTAGTATCTCAAAGTCTCAGTTTCTCTGTGTCAGTGTCTCAGAGTTTCAGTGTGTCTGTTTTTCTGTGTCTCAGTGTCTCTGTGCCTCAGTGTCTCAGAGTCTGTGTCTCTGTGTCTCTGTGTCTCACTGTCTCTGTGCATCAGTGTCTCAGTGTCTCAGTGTCTCTGTGTCTCACTGTCTCTGTGCCTCAGTGTCTCTTTGTCTCAGTGTGTCAGAGACTCAATGTCTCAGAGTCTCAGTGTATCAGTATCTCAGATTCGAAGTGTCTCAGTGTATCTGTGCCTCTGTGCCCCTGTGTCTCAGTGTCTCTGTGTCTCAGTGTCTCAGATTCGAAGTGTCTCTGTGTCTCACTGTCACTGTGCCTCAGTGTCTCAGTGTCTCTGTGTCTCAGTGTCTCAGTGTCTCTGTGTATCAGTTTATCTGTGTCTCAGTGTCTCAGTGTCTCTGTGTCTCAGTGTCTCTGCGCCTCAGTGCCTCTGTGTCTCTGTGTCTCCGTGTCTCAGTATCTCAATGTCTCTGAGCCTCAGTGTCTCAGTGTCTCAGATTCTCAGTGTCTCAGAGGCTCAATGTCTCTGTGTCTCAGTGTCTCTGTGCCTCAGTGTCTCTTTGCCTCAGTGTCTCAGAGTCTTAATGTCTCAGTGTCTCTGTGTCTCAGTGTCTCAGTGTGTCAGAGTCTCAGTGTCTAAGTGTCTCTGTGCCTCAGTGTCTCAGTGTCTCCGTGTCTCAGTGTGTCTGTGCCTCAGTCTCTCAGTATCTCTGAGTCTCAATGTCTCACAGTCTCTCTGTCTCAGTGTCTCAGTGTCTCTGTGCCTCAGTGTCTCAGTGTCTCAGAGTCTCAGTGCCTCAGTGTCTCTGTGTTCAGTGTCTCTGTGCCTCAGTGTCTCAGTGTCTCTCTGTCTCAGTGTCTCAGTGTCTCTGTGCCTCAGTGTCTCAGTGTCTCAGTGTCTGTGTGTCTCATTGTGTCTGTGCCTCAATGTCTCAGTGTCTCAATGTCTCAGAGTCTCTCTATCTCTGTTTCTCAGTGTCTCAGTGTCTCAGTGTCTCAGAGTCTCAGTGTCTCTGCGTGTCTGTGTCTCTGTGTCTCAGTGTTTCAGTGTCTCTATGTCTCTGTGTCTCAGTGTCTCAAAGTCTTTCTGTCTCAGTGTCTCAGACTCTCAGTGTCTCAGGGTCTCAGTGAGTCTGTGTCTCTATGCCCCTGTGCCTCTGTGCCTCAGGGCCTCAGTGTCTCTGTGTCTCACTGTCTCTGTGTCTCACTGTTCTGTGTCTCAGTGTCTCTGTGCCTCCGTGTCTCAGAGCATCAGCGTCTCAGTGTCTCTGTGTCTCAGTGTCTCAGAGTCTCAGTGTCTCTGTGTCTCAGTGCATCAGTGCCTCAGAGTCTCTGTGTCTCTGTGTCTCAGTGTCTCTGTGCCTCAGTGTCTCATTGCCTTAGTTTCTCAGAGTCTCAGTAACCCTGTGTCTCAGTGTCTCAAAGTCTCAGTGTCTCAGTGTCCCTGTGTCTCTGTGTCTCAGTGTGTCAGAGACTCAGTTCTCTGTGTCTCTGTTTCTCAGTGTCTCAGTGTCCCAGTGACCCTGTGTCTCAGTGTATCAGCATCTCAGAGAATCAGTGTCTCTGTGTCTGAGTGTCTCTGTGCCTCTATGACACAGTGTCTCAGTGTCTCTGTGTCTCAATGTTTCAGTGTCTCAGTGTTTCTCTATCTCAGTGTCTCAGTGTGTAGAGTCTCAGTGTCTCTGTGTCTCAGTGTATCAGAGTCTCAGAGGCTCAGTGTCTCTGTTTCTCTGTGTCTCAGTGTCTCAATGTCTCAGATTATCAGTGTCTCTGTGTCTCAGTGTATCATTATCTCAGAGACTCAGCGTCTCCGTGTCTCTGAGTGACTCTGTGTCTCTATGTCTCTGTGCCTCAGTGTCTCATTGCCTCAGTGTCTGAGTCTCAGTGTCCCTGTGTCTCTGTGTCTCTTTGTCTCAGTGTCTCAGTGTCTCTGTGTCTCAATGTCTCTGAGTCTCAGTTTCTCTGTGCCTTAGTGACTCAGTTTCTTGGGGTGTCTGCGTCTCAGAGTATCTTTGTCTCTGGTCTCAGTGTCTCTGCATTTCGGTGTCTCTGTGTCTCAGTGTCTCAATGTCTCTGTGTCTCAGTGTCTCAGATTCTCAGTGCCTCTGTGTCTCTGTGTCTCAGTGTCTCAGTGTATCATTATCTCAGTGTCTCACAGTCTCAGTGTCTCAGTGTCTAAGTGTCTCAGTGTCTCTGTGTCTCAGTGTCTCAGTGTCTCAGAGTCTCAGTGTCTCTGTGTCAAAGTGTCTCTGTGCCTCAGTGTCTTTGTGCCTCTGTGTCTCAGAGTCTCAGTGTCTCTGTGTCAAAGTGTCTCTGTGCCTCAGTGTCTTTGTGCCTCTGTGTCTCAGAGTCTCTGTTTCTCTGTGTCTCAGTGTCTCAGTGCCTCAGTGTCTCAGAGTCTCAGTGTGTCTGTGTCTCTGTGTCTGAGTTTCTCTGTGCCTCAGAGTCTCAGTGTCTCTGCGTCTCAGTGTCTCTGTGTCTCAGTGTCTCAGTGTCCTTGTGTCTCAGTGTCTCCGAGTCTCAGTGTGTCTGTGTCTCAGTGTATCAGTGTCTCAGAGACTCAGTGTCTCTGTGTCTGAGTTTCTCTGTGCCTCAGTGACTCAGTGTCTCAGTGTCTGTGTGTCTCATTGTGTCTGTACCTCAGTGTCTCAGTGTTTCAATGTCTCAGAGTCTCTCTATCTCTGTGCCTCAGTTTCTCAGTGTCTCAGAATCTCAGTATCCCTGTGTCTCAGTGTCTCTGTGTCTCTATGCCTCAGTGTCACAGTGTCTCAATGTCTCAGAGTCTCAGTGTCTCTGCGTCTCTGTGTCTCAGTGACTCTGTGTCTCTGTGTCTCAGTGTCTCAGAGTTTCAGTGTCTCTATGTCTCTGTGTCTCAGTGTCTCTGTGTCTCAGTGTCTCAGACTCTCAGTGTCTCAGAATTTCAGTGAGTCTGTGTCTCTATGCCCCTGTGCCTCAGTGTCTCTGTGTCTCAGTGTCTCTGTGCCTCAGTGTCTCAATGTCTCAGAGTCTCAGTGTCTCATTGTATCAATTTCTCAGACACTCAGTGACACTTTGTCTCTGTGTTGAGTGTCTCTGTGCCTCAGTGTCACATTGTCTCAGTGTATCTGTGCCTCAGTGTCTTTGCGTCTCAGTGTCTCAGTGTCTCTGTGTCCCAGTGTCTCTGTCTCTCAGTGTCTCAGGTCTCAGAATCTCAGTGTATCTGTCTCTGTGTCTCAGTTTATCAGTGTCTCAGAGACTCAGTGTCTCTCTGTCTGAGTGTCTCTGTGCCTCAGTGTCACAGTGTCTCAAATTTTCAGTGTCTCAGTGTCTTAGAGTCTCAGTGAATCTGTGTCTCAGTATCACTGTGCCTCAGTGTCTCAGTTTCTCAGAGTCTCAATGTCACAGTGTCTCGGTGTCGCAGTGTCTCTGTGTCTCAGTGTCTCAGACTCTCAGTGTCTCAGAGTCTCAGTGAGTCTGTGTCTCTATGCCCCTGTGACTCAGTGTCTCAGTGTCTCAGAGTCTCAGTGTCTTAGTGCCTCAGTGTCTCAGAGTCTTACTGTCTCTGTGTCTCAGTGTCTCAGCGTCTGAGTCTAAGTGTCTCTGTGACTCAGTGTCTCTGTGTCTCTGTGTCTCAGTGTCTCAGAGTCTAATTGTCTCAGTGTCTCTGTGCATCAGCGTCTCTGTGCCTCAGTGTCTCTGTGTCTCTGTGCCTCAGTGTCACAGTGTCTCAATGTCTTAGAGTCTCAGTGTCTCTGTGTCTCAGTGACACTGTGTCTCAGAGTTTCAGTGTCTCTATGTCTCTTTGTCTCAGTGTCTCTGTGTCTCAGTGTCTCAGACTCTCAGTGTCTCAGAGTCTCAGTGAGTCTGTGTCTCTGTGCCACTGTGCCTCAGTGTCTCAGCGTCTCAGTGTCTCAGTGCCTCAGTGTCTCAGAGTCTTACTGTCTCTGTGTCTCAGTGTCTCAGTGTCTCAGCGTCTCAGCGTCTCAGAGTCTAAGTGTCTCTGTGTTTCAGTGTCTCTGTGACTCAGTGTCTCGGTGTCTCAGTTTCTCTGCTCCTCAGCGCCTCTGTGTCTCTGTGTCTCAGTGTCTTAGTATCTCAAAGTCTCAGTGTCTCTGTGTCAGTGTCTCAGAGTTTCAGTGTGTCTGTTTTTCTGTATCTCACTGTCTCTGTGCCTCAGTGTCTCTGTGTCTCTGTGTCTCACTGTCTCTGTGCCTCAGTGTCTCTGTGTCTCTTTGTCTCAGTGTGTCAGAGACTCAGTGTCTCCGTGTTTCTGTGTCTGAGTGACTCTGTGTCTCTGTGTCTCAGTGTCTCTGTGCCTCAGTGTTTCATTGCCTCAGTGTCTAAGTGTCTCAGTGTCTCTGTGTCTCAATGTCTCAGTGTCTCAGATTCTCAGTGTCTCTGTGTCAAAGTGTCTCTGTGCCTCAGTGTCTCAGTGTCTCATTGTCTCAGTGTGTCTGTGCCTCAGTGTCTCAGTATCTCTGTGTCTCAATGTCTCAGAGTCTCTCTGTCTCAGTGTCTCAGTGTCTCAGAGTCTCAGTGCCTCAGTGTCTCTGTGTTCAGTTTCTCTGTGCCTCAGTGTCTCAGTGTCTTAGTGTCTGTGTGTCTCAGTGTGTCTGTGCCTCACTGTCTCAGTGTCTCTGTGTCTCAATGTCTCAGAGTCTCTCTATCTCTGTGCCTCAGTGTCTCAGTGTCTCTCTGTCTCTGTGTCTCAGTTTCTCTGTGCCTTAGTGCCTCAGTGTCTCAGTGTCTGTGTGTCTCATTGTGTCTGTGCCTCAGTGTCTCAGTGTCTCAATGTCTCAGAGTCTCAGTGTCTCTGCGTCTCTGTGTCTCAGTGTCTCTGTGTCTCAGTGTCTCAGTGTCTCAGACTCTCAGTGTCTCAGATTCTCAGTGAGTCTGTGTCTCTTTGCCCCTGTGCCTCAGTGTCTCAGTGCCTCAGAGTCTCAGTGTCTCAGTGCCTCAGTGTCTCAGAGTCTCACTGTCTCTGTGTCTCAGTGCCTCAGCGTCTCAGAGTCTAAGTGTCTCTGTGTTTCAGTGTCTCTGTGACTCAGTGTCTCAGTTTATCTGCGCCTCAGTGCCTCTGTGTCTCTGTGTCTCAGTGTCTCAGAGTCTCAGTGTCTCAGAGGCTCAGTGTCTCTGTGTCGCTGTGCCTCAGTGTCTTAGTATCTCAAAGTCTCAGTTTCTCTGTGTCAGTGTCTCAGAGTTTCAGTGTGTCTGTTTTTCTGTGTCTCAGTGTCTCTGTGCCTCAGTGTCTCAGAGTCTGTGTCTCTGTGTCTCTGTGTCTCACTGTCTCTGTGCATCAGTGTCTCAGTGTCTCTGTGTCTCACTGTCTCTGTGCCTCAGTGTCTCTTTGTCTCAGTGTGTCAGAGACTCAATGTCTCAGAGTCTCAGTGTATCAGTATCTCAGAGACGCAGTGTCTCAGTGTATCTGTGCCTCTGTGCCCCTGTGTCTCAGTGTCTCTGTGTCTCAGTGTCTCAGATTCGAAGTGTCTCTGTGTCTCACTGTCTCTGTGCCTCAGTGTCTCAGTGTCTCTGTGTCTCAGTGTCTCAGTGTCTCTGTGTATCAGTTTATCTGTGTCTCAGTGTCTCAGTGTCTCTGTGTCTCAGTGTCTCTGCGCCTCAGTGCTTCTGTGTCTCTGTGTCTCCGTGTCTCAGTATCTCAATGTTTCTGAGCCACAGTGTCTCAGTGTCTCAGATTCTCAGTGTCTCAGAGGCTCAATGTCTCTGTGTCTCAGTGTCTCTGTGCCTCAGTGTCTCTTTGCCTCAGTGTCTCAGAGTCTTAATGTCTCAGTGTCTCTGTGTCTCAGTGTCTCAGTGTGTCAGAGTCTCAGTGTCTAAGTGTCTCTGTGCCTCAGTGTCTCAGTGTCTCCGTGTCTCAGTGTGTCTGTGCCTCAGTCTCTCAGTATCTCTGAGTCTCAATGTCTCACAGTCTCTCTGTCTCAGTGTCTCAGTGTCTCTGTGCCTCAGTGTCTCAGTGTCTCAGAGTCTCAGTGCCTCAGTGTCTCTGTGTTCAGTGTCTCTGTGCCTCAGTGTCTCAGTGTCTCTCTGTCTCAGTGTCTCAGTGTCTCTGTGCCTCAGTGTCTCAGTGTCTCAGTGTCTGTGTGTCTCATTGTGTCTGTGCCTCAATGTCTCAGTGTCTCAATGTCTCAGAGTCTCTCTATCTCTGTTTCTCAGTGTCTCAGTGTCTCAGTGTCTCAGAGTCTCAGTGTCTCTGCGTGTCTGTGTCTCTGTGTCTCTGTGTCTCAGTGTTTCAGTGTCTCTATGTCTCTGTGTCTCAGTGTCTCAAAGTCTTTCTGTCTCAGTGTCTCAGACTCTCAGTGTCTCAGGGTCTCAGTGAGTCTGTGTCTCTATGCCCCTGTGCCTCTGTGCCTCAGAGCCTCAGTGTCTCTGTGTCTCACTGTCTCTGTGTCTCACTGTTCTGTGCCTCAGTGTCTCAGTGTCTTTGTGTCTGTGTGTCTCATTGTGTCTGTGCCTCAGTGTCTCAGTGTCTCTGTGTCTCAATGTCCCAGAGTCTCTCTATCTCTGTGCCTCAGTGTCTCAGTGTCTCTCTGTCTTTGTGTCTCAGTTTCTCTGTGCCTCAGTGACTCAGTGTCTCAGTGTCTGTGTGTCTCATTGTGTCTGTACCTCAGTGTCTCAGTGTTTCAATGTCTCAGAGTCTCTCTATCTCTGTGCCTCAGTTTCTCAGTGTCTCAGAATCTCAGTATCCCTGTGTCTCAGTGTCTCTGTGTCTCTATGCCTCAGTGTCACAGTGTCTCAATGTCTCAGAGTCTCAGTGTCTCTGCGTCTCTGTGTCTCAGTGACTCTGTGTCTCTGTGTCTCAGTGTCTCAGAGTTTCAGTGTCTCTATGTCTCTGTGTCTCAGTGTCTCTGTGTCTCAGTGTCTCAGACTCTCAGTGTCTCAGAATTTCAGTGAGTCTGTGTCTCTATGCCCCTGTGCCTCAGTGTCTCTGTGTCTCAGTGTCTCTGTGCCTCAGTGTCTCAATGTCTCAGAGTCTCAGTGTCTCATTGTATCAATTTCTCAGACACTCAGTGTCACTTTGTCTCTGTGTTGAGTGTCTCTGTGCCTCAGTGTCACATTGTCTCAGTGTATCTGTGCCTCAGTGTCTTTGCGTCTCAGTGTCTCAGTGTCTCTGTGTCCCAGTGTCTCTGTCTCTCAGTGTCTCAGGTCTCAGAATCTCAGTGTATCTGTCTCTGTGTCTCAGTTTATCAGTGTCTCAGAGACTCAGTGTCTCTCTGTCTGAGTGTCTCTGTGCCTCAGTGTCACAGTGTCTCAAATTTTCAGTGTCTCAGTGTCTTAGAGTCTCAGTGAATCTGTGTCTCAGTATCACTGTGCCTCAGTGTCTCAGTTTCTCAGAGTCTCAATGTCACAGTGTCTCGGTGTCGCAGTGTCTCTGTGTCTCAGTGTCTCAGACTCTCAGTGTCTCAGAGTCTCAGTGAGTCTGTGTCTCTATGCCCCTGTGACTCAGTGTCTCAGTGTCTCAGAGTCTCAGTGTCTTAGTGCCTCAGTGTCTCAGAGTCTTACTGTCTCTGTGTCTCAGTGTCTCAGCGTCTGAGTCTAAGTGTCTCTGTGACTCAGTGTCTCTGTGTCTCAGTGTCTCAGAGTCTAATTGTCTCAGTGTCTCTGTGCATCAGCGTCTCTGTGCCTCAGTGTCTCTGTGTCTCTGTGCCTCAGTGTCACAGTGTCTCAATGTCTTAGAGTCTCAGTGTCTCTGTGTCTCAGTGACACTGTGTCTCAGAGTTTCAGTGTCTCTATGTCTCTTTGTCTCAGTGTCTCTGTGTCCCAGTGTCTCAGACTCTCAGTGTCTCAGAGTCTCAGTGAGTCTGTGTCTCTGTGCCACTGTGCCTCAGTGTCTCAGCGTCTCAGTGTCTCAGTGCCTCAGTGTCTCAGAGTCTTACTGTCTCTGTGTCTCAGTGTCTCAGTGTCTCAGCGTCTCAGCGTCTCAGAGTCTAAGTGTCTCTGTGTTTCAGTGTCTCTGTGACTCAGTGTCTCGGTGTCTCAGTTTCTCTGCTCCTCAGCGCCTCTGTGTCTCTGTGTCTCAGTGTCTTAGTATCTCAAAGTCTCAGTGTCTCTGTGTCAGTGTCTCAGAGTTTCAGTGTGTCTGTTTTTCTGTGTCTCACTGTCTCTGTGCCTCAGTGTCTCTGTGTCTCTGTGTCTCACTGTCTCTGTGCCTCAGTGTCTCTGTGTCTCTGTGTCTCAGTGTGTCAGAGACTCAGTGTCTCCGTGTTTCTGTGTCTGAGTGACTCTGTGTCTCTGTGTCTCAGTGTCTCTGTGCCTCAGTGTTTCATTGCCTCAGTGTCTAAGTGTCTCAGTGTCTCTGTATCTCAATGTCTCAGTGTCTCAGATTCTCAGTGTCTCTGTGTCAAAGTGTCTCTGTGCCTCAGTGTCTCAGTGTCTCATTGTCTCAGTGTGTCTGTGCCTCAGTGTCTCAGTATCTCTGTGTCTCAATGTCTCAGAGTCTCTCTGTCTCAGTGTCTCAGTGTCTCAGAGTCTCAGTGCCTCAGTGTCTCTGTGTTCAGTTTCTCTGTGCCTCAGTGTCTCAGTGTCTTAGTGTCTGTGTGTCTCAGTGTGTCTGTGCCTCACTGTCTCAGTGTCTCTGTGTCTCAATGTCTCAGAGTCTCTCTATCTCTGTGCCTCAGTGTCTCAGTGTCTCTCTGTCTCTGTGTCTCAGTTTCTCTGTGCCTTAGTGCCTCAGTGTCTCAGTGTCTGTGTGTCTCATTGTGTCTGTGCCTCAGTGTCTCAGTGTCTCAATGTCTCAGAGTCTCAGTGTCTCTGCGTCTCTGTGTCTCAGTGTCTCTGTGTCTCAGTGTCTCAGTGTCTCAGACTCTCAGTGTCTCAGATTCTCAGTGAGTCTGTGTCTCTTTGTCCCTGTGCCTCAGTGTCTCAGTGCCTCAGAGTCTCAGTGTCTCAGTGCCTCAGTGTCTCAGAGTCTCACTGTCTCTGTGTCTCAGTGCCTCAGCGTCTCAGAGTCTAAGTGTCTCTGTGTTTCAGTGTCTCTGTGACTCAGTGTCTCAGTTTATCTGCGCCTCAGTGCCTCTGTGTCTCTGTGTCTCAGTGTCTCAGAGTCTCAGTGTCTCAGAGGCTCAGTGTCTCTGTGTCGCTGTGCCTCAGTGTCTTAGTATCTCAAAGTCTCAGTTTCTCTGTGTCAGTGTCTCAGAGTTTCAGTGTGTCTGTTTTTCTGTGTCTCAGTGTCTCTGTGCCTCAGTGTCTCAGAGTCTGTGTCTCTGTGTCTCTGTGTCTCACTGTCTCTGTGCATCAGTGTCTCAGTGTCTCTGTGTCTCACTGTCTCTGTGCCTCAGTGTCTCTTTGTCTCAGTGTGTCAGAGACTCAATGTCTCAGAGTCTCAGTGTATCAGTATCTCAGAGACGCAGTGTCTCAGTGTATCTGTGCCTCTGTGCCCCTGTGTCTCAGTGTCTCTGTTTCTCAGTGTCTCAGATTCGAAGTGTCTCTGTGTCTCACTGTCTCTGTGCCTCAGTGTCTCAGTGTCTCTGTGTCTCCGTGTCTCAGTATCTCAATGTCTCTGAGCCTCAGTGTCTCAGTGTATCAGTTTATCTGTGTCTCAGTGTCTCTGTGTCTCAGTGTCTCTGCGCCTCAGTGCCTCTGTGTCTCTGTGTCTCCGTGTCTCAGTATCTCAATGTCTCTGAGCCTCAGTGTCTCAGTGTCTCAGATTCTCAGTGTCTCAGAGGCTCAATGTCTCTGTGTCTCAGTGTCTCTGTGCCTCAGTGTCTCAGTGTGTCAGAGTCTCAGTGTCTAAGTGTCTCTGTGCCTCAGTGTCTCAGTGTCTCCGTGTCTCAGTGTGTCTGTGCCTCAGTCTCTCAGTATCTCTGAGTCTCAATGTCTCACAGTCTCTCTGTCTCAGTGTCTCAGTGTCTCTGTGCCTCAGTGTCTCAGTGTCTCAGAGTCTCAGTACCTCAGTGTCTCTGTGTTCAGTGTCTCTGTGCCTCAGTGTCTCAGTGTCTCTCTGTCTCAGTGTCTCAGTGTCTCTGTGCCTCAGTGTCTCAGTGTCTCAGTGTCTGTGTGTCTCATTGTGTCTGTGCCTCAATGTCTCAGTGTCTCAATGTCTCAGAGTCTCTCTATCTCTGTTTCTCAGTGTCTCAGTGTCTCAGTGTCTCAGAGTCTCAGTGTCTCTGCGTGTCTGTGTCTCTGTGTCTCTGTGTCTCAGTGTTTCAGTGTCTCTATGTCTCTGTGTCTCAGTGTCTCAAAGTCTTTCTGTCTCAGTGTCTCAGACTCTCAGTGTCTCAGGGTCTCAGTGAGTCTGTGTCTCTATGCCCCTGTGCCTCTGTGCCTCAGGGCCTCAGTGTCTCTGTGTCTCACTGTCTCTGTGTCTCACTGTTCTGTGTCTCAGTGTCTCTGTGCCTCCGTGTCTCAGAGCATCAGCGTCTCAGTGTCTCTGTGTCTCAGTGTCTCAGAGTCTCAGTGTCTCTGTGTCTCAGTGCATCAGTGTCTCAGAGTCTCTGTGTCTCTGTGTCTCAGTGTCTCTGTGCCTCAGTGTCTCATTGCCTTAGTTTCTCAGAGTCTCAGTAACCCTGTGTCTCAGTGTCTCAAAGTCTCAGTGTCTCAGTGTCCCTGTGTCTCTGTGTCTCAGTGTGTCAGAGACTCAGTTCTCTGTGTCTCTGTTTCTCAGTGTCTCAGTGTCCCAGTGACCCTGTGTCTCAGTGTATCAGCATCTCAGAGAATCAGTGTCTCTGTGTCTGAGTGTCTCTGTGCCTCTACGACACAGTGTCTCAGTGTCTCTGTGTCTCAATGTTTCAGTGTCTCAGTGTTTCTCTATCTCAGTGTCTCAGTGTGTAGAGTCTCAGTGTCTCTGTGTCTCAGTGTATCAGAGTCTCAGAGGCTCAGTGTCTCTGTTTCTCTGTGTCTCAGTGTCTCAATGTCTCAGATTATCAGTGTCTCTGTGTCTCAGTGTATCATTATCTCAGAGACTCAGCGTCTCCGTGTCTCTGAGTGACTCTGTGTCTCTATGTCTCTGTGCCTCAGTGTCTCATTGCCTCAGTGTCTGAGTCTCAGTGTCCCTGTGTCTCTGTGTCTCTTTGTCTCAGTGTCTCAGTGTTTCTGTGTCTCAATGTCTCTGAGTCTCAGTTTCTCTGTGCCTTAGTGACTCAGTTTCTTGGGGTGTCTGCGTCTCAGAGTATCTTTGTCTCTGGTCTCAGTGTCTCTGCATTTCGGTGTCTCTGTGTCTCAGTGTCTCAGATTCTCAGTGCCTCTGTGTCTCTGTGTCTCAGTGTCTCTGTGTCTCCGTGTGTCTGTGCCTCAGTGTCTCAGTGTATCATTATCTCAGTGTCTCACAGTCTCAGTGTCTCAGTGTCTAAGTGTCTCAGTGTCTCTGTGTCTCAGTGTCTCAGTGTCTCAGAGTCTCAGTGTCTCTGTGTCAAAGTGTCTCTGTGCCTCAGTGTCTTTGTGCCTCTGTGTCTCAGAGTCTCAGTGTCTCTGTGTCAAAGTGTCTCTGTGCCTCAGTGTCTTTGTGCCTCTGTGTCTCAGAGTCACTGTTTCTCTGTGTCTCAGTGTCTCAGTGCCTCAGTGTCTCAGAGTCTCAGTGTGTCTGTGTCTCTGTGTCTGAGTTTCTCTGTGCCTCAGAGTCTCAGTGTCTCTGCGTCTCAGTGTCTCTGTGTCTCAGTGTCTCAGTGTCTCAGTGTCCTTGTGTCTCAGTGTCTCCGAGTCTCAGTGTGTCTGTGTCTCAGTGTATCAGTGTCTCAGAGACTCAGTGTCTCTGTGTCTGAGTTTCTCTGTGCCTCAGTGACTCAGTGTCTCAGTGTCTGTGTGTCTCATTGTGTCTGTACCTCAGTGTCTCAGTGTTTCAATGTCTCAGAGTCTCTCTATCTCTGTGCCTCAGTTTCTCAGTGTCTCAGAATCTCAGTATCCCTGTGTCTCAGTGTCTCTGTGTCTCTATGCCTCAGTGTCACAGTGTCTCAATGTCTCAGAGTCTCAGTGTCTCTGCGTCTCTGTGTCTCAGTGACTCTGTGTCTCTGTGTCTCAGTGTCTCAGAGTTTCAGTGTCTCTATGTCTCTGTGTCTCAGTGTCTCTGTGTCTCAGTGTCTCAGACTCTCAGTGTCTCAGAATTTCAGTGAGTCTGTGTCTCTATGCCCCTGTGCCTCAGTGTCTCTGTGTCTCAGTGTCTCTGTGCCTCAGTGTCTCAATGTCTCAGAGTCTCAGTGTCTCATTGTATCAATTTCTCAGACACTCAGTGTCACTTTGTCTCTGTGTTGAGTGTCTCTGTGCCTCAGTGTCACATTGTCTCAGTGTATCTGTGCCTCAGTGTCTTTGCGTCTCAGTGTCTCAGTGTCTCTGTGTCCCAGTGTCTCTGTCTCTCAGTGTCTCAGGTCTCAGAATCTCAGTGTATCTGTCTCTGTGTCTCAGTTTATCAGTGTCTCAGAGACTCAGTGTCTTTCTGTCTGAGTGTCTCTGTGCCTCAGTGTCACAGTGTCTCAAATTTTCAGTGTCTCAGTGTCTTAGAGTCTCAGTGAATCTGTGTCTCAGTATCACTGTGCCTCAGTGTCTCAGTTTCTCAGAGTCTCAATGTCACAGTGTCTCGGTGTCGCAGTGTCTCTGTGTCTCAGTGTCTCAGACTCTCAGTGTCTCAGAGTCTCAGTGAGTCTGTGTCTCTATGCCCCTGTGACTCAGTGTCTCAGTGTCTCAGAGTCTCAGTGTCTTAGTGCCTCAGTGTCTCAGAGTCTTACTGTCTCTGTGTCTCAGTGTCTCAGCGTCTGAGTCTAAGTGTCTCTGTGACTCAGTGTCTCTGTGTCTCTGTGTCTCAGTGTCTCAGAGTCTAATTGTCTCAGTGTCTCTGTGCATCAGCGTCTCTGTGCCTCAGTGTCTCTGTGTCTCTGTGCCTCAGTGTCACAGTGTCTCAATGTCTTAGAGTCTCAGTGTCTCTGTGTCTCAGTGACACTGTGTCTCAGAGTTTCAGTGTCTCTATGTCTCTTTGTCTCAGTGTCTCTGTGTCTCAGTGTCTCAGACTCTCAGTGTCTCAGAGTCTCAGTGAGTCTGTGTCTCTGTGCCACTGTGCCTCAGTGTCTCAGCGTCTCAGTGTCTCAGTGCCTCAGTGTCTCAGAGTCTTACTGTCTCTGTGTCTCAGTGTCTCAGTGTCTCAGCGTCTCAGCGTCTCAGAGTCTAAGTGTCTCTGTGTTTCAGTGTCTCTGTGACTCAGTGTCTCGGTGTCTCAGTTTCTCTGCTCCTCAGCGCCTCTGTGTCTCTGTGTCTCAGTGTCTTAGTATCTCAAAGTCTCAGTGTCTCTGTGTCAGTGTCTCAGAGTTTCAGTGTGTCTGTTTTTCTGTGTCTCACTGTCTCTGTGCCTCAGTGTCTCTGTGTCTCTGTGTCTCTGTGTCTCACTGTCTCTGTGCCTCAGTGTCTCTGTGTCTCTTTGTCTCAGTGTGTGAGAGACTCAGTGTCTCCGTGTTTCTGTGTCTGAGTGACTCTGTGTCTCTGTGTCTCAGTGTCTCTGTGCCTCAGTGTTTCATTGCCTCAGTGTCTAAGTGTCTCAGTGTCTCTGTGTCTCAATGTCTCAGTGTCTCAGATTCTCAGTGTCTCTGTGTCAAAGTGTCTCTGTGCCTCAGTGTCTCAGTGTCTCATTGTCTCAGTGTGTCTGTGCCTCAGTGTCTCAGTATCTCTGTGTCTCAATGTCTCAGAGTCTCTCTGTCTCAGTGTCTCAGTGTCTCAGAGTCTCAGTGCCTCAGTGTCTCTGTGTTCAGTTTCTCTGTGCCTCAGTGTCTCAGTGTCTTAGTGTCTGTGTGTCTCAGTGTGTCTGTGCCTCACTGTCTCAGTGTCTCTGTGTCTCAATGTCTCAGAGTCTCTCTATCTCTGTGCCTCAGTGTCTCAGTGTCTCTCTGTCTCTGTGTCTCAGTTTCTCTGTGCCTTAGTGCCTCAGTGTCTCAGTGTCTGTGTGTCTCATTGTGTCTGTGCCTCAGTGTCTCAGTGTCTCAATGTCTCAGAGTCTGAGTGTCTCTGCGTCTCTGTGTCTCAGTGTCTCTGTGTCTCAGTGTCTCAGTGTCTCAGACTCTCAGTGTCTCAGATTCTCAGTGAGTCTGTGTCTCTTTGCCCCTGTGCCTCAGTGTCTCAGTGCCTCAGAGTCTCAGTGTCTCAGTGCCTCAGTGTCTCAGAGTCTCACTGTCTCTGTGTCTCAGTGCCTCAGCGTCTCAGAGTCTAAGTGTCTCTGTGTTTCAGTGTCTCTGTGACTCAGTGTCTCAGTTTATCTGCGCCTCAGTGCCTCTGTGTCTCTGTGTCTCAGTGTCTCAGAATCTCAGTGTCTCAGAGGCTCAGTGTCTCTGTGTCGCTGTGCCTCAGTGTCTTAGTATCTCAAAGTCTCAGTTTCTCTGTGTCAGTGTCTCAGAGTTTCAGTGTGTCTGTTTTTCTGTGTCTCAGTGTCTCTGTGCCTCAGTGTCTCAGAGTCTGTGTCTCTGTGTCTCACTGTCTCTGTGCATCAGTGTCTCAGTGTCTCAGTGTCTCTGTGTCTCACTGTCTCTGTGCCTCAGTGTCTCTTTGTCAGAGTGTGTCAGAGACTCAATGTCTCAGAGTCTCAGTGTATCAGTATCTCAGAGACGCAGTGTCTCAGTGTATCTGTGCCTCTGTGCCCCTGTGTCTCAGTGTCTCTGTGTCTCAGTGTCTCAGATTCGAAGTGTCTCTGTGTCTCACTGTCTCTGTGCCTCAGTGTCTCAGTGTCTCTGTGTCTCAGTGTCTCTGTGTATCAGTTTATCTGTGTCTCAGTGTCTCAGTGTCTCAGTGTCTCTGTGTCTCAGTGTCTCTGCGCCTCAGTGCCTCTGTGTCTCTGTGTCTCCGTGTCTCAGTATCTCAATGTCTCTGAGCCTCAGTGTCTCAGTGTCTCAGATTCTCAGTGTCTCAGAGGCTCAATGTCTCTGTGTCTCAGTGTCTCTGTGCCTCAGTGTCTCTTTGCCTCAGTGTCTCAGAGTCTTAATGTCTCAGTGTCTCTGTGTCTCAGTGTCTCAGTGTGTCAGAGTCTCAGTGTCTAAGTGTCTCTGTGCCTCAGTGTCTCAGTGTCTCCGTGTCTCAGTGTGTCTGTGCCTCAGTCTCTCAGTATCTCTGAGTCTCAATGTCTCACAGTCTCTCTGTCTCAGTGTCTCAGTGTCTCTGTGCCTCAGTGTCTCAGTGTCTCAGAGTCTCAGTGCCTCAGTGTCTCTGTGTTCAGTGTCTCTGTGCCTCAGTGTCTCAGTGTCTCTCTGTCTCAGTGTCTCAGTGTCTCTGTGCCTCAGTGTCTCAGTGTCTGTGTGTCTCATTGTGTCTGTGCCTCAATGTCTCAGTGTCTCAATGTCTCAGAGTCTCTCTATCTCTGTTTCTCAGTGTCTCAGTGTCTCAGTGTCTCAGAGTCTCAGTGTCTCTGCGTGTCTGTGTCTCTGTGTCTCTGTGTCTCAGTGATTCAGTGTCTCTGTGTCTCAGTGCATCAGTGTCTCAGAGTCTCTGTGTCTCTGTGTCTCTGTGTCTCAGTGTCTCTGTGCCTCAGTGTCTCATTGCCTTAGTTTCTCAGAGTCTCAGTAACCCTGTGTCTCAGTGTCTCAAAGTCTCAGTGTCTCAGTGTCCCTGTGTCTCTGTGTCTCAGTGTGTCAGAGACTCAGTTCTCTGTGTCTCTGTTTCTCAGTGTCTCAGTGTCCCAGTGACCCTGTGTCTCAGTGTATCAGCATCTCAGAGAATCAGTGTCTCTGTGTCTGAGTGTCTCTGTGCCTCTACGACACAGTGTCTCAGTGTCTCTGTGTCTCAATGTTTCAGTGTCTCAGTGTTTCTCTATCTCAGTGTCTCAGTGTGTAGAGTCTCAGTGTCTCTGTGTCTCAGTGTATCAGAGTCTCAGAGGCTCAGTGTCTCTGTTTCTCTGTGTCTCAGTGTCTCAATGTCTCAGATTATCAGTGTCTCTGTGTCTCAGTGTATCATTATCTCAGAGACTCAGCGTCTCCGTGTCTCTGAGTGACTCTGTGTCTCTATGTCTCTGTGCCTCAGTGTCTCATTGCCTCAGTGTCTGAGTCTCAGTGTCCCTGTGTCTCTGTGTCTCTTTGTCTCAGTGTCTCAGTGTCTCTGTGTCTCAATGTCTCTGAGTCTCAGTTTCTCTGTGCCTTAGTGACTCAGTTTCTTGGGGTGTCTGCGTCTCAGAGTATCTTTGTCTCTGGTCTCAGTGTCTCTGCATTTCGGTGTCTCTGTGTCTCAGTGTCTCAATGTCTCTGTGTCTCAGTGTCTCAGATTCTCAGTGCCTCTGTGTCTCTGTGTCTCAGTGTCTCTGTGTCTCCGTGTGTCTGTGCCTCAGTGTCTCAGTGTATCATTATCTCAGTGTCTCACAGTCTCAGTGTCTCAGTGTCTAAGTGTCTCAGTGTCTCTGTGTCTCAGTGTCTCAGTGTCTCAGAGTCTCAGTGTCTCTGTGTCAACGTGTCTCTGTGCCTCAGTGTCTTTGTGCCTCTGTGTCTCAGAGTCTCAGTGTCTCTGTGTCAAAGTGTCTCTGTGCCTCAGTGTCTTTGTGCCTCTGTGTCTCAGAGTCTCTGTTTCTCAGTGTCTCAGTGCCTCAGTGTCTCAGAGTCTCAGTGTGTCTGTGTCTCTGTGTCTGAGTTTCTCTGTGCCTCAGAGTCTCAGTGTCTCTGCGTCTCAGTGTCTCTGTGTCTCAGTGTCTCAGTGTCCTTGTGTCTCAGTGTCTCCGAGTCTCAGTGTGTCTGTGTCTCAGTGTATCAGTGTCTCAGAGACTCAGTGTCTCTGTGTCTGAGTTTCTCTGTGCCTCAGTGTCTCAGAGTCTCACTTTCTCTGTGCCTCAGGGTCTCAGTGTCTCTGTGGCTCAGTGTCCCTGTGTCTCACTGTCTCTGTGGCTCAGTGTCTCCGTGTCTCTGTGCCTCAGTGTCTTAGTATCTCAAAGTCTCAGTGACTCTGTGTCACACTGTTTTCAGAATTTCAGTGTCTCTGTGTCTCAGTTTATCTGTGACACAGTATCTCAGAGTCTCAGTGTGTCTGTGTCTCTGTGTCTGAGTTTCTCTGTGCCTCAGTGTCTCTGTGTCTCAGTGCCTCAGTGTCTCTGTGTCTCAGAGTCTCTGTGTCTCTGTATATCAGAGTCTCAGCGTCTCAGAGTTTCTGTGTCTCTGTGTATCAGTGTGTCAGAGATTCAGTATCTCTTTTTCTCTGTGTCTGAGTGTCTCTGTGCCTCAGTGTCACAATGTATCAGAGTCTCAGAGTCTCAGTATCTCAAAGTCTCAGGGTCTCAGTGACTCTGTGTCAGAGTGTCTCTGAGTCTCAGTGTCTCAGTTTTTCTGTGTCTCTGTGCCTCAGTGTCAGTGTCTCTATGCCTCAGTCTATCAGACTCTCAGTGTCTCTGTGTCTCAGTGTCTCTGTTTTTCTGTGTCTCAGAGTCTCAGTGTCTCAGTGTCTTAGAGTCTCAGTTCCTCAGTGTCTCTGTGTCTCAGAGTCTCAGAGACACTGAGACACAGAGAAAAAGAGATACTGAATCTCTGACACACTGAGACACTGAGACTCTGAGACACAGAGAGTCTGAGACACTGAGACACAAAGACACAAAGATTCTGAGACACAGAGACACTTGGACACAGAGTCACAGAGTCTGAAACACTGAGAAAAATGAGACAGTCACAGTGTCACAGTGTCTCTGTGTGTCAGTGTATCAGTGTGTCAGAGACTCAGTGTCCCTTTGTCTTGTGTCTGAGTGTCTCTGTGTCTCAGTGTCTCAAATTCTTTGTGTCTCATTTTTCTCAGTGTTTCAGACTCTGTGACTCTGTGTCCAAGTGTCTCTGTGTCTCAGAATCTTTGTGTCTTTGTGTCTCAGTGTCTCAGACTCTCTGTGTCTCAGAGTCTCAGTGTCTCAGAGTCTCAGTGTATCTGTGTCTCTGCATCTCAGTGTCTCAGTGTCTCTGTGCCTCAGTATCTCAAAGTCTCAGTGTCTCAGTTTTTCTGTGTCTCTGTGCCTCAGTGTCACAGTGTCTCTGTGCCTCAGTATATCAGACTCTCAGTGTCTCTGTGTCTCAGTGTCTCAGTCTCTCTGTGTCTCAAAGTCTTTGTATTCAGTGCCTCAGCGTCTCAGAGTCTCAGTGTCTCAGTGCTGTGTCTCAGTGTCACAGTGTCTCTGTGTCTCAGTGTATCAGTGTCTCAGAGTCTCACTCTCTCTGTGCCTAAGGGTCTCAGTGTCTCCGTGGCTCAGTGTATCTGTGTCTCACTGTCTCTTTGGCTCAGTGTCTCCGTGTCTCTGTGCCTCAGTGTCTTAGTATCTCAAAGTCTCAGTGACTCTGTGTCACACTGTTTTCAGTGTTTCAGTGTCTCTGTGTCACAGTTTATCTGTGACACAGTATCTCACAGTCTCTGTGTCTCAGTGTTTCAGTGTCTCAGTGCCTCAGTGTCTCAGAGTCTCAGTCTGTCTGTGTCTCTGTGGCTGAGTTTCTCTGTGCCTCAGTGTCTCTGTGTCTCAGTGTCTCAGTGTCTCAGTGTCTCTGTGTCTCAGTGTCTCTGTGTCTCAGTGTCTCAGTGTCTCAGTGTCTCAGTGTCTCAGTGTCTCAGAGTCTCGGTGTCTCTGTGTCTCAGTGTCACAAAGTCTTTGTGTACAGTGTCTCAGAGTCTCAGTGTGTCTGTGTCTCAGTGTCTCAGAGTTTCAGTGCCTCCGTGTCTCAGTGTCTCAGTGTCTCTGTGTCTCAGTGTATCAGCATCTCAGAGAATCAGTGTCTCTGTGTCTGAGTGTCTCTGTGCCTCAATGGCATAGTGTCTCAGTGCCTCTGTGTCTCAGTGTCTCAGTGTTTCTCTATCTCTGTGCCTCAGTGTCTCAGTGTCTAGAGTCTCAGTGTCTCTGTGTCTTAGTGTATCAGTGTCTCAGAGACTCAGTGTCTCAGTGTCTCTGTGCCTCAGTGTCTCACAGTCTCAGTGTCTCTGTGTCTCAGTTTATCTGTGCCTCAGTGTCTCAGTGTCACAGTGTCTTTGTGTCTCAGTGTCTCAGAGAATCAGTGACTCGGTGTCTCTCTGTCTGAGTGTCTCTATGCCTCAGTGACTCAGTGTCTCAGTTTCTCTGTGCCTCAGTCTATCAGACTCTCAGTGTCTCTGTGTCTCAGTGTCTCAGAGTTTCAGTGTGTCTTTTTTTCTGTGTCTCAGTGTCTCTGTGTCTTATGTCTCAGTGTCTCTGTGTCTCAGTTTCTCTGTGCCTTAATGACTCAGTTTCTCAGGGTATCTGCGTCTCAGAATATCTTTGTCTCTGGTCGCAGTGTCTCTGCATTTCGGTGTCTCTGTGCCTCAGAGTCTCAGTGTCTCTGTGTCTCAGTGTCTCTGTGCCTCAATGTCTCTGAGTCTCAGTTTCTCTGTGCCTTAGTGACTCAATTTCTCAGGGTATCTGCGTCTCAGAGTATCTTTGTCTCTGTGTCTCAGTGTCTCAATGTCTCTGTGTCTCTGTGTCTCAGATTCTCAGTGTCTCAGAGTCTCAATGTCTCTGAGTCTCAGTTTCTCTGTGCCTTAGAGACTCAGTTTCTCAGGGTGCCTGCGTCTCAGAGTATCTTTGTCTCTGTGTCTCAGTGTCTCAAGTCTCTGTGTCTCAGTGTCTCAGATTCTCAGTGCCTCAGTGTCTCAGTGTCTCTGTGTCTCCGTGTGTCTGTGCCTCAGTGGCTCAGTGTACCTGTGTTTCAGTGTCTCTGTGTCTCAGTGTCTCAGAGTCTAATTGTCTCAGTCTCTCAGTGTCTCTGTGCCTCAGTGTCTCTGTGCCTCAGTGTCTCAGAGTTTTAGTGTCTCAGTGTCTCTGTGTCTCAGTGTCTCAGTGTCTCTGTGTCTCAGTGTCTCAGTGCCTCAATGTCTCTGTGTTCAGTTTCTCTGTACCTCAGTGTCTCATTGTCTCTCTGTCTCAGTGTCTCTGTGCCTCAGTGTCTCAGTGTCTTAGTGTCTGTGTGTCTCAGTGTGTCTGTGCCTCAGTGTCTCAGTGTCTCAGTGTCTCAATGTCTCAGAGTCTCTCTATCTCTGTGCCTCAGTGTCTCAGTGTCTCTCTGTTTCTGTGTCTCAGTTTCTCTGTCCCTCAGTGCCTCAGTGTCTCAGTGTCTGTGTGTCTCATTGTGTCTGTACCTCAGTGTCTCAGTGTTTCAATGTCTCAGAGTCTCTCTATCTCTGTGCCTCAGTTTCTCAGTGTCTCAGAATCTCAGTGTCCCTGTGGCTCAGTGTCTCTGTGTCTCTACGCCTCAGTGTCACAGTGTATCAATGTCTCAGAGTCTCTGTGTCTCTGTGTCTCAGTGACTCTGTGTCTCTGTGTCTCAGTGTCTCAGAGTTTCAGTGTCTCTATGTATCTGTGTCTCAGTGTCTCTGTGTCTCAGTGTCTCAGACTCTCAGTGTCTCAGAGTCTCAGTAAGTCTGTGTCTCTATGCCCCTGTGCCTCAGTGTCTCAGTGTCTCAGAGTCTCAGTGTCTCAGTGCCTCAGAGTCTCACTGTCTCTGTGTCTCAGTGTCTCAGTGTCTCAGAGATTCAGTGTCTCTGTGTCCCAGTGACTCAGTGTCTCAGTGTCTCAGAGTTTCATTGAGTCTATGTCTCTATGTGTCTGTGTCTCATAGTCTCTGTGTCTCAGTGCCTCAGTGTCTTAATATCTCAAAGTCTCAGTGTCTCTGTGTCACAGTGTCTCTCTGTCTCAGTGTCTCAGTGATTCTCTATCTCTGTGCCTCAGTGTCTCATAGTCTCTGTGTATCAGTGTCTCAGAGTCTCTGTGCCTCTGTGCCTCAGTGTCTCTGTATCTCTGTGCCTCATTGCCTCTGTGTCTCTGTGGTACTGTGTCTCAGTGTCTCAGAGTCTCAGAGTCTCAATCTCTCAGAATCTCTGTGCCTTGGTGCCTCAGTGTCTCAGTTTCTCTGTGTCTGAGTGTCTCTGTGCCTCAATGTCACAGTGTCTCAGATTATCAGTGTCTCTCTGTCTCAGTGTCTCTGTGTCCCAGTGTGTCAGTGTGTCAGAGTTTCAGTGAGTCTGTTTCTCTATGTCCCTGTGTCTCAGTATCTCTGTGTCTCTGTGCCTCAGTGTCTCAGAGTCTCAGTGTCTCAGTGTCTCTGTGCCTCAGTGTCTTAATATCTCAAAGTCTCAATGTCTCAGTGTCTCTGTGTCACAGTGTCTCTCTGTCTCAGTGTCTCAGTGATTCTCTATCTCTGTGCCTCAGTGTCTCATAGTCTCAATGTATAAGTGTCTCAGCGACTCACTGTCTCTGTGTCTCAGTGTCTCTGTGTCTCAGTGTCTCAGAATCTCAGTGTCTCTGTGCATCAGTGTGTCTGTGCCTCAGTGTCTCAGAGTCTTAGTGTCTCAGTGTCTCTCTGTCTCAGTGTCTCAGTGTCTCTGTGCCTCAGTGTCTCAGTGTCTTTGTGTCTGTGTGTCTCATTGTGTCTGTGCCTCAGTGTCTCAGTGTCTCTGTGTCTCAATGTCCCAGAGTCTCTCTATCTCTGTGCCTCAGTGTCTCAGTGTCTCTCTGTCTTTGTGTCTCAGTTTCTCTGTGCCTCAGTGACTCAGTGTCTCAGTGTCTGTGTGTCTCATTGTGTCTGTACCTCAGTGTCTCAGTGTTTCAATGTCTCAGAGTCTCTCTATCTCTGTGCCTCAGTTGCTCAGTGTCTCAGAATCTCAGTATCCCTGTGTCTCAGTGTCTCTGTGTCTCTATGCCTCAGTGTCACAGTGTCTCAATGTCTCAGAGTCTCAGTGTCTCTGCGTCTCTGTGTCTCAGTGGCTCTGTGTCTCTGTGTCTCAGTGTCTCAGAGTTTCAGTGTCTCTATGTCTCTGTGTCTCAGTGTCTCTGTGTCTCAGTGTCTCAGACTCTCAGTGTCTCAGAATTTCAGTGAGTCTGTGTCTCTATGCCCCTGTGCCTCAGTGTCTCTGTGTCTCAGTGTCTCTGTGCCTCAGTGTCTCAATGTCTCAGAGTCTCAGTGTCTCATTGTATCAATTTCTCAGACACTCAGTGTCACTTTGTCTCTGTGTTGAGTGTCTCTGTGCCTCAGTGTCACATTGTCTCAGTGTATCTGTGCCTCAGTGTCTTTGCGTCTCAGTGTCTCAGTGTCTCTGTGTCCCAGTGTCTCTGTCTCTCAGTGTCTCAGGTCTCAGAATCTCAGTGTATCTGTCTCTGTGTCTCAGTTTATCAGTGTCTCAGAGACTCAGTGTCTCTCTGTCTGAGTGTCTCTGTGCCTCAGTGTCACAGTGTCTCAAATTTTCAGTGTCTCAGTGTCTTAGAGTCTCAGTGAATCTGTGTCTCAGTATCACTGTGCCTCAGTGTCTCAGTTTCTCAGAGTCTCAATGTCACAGTGTCTCGGTGTCGCAGTGTCTCTGTGTCTCAGTGTCTCAGACTCTCAGTGTCTCAGAGTCTCAGTGAGTCTGTGTCTCTATGCCCCTGTGACTCAGTGTCTCAGTGTCTCAGAGTCTCAGTGTCTTAGTGCCTCAGTGTCTCAGAGTCTTACTGTCTCTGTGTCTCAGTGTCTCAGCGTCTGAGTCTAAGTGTCTCTGTGACTCAGTGTCTCTGTGTCTCTGTGTCTCAGTGTCTCAGAGTCTAATTGTCTCAGTGTCTCTGTGCATCAGCGTCTCTGTGCCTCAGTGTCTCTGTGTCTCTGTGCCTCAGTGTCACAGTGTCTCAATGTCTTAGAGTCTCAGTGTCTCTGTGTCTCAGTGACACTGTGTCTCAGAGTTTCAGTGTCTCTATGTCTCTTTGTCTCAGTGTCTCTGTGTCTCAGTGTCTCAGACTCTCAGTGTCTCAGAGTCTCAGTGAGTCTGTGTCTCTGTGCCACTGTGCCTCAGTGTCTCAGCGTCTCAGTGTCTCAGTGCCTCAGTGTCTCAGAGTCTTACTGTCTCTGTGTCTCAGTGTCTCAGTGTCTCAGCGTCTCAGCGTCTCAGAGTCTAAGTGTCTCTGTGTTTCAGTGTCTCTGTGACTCAGTGTCTCGGTGTCTCAGTTTCTCTGCTCCTCAGCGCCTCTGTGTCTCTGTGTCTCAGTGTCTTAGTATCTCAAAGTCTCAGTGTCTCTGTGTCAGTGTCTCAGAATTTCAGTGTGTCTGTTTTTCTGTATCTCACTGTCTCTGTGCCTCAGTGTCTCTGTGTCTCTGTGTCTCTGTGTCTCACTGTCTCTGTGCCTCAGTGTCTCTGTGTCTCTTTGTCTCAGTGTGTCAGAGACTCAGTGTCTCCGTGTTTCTATGTCTGAGTGACTCTGTGTCTCTGTGTCTCAGTGTCTCTGTGCCTCAGTGTTTCATTGCCTCAGTGTCTAAGTGTCTCAGTGTCTCTGTGTCTCAATGTCTCAGTGTCTCAGATTCTCAGTGTCTCTGTGTCAAAGTGTCTCTGTGCCTCAGTGTCTCAGTGTCTCATTGTCTCAGTGTGTCTGTGCCTCAGTGTCTCAGTATCTCTGTGTCTCAATGTCTCAGAGTCTCTCTGTCTCAGTGTCTCAGTGTCTCAGAGTCTCAGTGCCTCAGTGTCTCTGTGTTCAGTTTCTCTGTGCCTCAGTGTCTCAGTGTCTTAGTGTCTGTGTGTCTCAGTGTGTCTGTGCCTCACTGTCTCAGTGTCTCTGTGTCTCAATGTCTCAGAGTCTCTCTATCTCTGTGCCTCAGTGTCTCAGTGTCTCTCTGTCTCTGTGTCTCAGTTTCTCTGTGCCTTAGTGCCTCAGTGTCTCAGTGTCTGTGTGTCTCATTGTGTCTGTGCCTCAGTGTCTCAGTGTCTCAATGTCTCAGAGTCTCAGTGTCTCTGCGTCTCTGTGTCTCAGTGTCTCTGTGTCTCAGTGTCTCAGTGTCTCAGACTCTCAGTGTCTCAGATTCTCAGTGAGTCTGTGTCTCTTTGCCCCTGTGCCTCAGTGTCTCAGTGCCTCAGAGTCTCAGTGTCTCAGTGCCTCAGTGTCTCAGAGTCTCACTGTCTCTGTGTCTCAGTGCCTCAGCGTCTCAGAGTCTAAGTGTCTCTGTGTTTCAGTGTCTCTGTGACTCAGTGTCTCAGTTTATCTGCGCCTCAGTGCCTCTGTGTCTCTGTGTCTCAGTGTCTCAGAGTCTCAGTGTCTCAGAGGCTCAGTGTCTCTGTGTCGCTGTGCCTCAGTGTCTTAGTATCTCAAAGTCTCAGTTTCTCTGTGTCAGTGTCTCAGAGTTTCAGTGTGTCTGTTTTTCTGTGTCTCAGTGTCTCTGTGCCTCAGTGTCTCAGAGTCTGTGTCTCTGTGTCTCTGTGTCTCACTGTCTCTGTGCATCAGTGTCTCAGTGTCTCAGTGTCTCTGTGTCTCACTGTCTCTGTGCCTCAGTGTCTCTTTGTCTCAGTGTGTCAGAGACTCAATGTCTCAGAGTCTCAGTGTATCAGTATCTCAGAGACGCAGTGTCTCAGTGTATCTGTGCCTCTGTGCCCCTGTGTCTCAGTGTCTCTGTGTCTCAGTGTCTCAGATTCAAAGTGTCTCTGTGTCTCACTGTCTCTGTGCCTCAGTGTCTCAGTGTCTCTGTGTCTCAGTGTCTCAGTGTCTCTGTGTATCAGTTTATCTGTGTCTCAGTGTCTCAGTGTCTCTGTGTCTCAGTGTCTCTGCGCCTCAGTGCTTCTGTGTCTCTGTGTCTCCGTGTCTCAGTATCTCAATGTTTCTGAGCCACAGTGTCTCAGTGTCTCAGATTCTCAGTGTCTCAGAGGCTCAATGTCTCTGTGTCTCAGTGTCTCTGTGCCTCAGTGTCTCTTTGCCTCAGTGTCTCAGAGTCTTAATGTCTCAGTGTCTCTGTGTCTCAGTGTCTCAGTGTGTCAGAGTCTCAGTGTCTAAGTGTCTCTGTGCCTCAGTGTCTCAGTGTCTCCGTGTCTCAGTGTGTCTGTGCCTCAGTCTCTCAGTATCTCTGAGTCTCAATGTCTCACAGTCTCTCTGTCTCAGTGTCTCAGTGTCTCTGTGCCTCAGTGTCTCAGTGTCTCAGAGTCTCAGTGCCTCAGTGTCTCTGTGTTCAGTGTCTCTGTGCCTCAGTGTCTCAGTGTCTCTCTGTCTCAGTGTCTCAGTGTCTCAGTGTCTCTGTGCCTCAGTGTCTCAGTGTCTCAGTGTCTCAGAGTCTCTCTATCTCTGTTTCTCAGTGTCTCAGTGTCTCAGTGTCTCCGAGTCTCAGTGTCTCTGCGTGTCTGTGTCTCTGTGTCTCTGTGTCTCAGTGTTTCAGTGTCTCTATGTCTCTGTGTCTCAGTGTCTCAAAGTCTTTCTGTCTCAGTGTCTCAGACTCTCAGTGCCTCAGGGTCTCAGTGCGTCTGTGTCTCTATGCCCCTGTGCCTCTGTGCCTCAGAGCCTCAGTGTCTCTGTGTCTCACTGTCTCTGTGTCTCACTGTTCTGTGCCTCAGTGTCTCAGTGTCTTTGTGTCTGTGTGTCTCATTGTGTCTGTGCCTCAGTGTCTCAGTGTCTCTGTGTCTCAATGTCCCAGAGTCTCTCTATCTCTGTGCCTCAGTGTCTCAGTGTCTCTCTGTCTTTGTGTCTCAGTTTCTCTGTGCCTCAGTGACTCAGTGTCTCAGTGTCTGTGTGTCTCATTGTGTCTGTACCTCAGTGTCTCAGTGTTTCAATGTCTCAGAGTCTCTCTATCTCTGTGCCTCAGTTTCTCAGTGTCTCAGAATCTCAGTATCCCTGTGTCTCAGTGTCTCTGTGTCTCTATGCCTCAGTGTCACAGTGTCTCAATGTCTCAGAGTCTCAGTGTCTCTGCGTCTCTGTGTCTCAGTGACTCTGTGTCTCTGTGTCTCAGTGTCTCAGAGTTTCAGTGTCTCTATGTCTCTGTGTCTCAGTGTCTCTGTGTCTCAGTGTCTCAGACTCTCAGTGTCTCAGAATTTCAGTGAGTCTGTGTCTCTATGCCCCTGTGCCTCAGTGTCTCTGTGTCTCAGTGTCTCTGTGCCTCAGTGTCTCAATGTCTCAGAGTCTCAGTGTCTCATTGTATCAATTTCTCAGACACTCAGTGTCACTTTGTCTCTGTGTTGAGTGTCTCTGTGCCTCAGTGTCACATTGTCTCAGTGTATCTGTGCCTCAGTGTCTTTGCGTCTCAGTGTCTCAGTGTCTCTGTGTCCCAGTGTCTCTGTCTCTCAGTGTCTCAGGTCTCAGAATCTCAGTGTATCTGTCTCTGTGTCTCAGTTCATCAGTGTCTCAGAGACTCAGTGTCTCTCTGTCTGAGTGTCTCTGTGCCTCAGTGTCACAGTGTCTCAAATTTTCAGTGTCTCAGTGTCTTAGAGTCTCAGTGAATCTGTGTCTCAGTATCACTGTGCCTCAGTGTCTCAGTTTCTCAGAGTCTCAATGTCACAGTGTCTCGGTGTCGCAGTGTCTCTGTGTCTCAGTGTCTCAGACTCTCAGTGTCTCAGAGTCTCAGTGAGTCTGTGTCTCTATGCCTCTGTGACTCAGTGTCTCAGTGTCTCAGAGTCTCAGTGTCTTAGTGCCTCAGTGTCTCAGAGTCTTACTGTCTCTGTGTCTCAGTGTCTCAGCGTCTGAGTCTAAGTGTCTCTGTGACTCAGTGTCTCTGTGTCTCTGTGTCTCAGTGTCTCAGAGTCTAATTGTCTCAGTGTCTCTGTGCATCAGCGTCTCTGTGCCTCAGTGTCTCTGTGTCTCTGTGCCTCAGTGTCACAGTGTCTCAATGTCTTAGAGTCTCAGTGTCTCTGTGTCTCAGTGACACTGTGTCTCAGAGTTTCAGTGTCTCTATGTCTCTTTGTCTCAGTGTCTCTGTGTCTCAGTGTCTCAGACTCTCAGTGTCTCAGAGTCTCAGTGAGTCTGTGTCTCTGTGCCACTGTGCCTCAGTGTCTCAGCGTCTCAGTGTCTCAGTGCCTCAGTGTCTCAGAGTCTTACTGTCTCTGTGTCTCAGTGTCTCAGTGTCTCAGCGTCTCAGCGTCTCAGAGTCTAAGTGTCTCTGTGTTTCAGTGTCTCTGTGACTCAGTGTCTCGGTGTCTCAGTTTCTCTGCTCCTCAGCGCCTCTGTGTCTCTGTGTCTCAGTGTCTTAGTATCTCAAAGTCTCAGTGTCTCTGTGTCAGTGTCTCAGAGTTTCAGTGTGTCTGTTTTTCTGTGTCTCACTGTCTCTGTGCCTCAGTGTCTCTGTGTCTCTGTGTCTCACTGTCTCTGTGCCTCAGTGTCTCTGTGTCTCTTTGTCTCAGTGTGTCAGAGACTCAGTGTCTCCGTGTTTCTGTGTCTGAGTGACTCTGTGTCTCTGTGTCTCAGTGTCTCTGTGCCTCAGTGTTTCATTGCCTCAGTGTCTAAGTGTCTCAGTGTCTCTGTATCTCAATGTCTCAGTGTCTCAGATTCTCAGTGTCTCTGTGTCAAAGTGTCTCTGTGCCTCAGTGTCTCAGTGTCTCATTGTCTCAGTGTGTCTGTGCCTCAGTGTCTCAGTATCTCAGTGTCTCAATGTCTCAGAGTCTCTCTGTCTCAGTGTCTCAGTGTCTCAGAGTCTCAGTGCCTCAGTGTCTCTGTGTTCAGTTTCTCTGTGCCTCAGTGTCTCAGTGTCTTAGTGTCTGTGTGTCTCAGTGTGTCTGTGCCTCACTGTCTCAGTGTCTCTGTGTCTCAATGTCTCAGAGTCTCTCTATCTCTGTGCCTCAGTGTCTCAGTGTCTCTCTGTCTCTGTGTCTCAGTTTCTCTGTGCCTTAGTGCCTCAGTGTCTCAGTGTCTGTGTGTCTCATTGTGTCTGTGCCTCAGTGTCTCAGTGTCTCAATGTCTCAGAGTCTCAGTGTCTCTGCGTCTCTGTGTCTCAGTGTCTCTGTGTCTCAGTGTCTCAGTGTCTCAGACTCTCAGTGTCTCAGATTCTCAGTGAGTCTGTGTCTCTTTGCCCCTGTGCCTCAGTGTCTCAGTGCCTCAGAGTCTCAGTGTCTCAGTGCCTCAGTGTCTCAGAGTCTCACTGTCTCTGTGTCTCAGTGCCTCAGCGTCTCAGAGTCTAAGTGTCTCTGTGTTTCAGTGTCTCTGTGACTCAGTGTCTCAGTTTATCTGCGCCTCAGTGCCTCTGTGTCTCTGTGTCTCAGTGTCTCAGAGTCTCAGTGTCTCAGAGGCTCAGTGTCTCTGTGTCGCTGTGCCTCAGTGTCTTAGTATCTCAAAGTCTCAGTTTCTCTGTGTCAGTGTCTCAGAGTTTCAGTGTGTCTGTTTTTCTGTGTCTCAGTGTCTCTGTGCCTCAGTGTCTCAGAGTCTGTGTCTCTGTGTCTCTGTGTCTCACTGTCTCTGTGCATCAGTGTCTCAGTGTCTCTGTGTCTCACTGTCTCTGTGCCTCAGTGTCTCTTTGTCTCAGTGTGTCAGAGACTCAATGTCTCAGAGTCTCAGTGTATCAGTATCTCAGAGACGCAGTGTCTCAGTGTATCTGTGCCTCTGTGCCCCTGTGTCTCAGTGTCTCTGTGTCTCAGTGTCTCAGATTCGAAGTGTCTCTGTGTCTCACTGTCTCTGTGCCTCAGTGTCTCAGTGTCTCTGTGTCTCCGTGTCTCAGTATCTCAATGTCTCTGAGCCTCAGTGTCTCAGTGTATCAGTTTATCTGTGTCTCAGTGTCTCTGTGTCTCAGTGTCTCTGCGCCTCAGTGCCTCTGTGTCTCTGTGTCTCCGTGTCTCAGTATCTCAATGTCTCTGAGCCTCAGTGTCTCAGTGTCTCAGATTCTCAGTGTCTCAGAGGCTCAATGTCTCTGTGTCTCAGTGTCTCTGTGCCTCAGTGTCTCAGTGTGTCAGAGTCTCAGTGTCTAAGTGTCTCTGTGCCTCAGTGTCTCAGTGTCTCCGTGTCTCAGTGTGTCTGTGCCTCAGTCTCTCAGTATCTCTGAGTCTCAATGTCTCACAGTCTCTCTGTCTCAGTGTCTCAGTGTCTCTGTGCCTCAGTGTCTCAGTGTCTCAGAGTCTCAGTACCTCAGTGTCTCTGTGTTCAGTGTCTCTGTGCCTCAGTGTCTCAGTGTCTCTCTGTCTCAGTGTCTCAGTGTCTCTGTGCCTCAGTGTCTCAGTGTCTCAGTGTCTGTGTGTCTCATTGTGTCTGTGCCTCAATGTCTCAGTGTCTCAATGTCTCAGAGTCTCTCTATCTCTGTTTCTCAGTGTCTCAGTGTCTCAGTGTCTCAGAGTCTCAGTGTCTCTGCGTGTCTGTGTCTCTGTGTCTCTGTGTCTCAGTGTTTCAGTATCTCTATGTCTCTGTGTCTCAGTGTCTCAAAGTCTTTCTGTCTCAGTGTCTCAGACTCTCAGTGTCTCAGGGTCTCAGTGAGTCTGTGTCTCTATGCCCCTGTGCCTCTGTGCCTCAGGGCCTCAGTGTCTCTGTGTCTCACTGTCTCTGTGTCTCACTGTTCTGTGTCTCAGTGTCTCTGTGCCTCCGTGTCTCAGAGCATCAGCGTCTCAGTGTCTCTGTGTCTCAGTGTCTCAGAGTCTCAGTGTCTCTGTGTCTCAGTGCATCAGTGTCTCAGAGTCTCTGTGTCTCTGTGTCTCAGTGTCTCTGTGCCTCAGTGTCTCATTGCCTTAGTTTCTCAGAGTCTCAGTAACCCTGTGTCTCAGTGTCTCAAAGTCTCAGTGTCTCAGTGTCCCTGTGTCTCTGTGTCTCAGTGTGTCAGAGACTCAGTTCTCTGTGTCTCTGTTTCTCAGTGTCTCAGTGTCCCAGTGACCCTGTGTCTCAGTGTATCAGCATCTCAGAGAATCAGTGTCTCTGTGTCTGAGTGTCTCTGTGCCTCTACGACACAGTGTCTCAGTGTCTCTGTGTCTCAATGTTTCAGTGTCTCAGTGTTTCTCTATCTCAGTGTCTCAGTGTGTAGAGTCTCAGTGTCTCTGTGTCTCAGTGTATCAGAGTCTCAGAGGCTCAGTGTCTCTGTTTCTCTGTGTCTCAGTGTCTCAATGTCTCAGATTATCAGTGTCTCTGTGTCTCAGTGTATCATTATCTCAGAGACTCAGCGTCTCCGTGTCTCTGAGTGACTCTGTGTCTCTATGTCTCTGTGCCTCAGTGTCTCATTGCCTCAGTGTCTGAGTCTCAGTGTCCCTGTGTCTCTGTGTCTCTTTGTCTCAGTGTCTCAGTGTTTCTGTGTCTCAATGTCTCTGAGTCTCAGTTTCTCTGTGCCTTAGTGACTCAGTTTCTTGGGGTGTCTGCGTCTCAGAGTATCTTTGTCTCTGGTCTCAGTGTCTCTGCATTTCGGTGTCTCTGTGTCTCAGTGTCTCAGATTCTCAGTGCCTCTGTGTCTCTGTGTCTCAGTGTCTCTGTGTCTCCGTGTGTCTGTGCCTCAGTGTCTCAGTGTATCATTATCTCAGTGTCTCACAGTCTCAGTGTCTCAGTGTCTAAGTGTCTCAGTGTCTCTGTGTCTCAGTGTCTCAGTGTCTCAGAGTCTCAGTGTCTCTGTGTCAAAGTGTCTCTGTGCCTCAGTGTCTTTGTGCCTCTGTGTCTCAGAGTCTCAGTGTCTCTGTGTCAAAGTGTCTCTGTGCCTCAGTGTCTTTGTGCCTCTGTGTCTCAGAGTCACTGTTTCTCTGTGTCTCAGTGTCTCAGTGCCTCAGTGTCTCAGAGTCTCAGTGTGTCTGTGTCTCTGTGTCTGAGTTTCTCTGTGCCTCAGAGTCTCAGTGTCTCTGCGTCTCAGTGTCTCTGTGTCTCAGTGTCTCAGTGTCTCAGTGTCCTTGTGTCTCAGTGTCTCCGAGTCTCAGTGTGTCTGTGTCTCAGTGTATCAGTGTCTCAGAGACTCAGTGTCTCTGTGTCTGAGTTTCTCTGTGCCTCAGTGACTCAGTGTCTCAGTGTCTGTGTGTCTCATTGTGTCTGTACCTCAGTGTCTCAGTGTTTCAATGTCTCAGAGTCTCTCTATCTCTGTGCCTCAGTTTCTCAGTGTCTCAGAATCTCAGTATCCCTGTGTCTCAGTGTCTCTGTGTCTCTATGCCTCAGTGTCACAGTGTCTCAATGTCTCAGAGTCTCAGTGTCTCTGCGTCTCTGTGTCTCAGTGACTCTGTGTCTCTGTGTCTCAGTGTCTCAGAGTTTCAGTGTCTCTATGTCTCTGTGTCTCAGTGTCTCTGTGTCTCAGTGTCTCAGACTCTCAGTGTCTCAGAATTTCAGTGAGTCTGTGTCTCTATGCCCCTGTGCCTCAGTGTCTCTGTGTCTCAGTGTCTCTGTGCCTCAGTGTCTCAATGTCTCAGAGTCTCAGTGTCTCATTGTATCAATTTCTCAGACACTCAGTGTCACTTTGTCTCTGTGTTGAGTGTCTCTGTGCCTCAGTGTCACATTGTCTCAGTGTATCTGTGCCTCAGTGTCTTTGCGTCTCAGTGTCTCAGTGTCTCTGTGTCCCAGTGTCTCTGTCTCTCAGTGTCTCAGGTCTCAGAATCTCAGTGTATCTGTCTCTGTGTCTCAGTTTATCAGTGTCTCAGAGACTCAGTGTCTCTCTGTCTGAGTGTCTCTGTGCCTCAGTGTCACAGTGTCTCAAATTTTCAGTGTCTCAGTGTCTTAGAGTCTCAGTGAATCTGTGTCTCAGTATCACTGTGCCTCAGTGTCTCAGTTTCTCAGAGTCTCAATGTCACAGTGTCTCGGTGTCGCAGTGTCTCTGTGTCTCAGTGTCTCAGACTCTCAGTGTCTCAGAGTCTCAGTGAGTCTGTGTCTCTATGCCCCTGTGACTCAGTGTCTCAGTGTCTCAGAGTCTCAGTGTCTTAGTGCCTCAGTGTCTCAGAGTCTTACTGTCTCTGTGTCTCAGTGTCTCAGCGTCTGAGTCTAAGTGTCTCTGTGACTCAGTGTCTCTGTGTCTCTGTGTCTCAGTGTCTCAGAGTCTAATTGTCTCAGTGTCTCTGTGCATCAGCGTCTCTGTGCCTCAGTGTCTCTGTGTCTCTGTGCCTCAGTGTCACAGTGTCTCAATGTCTTAGAGTCTCAGTGTCTCTGTGTCTCAGTGACACTGTGTCTCAGAGTTTCAGTGTCTCTATGTCTCTTTGTCTCAGTGTCTCTGTGTCTCAGTGTCTCAGACTCTCAGTGTCTCAGAGTCTCAGTGAGTCTGTGTCTCTGTGCCACTGTGCCTCAGTGTCTCAGCGTCTCAGTGTCTCAGTGCCTCAGTGTCTCAGAGTCTTACTGTCTCTGTGTCTCAGTGTCTCAGTGTCTCAGCGTCTCAGCGTCTCAGAGTCTAAGTGTCTCTGTGTTTCAGTGTCTCTGTGACTCAGTGTCTCGGTGTCTCAGTTTCTCTGCTCCTCAGCGCCTCTGTGTCTCTGTGTCTCAGTGTCTTAGTATCTCAAAGTCTCAGTGTCTCTGTGTCAGTGTCTCAGAGTTTCAGTGTGTCTGTTTTTCTGTGTCTCACTGTCTCTGTGCCTCAGTGTCTCTGTGTCTCTGTGTCTCACTGTCTCTGTGCCTCAGTGTCTCTGTGTCTCTTTGTCTCAGTGTGTCAGAGACTCAGTGTCTCCGTGTTTCTGTGTCTGAGTGACTCTGTGTCTGTGTCTCAGTGTCTCTGTGCCTCAGTGTTTCATTGCCTCAGTGTCTAAGTGTCTCAGTGTCTCTGTGTCTCAATGTCTCAGTGTCTCAGATTCTCAGTGTCTCTGTGTCAAAGTGTCTCTGTGCCTCAGTGTCTCAGTGTCTCATTGTCTCAGTGTGTCTGTGCCTCAGTGTCTCAGTATCTCTGTGTCTCAATGTCTCAGAGTCTCTCTGTCTCAGTGTCTCAGAGTCTCAGTGCCTCAGTGTCTCTGTGTTCAGTTTCTCTGTGCCTCAGTGTCTCAGTGTCTTAGTGTCTGTGTGTCTCAGTGTGTCTGTGCCTCACTGTCTCAGTGTCTCTGTGTCTCAATGTCTCAGAGTCTCTCTATCTCTGTGCCTCAGTGTCTCAGTGTCTCTCTGTCTCTGTGTCTCAGTTTCTCTGTGCCTTAGTGCCTCAGTGTCTGTGTGTCTCATTGTGTCTGTGCCTCAGTGTCTCAGTGTCTCAATGTCTCAGAGTCTGAGTGTCTCTGCGTCTCTGTGTCTCAGTGTCTCTGTGTCTCAGTGTCTCAGTGTCTCAGACTCTCAGTGTCTCAGATTCTCAGTGAGTCTGTGTCTCTTTGCCCCTGTGCCTCAGTGTCTCAGTGCCTCAGAGTCTCAGTGTCTCAGTGCCTCAGTGTCTCAGAGTCTCACTGTCTCTGTGTCTCAGTGCCTCAGAGTCTCAGAGTCTAAGTGTCTCTGTGTTTCAGTGTCTCTGTGACTCAGTGTCTCAGTTTATCTGCGCCTCAGTGCCTCTGTGTCTCTGTGTCTCAGTGTCTCAGAATCTCAGTGTCTCAGAGGCTCAGTGTCTCTGTGTCGCTGTGCCTCAGTGTCTTAGTATCTCAAAGTCTCAGTTTCTCTGTGTCAGTGTCTCAGAGTTTCAGTGTGTCTGTTTTTCTGTGTCTCAGTGTTTCTGTGCCTCAGTGTCTCAGAGTCTGTGTCTCTGTGTCTCACTGTCTCTGTGCATCAGTGTCTCAGTGTCTCAGTGTCTCTGTGTCTCACTGTCTCTGTGCCTCAGTGTCTCTTTGTCAGAGTGTGTCAGAGACTCAATGTCTCAGAGTCTCAGTGTATCAGTATCTCAGAGACGCAGTGTCTCAGTGTATCTGTGCCTCTGTGCCCCTGTGTCTCAGTGTCTCTGTGTCTCAGTGTCTCAGATTCGAAGTGTCTCTGTGTCTCACTGTCTCTGTGCCTCAGTGTCTCAGTGTCTCTGTGTCTCAGTGTCTCTGTGTATCAGTTTATCTGTGTCTCAGTGTCTCAGTGTCTCAGTGTCTCTGTGTCTCAGTGTCTCTGCGCCTCAGTGCCTCTGTGTCTCTGTGTCTCCGTGTCTCAGTATCTCAATGTCTCTGAGCCTCAGTGTCTCAGTGTCTCAGATTCTCAGTGTCTCAGAGGCTCAATGTCTCTGTGTCTCAGTGTCTCTGTGCCTCAGTGTCTCTTTGCCTCAGTGTCTCAGAGTCTTAATGTCTCAGTGTCTCTGTGTCTCAGTGTCTCAGTGTGTCAGAGTCTCAGTGTCTAAGTGTCTCTGTGCCTCAGTGTCTCAGTGTCTCCGTGTCTCAGTGTGTCTGTGCCTCAGTCTCTCAGTATCTCTGAGTCTCAATGTCTCACAGTCTCTCTGTCTCAGTGTCTCAGTGTCTCTGTGCCTCAGTGTCTCAGTGTCTCAGAGTCTCAGTGCCTCAGTGTCTCTGTGTTCAGTGTCTCTGTGCCTCAGTGTCTCAGTGTCTCTCTGTCTCAGTGTCTCAGTGTCTCTGTGCCTCAGTGTCTCAGTGTCTGTGTGTCTCATTGTGTCTGTGCCTCAATGTCTCAGTGTCTCAATGTCTCAGAGTCTCTCTATCTCTGTTTCTCAGTGTCTCAGTGTCTCAGTGTCTCAGAGTCTCAGTGTCTCTGCGTGTCTGTGTCTCTGTGTCTCTGTGTCTCAGTGTTTCAGTGTCTCTGTGTCTCAGTGCATCAGTGTCTCAGAGTCTCTGTGTCTCTGTGTCTCTGTGTCTCAGTGTCTCTGTGCCTCAGTGTCTCATTGCCTTAGTTTCTCAGAGTCTCAGTAACCCTGTGTCTCAGTGTCTCAAAGTCTCAGTGTCTCAGTGTCCCTGTGTCTCTGTGTCTCAGTGTGTCAGAGACTCAGTTCTCTGTGTCTCTGTTTCTCAGTGTCTCAGTGTCCCAGTGACCCTGTGTCTCAGTGTATCAGCATCTCAGAGAATCAGTGTCTCTGTGTCTGAGTGTCTCTGTGCCTCTACGACACAGTGTCTCAGTGTCTCTGTGTCTCAAAGTCTCAGTGTCTCAGTGTCCCTGTGTCTCTGTGTCTCAGTGTGTCAGAGACTCAGTTCTCTGTGTCTCTGTTTCTCAGTGTCTCAGTGTCCCAGTGACCCTGTGTCTCAGTGTCTCAGCATCTCAGAGAATCAGTGTCTCTGTGTCTGAGTGTCTCTGTGCCTCTACGACACAGTGTCTCAGTGTCTCTGTGTCTCAATGTTTCAGTGTCTCAGTGTTTCTCTATCTCAGTGTCTCAGTGTGTAGAGTCTCAGTGTCTCTGTGTCTCAGTGTATCAGAGTCTCAGAGGCTCAGTGTCTCTGTTTCTCTGTGTCTCAGTGTCTCAATGTCTCAGATTATCAGTGTCTCTGTGTCTCAGTGTATCATTATCTCAGAGACTCAGCGTCTCCGTGTCTCTGAGTGACTCTGTGTCTCTATGTCTCTGTGCCTCAGTGTCTCATTGCCTCAGTGTCTGAGTCTCAGTGTCCCTGTGTCTCTGTGTCTCTTTGTCTCAGTGTCTCAGTGTCTCTGTGTCTCAATGTCTCTGAGTCTCAGTTTCTCTGTGCCTTAGTGACTCAGTTTCTTGGGGTGTCTGCGTCTCAGAGTATCTTTGTCTCTGGTCTCAGTGTCTCTGCATTTCGGTGTCTCTGTGTCTCAGTGTCTCAATGTCTCTGTGTCTCAGTGTCTCAGATTCTCAGTGCCTCTGTGTCTGTGTCTCAGTGACTCTGTGTCTCCGTGTGTCTGTGCCTCAGTGTCTCAGTGTATCATTATCTCAGTGTCTCACAGTCTCAGTGTCTCAGTGTCTAAGTGTCTCAGTGTCTCTGTGTCTCAGTGTCTCAGTGTCTCAGAGTCTCAGTGTCTCTGTGTCAAAGTGTCTCTGTGCCTCAGTGTCTTTGTGCCTCTGTGTCTCAGAGTCTCAGTGTTTCTGTGTCTCAGTGTATCAGTGTCTATGTGCCTCTGTGCCTCAGTGTCTCTGTATCTCTGTGCCTCATTGTCTCTGTGTCTCTGAGTTACTGTGTCTCAGAGTCTCAGAGTCTCAATCTCTCAGAATCTCTGAGTCTTGGTGCCTCAGTGTCTCAGTTTCTCTGTGTCTGAGTGTCTCTGTGCCCCAATGTCACAGTGTCTCAGAGTCTCAGATTATCAGTGTCTCTCTGTCTCAGAGATTCTCTATCTCTGTGCCTCAGTGTCTCAGCGTCTCAATGTGTCTCAGTGTGTCTGTGTCTCTGTGTCTGAGTTTCTCTGTGCCTCAGAGTCTCAGTGTCTCTGCGTCTCAGTGTCTCTGTGTCTCAGTGTCTCAGTGTCTCAGTGTCCTTGTGTCTCAGTGTCTCCGAGTCTCAGTGTGTCTGTGTCTCAGTGTATCAGTGTCTCAGAGACTCAGTGTCTCTGTGTCTGAGTTTCTCTGTGCCTCAGTGACTCAGTGTCTCAGTGTCTGTGTGTCTCATTGTGTCTGTACCTCAGTGTCTCAGTGTTTCAATGTCTCAGAGTCTCTCTATCTCTGTGCCTCAGTTTCTCAGTGTCTCAGAATCTCAGTATCCCTGTGTCTCAGTGTCTCTGTGTCTCTATGCCTCAGTGTCACAGTGTCTCAATGTCTCAGAGTCTCAGAGTCTCAGTGTCTCTGCGTCTCTGTGTCTCAGTGACTCTGTGTCTCTGTGTCTCAGTGTCTCAGAGTTTCAGTGTCTCTATGTCTCTGTGTCTCAGTGTCTCTGTGTCTCAGTGTCTCAGACTCTCAGTGTCTCAGAATTTCAGTGAGTCTGTGTCTCTATGCCCCTGTGCCTCAGTGTCTCTGTGTCTCAGTGTCTCTGTGCCTCAGTGTCTCAATGTCTCAGAGTCTCAGTGTCTCATTGTATCAATTTCTCAGACACTCAGTGTCACTTTGTCTCTGTGTTGAGTGTCTCTGTGCCTCAGTGTCACATTGTCTCAGTGTATCTGTGCCTCAGTGTCTTTGCGTCTCAGTGTCTCAGTGTCTCTGTGTCCCAGTGTCTCTGTCTCTCAGTGTCTCAGGTCTCAGAATCTCAGTGTATCTGTCTCTGTGTCTCAGTTTATCAGTGTCTCAGAGACTCAGTGTCTCTCTGTCTGAGTGTCTCTGTGCCTCAGTGTCACAGTGTCTCAAATTTTCAGTGTCTCAGTGTCTTAGAGTCTCAGTGAATCTGTGTCTCAGTATCACTGTGCCTCAGTGTCTCAGTTTCTCAGAGTCTCAATGTCACAGTGTCTCGGTGTCGCAGTGTCTCTGTGTCTCAGTGTCTCAGACTCTCAGTGTCTCAGAGTCTCAGTGAGTCTGTGTCTCTATGCCCCTGTGACTCAGTGTCTCAGTGTCTCAGAGTCTCAGTGTCTTAGTGCCTCAGTGTCTCAGAGTCTTACTGTCTCTGTGTCTCAGTGTCTCAGCGTCTGAGTCTAAGTGTCTCTGTGACTCAGTGTCTCTGTGTCTCTGTGTCTCAGTGTCTCAGAGTCTAATTGTCTCAGTGTCTCTGTGCATCAGCGTCTCTGTGCCTCAGTGTCTCTGTGTCTCTGTGCCTCAGTGTCACAGTGTCTCAATGTCTTAGAGTCTCAGTGTCTCTGTGTCTCAGTGACACTGTGTCTCAGAGTTTCAGTGTCTCTATGTCTCTTTGTCTCAGTGTCTCTGTGTCTCAGTGTCTCAGACTCTCAGTGTCTCAGAGTCTCAGTGAGTCTGTGTCTCTGTGCCACTGTGCCTCAGTGTCTCAGCGTCTCAGTGTCTCAGTGCCTCAGTGTCTCAGAGTCTTACTGTCTCTGTGTCTCAGTGTCTCAGTGTCTCAGCGTCTCAGCGTCTCAGAGTCTAAGTGTCTCTGTGTTTCAGTGTCTCTGTGACTCAGTGTCTCGGTGTCTCAGTTTCTCTGCTCCTCAGCGCCTCTGTGTCTCTGTGTCTCAGTGTCTTAGTATCTCAAAGTCTCAGTGTCTCTGTGTCAGTGTCTCAGAGTTTCAGTGTGTCTGTTTTTCTGTGTCTCACTGTCTCTGTGCCTCAGTGTCTCTGTGTCTCTGTGTCTCACTGTCTCTGTGCCTCAGTGTCTCTGTGTCTCTTTGTCTCAGTGTGTCAGAGACTCAGTGTCTCCGTGTTTCTGTGTCTGAGTGACTCTGTGTCTGTGTCTCAGTGTCTCTGTGCCTCAGTGTTTCATTGCCTCAGTGTCTAAGTGTCTCAGTGTCTCTGTGTCTCAATGTCTCAGTGTCTCAGATTCTCAGTGTCTCTGTGTCAAAGTGTCTCTGTGCCTCAGTGTCTCAGTGTCTCATTGTCTCAGTGTGTCTGTGCCTCAGTGTCTCAGTATCTCTGTGTCTCAATGTCTCAGAGTCTCTCTGTCTCAGTGTCTCAGTGTCTCAGAGTCTCAGTGCCTCAGTGTCTCTGTGTTCAGTTTCTCTGTGCCTCAGTGTCTCAGTGTCTTAGTGTCTGTGTGTCTCAGTGTGTCTGTGCCTCACTGTCTCAGTGTCTCTGTGTCTCAATGTCTCAGAGTCTCTCTATCTCTGTGCCTCAGTGTCTCAGTGTCTCTCTGTCTCTGTGTCTCAGTTTCTCTGTGCCTTAGTGCCTCAGTGTCTCAGTGTCTGTGTGTCTCATTGTGTCTGTGCCTCAGTGTCTCAGTGTCTCAATGTCTCAGAGTCTGAGTGTCTCTGCGTCTCTGTGTCTCAGTGTCTCTGTGTCTCAGTGTCTCAGTGTCTCAGACTCTCAGTGTCTCAGATTCTCAGTGAGTCTGTGTCTCTTTGCCCCTGTGCCTCAGTGTCTCAGTGCCTCAGAGTCTCAGTGTCTCAGTGCCTCAGTGTCTCAGAGTCTCACTGTCTCTGTGTCTCAGTGCCTCAGAGTCTCAGAGTCTAAGTGTCTCTGTGTTTCAGTGTCTCTGTGACTCAGTGTCTCAGTTTATCTGCGCCTCAGTGCCTCTGTGTCTCTGTGTCTCAGTGTCTCAGAATCTCAGTGTCTCAGAGGCTCAGTGTCTCTGTGTCGCTGTGCCTCAGTGTCTTAGTATCTCAAAGTCTCAGTTTCTCTGTGTCAGTGTCTCAGAGTTTCAGTGTGTCTGTTTTTCTGTGTCTCAGTGTTTCTGTGCCTCAGTGTCTCAGAGTCTGTGTCTCTGTGTCTCACTGTCTCTGTGCATCAGTGTCTCAGTGTCTCAGTGTCTCTGTGTCTCACTGTCTCTGTGCCTCAGTGTCTCTTTGTCAGAGTGTGTCAGAGACTCAATGTCTCAGAGTCTCAGTGTATCAGTATCTCAGAGACGCAGTGTCTCAGTGTATCTGTGCCTCTGTGCCCCTGTGTCTCAGTGTCTCTGTGTCTCAGTGTCTCAGATTCGAAGTGTCTCTGTGTCTCACTGTCTCTGTGCCTCAGTGTCTCAGTGTCTCTGTGTCTCAGTGTCTCTGTGTATCAGTTTATCTGTGTCTCAGTGTCTCAGTGTCTCAGTGTCTCTGTGTCTCAGTGTCTCTGCGCCTCAGTGCCTCTGTGTCTCTGTGTCTCCGTGTCTCAGTATCTCAATGTCTCTGAGCCTCAGTGTCTCAGTGTCTCAGATTCTCAGTGTCTCAGAGGCTCAATGTCTCTGTGTCTCAGTGTCTCTGTGCCTCAGTGTCTCTTTGCCTCAGTGTCTCAGAGTCTTAATGTCTCAGTGTCTCTGTGTCTCAGTGTCTCAGTGTGTCAGAGTCTCAGTGTCTAAGTGTCTCTGTGCCTCAGTGTCTCAGTGTCTCCGTGTCTCAGTGTGTCTGTGCCTCAGTCTCTCAGTATCTCTGAGTCTCAATGTCTCACAGTCTCTCTGTCTCAGTGTCTCAGTGTCTCTGTGCCTCAGTGTCTCAGTGTCTCAGAGTCTCAGTGCCTCAGTGTCTCTGTGTTCAGTGTCTCTGTGCCTCAGTGTCTCAGTGTCTCTCTGTCTCAGTGTCTCAGTGTCTCTGTGCCTCAGTGTCTCAGTGTCTGTGTGTCTCATTGTGTCTGTGCCTCAATGTCTCAGTGTCTCAATGTCTCAGAGTCTCTCTATCTCTGTTTCTCAGTGTCTCAGTGTCTCAGTGTCTCAGAGTCTCAGTGTCTCTGCGTGTCTGTGTCTCTGTGTCTCTGTGTCTCAGTGTTTCAGTGTCTCTGTGTCTCAGTGCATCAGTGTCTCAGAGTCTCTGTGTCTCTGTGTCTCTGTGTCTCAGTGTCTCTGTGCCTCAGTGTCTCATTGCCTTAGTTTCTCAGAGTCTCAGTAACCCTGTGTCTCAGTGTCTCAAAGTCTCAGTGTCTCAGTGTCCCTGTGTCTCTGTGTCTCAGTGTGTCAGAGACTCAGTTCTCTGTGTCTCTGTTTCTCAGTGTCTCAGTGTCCCAGTGACCCTGTGTCTCAGTGTATCAGCATCTCAGAGAATCAGTGTCTCTGTGTCTGAGTGTCTCTGTGCCTCTACGACACAGTGTCTCAGTGTCTCTGTGTCTCAAAGTCTCAGTGTCTCAGTGTCCCTGTGTCTCTGTGTCTCAGTGTGTCAGAGACTCAGTTCTCTGTGTCTCTGTTTCTCAGTGTCTCAGTGTCCCAGTGACCCTGTGTCTCAGTGTCTCAGCATCTCAGAGAATCAGTGTCTCTGTGTCTGAGTGTCTCTGTGCCTCTACGACACAGTGTCTCAGTGTCTCTGTGTCTCAATGTTTCAGTGTCTCAGTGTTTCTCTATCTCAGTGTCTCAGTGTGTAGAGTCTCAGTGTCTCTGTGTCTCAGTGTATCAGAGTCTCAGAGGCTCAGTGTCTCTGTTTCTCTGTGTCTCAGTGTCTCAATGTCTCAGATTATCAGTGTCTCTGTGTCTCAGTGTATCATTATCTCAGAGACTCAGCGTCTCCGTGTCTCTGAGTGACTCTGTGTCTCTATGTCTCTGTGCCTCAGTGTCTCATTGCCTCAGTGTCTGAGTCTCAGTGTCCCTGTGTCTCTGTGTCTCTTTGTCTCAGTGTCTCAGTGTCTCTGTGTCTCAATGTCTCTGAGTCTCAGTTTCTCTGTGCCTTAGTGACTCAGTTTCTTGGGGTGTCTGCGTCTCAGAGTATCTTTGTCTCTGGTCTCAGTGTCTCTGCATTTCGGTGTCTCTGTGTCTCAGTGTCTCAATGTCTCTGTGTCTCAGTGTCTCAGATTCTCAGTGCCTCTGTGTCTGTGTCTCAGTGACTCTGTGTCTCCGTGTGTCTGTGCCTCAGTGTCTCAGTGTATCATTATCTCAGTGTCTCACAGTCTCAGTGTCTCAGTGTCTAAGTGTCTCAGTGTCTCTGTGTCTCAGTGTCTCAGTGTCTCAGAGTCTCAGTGTCTCTGTGTCAAAGTGTCTCTGTGCCTCAGTGTCTTTGTGCCTCTGTGTCTCAGAGTCTCAGTGTTTCTGTGTCTCAGTGTATCAGTGTCTATGTGCCTCTGTGCCTCAGTGTCTCTGTATCTCTGTGCCTCATTGTCTCTGTGTCTCTGAGTTACTGTGTCTCAGAGTCTCAGAGTCTCAATCTCTCAGAATCTCTGAGTCTTGGTGCCTCAGTGTCTCAGTTTCTCTGTGTCTGAGTGTCTCTGTGCCCCAATGTCACAGTGTCTCAGAGTCTCAGATTATCAGTGTCTCTCTGTCTCAGAGATTCTCTATCTCTGTGCCTCAGTGTCTCAGCGTCTCAATGTGTCTCAGTGTGTCTGTGTCTCTGTGTCTGAGTTTCTCTGTGCCTCAGAGTCTCAGTGTCTCTGCGTCTCAGTGTCTCTGTGTCTCAGTGTCTCAGTGTCTCAGTGTCCTTGTGTCTCAGTGTCTCCGAGTCTCAGTGTGTCTGTGTCTCAGTGTATCAGTGTCTCAGAGACTCAGTGTCTCTGTGTCTGAGTTTCTCTGTGCCTCAGTGACTCAGTGTCTCAGTGTCTGTGTGTCTCATTGTGTCTGTACCTCAGTGTCTCAGTGTTTCAATGTCTCAGAGTCTCTCTATCTCTGTGCCTCAGTTTCTCAGTGTCTCAGAATCTCAGTATCCCTGTGTCTCAGTGTCTCTGTGTCTCTATGCCTCAGTGTCACAGTGTCTCAATGTCTCAGAGTCTCAGAGTCTCAGTGTCTCTGCGTCTCTGTGTCTCAGTGACTCTGTGTCTCTGTGTCTCAGTGTCTCAGAGTTTCAGTGTCTCTATGTCTCTGTGTCTCAGTGTCTCAGTGTCTCTGTGTCTCAATGTCCCAGAGTCTCTCTATCTCTGTGCCTCAGTGTCTCAGTGTCTCTCTGTCTTTGTGTCTCAGTTTCTCTGTGCCTCAGTGACTCAGTGTCTCAGTGTCTGTGTGTCTCATTGTGTCTGTACCTCAGTGTCTCAGTGTTTCAATGTCTCAGAGTCTCTCTATCTCTGTGCCTCAGTTGCTCAGTGTCTCAGAATCTCAGTATCCCTGTGTCTCAGTGTCTCTGTGTCTCTATGCCTCAGTGTCACAGTGTCTCAATGTCTCAGAGTCTCAGTGTCTCTGCGTCTCTGTGTCTCAGTGGCTCTGTGTCTCTGTGTCTCAGTGTCTCAGAGTTTCAGTGTCTCTATGTCTCTGTGTCTCAGTGTCTCTGTGTCTCAGTGTCTCAGACTCTCAGTGTCTCAGAATTTCAGTGAGTCTGTGTCTCTATGCCCCTGTGCCTCAGTGTCTCTGTGTCTCAGTGTCTCTGTGCCTCAGTGTCTCAATGTCTCAGAGTCTCAGTGTCTCATTGTATCAATTTCTCAGACACTCAGTGTCACTTTGTCTCTGTGTTGAGTGTCTCTGTGCCTCAGTGTCACATTGTCTCAGTGTATCTGTGCCTCAGTGTCTTTGCGTCTCAGTGTCTCAGTGTCTCTGTGTCCCAGTGTCTCTGTCTCTCAGTGTCTCAGGTCTCAGAATCTCAGTGTATCTGTCTCTGTGTCTCAGTTTATCAGTGTCTCAGAGACTCAGTGTCTCTCTGTCTGAGTGTCTCTGTGCCTCAGTGTCACAGTGTCTCAAATTTTCAGTGTCTCAGTGTCTTAGAGTCTCAGTGAATCTGTGTCTCAGTATCACTGTGCCTCAGTGTCTCAGTTTCTCAGAGTCTCAATGTCACAGTGTCTCGGTGTCGCAGTGTCTCTGTGTCTCAGTGTCTCAGACTCTCAGTGTCTCAGAGTCTCAGTGAGTCTGTGTCTCTATGCCCCTGTGACTCAGTGTCTCAGTGTCTCAGAGTCTCAGTGTCTTAGTGCCTCAGTGTCTCAGAGTCTTACTGTCTCTGTGTCTCAGTGTCTCAGCGTCTGAGTCTAAGTGTCTCTGTGACTCAGTGTCTCTGTGTCTCTGTGTCTCAGTGTCTCAGAGTCTAATTGTCTCAGTGTCTCTGTGCATCAGCGTCTCTGTGCCTCAGTGTCTCTGTGTCTCTGTGCCTCAGTGTCACAGTGTCTCAATGTCTTAGAGTCTCAGTGTCTCTGTGTCTCAGTGACACTGTGTCTCAGAGTTTCAGTGTCTCTATGTCTCTTTGTCTCAGTGTCTCTGTGTCTCAGTGTCTCAGACTCTCAGTGTCTCAGAGTCTCAGTGAGTCTGTGTCTCTGTGCCACTGTGCCTCAGTGTCTCAGCGTCTCAGTGTCTCAGTGCCTCAGTGTCTCAGAGTCTTACTGTCTCTGTGTCTCAGTGTCTCAGTGTCTCAGCGTCTCAGCGTCTCAGAGTCTAAGTGTCTCTGTGTTTCAGTGTCTCTGTGACTCAGTGTCTCGGTGTCTCAGTTTCTCTGCTCCTCAGCGCCTCTGTGTCTCTGTGTCTCAGTGTCTTAGTATCTCAAAGTCTCAGTGTCTCTGTGTCAGTGTCTCAGAATTTCAGTGTGTCTGTTTTTCTGTATCTCACTGTCTCTGTGCCTCAGTGTCTCTGTGTCTCTGTGTCTCTGTGTCTCACTGTCTCTGTGCCTCAGTGTCTCTGTGTCTCTTTGTCTCAGTGTGTCAGAGACTCAGTGTCTCCGTGTTTCTATGTCTGAGTGACTCTGTGTCTCTGTGTCTCAGTGTCTCTGTGCCTCAGTGTTTCATTGCCTCAGTGTCTAAGTGTCTCAGTGTCTCTGTGTCTCAATGTCTCAGTGTCTCAGATTCTCAGTGTCTCTGTGTCAAAGTGTCTCTGTGCCTCAGTGTCTCAGTGTCTCATTGTCTCAGTGTGTCTGTGCCTCAGTGTCTCAGTATCTCTGTGTCTCAATGTCTCAGAGTCTCTCTGTCTCAGTGTCTCAGTGTCTCAGAGTCTCAGTGCCTCAGTGTCTCTGTGTTCAGTTTCTCTGTGCCTCAGTGTCTCAGTGTCTTAGTGTCTGTGTGTCTCAGTGTGTCTGTGCCTCACTGTCTCAGTGTCTCTGTGTCTCAATGTCTCAGAGTCTCTCTATCTCTGTGCCTCAGTGTCTCAGTGTCTCTCTGTCTCTGTGTCTCAGTTTCTCTGTGCCTTAGTGCCTCAGTGTCTCAGTGTCTGTGTGTCTCATTGTGTCTGTGCCTCAGTGTCTCAGTGTCTCAATGTCTCAGAGTCTCAGTGTCTCTGCGTCTCTGTGTCTCAGTGTCTCTGTGTCTCAGTGTCTCAGTGTCTCAGACTCTCAGTGTCTCAGATTCTCAGTGAGTCTGTGTCTCTTTGCCCCTGTGCCTCAGTGTCTCAGTGCCTCAGAGTCTCAGTGTCTCAGTGCCTCAGTGTCTCAGAGTCTCACTGTCTCTGTGTCTCAGTGCCTCAGCGTCTCAGAGTCTAAGTGTCTCTGTGTTTCAGTGTCTCTGTGACTCAGTGTCTCAGTTTATCTGCGCCTCAGTGCCTCTGTGTCTCTGTGTCTCAGTGTCTCAGAGTCTCAGTGTCTCAGAGGCTCAGTGTCTCTGTGTCGCTGTGCCTCAGTGTCTTAGTATCTCAAAGTCTCAGTTTCTCTGTGTCAGTGTCTCAGAGTTTCAGTGTGTCTGTTTTTCTGTGTCTCAGTGTCTCTGTGCCTCAGTGTCTCAGAGTCTGTGTCTCTGTGTCTCTGTGTCTCACTGTCTCTGTGCATCAGTGTCTCAGTGTCTCAGTGTCTCTGTGTCTCACTGTCTCTGTGCCTCAGTGTCTCTTTGTCTCAGTGTGTCAGAGACTCAATGTCTCAGAGTCTCAGTGTATCAGTATCTCAGAGACGCAGTGTCTCAGTGTATCTGTGCCTCTGTGCCCCTGTGTCTCAGTGTCTCTGTGTCTCAGTGTCTCAGATTCAAAGTGTCTCTGTGTCTCACTGTCTCTGTGCCTCAGTGTCTCAGTGTCTCTGTGTCTCAGTGTCTCAGTGTCTCTGTGTATCAGTTTATCTGTGTCTCAGTGTCTCAGTGTCTCTGTGTCTCAGTGTCTCTGCGCCTCAGTGCTTCTGTGTCTCTGTGTCTCCGTGTCTCAGTATCTCAATGTTTCTGAGCCACAGTGTCTCAGTGTCTCAGATTCTCAGTGTCTCAGAGGCTCAATGTCTCTGTGTCTCAGTGTCTCTGTGCCTCAGTGTCTCTTTGCCTCAGTGTCTCAGAGTCTTAATGTCTCAGTGTCTCTGTGTCTCAGTGTCTCAGTGTGTCAGAGTCTCAGTGTCTAAGTGTCTCTGTGCCTCAGTGTCTCAGTGTCTCCGTGTCTCAGTGTGTCTGTGCCTCAGTCTCTCAGTATCTCTGAGTCTCAATGTCTCACAGTCTCTCTGTCTCAGTGTCTCAGTGTCTCTGTGCCTCAGTGTCTCAGTGTCTCAGAGTCTCAGTGCCTCAGTGTCTCTGTGTTCAGTGTCTCTGTGCCTCAGTGTCTCAGTGTCTCTCTGTCTCAGTGTCTCAGTGTCTCAGTGTCTCTGTGCCTCAGTGTCTCAGTGTCTCAGTGTCTCAGAGTCTCTCTATCTCTGTTTCTCAGTGTCTCAGTGTCTCAGTGTCTCAGAGTCTCAGTGTCTCTGCGTGTCTGTGTCTCTGTGTCTCTGTGTCTCAGTGTTTCAGTGTCTCTATGTCTCTGTGTCTCAGTGTCTCAAAGTCTTTCTGTCTCAGTGTCTCAGACTCTCAGTGCCTCAGGGTCTCAGTGCGTCTGTGTCTCTATGCCCCTGTGCCTCTGTGCCTCAGAGCCTCAGTGTCTCTGTGTCTCACTGTCTCTGTGTCTCACTGTTCTGTGCCTCAGTGTCTCAGTGTCTTTGTGTCTGTGTGTCTCATTGTGTCTGTGCCTCAGTGTCTCAGTGTCTCTGTGTCTCAATGTCCCAGAGTCTCTCTATCTCTGTGCCTCAGTGTCTCAGTGTCTCTCTGTCTTTGTGTCTCAGTTTCTCTGTGCCTCAGTGACTCAGTGTCTCAGTGTCTGTGTGTCTCATTGTGTCTGTACCTCAGTGTCTCAGTGTTTCAATGTCTCAGAGTCTCTCTATCTCTGTGCCTCAGTTTCTCAGTGTCTCAGAATCTCAGTATCCCTGTGTCTCAGTGTCTCTGTGTCTCTATGCCTCAGTGTCACAGTGTCTCAATGTCTCAGAGTCTCAGTGTCTCTGCGTCTCTGTGTCTCAGTGACTCTGTGTCTCTGTGTCTCAGTGTCTCAGAGTTTCAGTGTCTCTATGTCTCTGTGTCTCAGTGTCTCTGTGTCTCAGTGTCTCAGACTCTCAGTGTCTCAGAATTTCAGTGAGTCTGTGTCTCTATGCCCCTGTGCCTCAGTGTCTCTGTGTCTCAGTGTCTCTGTGCCTCAGTGTCTCAATGTCTCAGAGTCTCAGTGTCTCATTGTATCAATTTCTCAGACACTCAGTGTCACTTTGTCTCTGTGTTGAGTGTCTCTGTGCCTCAGTGTCACATTGTCTCAGTGTATCTGTGCCTCAGTGTCTTTGCGTCTCAGTGTCTCAGTGTCTCTGTGTCCCAGTGTCTCTGTCTCTCAGTGTCTCAGGTCTCAGAATCTCAGTGTATCTGTCTCTGTGTCTCAGTTCATCAGTGTCTCAGAGACTCAGTGTCTCTCTGTCTGAGTGTCTCTGTGCCTCAGTGTCACAGTGTCTCAAATTTTCAGTGTCTCAGTGTCTTAGAGTCTCAGTGAATCTGTGTCTCAGTATCACTGTGCCTCAGTGTCTCAGTTTCTCAGAGTCTCAATGTCACAGTGTCTCGGTGTCGCAGTGTCTCTGTGTCTCAGTGTCTCAGACTCTCAGTGTCTCAGAGTCTCAGTGAGTCTGTGTCTCTATGCCTCTGTGACTCAGTGTCTCAGTGTCTCAGAGTCTCAGTGTCTTAGTGCCTCAGTGTCTCAGAGTCTTACTGTCTCTGTGTCTCAGTGTCTCAGCGTCTGAGTCTAAGTGTCTCTGTGACTCAGTGTCTCTGTGTCTCTGTGTCTCAGTGTCTCAGAGTCTAATTGTCTCAGTGTCTCTGTGCATCAGCGTCTCTGTGCCTCAGTGTCTCTGTGTCTCTGTGCCTCAGTGTCACAGTGTCTCAATGTCTTAGAGTCTCAGTGTCTCTGTGTCTCAGTGACACTGTGTCTCAGAGTTTCAGTGTCTCTATGTCTCTTTGTCTCAGTGTCTCTGTGTCTCAGTGTCTCAGACTCTCAGTGTCTCAGAGTCTCAGTGAGTCTGTGTCTCTGTGCCACTGTGCCTCAGTGTCTCAGCGTCTCAGTGTCTCAGTGCCTCAGTGTCTCAGAGTCTTACTGTCTCTGTGTCTCAGTGTCTCAGTGTCTCAGCGTCTCAGCGTCTCAGAGTCTAAGTGTCTCTGTGTTTCAGTGTCTCTGTGACTCAGTGTCTCGGTGTCTCAGTTTCTCTGCTCCTCAGCGCCTCTGTGTCTCTGTGTCTCAGTGTCTTAGTATCTCAAAGTCTCAGTGTCTCTGTGTCAGTGTCTCAGAGTTTCAGTGTGTCTATTTTTCTGTGTCTCACTGTCTCTGTGCCTCAGTGTCTCTGTGTCTCTGTGTCTCACTGTCTCTGTGCCTCAGTGTCTCTGTGTCTCTTTGTCTCAGTGTGTCAGAGACTCAGTGTCTCCGTGTTTCTGTGTCTGAGTGACTCTGTGTCTCTGTGTCTCAGTGTCTCTGTGCCTCAGTGTTTCATTGCCTCAGTGTCTAAGTGTCTCAGTGTCTCTGTATCTCAATGTCTCAGTGTCTCAGATTCTCAGTGTCTCTGTGTCAAAGTGTCTCTGTGCCTCAGTGTCTCAGTGTCTCATTGTCTCAGTGTGTCTGTGCCTCAGTGTCTCAGTATCTCAGTGTCTCAATGTCTCAGAGTCTCTCTGTCTCAGTGTCTCAGTGTCTCAGAGTCTCAGTGCCTCAGTGTCTCTGTGTTCAGTTTCTCTGTGCCTCAGTGTCTCAGTGTCTTAGTGTCTGTGTGTCTCAGTGTGTCTGTGCCTCACTGTCTCAGTGTCTCTGTGTCTCAATGTCTCAGAGTCTCTCTATCTCTGTGCCTCAGTGTCTCAGTGTCTCTCTGTCTCTGTGTCTCAGTTTCTCTGTGCCTTAGTGCCTCAGTGTCTCAGTGTCTGTGTGTCTCATTGTGTCTGTGCCTCAGTGTCTCAGTGTCTCAATGTCTCAGAGTCTCAGTGTCTCTGCGTCTCTGTGTCTCAGTGTCTCTGTGTCTCAGTGTCTCAGTGTCTCAGACTCTCAGTGTCTCAGATTCTCAGTGAGTCTGTGTCTCTTTGCCCCTGTGCCTCAGTGTCTCAGTGCCTCAGAGTCTCAGTGTCTCAGTGCCTCAGTGTCTCAGAGTCTCACTGTCTCTGTGTCTCAGTGCCTCAGCGTCTCAGAGTCTAAGTGTCTCTGTGTTTCAGTGTCTCTGTGACTCAGTGTCTCAGTTTATCTGCGCCTCAGTGCCTCTGTGTCTCTGTGTCTCAGTGTCTCAGAGTCTCAGTGTCTCAGAGGCTCAGTGTCTCTGTGTCGCTGTGCCTCAGTGTCTTAGTATCTCAAAGTCTCAGTTTCTCTGTGTCAGTGTCTCAGAGTTTCAGTGTGTCTGTTTTTCTGTGTCTCAGTGTCTCTGTGCCTCAGTGTCTCAGAGTCTGTGTCTCTGTGTCTCTGTGTCTCACTGTCTCTGTGCATCAGTGTCTCAGTGTCTCTGTGTCTCACTGTCTCTGTGCCTCAGTGTCTCTTTGTCTCAGTGTGTCAGAGACTCAATGTCTCAGAGTCTCAGTGTATCAGTATCTCAGAGACGCAGTGTCTCAGTGTATCTGTGCCTCTGTGCCCCTGTGTCTCAGTGTCTCTGTGTCTCAGTGTCTCAGATTCGAAGTGTCTCTGTGTCTCACTGTCTCTGTGCCTCAGTGTCTCAGTGTCTCTGTGTCTCCGTGTCTCAGTATCTCAATGTCTCTGAGCCTCAGTGTCTCAGTGTATCAGTTTATCTGTGTCTCAGTGTCTCTGTGTCTCAGTGTCTCTGCGCCTCAGTGCCTCTGTGTCTCTGTGTCTCCGTGTCTCAGTATCTCAATGTCTCTGAGCCTCAGTGTCTCAGTGTCTCAGATTCTCAGTGTCTCAGAGGCTCAATGTCTCTGTGTCTCAGTGTCTCTGTGCCTCAGTGTCTCAGTGTGTCAGAGTCTCAGTGTCTAAGTGTCTCTGTGCCTCAGTGTCTCAGTGTCTCCGTGTCTCAGTGTGTCTGTGCCTCAGTCTCTCAGTATCTCTGAGTCTCAATGTCTCACAGTCTCTCTGTCTCAGTGTCTCAGTGTCTCTGTGCCTCAGTGTCTCAGTGTCTCAGAGTCTCAGTACCTCAGTGTCTCTGTGTTCAGTGTCTCTGTGCCTCAGTGTCTCAGTGTCTCTCTGTCTCAGTGTCTCAGTGTCTCTGTGCCTCAGTGTCTCAGTGTCTCAGTGTCTGTGTGTCTCATTGTGTCTGTGCCTCAATGTCTCAGTGTCTCAATGTCTCAGAGTCTCTCTATCTCTGTTTCTCAGTGTCTCAGTGTCTCAGTGTCTCAGAGTCTCAGTGTCTCTGCGTGTCTGTGTCTCTGTGTCTCTGTGTCTCAGTGTTTCAGTATCTCTATGTCTCTGTGTCTCAGTGTCTCAAAGTCTTTCTGTCTCAGTGTCTCAGACTCTCAGTGTCTCAGGGTCTCAGTGAGTCTGTGTCTCTATGCCCCTGTGCCTCTGTGCCTCAGGGCCTCAGTGTCTCTGTGTCTCACTGTCTCTGTGTCTCACTGTTCTGTGTCTCAGTGTCTCTGTGCCTCCGTGTCTCAGAGCATCAGCGTCTCAGTGTCTCTGTGTCTCAGTGTCTCAGAGTCTCAGTGTCTCTGTGTCTCAGTGCATCAGTGTCTCAGAGTCTCTGTGTCTCTGTGTCTCAGTGTCTCTGTGCCTCAGTGTCTCATTGCCTTAGTTTCTCAGAGTCTCAGTAACCCTGTGTCTCAGTGTCTCAAAGTCTCAGTGTCTCAGTGTCCCTGTGTCTCTGTGTCTCAGTGTGTCAGAGACTCAGTTCTCTGTGTCTCTGTTTCTCAGTGTCTCAGTGTCCCAGTGACCCTGTGTCTCAGTGTATCAGCATCTCAGAGAATCAGTGTCTCTGTGTCTGAGTGTCTCTGTGCCTCTACGACACAGTGTCTCAGTGTCTCTGTGTCTCAATGTTTCAGTGTCTCAGTGTTTCTCTATCTCAGTGTCTCAGTGTGTAGAGTCTCAGTGTCTCTGTGTCTCAGTGTATCAGAGTCTCAGAGGCTCAGTGTCTCTGTTTCTCTGTGTCTCAGTGTCTCAATGTCTCAGATTATCAGTGTCTCTGTGTCTCAGTGTATCATTATCTCAGAGACTCAGCGTCTCCGTGTCTCTGAGTGACTCTGTGTCTCTATGTCTCTGTGCCTCAGTGTCTCATTGCCTCAGTGTCTGAGTCTCAGTGTCCCTGTGTCTCTGTGTCTCTTTGTCTCAGTGTCTCAGTGTTTCTGTGTCTCAATGTCTCTGAGTCTCAGTTTCTCTGTGCCTTAGTGACTCAGTTTCTTGGGGTGTCTGCGTCTCAGAGTATCTTTGTCTCTGGTCTCAGTGTCTCTGCATTTCGGTGTCTCTGTGTCTCAGTGTCTCAGATTCTCAGTGCCTCTGTGTCTCTGTGTCTCAGTGTCTCTGTGTCTCCGTGTGTCTGTGCCTCAGTGTCTCAGTGTATCATTATCTCAGTGTCTCACAGTCTCAGTGTCTCAGTGTCTAAGTGTCTCAGTGTCTCTGTGTCTCAGTGTCTCAGTGTCTCAGAGTCTCAGTGTCTCTGTGTCAAAGTGTCTCTGTGCCTCAGTGTCTTTGTGCCTCTGTGTCTCAGAGTCTCAGTGTCTCTGTGTCAAAGTGTCTCTGTGCCTCAGTGTCTTTGTGCCTCTGTGTCTCAGAGTCACTGTTTCTCTGTGTCTCAGTGTCTCAGTGCCTCAGTGTCTCAGAGTCTCAGTGTGTCTGTGTCTCTGTGTCTGAGTTTCTCTGTGCCTCAGAGTCTCAGTGTCTCTGCGTCTCAGTGTCTCTGTGTCTCAGTGTCTCAGTGTCTCAGTGTCCTTGTGTCTCAGTGTCTCCGAGTCTCAGTGTGTCTGTGTCTCAGTGTATCAGTGTCTCAGAGACTCAGTGTCTCTGTGTCTGAGTTTCTCTGTGCCTCAGTGACTCAGTGTCTCAGTGTCTGTGTGTCTCATTGTGTCTGTACCTCAGTGTCTCAGTGTTTCAATGTCTCAGAGTCTCTCTATCTCTGTGCCTCAGTTTCTCAGTGTCTCAGAATCTCAGTATCCCTGTGTCTCTGTGTCTCTATGCCTCAGTGTCACAGTGTCTCAATGTCTCAGAGTCTCAGTGTCTCTGCGTCTCTGTGTCTCAGTGACTCTGTGTCTCTGTGTCTCAGTGTCTCAGAGTTTCAGTGTCTCTATGTCTCTGTGTCTCAGTGTCTCTGTGTCTCAGTGTCTCAGACTCTCAGTGTCTCAGAATTTCAGTGAGTCTGTGTCTCTATGCCCCTGTGCCTCAGTGTCTCTGTGTCTCAGTGTCTCTGTGCCTCAGTGTCTCAATGTCTCAGAGTCTCAGTGTCTCATTGTATCAATTTCTCAGACACTCAGTGTCACTTTGTCTCTGTGTTGAGTGTCTCTGTGCCTCAGTGTCACATTGTCTCAGTGTATCTGTGCCTCAGTGTCTTTGCGTCTCAGTGTCTCAGTGTCTCTGTGTCCCAGTGTCTCTGTCTCTCAGTGTCTCAGGTCTCAGAATCTCAGTGTATCTGTCTCTGTGTCTCAGTTTATCAGTGTCTCAGAGACTCAGTGTCTCTCTGTCTGAGTGTCTCTGTGCCTCAGTGTCACAGTGTCTCAAATTTTCAGTGTCTCAGTGTCTTAGAGTCTCAGTGAATCTGTGTCTCAGTATCACTGTGCCTCAGTGTCTCAGTTTCTCAGAGTCTCAATGTCACAGTGTCTCGGTGTCGCAGTGTCTCTGTGTCTCAGTGTCTCAGACTCTCAGTGTCTCAGAGTCTCAGTGAGTCTGTGTCTCTATGCCCCTGTGACTCAGTGTCTCAGTGTCTCAGAGTCTCAGTGTCTTAGTGCCTCAGTGTCTCAGAGTCTTACTGTCTCTGTGTCTCAGTGTCTCAGCGTCTGAGTCTAAGTGTCTCTGTGACTCAGTGTCTCTGTGTCTCTGTGTCTCAGTGTCTCAGAGTCTAATTGTCTCAGTGTCTCTGTGCATCAGCGTCTCTGTGCCTCAGTGTCTCTGTGTCTCTGTGCCTCAGTGTCACAGTGTCTCAATGTCTTAGAGTCTCAGTGTCTCTGTGTCTCAGTGACACTGTGTCTCAGAGTTTCAGTGTCTCTATGTCTCTTTGTCTCAGTGTCTCTGTGTCTCAGTGTCTCAGACTCTCAGTGTCTCAGAGTCTCAGTGAGTCTGTGTCTCTGTGCCACTGTGCCTCAGTGTCTCAGCGTCTCAGTGTCTCAGTGCCTCAGTGTCTCAGAGTCTTACTGTCTCTGTGTCTCAGTGTCTCAGTGTCTCAGCGTCTCAGCGTCTCAGAGTCTAAGTGTCTCTGTGTTTCAGTGTCTCTGTGACTCAGTGTCTCGGTGTCTCAGTTTCTCTGCTCCTCAGCGCCTCTGTGTCTCTGTGTCTCAGTGTCTTAGTATCTCAAAGTCTCAGTGTCTCTGTGTCAGTGTCTCAGAGTTTCAGTGTGTCTGTTTTTCTGTGTCTCACTGTCTCTGTGCCTCAGTGTCTCTGTGTCTCTGTGTCTCACTGTCTCTGTGCCTCAGTGTCTCTGTGTCTCTTTGTCTCAGTGTGTCAGAGACTCAGTGTCTCCGTGTTTCTGTGTCTGAGTGACTCTGTGTCTGTGTCTCAGTGTCTCTGTGCCTCAGTGTTTCATTGCCTCAGTGTCTAAGTGTCTCAGTGTCTCTGTGTCTCAATGTCTCAGTGTCTCAGATTCTCAGTGTCTCTGTGTCAAAGTGTCTCTGTGCCTCAGTGTCTCAGTGTCTCATTGTCTCAGTGTGTCTGTGCCTCAGTGTCTCAGTATCTCTGTGTCTCAATGTCTCAGAGTCTCTCTGTCTCAGTGTCTCAGAGTCTCAGTGCCTCAGTGTCTCTGTGTTCAGTTTCTCTGTGCCTCAGTGTCTCAGTGTCTTAGTGTCTGTGTGTCTCAGTGTGTCTGTGCCTCACTGTCTCAGTGTCTCTGTGTCTCAATGTCTCAGAGTCTCTCTATCTCTGTGCCTCAGTGTCTCAGTGTCTCTCTGTCTCTGTGTCTCAGTTTCTCTGTGCCTTAGTGCCTCAGTGTCTGTGTGTCTCATTGTGTCTGTGCCTCAGTGTCTCAGTGTCTCAATGTCTCAGAGTCTGAGTGTCTCTGCGTCTCTGTGTCTCAGTGTCTCTGTGTCTCAGTGTCTCAGTGTCTCAGACTCTCAGTGTCTCAGATTCTCAGTGAGTCTGTGTCTCTTTGCCCCTGTGCCTCAGTGTCTCAGTGCCTCAGAGTCTCAGTGTCTCAGTGCCTCAGTGTCTCAGAGTCTCACTGTCTCTGTGTCTCAGTGCCTCAGAGTCTCAGAGTCTAAGTGTCTCTGTGTTTCAGTGTCTCTGTGACTCAGTGTCTCAGTTTATCTGCGCCTCAGTGCCTCTGTGTCTCTGTGTCTCAGTGTCTCAGAATCTCAGTGTCTCAGAGGCTCAGTGTCTCTGTGTCGCTGTGCCTCAGTGTCTTAGTATCTCAAAGTCTCAGTTTCTCTGTGTCAGTGTCTCAGAGTTTCAGTGTGTCTGTTTTTCTGTGTCTCAGTGTTTCTGTGCCTCAGTGTCTCAGAGTCTGTGTCTCTGTGTCTCACTGTCTCTGTGCATCAGTGTCTCAGTGTCTCAGTGTCTCTGTGTCTCACTGTCTCTGTGCCTCAGTGTCTCTTTGTCAGAGTGTGTCAGAGACTCAATGTCTCAGAGTCTCAGTGTATCAGTATCTCAGAGACGCAGTGTCTCAGTGTATCTGTGCCTCTGTGCCCCTGTGTCTCAGTGTCTCTGTGTCTCAGTGTCTCAGATTCGAAGTGTCTCTGTGTCTCACTGTCTCTGTGCCTCAGTGTCTCAGTGTCTCTGTGTCTCAGTGTCTCTGTGTATCAGTTTATCTGTGTCTCAGTGTCTCAGTGTCTCAGTGTCTCTGTGTCTCAGTGTCTCTGCGCCTCAGTGCCTCTGTGTCTCTGTGTCTCCGTGTCTCAGTATCTCAATGTCTCTGAGCCTCAGTGTCTCAGTGTCTCAGATTCTCAGTGTCTCAGAGGCTCAATGTCTCTGTGTCTCAGTGTCTCTGTGCCTCAGTGTCTCTTTGCCTCAGTGTCTCAGAGTCTTAATGTCTCAGTGTCTCTGTGTCTCAGTGTCTCAGTGTGTCAGAGTCTCAGTGTCTAAGTGTCTCTGTGCCTCAGTGTCTCAGTGTCTCCGTGTCTCAGTGTGTCTGTGCCTCAGTCTCTCAGTATCTCTGAGTCTCAATGTCTCACAGTCTCTCTGTCTCAGTGTCTCAGTGTCTCTGTGCCTCAGTGTCTCAGTGTCTCAGAGTCTCAGTGCCTCAGTGTCTCTGTGTTCAGTGTCTCTGTGCCTCAGTGTCTCAGTGTCTCTCTGTCTCAGTGTCTCAGTGTCTCTGTGCCTCAGTGTCTCAGTGTCTGTGTGTCTCATTGTGTCTGTGCCTCAATGTCTCAGTGTCTCAATGTCTCAGAGTCTCTCTATCTCTGTTTCTCAGTGTCTCAGTGTCTCAGTGTCTCAGAGTCTCAGTGTCTCTGCGTGTCTGTGTCTCTGTGTCTCTGTGTCTCAGTGTTTCAGTGTCTCTGTGTCTCAGTGCATCAGTGTCTCAGAGTCTCTGTGTCTCTGTGTCTCTGTGTCTCAGTGTCTCTGTGCCTCAGTGTCTCATTGCCTTAGTTTCTCAGAGTCTCAGTAACCCTGTGTCTCAGTGTCTCAAAGTCTCAGTGTCTCAGTGTCCCTGTGTCTCTGTGTCTCAGTGTGTCAGAGACTCAGTTCTCTGTGTCTCTGTTTCTCAGTGTCTCAGTGTCCCAGTGACCCTGTGTCTCAGTGTATCAGCATCTCAGAGAATCAGTGTCTCTGTGTCTGAGTGTCTCTGTGCCTCTACGACACAGTGTCTCAGTGTCTCTGTGTCTCAAAGTCTCAGTGTCTCAGTGTCCCTGTGTCTCTGTGTCTCAGTGTGTCAGAGACTCAGTTCTCTGTGTCTCTGTTTCTCAGTGTCTCAGTGTCCCAGTGACCCTGTGTCTCAGTGTCTCAGCATCTCAGAGAATCAGTGTCTCTGTGTCTGAGTGTCTCTGTGCCTCTACGACACAGTGTCTCAGTGTCTCTGTGTCTCAATGTTTCAGTGTCTCAGTGTTTCTCTATCTCAGTGTCTCAGTGTGTAGAGTCTCAGTGTCTCTGTGTCTCAGTGTATCAGAGTCTCAGAGGCTCAGTGTCTCTGTTTCTCTGTGTCTCAGTGTCTCAATGTCTCAGATTATCAGTGTCTCTGTGTCTCAGTGTATCATTATCTCAGAGACTCAGCGTCTCCGTGTCTCTGAGTGACTCTGTGTCTCTATGTCTCTGTGCCTCAGTGTCTCATTGCCTCAGTGTCTGAGTCTCAGTGTCCCTGTGTCTCTGTGTCTCTTTGTCTCAGTGTCTCAGTGTCTCTGTGTCTCAATGTCTCTGAGTCTCAGTTTCTCTGTGCCTTAGTGACTCAGTTTCTTGGGGTGTCTGCGTCTCAGAGTATCTTTGTCTCTGGTCTCAGTGTCTCTGCATTTCGGTGTCTCTGTGTCTCAGTGTCTCAATGTCTCTGTGTCTCAGTGTCTCAGATTCTCAGTGCCTCTGTGTCTGTGTCTCAGTGACTCTGTGTCTCCGTGTGTCTGTGCCTCAGTGTCTCAGTGTATCATTATCTCAGTGTCTCACAGTCTCAGTGTCTCAGTGTCTAAGTGTCTCAGTGTCTCTGTGTCTCAGTGTCTCAGTGTCTCAGAGTCTCAGTGTCTCTGTGTCAAAGTGTCTCTGTGCCTCAGTGTCTTTGTGCCTCTGTGTCTCAGAGTCTCAGTGTTTCTGTGTCTCAGTGTATCAGTGTCTATGTGCCTCTGTGCCTCAGTGTCTCTGTATCTCTGTGCCTCATTGTCTCTGTGTCTCTGAGTTACTGTGTCTCAGAGTCTCAGAGTCTCAATCTCTCAGAATCTCTGAGTCTTGGTGCCTCAGTGTCTCAGTTTCTCTGTGTCTGAGTGTCTCTGTGCCCCAATGTCACAGTGTCTCAGAGTCTCAGATTATCAGTGTCTCTCTGTCTCAGAGATTCTCTATCTCTGTGCCTCAGTGTCTCAGCGTCTCAATGTGTCTCAGTGTGTCTGTGTCTCTGTGTCTGAGTTTCTCTGTGCCTCAGAGTCTCAGTGTCTCTGCGTCTCAGTGTCTCTGTGTCTCAGTGTCTCAGTGTCTCAGTGTCCTTGTGTCTCAGTGTCTCCGAGTCTCAGTGTGTCTGTGTCTCAGTGTATCAGTGTCTCAGAGACTCAGTGTCTCTGTGTCTGAGTTTCTCTGTGCCTCAGTGACTCAGTGTCTCAGTGTCTGTGTGTCTCATTGTGTCTGTACCTCAGTGTCTCAGTGTTTCAATGTCTCAGAGTCTCTCTATCTCTGTGCCTCAGTTTCTCAGTGTCTCAGAATCTCAGTATCCCTGTGTCTCAGTGTCTCTGTGTCTCTATGCCTCAGTGTCACAGTGTCTCAATGTCTCAGAGTCTCAGAGTCTCAGTGTCTCTGCGTCTCTGTGTCTCAGTGACTCTGTGTCTCTGTGTCTCAGTGTCTCAGAGTTTCAGTGTCTCTATGTCTCTGTGTCTCAGTGTCTCTGTGTCTCAGTGTCTCAGACTCTCAGTGTCTCAGAATTTCAGTGAGTCTGTGTCTCTATGCCCCTGTGCCTCAGTGTCTCTGTGTCTCAGTGTCTCTGTGCCTCAGTGTCTCAATGTCTCAGAGTCTCAGTGTCTCATTGTATCAATTTCTCAGACACTCAGTGTCACTTTGTCTCTGTGTTGAGTGTCTCTGTGCCTCAGTGTCACATTGTCTCAGTGTATCTGTGCCTCAGTGTCTTTGCGTCTCAGTGTCTCAGTGTCTCTGTGTCCCAGTGTCTCTGTCTCTCAGTGTCTCAGGTCTCAGAATCTCAGTGTATCTGTCTCTGTGTCTCAGTTTATCAGTGTCTCAGAGACTCAGTGTCTCTCTGTCTGAGTGTCTCTGTGCCTCAGTGTCACAGTGTCTCAAATTTTCAGTGTCTCAGTGTCTTAGAGTCTCAGTGAATCTGTGTCTCAGTATCACTGTGCCTCAGTGTCTCAGTTTCTCAGAGTCTCAATGTCACAGTGTCTCGGTGTCGCAGTGTCTCTGTGTCTCAGTGTCTCAGACTCTCAGTGTCTCAGAGTCTCAGTGAGTCTGTGTCTCTATGCCCCTGTGACTCAGTGTCTCAGTGTCTCAGAGTCTCAGTGTCTTAGTGCCTCAGTGTCTCAGAGTCTTACTGTCTCTGTGTCTCAGTGTCTCAGCGTCTGAGTCGAAGTGTCTCTGTGACTCAGTGTCTCTGTGTCTCTGTGTCTCAGTGTCTCAGAGTCTAATTGTCTCAGTGTCTCTGTGCATCAGCGTCTCTGTGCCTCAGTGTCTCTGTGTCTCTGTGCCTCAGTGTCACAGTGTCTCAATGTCTTAGAGTCTCAGTGTCTCTGTGTCTCAGTGACACTGTGTCTCAGAGTTTCAGTGTCTCTATGTCTCTTTGTCTCAGTGTCTCTGTGTCTCAGTGTCTCAGACTCTCAGTGTCTCAGAGTCTCAGTGAGTCTGTGTCTCTGTGCCACTGTGCCTCAGTGTCTCAGCGTCTCAGTGTCTCAGTGCCTCAGTGTCTCAGAGTCTTACTGTCTCTGTGTCTCAGTGTCTCAGTGTCTCAGCGTCTCAGCGTCTCAGAGTCTAAGTGTCTCTGTGTTTCAGTGTCTCTGTGACTCAGTGTCTCGGTGTCTCAGTTTCTCTGCTCCTCAGCGCCTCTGTGTCTCTGTGTCTCAGTGTCTTAGTATCTCAAAGTCTCAGTGTCTCTGTGTCAGTGTCTCAGAGTTTCAGTGTGTCTGTTTTTCTGTGTCTCACTGTCTCTGTGCCTCAGTGTCTCTGTGTCTCTGTGTCTCTGTGTCTCACTGTCTCTGTGCCTCAGTGTCTCTGTGTCTCTTTGTCTCAGTGTGTCAGAGACTCAGTGTCTCCGTGTTTCTGTGTCTGAGTGACTCTGTGTCTCTGTGTCTCAGTGTCTCTGTGCCTCAGTGTTTCATTGCCTCAGTGTCTAAGTGTCTCAGTGTCTCTGTGTCTCAATGTCTCAGTGTCTCAGATTCTCAGTGTCTCTGTGTCAAAGTGTCTCTGTGCCTCAGTGTCTCAGTGTCTCATTGTCTCAGTGTGTCTGTGCCTCAGTGTCTCAGTATCTCTGTGTCTCAATGTCTCAGAGTCTCTCTGTCTCAGTGTCTCAGTGTCTCAGAGTCTCAGTGCCTCAGTGTCTCTGTGTTCAGTTTCTCTGTGCCTCAGTGTCTCAGTGTCTTAGTGTCTGTGTGTCTCAGTGTGTCTGTGCCTCACTGTCTCAGTGTCTCTGTGTCTCAATGTCTCAGAGTCTCTCTATCTCTGTGCCTCAGTGTCTCAGTGTCTCTCTGTCTCTGTGTCTCAGTTTCTCTGTGCCTTAGTGCCTCAGTGTCTCAGTGTCTGTGTGTCTCATTGTGTCTGTGCCTCAGTGTCTCAGTGTCTCAATGTCTCAGAGTCTGAGTGTCTCTGCGTCTCTGTGTCTCAGTGTCTCTGTGTCTCAGTGTCTCAGTGTCTCAGACTCTCAGTGTCTCAGATTCTCAGTGAGTCTGTGTCTCTTTGCCCCTGTGCCTCAGTGTCTCAGTGCCTCAGAGTCTCAGTGTCTCAGTGCCTCAGTGTCTCAGAGTCTCACTGTCTCTGTGTCTCAGTGCCTCAGCGTCTCAGAGTCTAAGTGTCTCTGTGTTTCAGTGTCTCTGTGACTCAGTGTCTCAGTTTATCTGCGCCTCAGTGCCTCTGTGTCTCTGTGTCTCAGTGTCTCAGAATCTCAGTGTCTCAGAGGCTCAGTGTCTCTGTGTCGCTGTGCCTCAGTGTCTTAGTATCTCAAAGTCTCAGTTTCTCTGTGTCAGTGTCTCAGAGTTTCAGTGTGTCTGTTTTTCTGTGTCTCAGTGTCTCTGTGCCTCAGTGTCTCAGAGTCTGTGTCTCTGTGTCTCACTGTCTCTGTGCATCAGTGTCTCAGTGTCTCAGTGTCTCTGTGTCTCACTGTCTCTGTGCCTCAGTGTCTCTTTGTCAGAGTGTGTCAGAGACTCAATGTCTCAGAGTCTCAGTGTATCAGTATCTCAGAGACGCAGTGTCTCAGTGTATCTGTGCCTCTGTGCCCCTGTGTCTCAGTGTCTCTGTGTCTCAGTGTCTCAGATTCGAAGTGTCTCTGTGTCTCACTGTCTCTGTGCCTCAGTGTCTCAGTGTCTCTGTGTCTCAGTGTCTCTGTGTATCAGTTTATCTGTGTCTCAGTGTCTCAGTGTCTCAGTGTCTCTGTGTCTCAGTGTCTCTGCGCCTCAGTGCCTCTGTGTCTCTGTGTCTCCGTGTCTCAGTATCTCAATGTCTCTGAGCCTCAGTGTCTCAGTGTCTCAGATTCTCAGTGTCTCAGAGGCTCAATGTCTCTGTGTCTCAGTGTCTCTGTGCCTCAGTGTCTCTTTGCCTCAGTGTCTCAGAGTCTTAATGTCTCAGTGTCTCTGTGTCTCAGTGTCTCAGTGTGTCAGAGTCTCAGTGTCTAAGTGTCTCTGTGCCTCAGTGTCTCAGTGTCTCCGTGTCTCAGTGTGTCTGTGCCTCAGTCTCTCAGTATCTCTGAGTCTCAATGTCTCACAGTCTCTCTGTCTCAGTGTCTCAGTGTCTCTGTGCCTCAGTGTCTCAGTGTCTCAGAGTCTCAGTGCCTCAGTGTCTCTGTGTTCAGTGTCTCTGTGCCTCAGTGTCTCAGTGTCTCTCTGTCTCAGTGTCTCAGTGTCTCTGTGCCTCAGTGTCTCAGTGTCTGTGTGTCTCATTGTGTCTGTGCCTCAATGTCTCAGTGTCTCAATGTCTCAGAGTCTCTCTATCTCTGTTTCTCAGTGTCTCAGTGTCTCAGTGTCTCAGAGTCTCAGTGTCTCTGCGTGTCTGTGTCTCTGTGTCTCTGTGTCTCAGTGTTTCAGTGTCTCTGTGTCTCAGTGCATCAGTGTCTCAGAGTCTCTGTGTCTCTGTGTCTCTGTGTCTCAGTGTCTCTGTGCCTCAGTGTCTCATTGCCTTAGTTTCTCAGAGTCTCAGTAACCCTGTGTCTCAGTGTCTCAAAGTCTCAGTGTCTCAGTGTCCCTGTGTCTCTGTGTCTCAGTGTGTCAGAGACTCAGTTCTCTGTGTCTCTGTTTCTCAGTGTCTCAGTGTCCCAGTGACCCTGTGTCTCAGTGTATCAGCATCTCAGAGAATCAGTGTCTCTGTGTCTGAGTGTCTCTGTGCCTCTACGACACAGTGTCTCAGTGTCTCTGTGTCTCAATGTTTCAGTGTCTCAGTGTTTCTCTATCTCAGTGTCTCAGTGTGTAGAGTCTCAGTGTCTCTGTGTCTCAGTGTATCAGAGTCTCAGAGGCTCAGTGTCTCTGTTTCTCTGTGTCTCAGTGTCTCAATGTCTCAGATTATCAGTGTCTCTGTGTCTCAGTGTATCATTATCTCAGAGACTCAGCGTCTCCGTGTCTCTGAGTGACTCTGTGTCTCTATGTCTCTGTGCCTCAGTGTCTCATTGCCTCAGTGTCTGAGTCTCAGTGTCCCTGTGTCTCTGTGTCTCTTTGTCTCAGTGTCTCAGTGTCTCTGTGTCTCAATGTCTCTGAGTCTCAGTTTCTCTGTGCCTTAGTGACTCAGTTTCTTGGGGTGTCTGCGTCTCAGAGTATCTTTGTCTCTGGTCTCAGTGTCTCTGCATTTCGGTGTCTCTGTGTCTCAGTGTCTCAATGTCTCTGTGTCTCAGTGTCTCAGATTCTCAGTGCCTCTGTGTCTGTGTCTCAGTGACTCTGTGTCTCCGTGTGTCTGTGCCTCAGTGTCTCAGTGTATCATTATCTCAGTGTCTCACAGTCTCAGTGTCTCAGTGTCTAAGTGTCTCAGTGTCTCTGTGTCTCAGTGTCTCAGTGTCTCAGAGTCTCAGTGTCTCTGTGTCAAAGTGTCTCTGTGCCTCAGTGTCTTTGTGCCTCTGTGTCTCAGAGTCTCAGTGTTTCTGTGTCTCAGTGTATCAGTGTCTATGTGCCTCTGTGCCTCAGTGTCTCTGTATCTCTGTGCCTCATTGTCTCTGTGTCTCTGAGTTACTGTGTCTCAGAGTCTCAGAGTCTCAATCTCTCAGAATCTCTGAGTCTTGGTGCCTCAGTGTCTCAGTTTCTCTGTGTCTGAGTGTCTCTGTGCCCCAATGTCACAGTGTCTCAGAGTCTCAGATTATCAGTGTCTCTCTGTCTCAGAGATTCTCTATCTCTGTGCCTCAGTGTCTCAGCGTCTCAATGTATCAGTGTCTCAGAGACTCCGTGTCACTGTGTCTCAGTATCTCTGTGTCTCAGTGTCTCTGTGCCTCAGTGTCTCAGAATCTCAGTGTCTCTGTGTCTGAGTTTCTCTGTGCCTTTGTGTGTCAGTGCCTCAGTGTCTCTGTGTCTCAGTGTCTCAGAGTCTCAGTGTCACTGTGTCTCAGTGTCTCAGTGTTTTTCTATCTCTGTGTCTCAGTGTCTCAGAAAATCAGTGTTTCTGTGTCTGAGTTTCTCTGTGCCTCAGTGTCATAGTGTCACAGTGTCTCTGTGTCTCACTGTCTCTGTGCCTCAGTGTCTCAGAGTCTCAGTGTCTCTGTGTCTCTGTGTCTCTGTGTCTCACTGTCTCTGTGCCTCAGTGTCTCTGTGTCTCTTTGTCTCAGTGTGTCAGAGACTCAGTGTCTCCGTGTTTCTGTGTCTGAGTGACTCTGTGTCTCTGTGTCTCAGTGTCTCTGTGCCTCAGTGTTTCATTGCCTCAGTGTCTAAGTGTCTCAGTGTCTCTGTGTCTCAGTGTCTCAGTGTCTCAGATTCTCAGTGTCTCTGTGTCAAAGTGTCTCTGTGCCTCAGTGTCTCAGTGTCTCATTGTCTCAGTGTGTCTGTGCCTCAGTGTCTCAGTATCTCTGTGTCTCAATGTCTCAGAGTCTCTCTGTCTCAGTGTCTCAGTGTCTCAGAGTCTCAGTGCCTCAGTGTCTCTGTGTTCAGTTTCTCTGTGCCTCAGTGTCTCAGTGTCTTAGTGTCTGTGTGTCTCAGTGTGTCTGTGCCTCACTGTCTCAGTGTCTCTGTGTCTCAATGTCTCAGAGTCTCTCTATCTCTGTGCCTCAGTGTCTCAGTGTCTCTCTGTCTCTGTGTCTCAGTTTCTCTGTGCCTTAGTGCCTCAGTGTCTCAGTGCCTGTGTGTCTCATTGTGTCTGTGCCTCAGTGTCTCAGTGTCTCAATGTCTCAGAGTCTCAGTGTCTCTGCGTCTCTGTGTCTCAGTGTCTCTGTGTCTCAGTGTCTCAGTGTCTCAGACTCTCAGTGTCTCAGATTCTCAGTGAGTCTGTGTCTCTTTGCCCCTGTGCCTCAGTGTCTCAGTGCCTCAGAGTCTCAGTGTCTCAGTGCCTCAGTGTCTCAGAGTCTCACTGTCTCTGTGTCTCAGTGCCTCAGCGTCTCAGAGTCTAAGTGTCTCTGTGTTTCAGTGTCTCTGTGACTCAGTGTCTCAGTTTATCTGTGCCTCAGTGCCTCTGTGTCTCTGTGTCTCAGTGTCTCAGAGTCTCAGTGTCTCAGAGGCTCAGTGTCTCTGTGTCGCTGTGCCTCAGTGTCTTAGTATCTCAAAGTCTCAGTTTCTCTGTGTCAGTGTCTCAGAGTTTCAGTGTGTCTGTTTTTCTGTGTCTCAGTGTCTCTGTGCCTCAGTGTCTCAGAGTCTGTGTCTCTGTGTCTCTGTGTCTCACTGTCTCTGTGCATCAGTGTCTCAGTGTCTCAGTGTCTCTGTGTCTCACTGTCTCTGTGCCTCAGTGTCTCTTTGTCTCAGTGTGTCAGAGACTCAATGTCTCAGAATCTCAGTGTATCAGTATCTCAGAGACGCAGTGTCTCAGTGTATCTGTGCCTCTGTGCCCCTGTGTCTCAGTGTCTCTGTGTCTCAGTGTCTCAGATTCGAAGTGTCTCTGTGTCTCACTGTCTCTGTGCCTCAGTGTCTCAGTGTCTCTGTGTCTCAGTGTCTCAGTGTCTCTGTGTATCAGTTTATCTGTGTCTCAGTGTCTCAGTGTCTCAGTGTCTCTGTGTCTCAGTGTCTCTGCGCCTCAGTGCCTCTGTGTCTCTGTGTCTCCGTGTCTCAGTATCTCAATGTCTCTGAGCCTCAGTGTCTCAGTGTCTCAGATTCTCAGTGTCTCAGAGGCTCAATGTCTCTGTGTCTCAGTGTCTCTGTGCCTCAGTGTCTCTTTGCCTCAGTGTCTCAGAGTCTTAATGTCTCAGTGTCTCTGTGTCTCAGTGTCTCAGTGTGTCAGAGTCTCAGTGTCTAAGTGTCTCTGTGCCTCAGTGTCTCAGTGTCTCCGTGTCTCAGTGTGTCTGTGCCTCAGTCTCTCAGTATCTCTGAGTCTCAATGTCTCACAGTCTCTCTGTCTCAGTGTCTCAGTGTCTCTGTGCCTCAGTGTCTCAGTGTCTCAGAGTCTCAGTGCCTCAGTGTCTCTGTGTTCAGTGTCTCTGTGCCTCAGTGTCTCAGTGTCTCTCTGTCTCAGTGTCTCAGTGTCTCTGTGCCTCAGTGTCTCAGTGTCTGTGTGTCTCATTGTGTCTGTGCCTCAATGTCTCAGTGTCTCAATGTCTCAGAGTCTCTCTATCTCTGTTTCTCAGTGTCTCAGTGTCTCAGTGTCTCAGAGTCTCAGTGTCTCTGCGTGTCTGTGTCTCTGTGTCTCAGTGTCTCAGTGTCTCAGAGTTTCAGTGTCTCTATGTCTCTGTGTCTCAGTGTCTCAAAGTCTTTCTGTCTCAGTGTCTCAGACTCTCAGTGTCTCAGGGTCTCAGTGAGTCTGTGTCTCTATGCCCCTGTGCCTCTGTGTCTCAGAGCCTCAGTGTCTCTGTGTCTCACTGTCTCTGTGTCTCACTGTTCTGTGTCTCAGTGTCTCTGTGCCTCCGTGTCTCAGAGCATCAGCGTCTCAGTGTCTCTGTGTCTCAGTGTCTCAGAGTCTCAGTGTCTCAGTGCATCAGTGTCTCAGAGTCTCTGTGTCTCAGTGTCTCTGTGCCTCAGTGTCTCATTGCCTTAGTTTCTCAGAGTCTCAGTAACCCTGTGTCTCAGTGTCTCAAAGTCTCAGTGTCTCAGTGTCCCTGTGTCTCTGTGTCTCAGTGTGTCAGAGACTCAGTTCTCTGTGTCTCTGTTTCTCAGTGTCTCAGTGTCCCAGTGACCCTGTGTCTCAGTGTCTCAGCATCTCAGAGAATCAGTGTCTCTGTGTCTGAGTGTCTCTGTGCCTCTACGACACAGTGTCTCAGTGTCTCTGTGTCTCAATGTTTCAGTGTCTCAGTGTTTCTCTATCTCAGTGTCTCAGTGTGTAGAGTATCAGTATCTCTGTGTCTCAGTGTATCAGAGTCTCAGAGGCTCAGTGTCTCTGTTTCTCTGTGTCTCAGTGTCTCAATGTCTCAGATTATCAGTGTCTCTGTGTCTCAGTGTATCATTATCTCAGAGACTCAGCGTCTCCGTGTCTCTGAGTGACTCTGTGTCTCTATGTCTCTGTGCCTCAGTGTATCATTGCCTCAGTGTCTGAGTCTCAGTGTCCCTGTGTCTCTGTGTCTCTTTGTCTCAGTGTCTCAGTGTCTCTGTGTCTCAATGTCTCTGAGTCTCAGTTTCTCTGTGCCTTAGTGACTCAGTTTCTTGGGGTGTCTGCGTCTCAGAGTATCTTTGTCTCTGGTCTCAGTGTCTCTGCATTTCGGTGTCTCTGTGTCTCAGTGTCTCAATGTCTCTGTGTCTCAGTGACTCAGATTCTCAGTGCCTCTGTGTCTCTGTGTCTCAGTGTCTCTGTGTCTCCGTGTGTCTGTGCCTCAGTGTCTCAGTGTATCATTATCTCAGTGTCTCACAGTCTCAGTGTCTCAGTGTCTCTGTGTCTCAGTGTCTCAGTGTCTCAGAGTCTCAGTGTCTCTGTGTCAAAGTGTCTCTGTGCCTCAGTGTCTTTGTGCCTCTGTGTCTCAGAGTCTCAGTGTTTCTGTGTCTCAGTGTATCAGTGTCTATGTGCCTCTGTGCCTCAGTGTCTCTGTATCTCTGTGCCTCATTGTCTCTGTGTCTCTGTGTTACTGTGTCTCAGAGTCTCAGAGTCTCAATCTCTCAGAATCTCTGAGTCTTGGTGCCTCAGTGTCTCAGTTTCTCTGTGTCTGAGTGTCTCTGTGCCCCAATGTCACAGTGTCTCAGAGTCTCAGATTATCAGTGTCTCTCTGTCTCAGAGATTCTCTATCTCTGTGCCTCAGTGTCTCAGCGTCTCAATGTATCAGTGTCTCAGAGACTCCGTGTCACTGTGTCTCAGTATCTCTGTGCATCAGCGTCTCTGTGCCTCAGTGTCTCTGTATCTCTGTGCCTCAGTGTCTCAGAATCTCAGTGTCTCTGTGTCTGAGTTTCTCTGTGCCTTTGTGTGTCAGTGCCTCAGTGTCTCTGTGTCTCAGTGTCTCAGAGTCTCAGTGTCACTGTGTCTCAGTGTCTCAGTATCTCTGTGCCTCATTGTCACAGTGTCTCAGATTATCAGTGTCTCTGTGTCTCAGTGTCTCAGTGTTTTTCTATCTCTGTGTCTCAGTGTCTCAGAAAATCAGTGTTTCTGTGTCTGAGTTTCTCTGTGCCTCAGTGTCATAGTGTCACAGTGTCTCTGTGTCTCACTATCTCAGTGTCTCAATGTCTCAGAGTCTCAGTGTCTCTGCGTCTCTGTGTCTCAGTGTCTCTGTGTCTCAGTGTCTCAGTGTCTCAGACTCTCAGTGTCTCAGATTCTCAGTGAGTCTGTGTCTCTTTGCCCCTGTGCCTCAGTGTCTCAGTGCCTCAGAGTCTCAGTGTCTCAGTGCCTCAGTGTCTCAGAGTCTCACTGTCTCTGTGTCTCAGTGCCTCAGCGTCTCAGAGTCTAAGTGTCTCTGTGTTTCAGTGTCTCTGTGACTCAGTGTCTCAGTTTATCTGCGCCTCAGTGCCTCTGTGTCTCTGTGTCTCAGTGTCTCAGAGTCTCAGTTTCTCAGAGGCTCAGTGTCTCTGTGTCGCTGTGCCTCAGTGTCTTAGTATCTCAAAGTCTCAGTTTCTCTGTGTCAGTGTCTCAGAGTTTCAGTGTGTCTGTTTTTCTGTGTCTCAGTGTCTCTGTGCCTCAGTGTCTCAGAGTCTGTGTCTCTGTGTCTCTGTGTCTCACTGTCTCTGTGCATCAGTGTCTCAGTGTCTCAGTGTCTCTGTGTCTCACTGTCTCTGTGCCTCAGTGTCTCTTTGTCTCAGTGTGTCAGAGACTCAATGTCTCAGAGTCTCAGTGTATCAGTATCTCAGAGACGCAGTGTCTCAGTGTATCTGTGCCTCTGTGCCCCTGTGTCTCAGTGTCTCTGTGTCTCAGTGTCTCAGATTCGAAGTGTCTCTGTGTCTCACTGTCTCTGTGCCTCAGTGTCTCAGTGTCTCAGTGTCTCTGTGTCTCAGTGTCTCAGTGTCTCTGTGTATCAGTTTATCTGTGTCTCAGTGTCTCAGTGTCTCTGTGTCTCAGTGTCTCTGCGCCTCAGTGCCTCTGTGTCTCTGTGTCTCCGTGTCTCAGTATCTCAATGTCTCTGAGCCTCAGTGTCTCAGTGTCTCAGATTCTCAGTGTCTCAGAGGCTCAATGTCTCTGTGTCTCAGTGTCTCTGTGCCTCAGTGTCTCTTTGCCTCAGTGTCTCAGAGTCTTAATGTCTCAGTGTCTCTGTGTCTCAGTGTCTCAGTGTGTCAGAGTCTCAGTGTCTAAGTGTCTCTGTGCCTCAGTGTCTCAGTGTCTCCGTGTCTCAGTGTGTCTGTGCCTCAGTCTCTCAGTATCTCTGAGTCTCAATGTCTCACAGTCTCTCTGTCTCAGTGTCTCAGTGTCTCTGTGCCTCAGTGTCTCAGTGTCTCAGAGTCTCAGTGCCTCAGTGTCTCTGTGTTCAGTGTCTCTGTGCCTCAGTGTCTCAGTGTCTCTCTGTCTCAGTGTCTCAGTGTCTCTGTGCCTCAGTGTCTCAGTGTCTGTGTGTCTCATTGTGTCTGTGCCTCAATGTCTCAGTGTCTCAATGTCTCAGAGTCTCTCTATCTCTGTTTCTCAGTGTCTCAGTGTCTCAGAGTCTCAGTGTCTCTGCGTGTCTGTGTCTCTGTGTCTCAGTGTCTCAGTGTCTCAGAGTTTCAGTGTCTCTATGTCTCTGTGTCTCAGTGTCTCAAAGTCTTTCTGTCTCAGTGTCTCAGACTCTCAGTGTCTCAGGGTCTCAGTGAGTCTGTGTCTCTATGCCCCTGTGCCTCTGTGTCTCAGAGCCTCAGTGTCTCTGTGTCTCACTGTCTCTGTGTCTCACTGTTCTGTGTCTCAGTGTCTCTGTGCCTCCGTGTCTCAGAGCATCAGCGTCTCAGTGTCTCTGTGTCTCAGTGTCTCAGAGTCTCAGTGTCTCAGTGCATCAGTGTCTCAGAGTCTCTGTGTCTCAGTGTCTCTGTGCCTCAGTGTCTCATTGCCTTAGTTTCTCAGAGTCTCAGTAACCCTGTGTCTCAGTGTCTCAAAGTCTCAGTGTCTCAGTGTCCCTGTGTCTCTGTGTCTCAGTGTGTCAGAGACTCAGTTCTCTGTGTCTCTGTTTCTCAGTGTCTCAGTGTCCCAGTGACCCTGTGTCTCAGTGTCTCAGCATCTCAGAGAATCAGTGTCTCTGTGTCTGAGTGTCTCTGTGCCTCTACGACACAGTGTCTCAGTGTCTCTGTGTCTCAATGTTTCAGTGTCTCAGTGTTTCTCTATCTCAGTGTCTCAGTGTGTAGAGTATCAGTATCTCTGTGTCTCAGTGTATCAGAGTCTCAGAGGATCAGTGTCTCTGTTTCTCTGTGTCTCAGTGTCTCAATGTCTCAGATTATCAGTGTCTCTGTGTCTCAGTGTATCATTATCTCAGAGACTCAGCGTCTCCGTGTCTCTGAGTGACTCTGTGTCTCTATGTCTCTGTGCCTCAGTGTATCATTGCCTCAGTGTCTGAGTCTCAGTGTCCCTGTGTCTCTGTGTCTCTTTGTCTCAGTGTCTCAGTGTCTCTGTGTCTCAATGTCTCTGAGTCTCAGTTTCTCTGTGCCTTAGTGACTCAGTTTCTTGGGGTGTCTGCGTCTCAGAGTATCTTTGTCTCTGGTCTCAGTGTCTCTGCATTTCGGTGTCTCTGTGTCTCAGTGTCTCAATGTCTCTGTGTCTCAGTGACTCAGATTCTCAGTGCCTCTGTGTCTCTGTGTCTCAGTGTCTCTGTGTCTCCGTGTGTCTGTGCCTCAGTGTCTCAGTGTATCATTATCTCAGTGTCTCACAGTCTCAGTGTCTCAGTGTCTCTGTGTCTCAGTGTCTCAGTGTCTCAGAGTCTCAGTGTCTCTGTGTCAAAGTGTCTCTGTGCCTCAGTGTCTTTGTGCCTCTGTGTCTCAGAGTCTCAGTGTTTCTGTGTCTCAGTGTATCAGTGTCTATGTGCCTCTGTGCCTCAGTGTCTCTGTATCTCTGTGCCTCATTGTCTCTGTGTCTCTGTGTTACTGTGTCTCAGAGTCTCAGAGTCTCAATCTCTCAGAATCTCTGAGTCTTGGTGCCTCAGTGTCTCAGTTTCTCTGTGTCTGAGTGTCTCTGTGCCCCAATGTCACAGTGTCTCAGAGTCTCAGATTATCAGTGTCTCTCTGTCTCAGAGATTCTCTATCTCTGTGCCTCAGTGTCTCAGCGTCTCAATGTATCAGTGTCTCAGAGACTCCGTGTCACTGTGTCTCAGTATCTCTGTGCATCAGCGTCTCTGTGCCTCAGTGTCTCTGTATCTCTGTGCCTCAGTGTCTCAGAATCTCAGTGTCTCTGTGTCTGAGTTTCTCTGTGCCTTTGTGTGTCAGTGCCTCAGTGTCTCTGTGTCTCAGTGTCTCAGAGTCTCAGTGTCACTGTGTCTCAGTGTCTCAGTATCTCTGTGCCTCATTGTCACAGTGTCTCAGATTATCAGTGTCTCTGTGTCTCAGTGTCTCAGTGTTTTTCTATCTCTGTGTCTCAGTGTCTCAGAAAATCAGTGTTTCTGTGTCTGAGTTTCTCTGTGCCTCAGTGTCATAGTGTCACAGTGTCTCTGTGTCTCACTATCTCAGTGTCTCAATGTCTCAGAGTCTCAGTGTCTCTGCGTCTCTGTGTCTCAGTGTCTCTGTGTCTCAGTGTCTCAGTGTCTCAGACTCTCAGTGTCTCAGATTCTCAGTGAGTCTGTGTCTCTTTGCCCCTGTGCCTCAGTGTCTCAGTGCCTCAGAGTCTCAGTGTCTCAGTGCCTCAGTGTCTCAGAGTCTCACTGTCTCTGTGTCTCAGTGCCTCAGCGTCTCAGAGTCTAAGTGTCTCTGTGTTTCAGTGTCTCTGTGACTCAGTGTCTCAGTTTATCTGCGCCTCAGTGCCTCTGTGTCTCTGTGTCTCAGTGTCTCAGAGTCTCAGTGTCTCAGAGGCTCAGTGTCTCTGTGTCGCTGTGCCTCAGTGTCTTAGTATCTCAAAGTCTCAGTTTCTCTGTGTCAGTGTCTCAGAGTTTCAGTGTGTCTGTTTTTCTGTGTCTCAGTGTCTCTGTGCCTCAGTGTCTCAGAGTCTGTGTCTCTGTGTCTCTGTGTCTCACTGTCTCTGTGCATCAGTGTCTCAGTGTCTCAGTGTCTCTGTGTCTCACTGTCTCTGTGCCTCAGTGTCTCTTTGTCTCAGTGTGTCAGAGACTCAATGTCTCAGAGTCTCAGTGTATCAGTATCTCAGAGACGCAGTGTCTCAGTGTATCTGTGCCTCTGTGCCCCTGTGTCTCAGTGTCTCTGTGTCTCAGTGTCTCAGATTCGAAGTGTCTCTGTGTCTCACTGTCTCTGTGCCTCAGTGTCTCAGTGTCTCTGTGTCTCAGTGTCTCAGTGTCTCTGTGTATCAGTTTATCTGTGTCTCAGTGTCTCAGTGTCTCAGTGTCTCTGTGTCTCAGTGTCTCTGCGCCTCAGTGCCTCTGTGTCTCTGTGTCTCCGTGTCTCAGTATCTCAATGTCTCTGAGCCTCAGTGTCTCAGTGTCTCAGATTCTCAGTGTCTCAGAGGCTCAATGTCTCTGTGTCTCAGTGTCTCTGTGCCTCAGTGTCTCTTTGCCTCAGTGTCTCAGAGTCTTAATGTCTCAGTGTCTCTGTGTCTCAGTGTCTCAGTGTGTCAGAGTCTCAGTGTCTAAGTGTCTCTGTGCCTCAGTGTCTCAGTGTCTCCGTGTCTCAGTGTGTCTGTGCCTCATTCTCTCAGTATCTCTGAGTCTCAATGTCTCACAGTCTCTCTGTCTCAGTGTCTCAGTGTCTCTGTGCCTCAGTGTCTCAGTGTCTCAGAGTCTCAGTGCCTCAGTGTCTCTGTGTTCAGTGTCTCTGTGCCTCAGTGTCTCAGTGTCTCTCTGTCTCAGTGTCTCAGTGTCTCTGTGCCTCAGTGTCTCAGTGTCTGTGTGTCTCATTGTGTCTGTGCCTCAATGTCTCAGTGTCTCAATGTCTCAGAGTCTCTCTATCTCTGTTTCTCAGTGTCTCAGTGTCTCAGTGTCTCAGAGTCTCAGTGTCTCTGCGTGTCTGTGTCTCTGTGTCTCAGTGTCTCAGTGTCTCAGAGTTTCAGTGTCTCTATGTCTCTGTGTCTCAGTGTCTCAAAGTCTTTCTGTCTCAGTGTCTCAGACTCTCAGTGTCTCAGGGTCTCAGTGAGTCTGTGTCTCTATGCCCCTGTGCCTCTGTGTCTCAGAGCCTCAGTGTCTCTGTGTCTCACTGTCTCTGTGTCTCACTGTTCTGTGTCTCAGTGTCTCTGTGCCTCCGTGTCTCAGAGCATCAGCGTCTCAGTGTCTCTGTGTCTCAGTGTCTCAGAGTCTCAGTGTCTCAGTGCATCAGTGTCTCAGAGTCTCTGTGTCTCAGTGTCTCTGTGCCTCAGTGTCTCATTGCCTTAGTTTCTCAGAGTCTCAGTAACCCTGTGTCTCAGTGTCTCAAAGTCTCAGTGTCTCAGTGTCCCTGTGTCTCTGTGTCTCAGTGTGTCAGAGACTCAGTTCTCTGTGTCTCTGTTTCTCAGTGTCTCAGTGTCCCAGTGACCCTGTGTCTCAGTGTCTCAGCATCTCAGAGAATCAGTGTCTCTGTGTCTGAGTGTCTCTGTGCCTCTACGACACAGTGTCTCAGTGTCTCTGTGTCTCAATGTTTCAGTGTCTCAGTGTTTCTCTATCTCAGTGTCTCAGTGTGTAGAGTATCAGTATCTCTGTGTCTCAGTGTATCAGAGTCTCAGAGGCTCAGTGTCTCTGTTTCTCTGTGTCTCAGTGTCTCAATGTCTCAGATTATCAGTGTCTCTGTGTCTCAGTGTATCATTATCTCAGAGACTCAGCGTCTCCGTGTCTCTGAGTGACTCTGTGTCTCTATGTCTCTGTGCCTCAGTGTATCATTGCCTCAGTGTCTGAGTCTCAGTGTCCCTGTGTCTCTGTGTCTCTTTGTCTCAGTGTCTCAGTGTCTCTGTGTCTCAATGTCTCTGAGTCTCAGTTTCTCTGTGCCTTAGTGACTCAGTTTCTTGGGGTGTCTGCGTCTCAGAGTATCTTTGTCTCTGGTCTCAGTGTCTCTGCATTTCGGTGTCTCTGTGTCTCAGTGTCTCAATGTCTCTGTGTCTCAGTGACTCAGATTCTCAGTGCCTCTGTGTCTCTGTGTCTCAGTGTCTCTGTGTCTCCGTGTGTCTGTGCCTCAGTGTCTCAGTGTATCATTATCTCAGTGTCTCACAGTCTCAGTGTCTCAGTGTCTCTGTGTCTCAGTGTCTCAGTGTCTCAGAGTCTCAGTGTCTCTGTGTCAAAGTGTCTCTGTGCCTCAGTGTCTTTGTGCCTCTGTGTCTCAGAGTCTCAGTGTTTCTGTGTCTCAGTGTATCAGTGTCTATGTGCCTCTGTGCCTCAGTGTCTCTGTATCTCTGTGCCTCATTGTCTCTGTGTCTCTGTGTTACTGTGTCTCAGAGTCTCAGAGTCTCAATCTCTCAGAATCTCTGAGTCTTGGTGCCTCAGTGTCTCAGTTTCTCTGTGTCTGAGTGTCTCTGTGCCCCAATGTCACAGTGTCTCAGAGTCTCAGATTATCAGTGTCTCTCTGTCTCAGAGATTCTCTATCTCTGTGCCTCAGTGTCTCAGCGTCTCAATGTATCAGTGTCTCAGAGACTCCGTGTCACTGTGTCTCAGTATCTCTGTGCATCAGCGTCTCTGTGCCTCAGTGTCTCTGTATCTCTGTGCCTCAGTGTCTCAGAATCTCAGTGTCTCTGTGTCTGAGTTTCTCTGTGCCTTTGTGTGTCAGTGCCTCAGTGTCTCTGTGTCTCAGTGTCTCAGAGTCTCAGTGTCACTGTGTCTCAGTGTCTCAGTATCTCTGTGCCTCATTGTCACAGTGTCTCAGATTATCAGTGTCTCTGTGTCTCAGTGTCTCAGTGTTTTTCTATCTCTGTGTCTCAGTGTCTCAGAAAATCAGTGTTTCTGTGTCTGAATTTCTCTGTGCCTCAGTGTCATAGTGTCACAGTGTCTCTGTGTCTCACTATCTCAGTGTCTCAGTGTCTCAGAATCTCAGTGTCTCTGTGTCTCAGTGTCTCAGTGTCTCAAAGTCTTTATGTACAGTGTCTCAGAGTCTCAGTGTGTCTGTGTCTCAGTGCCTCTGTGTCTCAGTGTCTCAGTGTCTCTGTGTCTCAGTGTATCAGCATCTCAGAGAATCAGTGTCTCTGTGTCTGAGTGTCTCTGTGTCTCAGTGACTCAGTGTCTCGGTGTCTCAGTGTTTCTCTATGTCTGTGCATCAGTGTCTAGAGTCTCAGTGTCTCTGTGTCTCAGTATCTCTGTGTCTCTGTGTCTCAGAGTCTCAGAATCTCAGTGTCTCTGTGTCTCAGTGTATCAGTGTCTCAGAGATTCAGTGTCTCTGTGTTTCTCTGTCTCGGTGTCTCTGTGTCCGATTGTCTCAGTGTCTCAGAGTTTCAGTGAGTCTGTGTCTCTGTGTCTCAGAGTTTCTGTGTCATAGTGTCTCAGTGCCTCAGTGTCTCGTGTTTCAGTGTCTCTGTGCCTCAGTCTCTCAGTGTCTTACTGTCTCTGTGTCTCTGTGTCACAGTGTCTCAGTGTCTTACTGTCTCTGTGTCACAGTGTCTCTGTCTCTCAGCGTCTCAGAGTCTCAGTGTCTCTGTGCCTCTGTGCCTCAGAGTCTCTGTATCTCTGTGCCTCATTGTCTCTGTGTCTCTGTGTTACTGTGTCTCAGTGTCTCAGAGTCTCAGAGTCTCAATCTCTCAGAATCTCTGAGTCTTGGTGCCTCAGTGTCTCAGTTTTTCTGTGTCTGAGTGTCTCTGTGCCTCAGTGTCTCAGAATCTCAGTGTCTCTGTGTCTGAGTTTCTCTGTGCCTCTGTGTCTCAGTTCCTCAGTGTCTCCGTGTCTCAGTGTCTCTGTGCCTCAGTGTCTCAGAATCTCAGTGTCTCTGTGTCTGAGTTTCTCTGTGCCTCTGTGTCTCAGTTCCTCAGTGTCACCGTGTCTCAGTGTCTCTGTGTCTCAGTGTCTCAGTGTTCCTCTATCTCTGCGCCTCAGTGTCTCAGTGTCTGTATGTCTCAGTGTCTCAGATTATCAGTGTCTCTGTGTCTCAGTGTCTCAGTGTTTTTCTATTTCTGTGTCTCAGTGTCTCAGTGTTTTTCTATTTCTGTGTCTCAGTGTCTCAGTGTCTGTATGTCTCAGTGTCTCAGATTATCAGTGTCTCTCTGTCTCAGTGTCTCAGTGTTTTTCTATTTCTGTGTCTCAGTGTCTCAGAAAATCAGTGTCTCTTTGTCTCTGTGTCTGAGTTTCTCTGTGCCTCAGTGTCATAGTGTCACAGTGTCTCTGTGTCTCACTGTCTCAGTGTCTCAGTGTCTCAGAGTCTCAGTGTCTCAAAGGCTTTGTGTACAGTGTCTCAGAGTCTCAGTGTGTCTGTGTCTCAGTGCCTCTTTGTCTCAGTGTCTCAGTGTCTCTGTGTCTCAGTGTATCAGCATCTCAGAGAATCAGTGTCACCGTGTCTCACTGTCTCAGTGTTTCAGTGTCTCAGTGTTTCTCTATCTCTGTGCCTCAGTGTCTCAGTGTCTAGAGTCTCAGTGTCTCTGTGTCTCAGTGTATCAGTGTCTCAGAGACTCGGTGTCTCTGTTTCTCTGTGTCTCAGTGTCTCTGTGCCTAAGTGTCACAGTGTCTCAGTGTCTCAGATTATCAGTGTATCAGTATCTCAGAGACTCAGCGTCTCCGTGTCTCTGTGTCTGAGTGACTCTGTGTCTCTGTGTCTCAGTGTCTCTGTGCCTCAGTGTCTCAGTGCCTTGGTGTCTCAGTGTCCCTGTGTCTCTGCGTCTCAGTGTCTCTGTGTCTCAGTGTATCTGTGCCTCCGTGTCTCAGAGTCTCAGCGTCTCAGTGTCTCTGTGTCTCAGTGTCTCAGAGTCTCAGTGTCTCTGTGTCTCAGTGCATCAGTGTCTCAGAGTCTCTCTGTCTCTGTGTCTCAGTGTCTCTATGCCTCAGTGTCTCATTGCCTTAGTTTCTCAGAGTCTCAGTAACCCTGTGTCTCAGTGTCTCTGTGTCTCAGCGTCTCAGTGTCTCTGTGTCTCAGTGTCTCAGTGTCTCAGAGTCTAATTGTCTCAGTGTCTCAGTCTCTCTGTGCATCAGCGTCTCTGTGCCTCAGTGTCTCTGTATCTCTGTGCCTCAGTGTCACAGTGTCTCAATGTCTCAGAGTCTCAGTGTCTCTGTGTCTCAGTGACACTGTGTCTCTGTGTCTCAGAGTTTCAGTGTCTCTATGTCTCTTTGTCTCAGTGTCTCTGTGTTTCAGTGTCTCAGACTCTCAGTGTATCAGAGTCTCAGTGAGTCTGTGTCTCTGTGCCACTGTGCCTCAGTGTCTCAGCGTCTCAGTGTCTCAGTGCTTCAGTGTCTCAGAGTCTCAATGTCTCTGTGTCTCAGTGTCTCAGTGTCTCAGTGTCTAAGCGTCTCAGAGTCTAAGTGTCTCTGTGTTTCAGTGTCTCTGTGACTCAGTGTCTCTGTGTCTCAGTTTCTCTGCGCCTCAGTGCCTCTGTGTCTCTGTGTCTCAGTGTCTCAGAGTCTCAGTATCTCAGAGGCTCAGTGTCTCTGTGTCTCTGTGCCTCAGTGTCTCTGTGTCTCTTTGTCTCTGTGTCTCTGTGTGTCAGAGACTCAGTGTCTCCGTGTCTCTGTGTCTGAGTGACTCTGTGTCTCTGTGTCTCAGTGTCTCTGTGCCTCAGTGTTTCATTGCCTCGGTGTCTGAGTCTCAGTGTCCCTGTGTCTCTGTGTCTCTTTGTCTCAGTGTCTCAGTGTCTCTGTGTCTCAATGTCTCTGAGTCCCAGTTTCTCTGTGCCTTAGTGACTCAGTTTCTCGGGGTGTCTGCGTCTCAGAGTATCTTTGTCTCTGGTCTCAGTGTCTCTGCATTTCGGTGTCTCTGTGTCTCAGTGTCTCAATGTCTCTGTGTCTCAGTGTCTCAGATTCTCAGTGCCGCTGTGTCTCTGTGTCTCACTGTCTCTGTGCCTCAGTGTCTCTTTGTCTCTTTGTCTCAGTGTGTCAGAGACTCAATGTCTCAGAGTCTCAGTGTATCAGTATCTCAGAGACGCAGTGTCTCAGTGTATCTGTGCCTCTGTGCCCCTGTGTCTCAGTGTCTCTGTGTCTCAGTGTCTCTGTGCCTCAGTGTCTCAGTGGCTCTGTGTCTCAGTGTCTCAGTGTCTCTGTGTATCAGTTTATCTGTGTCTCAGTGTCTCAGTGTCTCAGTGTCTCTGCGCCTCAGTTCCTCTGTGTCTCTGTGTCTCCGTGTCTCAGTATCTCAATGTCTCTGAGCCTCAGTGTCTCAGTGTCTCAGATTCTCAGTGTCTCAGAGGCTCAATGTCTCTGTGTCTCAGTGTCTCTGTGCCTCAGTGTCTCTTTGCCTCAGTGTCTCAGAGTCTTAATGTCTCAGTGTCTCTGTGTCTCAGTGTCTCAGTGTGTCAGAGTCTCAGTGTCTAAGTGTCTCTGTGCCTCAGTGTCTCAGTATCTCCGTGTCTCAGTGTGTCTGTGCCTCAGTCTCTCAGTATCTCTGAGTCTCAATGTCTCACAGTCTCTCTGTCTCAGTGTCTCAGTGTCTCAGTGCCTCAGTGTCTCTGTGTTCAGTGTCTCTGTGCCTCAGTATCTCAGTGTCTCTCTGTCTCAGTGTCTCAGTGTCTCTGTGCCTCAGTGTCTCAGTGTCTTAGTGTATGTGTGTCTCAGTGTGTCTGTGCCTCAGTGTCTCAGTGTCTCTCTGTCTCTGTGTCTCAGTTTCTCTGTGCCTCAGTGTCTGTGTCTCAGTGTCTGTGTGTCTCATTGTGTCTGTGCCTCAATGTCTCAGTGTCTCAATGTCTCAGAGTCTCAGTGTCTCTGCGTCTCTGTGTCTCAGTGTCTCAGTGTCTCTGCGTCTCTGTGTCTCTGTGTCTCTGTGTCTCAGTGTCTCAGTGTCTCAGAGTTTCAGTGTCTCTATGTCTCTGTGTCTCAGTGTCTCAAAGTCTTTCTGTCTCAGTGTCTCAGACTCTCAGTGTCTCAGGGTCTCAGTGAGTCTGTGTCTCTATGCCCCTGTGCCTCTGTGTCTCAGAGCCTCAGTGTCTCTGTGTCTCACTGTCTCTGTGTCTCACTGTTCTGTGTCTCAGTGTCTCTGTGCCTCCGTGTCTCAGAGCATCAGCGTCTCAGTGTCTCTGTGTCTCAGTGTCTCAGAGTCTCAGTGTCTCAGTTCATCAGTGTCTCAGAGTCTCTGTGTCTCTGTGTCTCAGTGTCTCTGTGCCTCAGTGTCTCATTGCCTTGGTTTCTCAGAGTCTCAGTAACCCTGTGTCTCAGTGTCTCAAAGTCTCAGTGTCTCAGTGTCCCTGTGTCTCTGTGTCTCAGTGTCTCAGAGACTCAGTTCTCTGTGTCTCTGTGTCTCAGTGTCTCAGTGTCCCAGTGTCCCTGTGTCTCAGTGTATCAGCATCTCAGAGAATTAGTGTCTCTGTGTCTGAGTGTCTCTGTGCCTCTACGGCACAGTGTCTCAGTGTCTCTGTGTCTCAATGTCTCAGTGTCTCAGTGTTTCTCTATCTCAGTGTCTCAGTGTCTAGAGTCTCAGTATCTCTGTGTCTCAGTGTATCAGAGTCTCAGAGGCTCAGTGTCTCTGTTTCTCTGTGTTTCAGTGTCTCAATGTCTCAGATTATCAGTGTCTCTGTGTCTCAGTGTATCATTATCTCAGAGACTCAGCGTCTCCGTGTCTCTGAGTGACTCTGTGTCTCTATGTCTCTGTGCCTCAGTGACTCATTGCCTCAGTGTCTCAGTGTCTCTGTATCTCTGTGTCTCAGTGTCTCAATGTCCCTGTGTCTCAGTGTCTCTGTGTCTCTGTGTCTCAGTGTCTTTGTGCCTCTGTGTCTCAGAGTCTCAGTGTCTCTGTGTCTCAGTGTATCAGTGTCTATGTGCCTCTGTGTCTCAGTGTCTCTGTATCTCTGTGCCTCATTGTCTCTGTGTCTCTGTGTTACTGTGTCTCAGAGTCTCAGAGTCTCAATCTCTCAGAATCTCTGAGTCTTGGTTCCTCAGTGTCTCAGTTTCTCTGTGTCTGAGTGTCTCTGTGCCCCAATGTCACAGTGTCTCAGAGTCTCAGATTATCAGTGTCTCTCTGTCTCAGAGATTCTCTATCTCTGTGCCTCAGTGTCTCAGCGTCTCAATGTATCAGTGTCTCAGAGATTCCGTGTCACTGTGTCTCAGTATCTCTGTGTCTCAGTGTCTCTGTGCCTCAGTGTCTCAGAATCTCAGTGTCTCTGTGTCTGACTTTCTCTGTGCCTTTGTGTGTCAGTGCCTCAGTGTCTCTGTGTCTCAGTGTCTCAGAGTCTCAGTGTCACTGTGTCTCAGTGTCTCAGTGTCTCTGTGCCTCATTGTCACAGTGTCTCAGTGTCTCAGACTATCAGTGTCTCTGTGTCTCAGTGTCTCAGTGTTTTTCTATCTCTGTGTCTCGGTGTCTCAGAAAATCAGTGTCTCTGTGTCTGAGTTTCTCTGTGCCTCAGTGTCATAGTGTCACAGTGTCTCTGTGTCTCACTATCTCAGTGTCTCAGTGTCTCAGAGTCTCAGTGTCTCTGTGTCTCAGTGTCTCAAAGTCTTTATGTACAGTGTCTCAGAGTCTCAGTGTGTCTGTGTCTCAGTGCCTCTGTGTCTCAGTGTCTCAGTGTCTCAGAGTCTCAGTGTCTCAGTGCCTCAGAGTCTCACTGTCTCTGTGTCTCAGTGTCTCAGTGTCTCAGTGTCTCTGTGTCTCAGTGTCTCAGTGTCTCAGAGTCTCAGTGTCTCAGAGTCTCAGTGTCTCTGTGTCTCAGTGTCACAAAGTCTTTGTGTACAGTGTCTCAGAGTCTCAGTGTGTCTGTGTCTCAGTGCCTCTGTGTCACAGTGTCTCTGTTTCTCACTGTCTCAGTGTCTCAGTGTCTCAGTGTCTCAGTGCCTCTGTGTCTCAGTGCCTCAGTGTCTCTGTGTCTCAGTGTATCAGCATCTCATAGAATCAGTGTCTCTGTGTCTGAGTGTCTCTGTGCCTCAATGGCATAGTGTCTCAGTGTCTCTGTGTCTCATTGTCTCAGTGTTTCTCTATCTCTGTGCCTCAGTGTCTCAGTGTCTAGAGTCTCAATGTATCAGTGTCTCAGAGACTCAGTGTCTCTGTGTCTCAGTATCTCTGTGTCTCAGAGTCTCAGTGTCTCTGTGTCTCAGTGCCTCAGAGTCTCTGTGTCTCAGTGTCTCTGTGTCTCAGTGTCTCATTGTCTCAGAGTCTCAGTGTCTCTGTGTCTCAGTGTCACAAAGTCATTGTGTACAGTGTCTCAGAGTCTCAGTGTGTCTGTGTCTCAGTGCCTCTGTGTTTCAGTGTCTCTGTGTCTCAGTGTATCAGCATCTCAGAGAATCAGTGTCTCTGTGTCTGAGTGTCTCTGTGCCTCAATGGCATAGTGTCTCAGTGTCTCAGTGTTTCTCTATCCTTGTGCCTCAGTGTCTCAGTGTCTAGAGTCTCAGTGTCTCTGTGTCTTAGTGTATCAGTGTCTCAGAGACTCAGTGTCTCTGTTTCTCTGTGTCTCAGTGTCTCTGTACCTAAGTGTCACAGTGTCTCAGTGTCTCACACTCTCAGTGTCTCAGTGTCTCAGAGTCTCAGTGTCTCAGTGTCTCAGTGTCTCTGTGTCTCAGTGTCGCAGTGTCTCAGTGTCTCAGAGTCTCAGTGTCTCTGTGTCTCAGTGTCACAAAGTCTTTGTGTACAGTGTCTCAGAGTCTCAGTGTGTCTGTGTCTCAGTGTCTCTGTGTCTCAGTGTCTCAAAGTTTCAGTGCCTCTGTGTCTCAGTGTCTCAGTGTCTCTGTGTCTCAGTGTATCAGCATCTCAGAGAAGCAGTGTCTCTGTGTCTGAGTGTCTCTGTGCCTCAATGGCATAGTGTCTCAGTGTCTCAGTGTCTCAGTGTCTCAGTGTTTCTCTATCTCTGTGCCTCAGTGTCTCAGTGTCTAGAGTCTCAATGTATCAGTGTCTCAGAGACTCAGTGTCTCTGTGTCTCAGTATCTCTGTGTCTCAGTGTCTCTGTGCCTCAGTGTCTCAGAGTCTCAGTGTCTCAGTGTCTCAGTGTTTCTGTGTCTCAGAGTCTCAGTGTTTCTGTGTCTCAGTGTCTCAAAATTTTGTGTCTCAGTGTCTCTGTTTCTCTGTGTCTCAGTGTCTCTGCACCTAAGTGTCACAGTGTCTCAGTGTCTCACACTCTCAGTGTCTCAGTGTCTCAGTGCCTCAGTGTCTCAGTGTCTCTGTGTCTCAGTGTCGCAGTGTCTCAGTGTCTCAGAGTCTCAGTGTCTCTGTGTCTCAGTGTCACAAAGTCTTTGTGTACAGTGTCTCAGAGTCTCAGTGTGTCTGTGTCTCAGTGTCTCTGTGTCTCAGTGTCTCAGAGTTTCAGTGCCTCTGTGTCTCAGTGTCTCAGTGTCTCTGTGTCTCAATGTATCAGCATCTCAGAGAATCAGTGTCTCTGTGTCTGAGTGTCTCTGTGCCTCAATGGCATAGTGTCTCAGTGTCTCTGTGTCTCAGTGTCTCAGTGTTTCTCTATCTCTGTGCCTCAGTGTCTCAGTGTCTAGAGTCTCAATGTATCAGTGTCTCAGAGACTCAGTGTCTCTGTGTCTCAGTATCTCTGTGTCTCAGTGTCTCTGTGCCTCAGTGTCTCAGAGTCTCAGTGTCTCAGTGTCTCAGTGTTTCTGTGTCTCAGAGTCTCAGTGTTTCTGTGTCTCAGTGTCTCAAAATTTTGTGTCTCAGTGTCTCTGTGTCTCAGTATCTCAGAGTCTCAGTGTCTCCGTGTCCCATTGTCTCAGTGTCTCAGAGTCTCAGTGTCTCAGTCTCTCTGTGTTTAAGTGTCTCAGTGTTTCTGTGTCTAAGTGTCTCTGAGTCACAGTGTCTCAGTGTCTCTGTGTCTCTGTGCCTCAGTGTCTCAGTGTCTCTGTGTCTCAGTGTCTCAGAGTCTCTGTGTCTCTATATCTCAGTGCCTCTGTGTCTCAGTTTATCAGTGTCTCAGAGACTCAGTTTCTCAGTGTCGCTCTGTCTGAGTGTCTCTGTGCCTCAGAGTCTCAGTGTCTCTGTGTCTCAATGTTTTGCGTCTCAGTGTCTCAGAGTTTCAGTGTCCCAGTGTCTCAGTGTCTCAGGTCTCAGAGTCTCAGTGTATCTGTCTCTGTGTCTCAGTTTATCAGTGTCTCAGAGACTCAGTGTCTCTCTGTCTCAGTGTCTCTGTGCCTCAGAGCCTCTGTGTCTCAGTGTCTCAGTGTCTTTGTGTCTCAGCGTCTCAGAGAATCAGTGCCTAGATGTCTCTCTGTCTGAGTGTCTCTATGCCTCAGTGTCTCAGTGTCTCAGAGTCTCAGTGTCTCAGAGTCTCAGTGTCTCAGGGTCTCTGTGTCTTGTTGCCTCAGTGTCTCAGTTTCTCTATGCCTCAGTCTATCAGACTCTCAGTGTCTCTGTGTCACAGTGTCTCAGAGATTCAGTGTGTTTTTTTTCTGTGTCTCAGTGTCTCTGTGTCTTAGAGTCTCAGTGTCTCTGTGCCTTAGTGACTCAGTTTCTCAGGGTATCTGCGTCTCAGAGTATCTTTGTCTCTGGTCTCAGTGTCTCTGCATTTCGGTGTCTCTGTGCCTCAGAGTCTCAGTGTCTCTGCGTCTCAGTGTCTCTGTGTCTCAGTGTCTCAGTGTCCTTGTGTCTCAGTGTCTCCGAGTCTCAGTGTCTCTGTGTCTCAGTGTATCAGTGTCTCAGAGACTCAGTGTCTCTGTGTCTGAGTTTCTCTGTGCCTCAGTGTCTCAGACTCTCACTTTCTCTGTGCCTCAGGGTCTCAGTGTCTCTGTGGCTCAGTGTCCCTGTGTCTCACTGTCTCTGTGGCTCAGTGTCTCCGTGTCTCTGTGCCTCAGTGTCTTAGTATTTCAAAGTCTCAGTGACTCTATGTCACACTGTTTTCAGAATTTCAGTGTCTCTGTGTCTCAGTTTATCTGTGACACAGTATCTCAGAGTCTCTGTTTCTCTGTGTCTCAGTGTCTCAGTGCCTCAGTGTCTCAGAGTCTCAGTGTGTCTGTGTCTCTGTGTCTGAGTTTCTGTGTGCCTCAGAGTCTCAGTGTCTCTGCGTCTCAGTGTCTCTGTGTCTCAGTGTCTCAGTGTCCTTGTGTCTCAGTGTCTCCGAGTCTCAGTGTCTCTGTGTCTCAGTGTATCAGTGTCTCAGAGACTCAGTGTCTCTGTGTCTGAGTTTCTCTGTGCCTCAGTGTCTCAGAGTCTCACTTTCTCTGTGCCTCAGGGTCTCAGTGTCTCTGTGGCTCAGTGTCCCTGTGTCTCACTGTCTCTGTGGCTCAGTGTCTCCGTGTCTCTGTGCCTCAGTGTCTTAGTATCTCAAAGTCTCAGTGACTCTATGTCACACTGTTTTCAGAATTTCAGTGTCTCTGTGTCTCAGTTTATCTGTGACACAGTATCTCAGAGTCTCTGTTTCTCTGTGTCTCAGTGTCTCAGTGCCTCAGTGTCTCAGAGTCTCAGTGTGTCTGTGTCTCTGTGTCTGAGTTTCTCTGTGCCTCAGTGTCTCTGTGTCTCAGTGCCTCAGTGTCTCTGTGTCTCAGAGTCTCTGTGTCTCTGTATATCAGAGTCTCAGCGTCTCAGAGTTTCTGTGTCTCTGTGTATCAGTGTGTCAGAGATTCAGTATCTCTTTTTCTCTGTGTCTGAGTGTCTCTGTGCCTCAGTGTCACAATGTATCAGAGTCTCAGAGTCTCAGTATCTCAAAGTCTCAGTGACTCTGTGTCAGAGTGTCTCCGAGTCTCAGTTTTCCTGTGTCTCTGTGCCTCAGTGTCAGTGTCTCAGTGCCTCAGTCTATCAGACTCTCAGTGTCTCTGTGTCTCAGTGTCTCTGTGTCTCAGTGTCTCTCTTTTTCTGTGTCTCAGAGTCTCAGTGTCTCAGTGTCTTAGAGTCTCAGTGCCTCAGTGTCTCTGTGTCTCAGAGTCTCAGTTTCTCAGGGTCACAGTGTCTCTGTGTGTCAGTGTATCAGTGTGTCAGAGACTCAGTGTCCCCTTGTCTTGTGTCTGAGTGTCTCTGTGTCTCAGTGTCTCAAATTCTTTGTGTCTCATTTTTGTCAGTGTTTCAGACTCTGTGACTCTGTGTCCAAGTGTCTCTGTGTCTCAGAATCTTTGTGTCTCTGTGTCTCAGTGTCTCAGACTCTCTGTGTCTCAGAGTCTCAGTGTCTCAGAGTCTCAGTGTCTCTGTGTCTCTGCGTCTCAGTGACTCAGTGTCTCTGTGCCTCAGTATCTCAAAGTCTCAGTGTCTCAGTTTTTCTGTGTCTCTGTGCCTCAGTGTCACAGTGTCTCTGTGCCTCAGTATATCAGACTCTCAGTGTCTCTGTGTCTCAGTGCCTCAGTCTCTCTGTGTCTCAAAGTCTTTGTATTCAGTGCCTCAGCGTCTCAGAGTCTCAGTGTCTCAGTTCTGTGTCTCAGTGTCACAGTGTCTCTGTGTCTCAGTGTATCAGTGTCTCAGAGTCTCACTCTCTCTGTGCCTAAGGGTCTCAGTGTCTCTGTGGCTCAGTGTATCTGTGTCTCATTGTCTCTGTGGCTCAGTGTCTCCGTGTCTCTGTGCCTCAGTGTCTTAGTATCTCAAAGTCTCAGTGACTCTGTGTCACACTGTTTTCAGTGTTTCAGTGTCTCTGTTTCACAGTTTATCTGTGACACAGTATCTCACAGTCTCTGTGTCTATGTGTCTCAGTGTTTCAGTGTTTCAGTGTCTCAGTGCCTCAGTGTCTCAGAGTCTCAGTGTGTCTGTGTCTCTGTGGCTGAGTTTCTCTGTGCCTCAGTGTCTCTGTGTCTCAGTGCCTCAGTGTCTCAGTGTCTCAGTGTCTTTGTGTCTCAGTGTCTCAGTGTCTCAGAGTCTCGGTGCCTCAGAGTCTCTGTGTCTTGTTGCCTCAGTGTCTCAGTCTCTCTGTGCCTCAGTCTATCAGACTCTCAGTGTCTCTGTGTCACAGTGTCTCAGAGTTTCAGTGTGTCTTTTTTTCTGTGTCTCAGTGTCTCTGTGTCTTAGAGTCTCAGTGTCTCTGTGTCTCAGTTTCTCTGTGCCTTAGTGACTCAGTTTCTCAGGGTATCTGCGTCTCAGAGTATCTTTGTCTCTGGTCTCAGTGTCTCTGCATTTCGGTGTCTCTGTGCCTCAGAGTCTCAGTGTCTCTGCGTCTCAGTATCTCTGTGTCTCTGTGTCTCAGTGTCTCAGTGTCTCAGTGTTCAGTGTCTCAGTGTCTCAGAGTCTCAGAGTCTCAATCTCTCAGAGTCTCTGTGTCTTGGTGCCTCAGTGTTTCAGTTTCTCTGTGTCTGAGTGTGCCTGTGCCTCAATGTCACAGTGTCTCAGGGTCTCAGATTATCAGTGTCTCAGTGTATCAGTGTCTCAGAGATTCAGTGTCTCTGTGTCTCTCTGTCTCAGTGTCTCTGTGTCCCAGTGACTCTGTGTCTCAGTGTCTCAGTGTCTCTGTGCCTCTTTGCCTCAGTGTCTCTGTATCTCTGTGCCTCATTGTCTCTGTGTCTCTGTGTTACTGTGTCTCAGTGTCTCAGAGACTCAGAGTCTCAATCTCTCAGAGTCTCTGTGTCTTGGTGCCTCAGTGTCTCAGTGTCTCAGTGTCTCACTGTCTCAGTGTCTCTGTGTCCCAGTGTCTCAGTGTCTCAGAGTTTCAGTGAGTCTATGTCTCTATGTTTCTGTGTCTCATAGTCTCTGTGTCTCAGTGTCTCAGAGTTTCAGTGTCTCTATGCCTCTGTGTCTCAGTATCTCTGTGTCTCTGTGCCTCAGTGTCTCAGTGTTTTTCTATCTCTGTGTCTCAGTATCTCAGAAAATCAGTGTCTCTGTCTCGGTGTCTGAGTTTCTCTGTGCCTCAGTGTCATAATGTCACAGTGTCTCTGTGTCTCACTGTCTCTGTGTCTCAGTGTCTCAGTGTATCAGTGTCTCAGAGATTCAGTGTCTCTGTGTCTGAGTTTCTCTGTGGCTCAGTGTCTCCATGTCTCTATGCCTCAGTGTCTTAGTATCTCAAAGTCTCAGGGACTCAGTGTCACACTGTTTTCAGTGTTTCAGTGTCTCTGTGTCACAGTTTATCTGTGACACAGTATCTCACAGTCTCTATGTCTATGTGTCTCAGTGTTTCAGTGTTTCAGTGTCTCAGTGTCTCAGAGTTTCAGTGTGTCTGTTTCTCTGTGGCTGAGTTTCTCTGTGCCTCAGTGTCTCTGTGTCTCAGTGCCTCAGTGTCTCTGTGTCTCAGTGTCTCAGTGTCTCAGTGTCTCAGAGTCTCGGTGTCTCAGAGTCTCTGTGTCTTGTTGCCTCAGTGTCTCAGTATCTCTAAGCCTCAGTCTATCAGACTCTCAGTGTCTCTGTGTCTCAGTGTCTCAGAGTTTCAGTGTCTCTATGTCTCTGTGTCTCAGTATCTCTGTGTCTCTGTGCCTCAGTGTCTCAGTGTTTTTCTATCTCTGTGTCTCAGTATCTCAGAAAATCAGTGTCTCTTTGTCTCGGTGTCTGAGTTTCTCTGTGCCTCAGTGTCATAATGTCACAGTGTCTCTGTGTCTCACTGTCTCTGTGTGTCAGTGTCTCAGTGTATCAGTGTCTCAGAGATTCAGTGTCTCTGTTTCTGAGTTTCTCTGTGCCTCAGTGTCTCAGAGTCTCACTGTTTCTGTGCCTCAGGGTCTCAGTGTCTCAGTGGCTCAGAGTCTCTGTGTCTCAGAGTCTCAGTTTCTCAGTGTCTCTGTGTGTCAGTGTATCAGTGTGTCAGAGACTCAGTGTCCCCTTGTATTGTGTCTGAGTGTCTCTGTGTCTCAGTGTCTCAAATTCTTTGTGTCTCATTTTTCTCAGTGTTTCAGACTCTGTGACTCTGTGTCCAAGTGTCTCTGTGTCTCAGAATCTTTGTGTCTCTGCGTCTCAGTGTCTCAGTGTCTCTGTGCCTCAGTATCTCAAAGTCACAGTGTCTCAGTTTTTCTGTGTCTCTGTGCCTCAGTGTCACAGTGTCTCTGTGCCTCAGTATATCAGACTCTCAGTTTCTCTGAGTCTCAGTGTCTCAGTCTCTCAGTCTCTCTGTGTCTCAAAGTCTTTGTATTCAGTGCCTCAGCGTCTCAGAGTCTCAGTGTCTCAGTGCTATGTCTCTGTGTCTCAGTGTATCAGTGTCTCAGAGTCTCACTCTCTCTGTGCCTAAGGGTCTCAGTGTCTCTGTGGCTCAGTGTATCTGTGTCTCACTGTCTCTGTGGCTCAGTGTCTCCGTGTCTCTGTGCCTCAGTGTCTTAGTATCTCAAAGTCTCAGTGACTCTGTGTCACACTGTTTTCAGTGTTTCAATGTCTCTGTGTCACAGTTTATCTGTGACACAGTATCTCACAGTCTCTGTGTCTATGTGTCTCAGTGTTTCAGTGTTTCAGTGTCTCAGTGCCTCAGTGTCTCAGAGTCTCAGTGTGTCTGTGTCTCTGTGGCTGAGTTTCTCTGTGCTTCAGTGTCTCTGTGTCTCAGTGCCTCAGTGTCTCTGTGTCTCTGTGTCTCAGTGTCTCTGTGTCTCAGTGTCTCAGTGTCTCAGAGTCTCGGTGTCTCAGAGTCTCTGTGTCTTGTTGCCTCAGTGTCTCTGTGTCTCAGTGTCTCTGTGTCCCAGTGTCACTGTGTCTCAGTTTATCAGTGTCTCAGAGACTCAGTTTCTCAGTGTCTCTCTGTCTGAGTGTCTCTGTGCCTCAGAGCCTCTGTGTCTCAGTGTCTTTGTGTCTCAGTGTCTCAGAGAATCAGTGCCTAGGTGTCTCTCTGTCTGAGTATCTCTATGCCTCAGTGTCTCAGTGTCTCAGAGTCTCAGTGTCTCAGAGTCTCAGTGTCTCAGAGTCTCTGTGTCGTGTTGCCTCAGTGTCTCAGTTTCTCTATGCCTCAGTCTATCAGACTCTCAGTGTCTCTGTGTCTCAGTGTCTCAGAGTTTTAGTGTGTTTTTTTTTCTGTGCCTCAGTGTCTCTGTGTCTTAGAGTCTCAGTGTCTCTGTGCCTTAGTGACTCAGTTTCTCAGGGTATCTGCGTCTCAGAGTATCTTTGTCTCTGGTCTCAGTGTCTCTGCATTTCGGTGTCTCTGTGCCTCAGAGTCTCAGTGTCTCTGCGTCTCAGTGTCTCAATGTCTCAGTGTCTCAGTGTCCCTGTGTCTCAGTGTCTCCGAGTCGCTGTGTCTCAGTGTCTCCGTGTATCAGTGTCTCAGAGACTCAGTGTCTCTGTGTCTGAGTTTCTCTGTGCCTCAGTGTCTCAGAGTCTCACTTTCTCTGTTCCCCAGGGTCTCAGTGTCTCTGTGGCTCTGTGTCCCTGTGTCTCAGTGTCTCTGTGGCTCAGTGTCTCCGTGCCTCTGTGCCTCAGTGTCTTAGTATCTCAAAGTCTCAGTGACTCTGTGTCACTCTGTTTTCAGAATTTCAGTGTCTCTGTGTCTCAGTTTATCTGTGACACAGTATCTCAGAGTCTCTGTGTCTCAGTGTCTCAGTGTCTCAGTGTCTCAGTGTCTCAGTGCCTCAGTGTCTCAGAGTCTCAGTGTGTCTGTGTCTCTGTGTCTGAGTCTCTCTGTGCCTCAGTGTCTCTGTGTCTCAGTGCCTCATTGTCTCTGTGTCTCAGAGTCTCTGTGTCTCTGTATATCAGAGTCTCAGCGCCTCAGAGTCTCTGTGTCTCTGTGTATCAGTGTGTCAGAGATTCAGTATCTCTTTTTCTCTGTGCCTGAGTGTCTCTGTGCCTCAGTGTCACAATATATCAGAGTCTCAGGGTCTCAGTATCTCAAAGTCTCAGGGTCTCAGTGCCTCGGTGTCAGAGTGTCTCTGAGTCTCAGTGTCTCAGTTTTTCTGTGTCTCTGTGCCTCAGTGTCAGTGTCTCTGTGCCTCAGTCTATCAGACTCTCAGTGTCTCTGTGTCTCAGTGTCTCTGTTTTTCTGTGTCTCAGTGTCTCAGTGTTTCAGTGTCTCTGAGTCTCAGTGTCTCTGTTTTTCTGTGTCTCAGAGTCTCAGTGTCTCAGTGTCTAAGAGTCTCAGTGCCTCAGTGTCTCTGTGTCTCAGAGTCTCAGTTTCTCAGTGTCACAGTGTCTCTGTGTGTCAGTGTATCATTGTGTCAGAGACTCAGTGTCCCTTTGTCTTGTGTCTGAGTGTCTCTGTGTCTCAGTGTCTCAAATTATTTGTGTCTCATTTTTCTCAGTGTTTCAGACTCTGTGACTCTGTGTCCAAGTGTCTCTGTGTCTCAGTGTCTCTGTGTCTCTGCGTCTCAGTGTCTCAGTGTCTCTGTGCCTCAGTATCTCAAAGTCTCAGTGTCTCAGTTTTTCTGTGTCTCTGTGCCTCAGTGTCACAGTGTCTCTGTGCCTCAGTATATCAGACTCTCAGTGTCTCTGTGTCTCAGTGTCTCAGTGTCTCAGTCTCTCTGTGTCTCAAAGTCTTTGTATTCAGTGCCTCAGCGTCTCAGAGTCTCAGTGTCTCAGTGCTGTGTCTCAGTGTCACAGTGTCTCTGTGTCTCAGTGTATCAGTGTCTCAGTGTCTCAGAGTCTCACTCTCTCTGTGCCTCAGTGTTTCAGTGTCTCTGTGGCTCAGTGTATCTGTGTCTCACTGTCTCTTTGGCTCAGTGTCTCCGTGTCACTGTGCCTCAGTGTCTTCGTATCTCAAAGTCTCAGTGACGCTGTGTCACACTGTTTTCAGTGTTTCAGTGTCTCTGTGTCACAGTTTATCTGTGACACAGTATCTCACAGTCTCTGTGTCTATGTGTCTCAGTGTTTCAGTTTTTCAGTGTCTCAGTGCCTCAGTGTCTCAGAGTCTCAGTCTGTCTGTGTCTCTGTGGCTGAGTTTCTCTGTGCCTCAGTGTCTCTGTGTCTCAGTGCCTCAGTGTCTCTGTGCCTCAGTGTCTCTGTGTCTCAGTGTCTCAGAGCCTCTGTGTCTCAGTGTCTCAGTGTCTTTGTGTCTCAGTGTCTCAGAGAATCAGTGCCTAGGTGTCTCTCTGTCTGAGTGTCTCTATGCCTCAGTGTCTCAGTGTCTCAGAGTCTCAGTGTCTCAGAGTCTCAGTGTCTCAGTGTCTCAGAGTCTCTGTGTCGTGTTGCCTCAGTGTCTCAGTTTCTCTATGCCTCAGTCTATCAGACTCTCAGTGTCTCTGTGTCTCAGAGTTTTAGTGTGTTTTTTTTTCTGTTTCTCAGTGTCTCTGTTGTCTTAGAGTCTCAGTGTCTCTGTGCCTTAGTGACTCAGTTTCTCAGGGTGTCTGCGTCTCAGAGTATCTTTGTCTCTGGTCTCAGTGTCTCTGCATTTCGGTGTCTCTGTGCCTCAGAGTCTCAGTGTCTCTGCGTCTCAGTGTCTCTGTGTCTCAGTGTCTCAGTGTCTCAGTGTCCCTGTGTCTCAGTGTCTCCGAGTCTCTGTGTCTCAGTGTCTCAGTGTATCAGTGTCCCAGAGACTCAGTGTCTCTGTGTCTCAGTATCTCAGAGTCTCAGTGTCTCCGTGTCCCATTGTCTCAGTGTCTCAGAGTCTCAGTGTCTCAGTCTCTCTGTGTTTAAGTGTCTCAGTGTTTCTGTGTCTAAGTGTCTCTGAGTCACAGTGTCTCTGTGTCTCTGTGTCTCAGTGTCTCAGACTCTCAGTGTCTCAGAGTCTCAGTGTCTCAGAGTCTCTGTGTCTTGTTGCCTCAGTGTCTCAGTTTCTCTATGCCTCAGTCTATCAGACTCTCAGCGTCTCTGTGTCACAGTGTCTCAGAGTTTCAGTGTGTTTTTTTTTCTGTGTCTCAGTGTCTCTGTGTCTTAGAGTCTCAGTGTCTCTGTGCCTTAGTGACTCAGTTTCTCAGGGTATCTGCGTCTCAGAGTAACTTTGTCTCTGGTCTCAGTGTCTCTGCATTTCGGTGTCTCTGTGCCTCAGAGTCTCAGTGTCTCTGCGTCTCAGTGTCTCAGTGTCCCTGTGTCTCAGTGTCTCCGAGTCTCAGTGTCTCTGTGTCTCAGTGTATCAGTGTCTCAGAGACTCAGTGTCTCTGTGTCTGAGTTTCTCTGTGCCTCAGTGTCTCAGAGTCTCACTTTCTCTGTGCCTCAGTGTCTCAGTGTCTCTGTGGCTCAGTGTCCCTGTGTCTCAATGTCTCTGTGGCTCAGTGTCTCCGTGTCTCTGTGCCTCAGTGTCTTAGTATCTCAAAGTCTCAGTGACTCTGTGTCACACTGTTTTCAGAATTTCAGTGTCTCTGTGTCTCAGTTTATCTGTGACACAGTATCTCAGAGTCTCTGTGTCTCAGTGTCTCAGTGTCTCAGTGCCTCAGAGTCTCAGTGTGTCTGTGTCTCTGTGTCTGAGTTTCTCTGTGCCTCAGTGTCTCTGTGTCTCAGTGCCTCAGTGTCTCTGTGTCTCAGAGTCTCTGTGTCTCTGTATATCAGAGTCTCAGCGTCTCAGAGCTTCTGTGTCTCTGTGTATCATTGTGTCAGAGATTCAGTATCTCTTTTTCTCTGTGTCTGAGTGTCTCTGTGCCTCAGTGTCACAATGTATCAGAGTCTCAGAGTCTCAGAGTCGCAGTATCTCAAAGTCTCAGGGTCTCAGTGACTCTGTGTCAGAGTGTCTCTGAGTCTCAGTGTCTCAGTTTTTCTGTGTCTCTGTGCCTCAGTGTCAGTGTCTCTGTGCCTCAGTCTATCAGACTCTCAGTGTCTCTGTGTCTCAGTGTCTCAGTGTCTCTGTTTTTCTGTGTCTCAGTGTCTCAGTGTCTCTGAGTCTCAGTGTCTCTGTTTTTCTGTGTCTCAGAGTCTCAGTGTCTCAGTGTCTTAGAGTCTCAGTGACCAGTGTCTCTGTGTCTCAGAGTCTCAGTTTCTCAGTGTCACAGTGTCTCTGTGTGTCAGTGTACCAGTGTGTCAGAGACTCAGTGTCCCCTTGTATTGTGTCTGAGTGTCTCTGTGTCTCAGTGTCTCAAATTCTTTGTGTCTCATTTTTCTCAGTGTTTCAGACTCTGTGTCTGTGTCTCTGTGTCTCAGAATCTTTGTGTCTCTGTGTCTCAGTGTCTCAGACTCTCTGTGTCTCAGAGTCTCAGTATCTCAGAGTCTCAGTGTCTGTGTGTCTCTGCGTCTCAGTGTCTCAGTGTCTCTGTGCCTCAGTATCTCAAAGTCTCAGTGTCTCAGTTTTTCTGTGTCTCTGTGCCTCAGTGTCACAGTGTCTCTGTGCCTCAGTATATCAGACTCTCAGTGTCTCTCTGTGTCTCTGTGTCTTATGTCTCAGTGTCTCAGAGTCTCACTTTCTCTGTGCCTCAGTGTCTCAGTGTCTCTGTGGCTCAGTGTCCCTGTGTCTCACTGTCTCTTTGGCTCAATGTCTCCGTGTCTCTGTGCCTCAGTGTCTTAGTATCTCAAAGTCTCAGTGACTCTGTGTCACACTGTTTTCAGTGTTTCAGTGTCTCTGTGTCACAGTTTATCTGTGACACAGTATCTCACAGTCTCTGTGTCTATGTGTCTCAGTGTTTCAGTTTTTCAGTGTCTCAGTGCCTCAGTGTCTCAGAGTCTCAGTGTTTCTGTGTCTCTGTGGCTGAGTTTCTCTGTGCTTCAGTGTCTCTGTGTCTCAGTGCCTCAGTGTCTCTGTGTCTCAGTGTCTCTGTGTCTCAGTGTCTCAGTGTCTCAGTGTCTCAGAGTCTCGGTGTCTCAGAGTCTCTGTGTCTTGTTGCCTCAGTGTCTCTGTGTCTCAGTGTCTCTGTGTCCCAGTGTCTCTGTGTCTCAGTTTATCAGTGTCTCAGAGACTCAGTTTCTCAGTGTCTCTCTGTCTGAGTGTCTCTGTGCCTCAGAGCCTCTGTGTCTCAGTGTCTTTGTGTCTCAGTGTCTCAGAGAATCAGTGCCTAGGTGTCTCTCTGTCTGAGTGTCTCTATGCCTCAGTGTCTCAGTGTCTCAGAGTCTCAGTGTCTCAGAGTCTCAGTGTCTCAGAGTCTCTGTGTCGTGTTGCCTCAGTGTCTCAGTTTCTCTATGCCTCAGTCTATCAGACTCTCAGTGTCTCTGTGTCTCAGTGTCTCAGAGTTTTAGTGTGTTTTTTTTTCTGTGTCTCAGTGTCTCTGTGTCTTAGAGTCTCAGTGTCTCTGTGCCTTAGTGACTCAGTTTCTCAGGGTGTCTGCGTCTCAGAGTATCTTTGTCTCTGGTCTCAGTGTCTCTGCATTTCGGTGTCTCTGTGCCTCAGAGTCTCAGTGTCTCTGCGTCTCAGTGTCTCTGTGTCTCAGTGTCTCTGTGCCTCAGTGTCTCAGAGTCTCACTTTCTCTGTTCCCCAGGGTCTCAGTGTCCCTGTGTCTCACTGTCTCTGTGGCTCAGTGTCTCCGTGTCTCTGTGCCTCAGTGTCTTAGTATCTCAAAGTCTCAGTGACTCTGTGTCACTCTGTTTCCAGAATTTCAGTGTCTCTGTGTCTCAGTTTATCTGTGACACAGTATCTCAGAGTCTCTGTGTCTCTGTGTCTCAGTGTCTCAGTGCCTCAGTGTCTCAGAGTCTCAGTGTGTCTGTGTCTCTGTGTCTGAGTTTCTCTGTGCCTCAGTGTCTCTGTGTCTCAGTGCCTCAGTGTCTCTGAGTCTCTGTGTCTCTGTATATCAGAGTCTCAGCGTCTCAGAGTTTCTGTGTCTCTGTGTATCAGTGTGTCAGAGATTCAGTATCTCTTTTTCTCTGTGTCTGAGTGTCTCTGTGCCTCAGTGTCACAATGTATCAGAGTCTCAGAGTCTCAGTATCTCAAAGTCTCAGGGTCTCAGTGACTCTGTGTCAGAGTGTCTCTGAGTCTCAGTGTCTCAGTTTTTCTGTGTCTCTGTGCCTCAGTGTCAGTGTCTCTGTGCCTCAGCCTATCAGACTCTCAGTGTCTCTGTGTCTCAGTGTCTCTGTTTATCTGTGTCTCAGTGTCTCAGTGTTTCAGTGTCTCTGAGTCTCAGTGTCTCTGTTTTTCTGTGTCTAAGAGTCTCAGTGTCTCAGTGTCTTAGAGTCTCAGTGCCTCAGTGTCTCTGTGTCTCAGAGTCTCAGTTTCTCAGTGTCACAGTGTCTCTGTGTGTCAGTGTATCAGTGTGTCAGAGACTCAGTGTCCCTTTGTCTTGTGTCTGAGTGTCTCTGTGTCTCAGTGTCTCAAATTATTTGTGTCTCATTTTTCTCAGTGTTTCAGACTCTGTGACTCTGTGTCCAAGTGTCTCTGTGTCTCAGAATCTTTGTGTCTCTGTGTCTCAGTGTCTCAGACTCTCTGTGTCTCAGAGTCTCAGTGTCTCAGAGTCTCAGAGTCTCAGTGTCTCTGTGTCTCTGCGTCTCAGTGTCTCAGTGTCTCTGTGCCTCAGTATCTCAGTGTCTCAGGTTTTCTGTGTCTCTGTGCCTCAGTGTCACAGTGTCTCTGTGCCTCAGTATATCAGACTCTCAGTGTCTCAGTGTCTCAGTGTCTCAGTCTCTCTGTGTCTCAAAGTCTTTGTATTCAGTGCCTCAGCGTCTCAGAGTCTCAGTGTCTCAGTGCTGTGTCTCAGTGTCACAGTGTCTCTGTGTCTCAATGTATCAGTGTCTCAGAGTCTCACTCTCACTGTGCCTAAGGGTCTCAGTGTCTATGTGGCTCAGTCTATCTGTGTCTCACTGTCTCTTTGGCTCAGTGTCTCCGTGTCTCTTTGCCTAAGTGTCTTAGTATCTCAAAGTCTCAGTGACTCTGTGTCACACTGTTTTCAGTGTTTCAGTGTCTCTGTGTCACAGTTTATCTGTGACACAGTATCTCACAGTCTCTGTGTCTATGTGTCTCAGTGTTTCAGTTTTTCAGTGTCTCAGTGCCTCAGTGTCTCAGAGTCTCAGTGTCTCTGTGCCTCAGTGTCTCAGTGTCTCTGTGCCTCAGTGTCTCAGTGTTTCTCTATCTCTGTGCCTCAGTGTCTCTGTGTCTCAGTGCCTCAGTGTCTCTGTGCCTCAGTGTCTCAGTGTCTCAGTGTCTCAGAGTCTCGGTGACTCTGTGTCTCAGTGCCACAAAGTCTTTGTGTACAGTGTCTCAGAGTCTCAGTGTGTCTGTGTCTCAGTGTCTCTGTGTCTCAGTGTCTCAGAGTTTCAGTGCCTCCGTGTCTCAGTGTCTCAGTGTCTCAGTGTCTCAGTGTATCAGCATCTCAGAGAATCAGTGTCTCTGTGTCTGTGTCTCTGTGCCTCAATGGCATAGTGTCTCAGTGCCTCTGTGTCTCAGTGTCTCAGTGTCTCAGTGTCTCAGTGTTTCTCTATCTCTGTGCCTCAGTGTCTCAGTGTCTAGAGTCTCAGTGTCTCTGTGTCTTAGTGTATCAGTGTCTCAGAGACTCAGTGTCTCAGTGTCTCTGTGCCTCAGTGTCTCACAGTCTCAGTGTCTCTGTGTCTTAGTTTATCTGTGCCTCAGTGTCTCAGTGTCTTTGTGTCTCAGTGTCTCAGAGAATCAGTGACTCGGTGTCTCTCTCTGTCTGAGTGTCTCTATGCCTCAGTGTCTCAGTGTCTCAGTGTCTCAGTTTCTCTGTGCCTCAGTCTATCAGACTCTCAGTGTCTCTGTGTCTCAGAGTTTCAGTGTGTCTTTTTTTCTGTGTCTCTGTGTCTCTGTGTCTTATGTCTCAGTGTCTCTGTGTCTCAGTTTCTCTGTGCCTTAATGACTCAGTTTCTCAGGGTATCTGCGTCTCAGATTATCTTTGTCTCTGGTCTCAGTGTCTCTGCATTTCGGTGTCTCTGTGCCTCAGAGTCTCAGTGTCTCTGTGCCTCAATGTCTCTGAGTCTCAGTTTCTCTGTGCCTTAGTGACTCAATTTCTCAGGGTATCTGCGTCTCAGAGTATCTTCGTCTCTGTGTCTCAGTGTCTCAATGTCTCTGTGTCTCAGATTCTCAGTGTCTCAGAGTCTCAATGTCTCTGAGTCTCAGTTTCTCTGTGCCTTAGAGACTCAGTTTCTCAGGGTGCCTGCGTCTCAGAGTATATTTGTCTCTGTGTGTCAGTGTCTCAATGTCTCTGTGTCTCAGTGTCTCAGATTCTCAGTGCCTCAGTGTCTCAGTGTCTCTGTGTCTCCGTGTGTCTGTGCCTCAGTGTCTCAGTGTACCTGTGTTTCAGTGTCTCTGTGTCTCAGTGTCTCAGAGTCTAATTGTCTCAGTGTCTCAGTGTCTCTGTGCCTCAGTGTCTCAGAGTTTTAGTGTCTCTGTGTCTCAGTGTCTCAGTGTCTCAGTGCCTCAATGTCTCTGTGTTCAGTTTCTCTGTACCTCAGTGTCTCAGTGTCTCTCTGTCTCAGTGTCTCTGTGCCTCAGTGTCTCAGTGTCTCAGTGTCTTAGTGTCTGTGTGTCTCAGTGTGTCTGTGCCTCAGTGTCTCAGTGTCTCTGTGTCTCAATGTCTCAGAGTCTCTCTATCTCTGTGCCTCAGTGTCTCAGTGTCTCTCTGTCTCTGTGTCTCAGTTTCTCTGTCCCTCAGTGCCTCAGTGTCTGTGTGTCTCATTGTGTCTGTACCTCAGTGTCTCAGTGTTTCAATGTCTCAGAGTCTCTCTATCTCTGTGCCTCATTTTCTCAGTGTCTCAGTATCTCAGTGTCCCTGTGGCTCAGTGTCTCTGTGTCTCTACGCCTCAGTGTCACAGTGTATCAATGTCTCAGAGTCTCAGTGTCTCTGCGTCTCTGTGTCTCAGTGACTCTGTGTCTCTGTGTCTCAGTGTCTCAGAGTTTCAGTGTCTCTATGTATCTGTGTCTCAGTGTCTCTGTGTCTCAGTGTCTCAGACTCTCAGTGTCTCAGTGTCTCAGTAATTCTGTGTCTCTATGCCCTTGTGCCTCAGTGTCTCAGTGTCTCAGAGTCTCAGTGTCTCAGTGCCTCAGAATCTCACTGTCTCTGTGTCTCAGAGTCTCAGTGTCTCAGAGATTCAGTGTCTCTGTGTCCCAGTGACTCAGTGTCTCAGTGTCTCAGAGTTTCAGTGAGTCTATGTCTCTATGTGTCTGTGTCTCATAGTCTCAGTGTCTCAGAGTCTCAGAGTCTCAATCTCTCAGAATCTCTGTGCCTTGGTGCCTCAGTGTCTCAGTTTCTCTGTGTCTGAGTGTCTCTGTGCCTCAATGTCACAGTGTCTCAGATTATCAGTGTCTCTCTGTCTCAGTGTCTCTGTGTCCCAGTGTGTCAGTGTGTCAGAGTTTCAGTGAGTCTGTGTCTCTATGTTTCTGTGTCTCATAGTCTCTGTGTCTCAGTGTCTCAGAGTTTCAGTGTCTCTATGTCCCTGTGTCTCAGTATCTCTATGTCTCTGTGCCTCAGTGTCTCAGAGTCTCAGTGTCTCAGTGTCTCTGTGCCTCAGTGTCTTAATTTCTCAAAGTCTCAATGTCTCAGTGTCTCTGTGTCACAGTGTCTCTCTGTCTCAGTGTCTCAGTGATTCTCTATCTCTGTGCCTCAGTGTCTCATAGTCTCAATTTATAAGTGTCTCAGCGACTCACTGTCTCTGTGTCTCAGTGTCTCTGTGTCTCAGTGTCTCAGTGTCTCAGAATCTCAGTGTCTCTGTGCATCAGTGTCTCTGTGCCTCAGTGTCTCAGAGTCTCACTCTCTCTGTGCCTCAGTGTCTCAGTGTCTCTGTGGCTCAGTGTCCCTGTGTCTCAATGTCTCTGTGGCTCAGTGTCTCCGTGTCTCTGTGCCTCAGTGTCTTAGTATCTCAAAGTCTCAGTGACTCTGTGTCACACTGTTTTCAGAATTTCAGTGTCTCTGTGTCTCAGTTTATCTGTGACACAGTATCTCAGAGTCTCTGTGTCTCAGTGTCTCAGTGTCTCAGTGCCTCAGAGTCTCAGTGTGTCTGTGTCTCTGTGTCTGAGTTTCTCTGTGCCTCAGTGTCTCTGTGTCTCAGTGCCTCAGTGAATCTGTGTCTCAGAGTCTCTGTGTCTCTGTATATCAGAGTCTCAGCGTCTCAGAGCTTCTGTGTCTCTGTGTATCATTGTGTCAGAGATTCAGTATCTCTTTTTCTCTGTGTCTGAGTGTCTCTGTGCCTCAGTGTCACAATGTATCAGAGTCTCAGAGTCTCAGAGTCGCAGTATCTCAAAGTCTCAGGGTCTCAGTGACTCTGTGTCAGAGTGTCTCTGAGTCTCAGTGTCTCAGTTTTTCTGTGTCTCTGTGCCTCAGTGTCAGTGTCTCTGTGCCTCAGTCTATCAGACTCTCAGTGTCTCTGTGTCTCAGTGTCTCTGTGTCTCAGTGTCTCTGTTTTTCTGTGTCTCAGTGTCTCAGTGTCTCTGAGTCTCAGTGTCTCTGTTTTTCTGTGTCTCAGAGTCTCAGTGTCTCAGTGTCTTAGAGTCTCAGTGACCAGTGTCTCTGTGTCTCAGAGTCTCAGTTTCTCAGTGTCACAGTGTCTCTGTGTGTCAGTGTATCAGTGTGTCAGAGACTCAGTGTCCCCTTGTATTGTGTCTGAGTGTCTCTGTGTCTCAGTGTCTCAAATTCTTTGTGTCTCATTTTTCTCAGTGTTTCAGACTCTGTGTCTGTGTCTCTGTGTCTCAGAATCTTTGTGTCTCTGTGTCTCAGTGTCTCAGACTCTCTGTGTCTCAGAGTCTCAGTATCTCAGAGTCTCAGTGTCTGTGTGTCTCTGCGTCTCAGTGTCTCAGTGTCTCTGTGCCTCAGTATCTCAAAGTCTCAGTGTCTCAGTTTTTCTGTGTCTCTGTGCCTCAGTGTCACAGTGTCTCTGTGCCTCAGTATATCAGACTCTCAGTGTCTCTCTGTGTCTCTGTGTCTTATGTCTCAGTGTCTCAGAGTCTCACTTTCTCTGTGCCTCAGTGTCTCAGTGTCTCTGTGGCTCAGTGTCCCTGTGTCTCACTGTCTCTTTGGCTCAATGTCTCCGTGTCTCTGTGCCTCAGTGTCTTAGTATCTCAAAGTCTCAGTGACTCTGTGTCACACTGTTTTCAGTGTTTCAGTGTCTCTGTCTCACAGTTTATCTGTGACACAGTATCTCACAGTCTCTGTGTCTATGTGTCTCAGTGTTTCAGTTTTTCAGTGTCTCAGTGCCTCAGTGTCTCAGAGTCTCAGTGTGTCTGTGTATCTGTGGCTGAGTTTCTCTGTGCTTCAGTGTCTCTGTGTCTCAGTGCCTCAGTGTCTCTGTGTCTCAGTGTCTCTGTGTCTCAGTGTCTCAGTGTCTCAGAGTCTCGGTGTCTCAGAGTCTCTGTGTCTTGTTGCCTCAGTGTCTCTGTGTCTCAGTGTCTCTGTGTCCCAGTGTCTCTGTGTCTCAGTTTATCAGTGTCTCAGAGACTCAGTTTCTCAGTGTCTTTGTGTCTCAGTGTCTCAGAGAATCAGTGCCTAGGTGTCTCTCTGTCTGAGTGTCTCTATGCCTCAGTGTCTCAGTGTCTCAGAGTCTCAGTGTCTCAGAGTCTCAGTGTCTCAGAGTCTCTGTGTCGTGTTGCCTCAGTGTCTCAGTTTCTCTATGCCTCAGTCTATCAGACTCTCAGTGTCTCTGTGTCTCAGTGTCTCAGAGTTTTAGTGTGTTTTTTTTTCTGTGTCTCAGTGTCTCTGTGTCTTAGAGTCTCAGTGTCTCTGTGCCTTAGTGACTCAGTTTCTCAGGGTGTGTGCGTCTCAGAGTATCTTTGTCTCTGGTCTCAGTGTCTCTGCATTTCGGTGTCTCCGTGCCTCAGAGTCTCAGTGTCTCTGCGTCTCAGTGTCTCTGTGTCTCAGTGTCTCTGTGCCTCAGTGTCTCAGAGTCTCACTTTCTCTGTTCCCCAGGGTCTCAGTGTCCCTGTGTCTCACTGTCTCTGTGGCTCAGTGTCTCCGTGTCTCTGTGCCTCAGTGTCTTAGTATCTCAAAGTCTCAGTGACTCTGTGTCACTCTGTTTCCAGAATTTCAGTGTCTCTGTGTCTCAGTTTATCTGTGACACAGTATCTCAGAGTCTCTGTGTCTCTGTGTCTCAGTGTCTCAGTGCCTCAGTGTCTCAGAGTCTCAGTGTGTCTGTGTCTCTGTGTCTGAGTTTCTCTGTGCCTCAGTGTCTCTGTGTCTCAGTGCCTCAGTGTCTCTGAGTCTCTGTGTCTCTGTATATCAGAGTCTCAGCGTCTCAGAGTTTCTGTGTCTCTGTGTATCAGTGTGTCAGAGATTCAGTATCTCTTTTTCTCTGTGTCTGAGTGTCTCTGTGCCTCAGTGTCACAATGTATCAGAGTCTCAGTATCTCAAAGTCTCAGGGTCTCAGTGACTCTGTGTCAGAGTGTCTCTGAGTCTCAGTGTCTCATTTTTTCTGTGTCTCTGTGCCTCAGTGTCAGTGTCTCTGTGCCTCAGCCTATCAGACTCTCAGTGTCTCTGTGTCTCAGTGTCTCTGTTTATCTGTGTCTCAGTGTCTCAGTGTTTCAGTGTCTCTGAGTCTCAGTGTCTCTGTTTTTCTGTGTCTAAGAGTCTCAGTGTCTCAGTGTCTTAGAGTCTCAGTGCCTCAGTGTCTCTGTGTCTCAGAGTCTCAGTTTCTCAGTGTCACAGTGTCTCTGTGTGTCAGTGTATCAGTGTGTCAGAGACTCAGTGTCCCTTTGTCTTGTGTCTGAGTGTCTCTGTGTCTCAGTGTCTCAAATTATTTGTGTCTCATTTTTCTCAGTGTTTCAGACTCTGTGACTCTGTGTCCAAGTGTCTCTGTGTCTCAGAATCTTTGTGTCTCTGTGTCTCAGTGTCTCAGACTCTCTGTGTCTCAGAGTCTCAGTGTCTCAGAGTCTCAGAGTCTCAGTGTCTCTGTGTCTCTGCGTCTCAGTGTCTCAGTGTCTCTGTGCCTCAGTATCTCAGTGTCTCAGTTTTTCTGTGTCTCTGTGCCTCAGTGTCACAGTGTCTCTGTGCCTCAGTATATCAGACTCTCAGTGTCTCAGTGTCTCAGTGTCTCAGTCTCTCTGTGTCTCAAAGTCTTTGTATTCAGTGCCTCAGCGTCTCAGAGTCTCAGTGTCTCAGTGCTGTGTCTCAGTGTCACAGTGTCTCTGTGTCTCAATGTATCAGTGTCTCAGAGTCTCACTCTCACTGTGCCTAAGTGTCTCAGTGTCTATGTGGCTCAGTCTATCTGTGTCTCACTGTCTCTTTGGCTCAGTGTCTCCGTGTCTCTTTGCCTCAGTGTCTTAGTATCTCAAAGTCTCAGTGACTCTGTGTCACACTGTTTTCAGTGTTTCAGTGTCTCTGTGTCACAGTTTATCTGTGACACAGTATCTCACAGTCTCTGTGTCTATGTGTCTCAGTGTTTCAGTTTTTCAGTGTCTCAGTGCCTCAGTGTCTCAGAGTCTCAGTCTGTCTGTGTCTCTGTGGCTGAGTTTCTCTGTGCCTCAGTGTCTCTGTGTCTCAGTGCCTCAGTGTCTCTGTGCCTCAGTGTCTCAGTGTCTCAGTGTCTCAGAGTCTCGGTGTCTCTGTGTCTCAGTGCCACAAAGTCTTTGTGTACAGTGTCTCAGAGTCTCAGTGTGTCTGTGTCTCAGTGTCTCTGTGTCTCAGTGTCTCAGAGTTTCAGTGCCTCCGTGTCTCAGTGTCTCAGTGTCTCTGTGTCTCAGTGTATCAGCATCTCAGAGAATCAGTGTCTCTGTGTCTGAGTGTCTCTGTGCCTCAATGGCATAGTGTCTCAGTGCCTCTGTGTCTCAGTGTCTCAGTGTCTCAGTGTCTCAGTGTTTCTCTATCTCTGTGCCTCAGTGTCTCAGTGTCTAGAGTCTCAGTGTCTCTGTGTCTTAGTGTATCAGTGTCTCAGAGACTCAGTGTCTCAGTGTCTCTGTGCCTCAGTGTCTCACAGTCTCAGTGTCTCTGTGTCTTAGTTTATCTGTGCCTCAGTGTCTCAGTGTCTCAGTGTCTTTGTGTCTCAGTGTCTCAGAGAATCAGTGACTCGGTGTCTCTCTCTGTCTGAGTGTCTCTATGCCTCAGTGTCTCAGTGTCTCAGTGTCTCAGTTTCTCTGTGCCTCAGTCTATCAGACTCTCAGTGTCTCTGTGTCTCAGAGTTTCAGTGTGTCTTTTTTTCTGTGTCTCTGTGTCTCTGTGTCTTATGTCTCAGTGTCTCTGTGTCTCAGTTTCTCTGTGCCTTAATGACTCAGTTTCTCAGGGTATCTGCGTCTCAGATTATCTTTGTCTCTGGTCTCAGTGTCTCTGCATTTCGGTGTCTCTGTGCCTCAGAGTCTCAGTGTCTCTGTGTCTCAGTGTCTCTGTGCCTCAATGTCTCTGAGTCTCAGTTTCTCTGTGCCTTAGTGACTCAATTTCTCAGGGTATCTGCGTCTCAGAGTATCTTCGTCTCTGTGTCTCAGTGTCTCAATGTCTCTGTGTCTCTGTGTCTCAGATTCTCAGTGTCTCAGAGTCTCAATGTCTCTGAGTCTCAGTTTCTCTGTGCCTTAGAGACTCAGTTTCTCAGGGTGCCTGCGTCTCAGAGTATATTTGTCTCTGTGTGTCAGTGTCTCAATGTCTCTGTGTCTCAGTGTCTCAGATTCTCAGTGCCTCAGTGTCTCAGTGTCTCTGTGTCTCCGTGTGTCTGTGCCTCAGTGTCTCAGTGTACCTGTGTTTCAGTGTCTCTGTGTCTCAGTGTCTCAGAATCTAATTGTCTCAGTGTCTCAGTGTCTCTGTGCCTCAGTGTCTCAGAGTTTTAGTGTCTCTGTGTCTCAGTGTCTCAGTGTCTCAGTGCCTCAATGTCTCTGTGTTCAGTTTCTCTGTACCTCAGTGTCTCAGTGTCTCTCTGTCTCAGTGTCTCTGTGCCTCAGTGTCTCAGTGTCTTAGTGTCTGTGTGTCTCAGTGTGTCTGTGCCTCAGTGTCTCAGTGTCTCTGTGTCTCAATGTCTCAGAGTCTCTCTATCTCTGTGCCTCAGTGTATCAGTGTCTCTCTGTCTCTGTGTCTCAGTTTCTCTGTCCCTCAGTGCCTCAGTGTCTCAGTGTCTGTGTGTCTCATTGTGTCTGTACCTCAGTGTCTCAGTGTTTCAATGTCTCAGAGTCTCTCTATCTCTGTGCCTCAGTTTCTCAGTGTCTCAGTATCTCAGTGTCCCTGTGGCTCAGTGTCTCTGTGTCTCTACTCCTCAGTGTCACAGTGTATCAATGTCTCAGAGTCTCAGTGTCTCTGCGTCTCTGTGTCTCAGTGACTCTGTGTCTCTGTGTCTCAGTGTCTCAGAGTTTCAGTGTCTCTATGTATCTGTGTCTCAGTGTCTCTGTGTCTCAGTGTCTCAGACTCTCAGTGTCTCAGTAATTCTGTGTCTCTATGCCCTTGTGCCTCAGTGTCTCAGTGTCTCAGAGTCTCAGTGTCTCAGTGCCTCAGAGTCTCACTGTCTCTGTGTCTCAGAGTCTCAGTGTCTCAGACATTCAGTGTCTCTGTGTCCCAGTGACTCAGTGTCTCAGTGTCTCAGAGTTTCAGTGAGTCTATGTCTCTATGTGTCTGTGTCTCATAGTCTCAGTGTCTCAGAGTCTCAGAGTCTCAATCTCTCAGAATCTCTGTGCCTTGGTGCCTCAGTGTCTCAGTTTCTCTGTGTCTGAGTGTCTCTGTGCCTCAATGTCACAGTGTCTCAGATTATCAGTGTCTCTCTGTCTCAGTGTCTCTGTGTCCCAGTGTGTCAGTGTGTCAGAGTTTCAGTGAGTCTGTGTCTCTATGTTTCTGTGTCTCATAGTCTCTGTGTCTCAGTGTCTCAGAGTTTCAGTGTCTCTATGTCCCTGTGTCTCAGTATCTCTATGTCTCTGTGCCTCAGTGTCTCAGAGTCTCAGTGTCTCAGTGTCTCTGTGCCTCAGTGTCTTAATATCTCAAAGTCTCAATGTCTCAGTGTCTCTGTGTCACAGTGTCTCTCTGTCTCAGTGTCTCAGTGATTCTCTATCTCTGTGCCTCAGTGTCTCATAGTCTCAATTTATAAGTGTCTCAGCGACTCAGTGTCTCTGTGTCTCAGTATCTCTGTGTCTCAGTGTCTCTGTGTCTCAGTGTCTCAGAATCTCAGTGTCTCTGTGTCTCAGTGTCTCTGTGCCTCAGTGTCTCAATGTATCAGTGTCTCAGAGACTCAGTGTCTCTGTGTCTCAGTATCTCTGTGTCTCAGTGTCTCTGTGCCTCAGTGTCTCAGATTCTCAGTGTCTGAGTGCCTCAGTGTCTCTGTGTCTCAGTATCTCAGCATCTCAGTATCTCTGTGTCTCAGAGTCTCAGTGTTTCTGTGTCTCAGTGTCTCAAAATTTTGTGTCTCAGTGTCTCTGTGTCTCAGTATCTCAGAGTCTCAGATTCTCAGTGTCTCCGTGTCCCATTGTCTCAGTGTCTCAGAGTCTCAGTGTCTGAGTCTCTCTGTGTTTAAGTGTCTCAGTGACTCTGTGTCTAAGTGTCTCTGAGTCACAGTGTCTCAGTGTCTCAGTGTTTCTGTGCCGCAGTGTCTCTGTGTCTCTGTGTCTCAGTGTCTCAGAGTCTCTGTGTCTCTGTATCTCAGTGCCTCCGTGCCTCAGTGCCTCAGTGTCTCAATGTTTCTTTGTCTTTGTGTCTCTGTGTATCAATGTATCAGAGTCTCAGCGTCTCAGTGTCTCAGAGTCTCTTTGTCTTGGTGCCTCAGTGTCTCAGTGTCTCTGTGCCTCAGTCTATCAGACTCTCAGTGTCTCTGTGTCTCAGTGTCTCTGAGACTCAGTGTATCTGTGCCTCAGTGTCTCTGTGCCTCAGTGTCTTAATATCTCGAAGTCTCAGTGTCTCAGTGTCTCTGTGTCTCAGTGTCTCTGTGTCTCAGTGTCTCAGTGTCTCTGTGCCTCAGTGTCTCAATGTCTCAGACACTCAGTGTCACTTTGTCTCTGTGTTGAGTGTCTCTGTGCCTCAGTGTCACAGTGTCTCAGTGTCTCTGTGTCCCAGTGTCCCAGTATCTCAGTGTCTCTGAGTCGCTGTGTCTCAGTGTCTCTGTGCCTCATTGTCTCTGTGTCTCAGTTTATCAGTGTCTCAGAGACTCAGTTTCTCAGTGTCTCTCTATCTGAGTGTCTCTGTGCCTCAGTGTCTCAGAGTCTCAGTGTCTCTGTGTCTGAAAGTTTTGTGTCTCACTGTCTCAGAATTTCAGTGTCTCTATGTCTCTGTGTCTCAGTGCTTCAGTGTCTCAGTGTCTCTGTGTCTCTGTGCCTCAGTGTCTCTGTGCCTCAGTGTCTCAGAGTCTCAGCGTCTCAGTGTCTCAGTGTCTTAATATCTCAAAGTCTCAATGTCTCAGTGTCTCTGTGTCACAGTGTCTCTCTGTCTCAGTGTCTCAGTGATTCTCTATCTCTGTGCCTCAGTGTCTCATAGTCTCAATGTATAAGTGTCTCAGCGAATCAGTGTCTCTGTTTCTCAGTATCTCTGTGTCTCAGTGTCTCTGTGTCTCAGTGTCTCAGTGTCTCAGAATCTCAGTGTCTCTGTGTCTCAGTGTCTCTGTGCCTCAGTGTCTCAGTGTCTCAATGTATCAGTGCCTCAGAGACTCAGTGTCTCTGTGTCTCAGTATCTCTGTGTCTCAGTGTCTCTGTGCCTCAGTGTCTCAGAGTCTCAGTGTCTGAGTGTCTCAGTGTCTCTGTGTCTCAGTATTTCAGCGTCTCAGTATCTCTGTGTCTCAGAGTCTCAGTGTTTCTGTGTCTCAGTGTCTCAAAATTTTGTGTCTCAGTGTCTCTGTGTCTCAGTATCTCAGAGTCTCAGATTCTCAGTGTCTCCGTGTCCCATTGTCTCAGTGTCTCAGAGTCTCAGTGTCTGAGTCTCTCTGTGTTTAAGTGTCTCAGTGTCTAAGTTTCTCTGAGTCACAGTGTCTCAGTGTCTCTGTGTCTCAGTGTCTCTGTGCCTCAGTGTCTCTGTGTCTCTGTGTCTCAGTGTCTCAGAGTGTCTGTGTCTCAGTGTCTCTGTGCCTCTGTGTCTCAGTATTTCGGTGTCTCAGAGTCTCAGTGTTTCTGTGTCTCAGTGTCTCAACATTTTGTGTCTCAGTGTCTCTGTGTCTCAGTATCTCAGAGTCTCAGTGTCTCCGTGTCCCATTGTCTCAGTGTCTCAGAGTCTCAGTGTCTGAGTCTCTCTGTGTTGAAGTGTCTCAGTGACTTTGTGTCTAAGTGTCTCTGAGTCACAGTGTCTCAGTGTCTCAGTGTCTCTGTGCCGCAGTGTCTCTGTGTCTCAGAGTCTCTGTGTCTCTGTATCTCAGTGCCTCCGTGCCTCAGTGCCTCAGTGTCTCAGTGTTTCTTTGTCTTTGTGTCTCTGTGTATCAATGTATCAGAGTCTCAGCGTCTCAGTGTCTCAGAGTCTCTTTGTCTTGGTGCCTCAGTGTCTCAGTGTCTCTGTGACTCAGTCCATCAGACTCTCAGTGTCTCAGTGTCTCTGAGACTCAGTGTATCTGTGCCTCAGTGTCTCTGTGCCTCAGTGTCTTAATATCTCAAAGTCTCAGTGTCTCAGTGTCTCTGTGTCTCAGTGTCTCTGTGTCTCAGTGTCTCAGTGTCTCTGTGCCTCAGTGTCTCAATGTCTCAGACACTCAGTGTCACTTTGTCTCTGTGTTGAGTGTCTCTGTGCCTCAGTGTCACAGTGTCTCAGTGTCTCTGTGCCTCAGTGTCTCTGTGTCTCTGTGTCTCAGTGTCTCAGAGTCTCTGTGTCTCAGTGTCTCAGGTCTCATAGTCTCAGTGTATCTGTCTCTGTGTCTCAGTTTATCAGTGTCTCAGAGACTCAGTGTCTCTCTGTCTGAGTGTCTCTGTGCCTCAGTGTCACAGTGTCTCAGTGTCTCAAATTTTCAGTGTCTCAGTGTCTTAGAGTCTCAGTGAATCTGTGTTTCAGTATCACTGTGCCTCAGTGTCTCAGTTTCTCAGAGTCTCAATGTCACAGTGTCTGTGTCGCAGTGTCTCTGTGTCTAAGTGTCTCTGTGTCCCAGTGTCTCTGTGTCTCTCTATCTGAGTGTCTCTGTGCCTCAGTGTCTCAGAGTCTCAGTATCTCTGTGTCTGAAAGTTTTGTGTCTCACTGTCTCAGAGTTTCAGTGTCTCTATGTCTCTGTGTCTCAGTGCTTCAGTGTCTCAGTGTCTCTGTGTCTCTGTGCCTCAGTGTCTCTGTGCCTCAGTGTCTCAGAGTCTCAGCGTCTCAGAGTCTCTGTGTCTCTGTGTATCAGAGTCTCAGCGTCTCAGAGTCTCTGTGTCTCTGTGTCTCAGTGTCTCAGTGTCTCTGTGCCTCTGTGCCTCAGTGTCTCTGTATCTCTGTGCCTCATTGTCTCTGTGTCTCTCTCTGTTACTGTGTCTCAGTGTCTCAGAGTCTCAGAGTCTCAATCTCTCAGAGTCTCTGTGTCTTGGTGCCTCAGTGTCTCAGTGTCTCTCTGTCTCAGTGTCTCTGTGTCCCAGTGCCTCAGAGTTTCAGTGAGTCTATGTCTCTATGTTTCTGTGTCTCATAGTCTCTGTGTCTCAGTGTCTCAGAGTTTCAGTGTCTCTATGTCTCTGTGTCTCAGTATCTCTGTGTCTCTGTGCCTCAGTGTCTCAGTGTTTTTCTATCTCTGTGTCTCAGTGTCTCAGAAAATCAGTGTCTCTTTGTCTAGGTGTCTGAGTTTCTCTGTGCCTCAGTGTCATAGTGTCACAGTGTGTCTGTGTCTCACTGTCTATGTGTCTCAGTGTCTCAGAGATTCAGTGTCTCTGTGTCTGAGTTTCTCGATGCCTCAGTGTCTCTGTGTATCAGTGCCTCAGAGTCTCTGTGTCTCAGTGTCTCAGAGTCTCAGTGTCTCTGTGTCTCGGTGTCTCTGTGTCTCAGTGTCTCAGTGTTCCTCTATCTCTGCGCCTCAGTGTCTCAGTGTCTCTAGGTCTCAGTGCCTCTGTGCCTCATTGTCACAGTGTCTCAGTGTCTCAGATTATCAGTGTCTCTCTGTCTCAGTGTCTAAGTGTTTTTCTATCTCTGTGTCTCAGTGTCTCAGAAAATCAGTGTCTCTTTGTCTCGGTGTCTGAGTTTCTCTGTGCCTCAGTGTCATAGTGTCACAGTGTCTCTGTGTCTCACTGTCTCAGTGTCTCAGTGTCTCTGTGTCTCAGTGTCACAAAGTCTTTGTGTACAGTGTCTCAGAGTCTCAGTGTGTCTGTGTCTCAGTGCCTCTGTGTCTCAGTGTCTCTGTGTCTCTGTGTCTCTGTGTCTCAGTGTATCAGCATCTCAGAGAATCAGTGTCTCTGTGTGTGAGTGTCTCTGTGTCTCAATGGCATAGTGTCTCAGTGTCTCTGTGTCTCAGTGTCTCTGTGTTTCTCTATCTCTGTGCCTCAGTGTCTCAGTGTCTAGTGTCTCAATGTATCAGTGTCTCAGAGACTCAGTGTCTCTGTTTCTCTGTGTCTCAGTGTCTCTGTGCCTAAGTGTCACAGTGTCTCAGTGTCTCACTGTCTCAGTGTCTCAGAGTCTCAGTGACTCAGTGTCTCAGAGTCTCAGTGTCTCTGTATCTCAGTGTCACAAAGTCTTTGTGTACAGTGTCTCAGAGTCTCAGTGTGTCTGTGTCTCAGTGCCTCTGTGTCTCAGTGTCTCTGTGTCTCAGTGTATCAGCATCTCAGAGAATCAGTCTCTCTGTGTCTGAGTGTCTCTGTGCCTCAATGGCATAGTGTCTCAGTGTCTCTGTGTCTCAGTGTCTCAGTGATTCTCTATCTCTGTGCCTCAGTGTCTCAGTGTCTAGAGTCTCAATGTATCAGTGTCTAAGGGACTCAGTGTCTCTCTGTCTCAGTATCTCTGTGTCTCAGTGTCTCTGTCCCTCAGTGTATCAGTGTCTCAGAGACTCAGTGTCTCTGTTTCTCTCTGTCTCAGTGTCTCTGTGCCTAAGTGTCACAGTGTCTCAGTGTGTCACTGTCTCAGTGTCTCAGAGTCTCAGTGTCTCTGTGTCTCAGTGCCTCAGTGTCTCTGTGTCTCAGTGTTTCTGTGTCTCAGAGTCTCAGTGTTTCTGTGTCTCAGTGTCTCTGTGTCTCAGTGTATCAGTGTCTCAGAGACTCAGTGTCTCTGTTTCTCTGTGTCTCAGTGTCTCTGTGCCTAATTGTCTCAGTGTCTCACTGTCTCAGTGTCTCAGTGTCTCTGTGTCTCAGTGCGTCAGTGTCTCTGTGTCTCGGTGTCTCTGTGTCTCAGTGTCTCAGTGTCTCAGTGTCTCAGTGTCTCAGTGTCTCAGTGTCTCAGAGTCTCAGTGTCTCTGTGTCTCAGTGTCACAAAGTCTTTGTGTACTGTGTCTCGGAGTCTCAGTGTGTCTGTGTCTCAGTGTCTCTGTGTCTCAGTGTCTCAGAGTTTCAGTGCCTCTGTGTCTCAGTGTCTCAGTGTCTATGTGTCTCAGTGTATCAGCATCTTAGAGAATCAGTGTCTCTGTGCCTCAATGGCATAGTGTCTCAGTGTCTCTGTGTCTCAGTGTCTCAGTGTTTCTCTATCTCTGTGCCTCAGTGTCTCAGTGTCTAGAGTCTCAATGCATCAGTGTCTCAGAGACTCAGTGTCTCTGTGTCTCAGTATCTCTGTGTCTCAGTGTCTCTGTGCCTCAGTGTCTCAGAGTCTCAGTGTCTCAGTGTCTCAGTGATTCTGTGTCTCAGAGTCTCAGTGTTTCTGTGTCTCAGTGTCTCAAAATTTTGTGTCTCAGTGTCTCTGTGTCTCAGTATCTCAGAGTCTCAGTGTCTCCGTGTCCCATTGTCTCAGTGTCTCAGAGTCTCAGTGTCTCAGTCTCTCTGTGTTTAAGTGTCTGAGTGTTTCTGTGTCTAAGTGTCTCTGAGTCACAGTGTCTCAGTGTCTCTGTGTCTCTGTGCCTCAGTGTCTCTGTGTCTCTGTGTCTCAGTGTCTCAGAGTCTCTGTGTCTCTATATCTCACTGCCTCTGTGTCTCAGTTTATCAGTGTCTCAGAGACTCAGTTTCTCAGTGTCGCTCTGTCTGAGTGTCTCTGTGCCTCAGAGTCTCAGTGTCTCAATTTTTTGCGTCTCAGTGTCTCAGAGTTTCAGTGTACCAGTGTCTCTGTGTCTCAGTGTCTCAGGTCTCAGAGTCTCAGTGTATCTGTCTCTGTGTCTCAGTTTATCAGTGTCTCAGAGACTCAGTGTCTCTCTGTCTGAGTGTCTCGTGCCTCAGTGTCACAGTGTCTCAGTGTCTCAAATTTTCTGTGTCTCAGTGTCTTAGAGTCTCAGTGAATCTGTGTCTCAGTATCACTGTGCCTCAGTGTCTCAGATTCACAGAGTCTCAATGTCACAGTGTCTCTGTGCCTCATTGTCTCTGTGTCTCAGTGTCTCTGTGTCCCAGTGTCTCTGTGTCTCAGTTTATTAGTGTCTCAGAGACTCAGTTTCTCAGTGTCTCTCTGTCTGAGTGTCTCTGTGCCTCAGAGCCTCTGTGTCTCAGTGTCTCAGTGTCTTTGTGTCTCAGTGTCTCAGAGAATCAGTGCCTCGATGTCTCTCTGTCTGAGTGTCTCTATGCCTCAGTGTCTCAGTGTCTCAGAGTCTTAGTGTCTCAGAGTCTCAGTGTCTCAGAGTCTCTGTGTCTTGTTGCCTCAGTGTCTCAGTGTCTCAGTTTCTCTATGCCTCAGTCTATCAGACTCTCAGTGTCTCTGTGTCACAGTGTCTCAGAGTTTCAGTGTGTTTTTTTTCTGTGTCTCAGTGTCTCTGTGTCTTAGAGTCTCAGTGTCTCTGTGCCTTAGTGACTCAGTTTCTCAGGGTATCTGCGTCTCAGAGTATCTTTGTCTCTGGTCTCAGTGTCTCTGCATTTCGGTGTCTCTGTGCCTCAGAGTCTCAGTGTCTCTGCGTCTCAGTGTCTCTGTGTCTCAGTGTCTCAGTGTCTCAGTGTCCCTGTGTCTCAGTGTGTCCGAGTCTCAGTGTCTCTGTGTCTCAGTGTATCAGTGTCTCAGAGACTCAGTGTCTCTGTGTCTGAGTTTCTCTGTGCCTCAGTGTCTCAGAGTTTCACTTTCTCTGTGCCTCAGGGTCTCAGTGTCTCTGTGGCTCAGTGTCCCTGTGTCTCACTGTCTCTGTGGCTCAGTGTCTCCGTCTCTCTGTGCCTCAGTGTCTTAGTATCTCAAAGTCTCAGTGACTCTGTGTCACACTGTTTTCAGAATTTCAGTGTCTCTGTGTCTCTGTTTATCTGTGACACAGTATCTCAGAGTCTCTGTGTCTCAGTGTCTCAGTGTCTCAGTGCCTCAGTGTCTCAGAGTCTCAGTGTGTCTGTGTCTCTGTGTCTGAGTTTCTCTGTGCCTCAGTGTCTCTGTGTCTCAGTGCCTCAGTGTCTCTGTGTCTCAGAGTCTCTGTGTCTCTGTATATCAGAGTCTCAGCGTCTCAGAGTTTCTGTGTCTCTGTGTATCAGTGTGTCAGAGATTCAGTATCTCTTTTTCTCTGTGTCTGAGTGTCTCTGTGCCTCAGTGTCTCTGTGCCTCAGTGTCACAATGTATCAGAGTCTCAGAGTCTCAGAGTCTCAGTATCTCAAAATCTCAGGGTCTCAGTGACTCTGTGTCAGAGTGTCTCTGAGTCTCAGTGTCTCAGTTTTCTGTGTCTCTGTGCCTCGGTGTCAGTGTCTCTGTGGCTCAGTCTATCAGACTCTCAGTGTCTCTGTGTCTCAGTGTCTCTGTGTCTCAGTGTCTCTGTTTTTCTGTGTCTCAGTGTTTCAGTGTCTCTGAGTTTCAGTGTCTGTTTTTCTGTGTCTCAGAGTCTCAGTGTCTCAGTGTCTCAGTGTCTTAGAGTCTCAGTGCCTCAGTGTCTCAGAGTCTCACTTTCTCAGTGTCACAGTGTCTATGTGTGTCAGTGTATCAGTGTGTCAGAGACTCAGTGTCCTCTTGTCTTGTGTCTGAGTGTCTCTGTGTCTCAGTGTCTCAAATTCTTTGTGTCTCATTTTTCTCAGTGTTTCAGACTCTGTGACTCTGTGTCCAAGTGTCTCTGTGTCTCAGAATCTTTGTGTCTCAGTGTCTCAGACTCTCTGTGTCTCAGAGTCTCAGTGTCTCAGAGTCTCAGTGTCTCAGTGTCTCTGTGCCTCAGTATCTCAAAGTCTCAGTGTCTCAGTTTTTCTGTGTCTCTGTGCCTCAGTGTCACAGTGTCTCTGTGCCTCAGTATATCAGACTCTCAGTTTCTCTGTGTCTCAGTGTCTCAGTGTCTTAGTGTCTCAGTCTCTCTGTGTCTCAAAGTCTTTGTATTCAGTGCCTCAGCGTCTCAGAGTCTCAGTGTCTCAGTGCTGTGTCTCAGTGTCACAGTGTCTCTGTGTCTCAGTGTATCAGTGTCTCAGAGACTCACTCTCTCTGTGCCTAAGGGTCTCAGTGTCTCTGTGGCTCAGTGTATCTGTGTCTCACTGTCTCTTTGGCTCAGTGTCTCCGTGTCTCTGTGCCTCAGTGTCTTAGTATCTCAAAGTCTCAGTGACTCTGTGTCACAATGTTTTCAGTGTTTCAGTGTCTCTGTGTCACAGTTTATCTGTGACACAGTATCTCACAGTCTCAGTGTCTATGTGTGTCAGTGTTTCAGTGTTTCAGTGTCTCAGTGCCTCAGTGTCTCAGAGTCTCAGTGTGTCTGTGTCTCTGTGGCTGAGTTTCTCTGTGCCTCAGTGTCTCTGTGTCTCAGTGCCTCAGTGTCTCTGTGACTCTGTGTCTCAGTGTCTCTGTGTCTCAGTGTCTCAGTGTCTCAGTGTCTAAGAGTCTCGGTGTCTCAGAGTCTCTGTGTCTTGTTGCCTCAGTGTCTCAGTTTCTCTATGCCTCAGTCTATCAGACTCTCAGTGTCTCTGTGTCACAGTGTCTCAGAGTTTCAGTGTGTCTTTTTTTCTGTGTCTCAGTGTCTGTGTGTCTTAGAGTCTCAGTGTCTCTGTGTCTCAGTTTCTCTGTGCCTTAGTGACTCAGTTTCTCAGGGTATCTGCGTCTCAGAGTATCTTTGTCTCTGGTCTCAGTGTCTCTGCATTTCGGTGTCTCTGTGCCTCAGATTCTCAGTGTCTCTGCGTCTCAGTGTCTCTGTGTCTCAGTGTCTCAGTGTCTCAGTGTTCAGTGTCTCAGTGTCTCAGAGTCTCAGAGTCTCAATCTCTCAGAGTCTCTGTGTCTTGGTGCCTCAGTGTCTCAGTTTCTCTGTGTCTGAGTGTCTCTGTGCCTCAATGTCACAGTGTCTCAGGGTCTCAGATTATCAGTGTTTCAGTGTATCAGTGTCTCAGAGATTCAGTGTCTCTGTGTCTCTCTGTCTCAGTGTATCTGCGTCCCAGTGACTCTGTGTCTCAGTGTCTCTGTGCCTCTGTGCCTCAGTGTCTCTGTATCTCTGTGCCTCATTGTCTCTGTGTCTCTGTGTTACTGTGTCTCAGTGTCTCAGAGACTCAGAGTCTCAATCTCTCAGAGTCTCTGTGTCTTGGTACCTCAGTGTCTCACTTTCTCAGTGTCTCTGTGTCCCAGTGTCTCAGTGTCTCAGAGTTTCAGTGAGTCTATGTCTCTATGTTTCTGTGTCTCATAGACTCTGTGTCTCAGTGTCTCAGAGTTTCAGTGTCTCTATGTCTCTGTGTCTCAGTATCTCTGTGTCTCTGTGCCTCAGTGTCTCAGTGTTTTTCTATCTCTGTGTCTCAGTATCTCAGAAAATCAGTGTCTCTTTGTCTCGGTGTCTGAGTTTCTCTGTGCCTCAGTGTCATAATGTCACAGTGTCTCTGTGTCTCACTGTCTCTGTGTCTCAGTGTCTCAGTGTCTCAGTGGCTCAGTGTCTCTGTGTCTGAGTTTCTCTGTGCCTCAGTGTCTCGGAGTCTCACTGTTTCTGTGCCTCAGGGTCTCAGTGTCTCAGTGGCTCAGTGTCTCTGTGTCTCACTGTCTCTGTGGCTCAGTGTCTCCGTGTCTCTTTGCCAAAGTGTCTTAGTATCTCAAAGTCTCAGTGACTCTGTGTCACACTGTTTTCAGAGTTTCAGTGTCTCTGTGTCTCAGTTTATCTGTGACACAGTATCTCAGAATCTGTGTCTCTGTGTCTCAGTGTCTCAGTGCCTCAGTGTCTCAGAGTCTCAGTGTGTCTGTGTCTGAGTTTCTCTGTGCCTCAGTGTCTCTGTGTCTCAGTGCCTCAGTGTCTCTGTGTCTCAGTGTCTCGGTGTCTCTGTGTCTCAGTGTCTCAGTGATCCTCTATCTCTGCGCCTCAGTGTCTCTATGTCTCAGTGCCTCTGTGCCTCATTGTCACAGTGTCTCGGCGTCTCAGATTATCAGTGTCTCTCTGTCTCAGTGTCTAAGTGTTTTTCTATCTCTGTGTCTCAGTGTCTCAGAAAATCAGTATCTCTTTGTCAAGGTGTCTGAGTTTCTCTGTGCCTCAGTGTCATAGTGTCAAAGTGTCTCTGTGTCTCTCTGTCTCAGTGTCTCAGTGTCTCAGAGTCTCAGTGTCTCTGTGTCTCAGTGCCTCAGTGTCTCTGTGTCTCAGTGTCTCTGTGTCTCAGTGTCTCAGTGTCTCTGTGTCTCAGTGTCACAAAGTCTTTGTGTACAGTGTCTCAGAGTCTCAGTGTGTCTGTGTCTCAGTGCCTCTGTGTCTCAGTGTCTCTGTGTCTCTGTGTCTCAGTGTATCAGCATCTCAGAGAATCAGTGTCTCCGTGTCTGAGTGTCTCTGTGCCTCAATGGCATAGTGTCTCAGTGTCTCAGTGTTTCTCTATCCTTGTGCCTCAGTGTCTCAGTGTCTAGAGTCTCAGTGTCTCTGTGTCTCAGTGTATCAGTGTCTCAGAGTCTCAGTGTCTCTGTTTCTCTGTGTCTCAGTGTCTCTGTGCCTAAGTGTCACAGTGTCTCAGTGTCTCACACTCGCAGTGTCTCAGTGTCTCAGAGTCTCAGTGTCTCTGTGTCTCAGTGCCTCAGTGTCTCAGTGTCTCAGTGTCTCTGTGTCTCAGTGTCTCAGTGTCTCAGTGTCTCAGAGTCTCAGTGTCTCTGTGTCTCAGTGTCACAAAGTCTTTGTGTACAGTGTCTCAGAGTCTCATTGTGTCTGTGTCTCAGTGTCTCTGTGTCTCAGTGTCTCAGAGTTTCAGTGCCTCTGTGTCTCAGTGTCTCTGTGTCTTAGTCTATCAGCATCTCAGAGAATCAGTGTCTCTGTGTCTGAGTGTCTCTGTGCCTCAATGGCATAGTGTCACAATGTCTCTGTGTCTCAGTGTCTCAGTGTTTCTCTATCTCTGTGCCTCAGTGTCTCAGTGTCTAGAGTCTCAATGTATCAGTGTCTCAGAGACTCAGTGTCTCTGTGTCTCAGTATCTCTGTGTCTCAGTGTCTCTGTGCCTCAGTGTCTCAGAGTCTCAGTGTCTCAGTGTCTCAGTGTCTCAGTGTTTCTGTGTCTCAGAGTCTCAGTGTTTCTGTGTCTCAGTGTCTCAAAATGTTGTGTCTCAGTGTCTCTGTGTCTCAGTATCTCAGAGTCTTAGTGTCTCCGTGTCCCATTGTCTCAGTGTCTCACAGTCTCAGTGTCTCAGTCTCTCTGTGTTTAAGTGTCTCAGTGTTTCTGTGTCTAAGTGTCTCTGAGTCACAGTGTCTCAGTGTCTCTGTGTCTCGGTGTCTCTGTGCCTCAGTGTCTCTTTGTCTCTGTGTCTCAGTGTCTCAGAGTCTCTGTGTCTCTATATCTCAGTGCCTCTGTGTCTCAGTTTATCAGTGTCTCAGAGACTCAGTTTCTCAGTGTCGCTCTGTCTGAGTGTCTCTGTGCTTCAGAGTTTCAGTGTCTCTGTGTCTCAAAGTTTTGCGACTCAGTGTCTCAGAGTTTCAGTGTCCCAGTGTCTCTGTGTCTCAGTGTCTCTGGTCTCAGAGTCTCAGTGTATCTGTCTCTGTGTCTCAGTTTATCAGTGTCTCAGAGACTCAGTGTCTCTCTGTCTGAGTGTCTCTGTGCCTCAGTGTCACAGTGTCTCAGTGTCTCAAATTTTCAGTGTCTCAGTGTCTTAGAGTCTCAGTGAATCTGTGTCTCAGTATCACTGTGCCTCAGTGTCTCAGATTCTCTGAGTCTCAATGTCACAGTGTCAGTGTGTCGCAGTGTCTCTGTGCCTCATTGTCTCTGTGTCTCAGTGTCTCTGTGTCCCAGTGTCTCTGTGTCACAGTTTATCAGTGTCTCAGAGACGCAGTTTCTCAGTGTCTCTCTGTCTGAGTGTCTCTGTGCCTCAGAGCCTCTGTGTCTCAGTGTCTCAATGTCTTTGTGTCTCAGTGTCTCAGAGAATCAGTGCCTAGGTGTCTCTCTGTTTGAGTGTCTCTATACCTCAGTGTCTCAGTGTCTCAGAGTCTCAGTGTCTCAGAGTCTCAGTGTCTCAGAGTCTCTGTGTCTTGTTGCCTCAGTGTCTCAGTTTCTCTATGCCTCAGTCTACCAGACTCTCAGTGTGTCTGTGTCACAGTGTCTCAGAGTTTCAGTGTGTTTTTTTTCTGTGTCTCAGTGTCTCTGTGTCTTAGAGTCTCAGTGTCTCTGTGCCTTAGTGACTCAGTTTCTCAGGGTGTGTGCGTCTCAGAGTATCTTTGTCTCTGGTCTCAGTGTCTCTGCATTTCGGTGTCTCTGTGCCTCAGAGTCTCAGTGTCTCTGCGTCTCAGTGTCTCTATGTCTCAGTGTCTCAGTGTCCCTGTGTTTCAGTGTCTCAGAGACTCAGTGTCTCTGTGCCTGAGTTTCTCTGTGCCTCAGTGTCTCAGAGTCTCACTTTCTCTGTTCCCAGGGTCTCAGTGTCTCTGTGGCTCAGTGTCCCTGTGTCTCACTGTCTCTGTGGCTCAGTGCCTCCGTGTCTCTGTGCCTCAGTGTCTTAGTATCTCAAAGTCTCAGTGACTCTGTGTCACACTGTTTTCAGAATTACAGAGTCTCTGTGTCTCAGTTTATCTGTGACACAGTATCTCAGAGTCTCTGTGTCTCTGTGTCTCAGTGTCTCAGTGCCTCAGTGTCTCAGAGTCTCAGTGTGTCTGTGTCCTCTGTGTCTGAGTTTCTCTGTGCCTCAGTGTCTCTGTGTCTCAGTGCCTCAGTGTCTCTGTGTCTCAGAGTCTCTGTGTCTCTGTATATCAGAGTCTCAGCGTCTCAGAGTTTCTGTGTCTCTGTGTATCAGTGTGTCAGAGATTCAGTATCTCTTTTTCTCTGTGTCTGAGTGTCTCTGTGCCTCAGTGTCACAATGTATCAGAGTCTCAGAGTCTCAGTATCTTAAAGTCTCAGGGTCTCAGTGACTGTGTGTCAGAGTGTCTCTGAGTCTCAGTGTCTCAGTTTTTCTGTGTCTCTGTGCCTCAGTGTCAGTGTCTCTGTGCCTCAGTCTATCAGACTCTCAGTGTCTCTGTGTCTCAGTGTCTCTGTTTTTCTGTGTCTCAGTGTCTCAGTGTTTCAGTGTCTCTGAGTCTCAGTGTCTCTGTTTTTCTGTGTCTCATAGTCTTAGTGTCTCAGTGTCTTAGAGTCTCAGTGCCTCAGTGTCTCTGTGTCTCAGAGTCTCAGTTTCTCAGTGTCACAGTGTCTCTGTGTGTCAGTGTATCAGTGTGTCAGAGACTCAGTGTCCCTTTGTCTTGTGTCTGAGTGTCTCTGTGTCTCAGTGTCTCAAATTCTTTGTGTCTCATTTTTCTCAGTGTTTCAGACTCTGTGACTCTGTGTCCAAGTGTCTCTGTGTCTCAGAATCTTTGTGTCTCTGTGTCTCAGTGTTTCAGACTCTCTGTGTCTCAGAGTCTCAGTGTCTCAGAGTCTCAGTGTCTCTGTGTCTCTGTGTCTCAGTGTCTCAGTGTCTCTGTGCCTCAGTATCTCAAAGTCTCAGTGTCTCAGTTTTTCTGTGTTTCTGTGTCTCTGTGCCTCAGTGTCACAGTGTCTCAGAGTCTCAGTGTCTCAGTGCTGTGTCTCAGTGTCACAGTGTCTCTGTGTCTCAGTGTATCAGTGTCTCAGAGTCTCACTCTCTCTGTGCCTAAGGGTCTCAGTGTCTCCGTGCCTCAGTATATCAGACTCTCAGTGTCTCTGTGTCTCAGTGTCTCAGTGTCTCAGTCTCTCTGTGTCTCAAAGTCTTTGTATTCAGTGCCTCAGCGTCTCAGAGTCTCAGTGTCTCAGTGCTGTGTCTCAGTGTCACAGTGTCTCTGTGTCTCAGTGTATCAGTGTCTCAGAGTCTCACTCTCTCTGTGCCTAAGGGTCTCAGTGTCTCTGTGGCTCAGTGTATCTGTGTCTCACTGTCTCTTTGGCTCAGTGTCTCCGTGTCTCTGTGCCTCAGTGTCTTAGTATCTCAAAGTCTCAGTGACTCTGTGTCACACTGTTTTCAGTGTTTCAGTGTCTCTGTGTCACAGTTTATCTGTGACACAGTATCTCACAGTCTCTGTGTCTATGTGTCTCAGTGTTTCAGTGTTTCAGTGTCTCAGTGCCTCAGTGTCTCAGAGTCTCAGTCTGTCTGTGTCTCTGTGGCTGAGTTTCTCTGTGCCTCAGTGTCTCAGTGTCTCTGTGTCTCAGTGTCTCAGTGTCTCAGAGTCTCGGTGTCTCTGTGTCTCAGTGTCACAATGTCTTTGTGTACAGTGTCTCAGAGTCTCAGTGTGTCTGTGTCCCAGTGTCTCTGTGTCTCAGTGTCTCAGAGTTTCAGTGCCTCCGTGTCTCAGTGTCTCAGTGTCTCTGTGTCTCAGTGTATCAGCATCTCAGAGAATCAGTGTCTCTGTGTCTGAGTGTCTCTGTGCCTCAATGGCATAGTGTCTCAGTGCCTCTGTGTCTCAGTGTCTCAGTGTCTCAGTGTTTCTCTATCTCTGTGCCTCAGTGTCTCAGTGTCTAGAGTCTCAGTGTCTCTGTGTCTTAGTGTATCAGTGTCTCAGAGACTCAGTGTCTCAGTGTCTCTGTGCCTCAGTGTCTCACAGTCTCAGTGTCTCTGTGTCTCAGTTTATCTGTGCCTCAGTGTCTCAGTGTCTTTGTGTCTCAGTGTCTCAGAGAATCAGTGACTCGGTGTCTCTCTGTCTGAGTGTCTCTATGCCTCAGTGTCTCAGTGTCTCAGTTTCTCTGTGCCTCAGTCTATCAGACTCTCAGTGTCTCTGTGTCTCAGAGTCTCAGAGTTTCAGTGTGTCTTTTTTTCTGTGTCTCAGTGTCTCTGTGTCTTATGTCTCAGTGTCTCTGTGTCTCAGTTTCTCTGTGCCTTAATGACTCAGTTTCTCAGGGTATCTACGTCTCAGAGTATCTTTGTCTCTGGTCTCAGTGTCTCTGCATTTTGGTGTCTCTGTGCCTCAGAGTCTCTGTGTCTCAGTGTCTCTGTGCCTCAATGTCTCTGAGTCTCAGTTTCTCTGTGCCTTAGTGACTCAATTTCTCAGGGTATCTGCGTCTCAGAGTATCTTTGTCTCTGTGTCTCAGTGTCTCAATGTCTCTGTGTCTCAGTGTCTCAGATTCTCAGTGCCTCAGTGTCTCAGTGTCTCTGTGTCTCCGGGTGTCTGTGCCTCAGTGTCTCAGTGTATCTGTGTTTCAGTGTCTCTGTGTCTCAGTGTCTCAGAGTCTAATTGTCTCAGTGTCTCAGTGTCTCTGTGCCTCAGTGTCTCTGTGCCTCAGTGTCTCAGAGTTTTAGTGTCTCAGTGTCTCTGTGTCTCAGTGTCTCTGTGTCTCAGTGTCTCAGTGCCTCAATGTCTCTGTGTTCAGTTTCTCTGTACCTCAGTGTCTCAGTGTCTCTCTGTCTCAGTGTCTCAGTGTCTTAGTGTCTGTGTGTCTCAGTGTGTCTGTGCCTAAGTTTCTCAGTGTCTCTGTGTCTCAATGTCTCAGAGTCTCTCTATCTCTGTGCCTCAGTGTCTCAGTGTCTCTCTGTCTCTGTGTCTCAGTTTCTCTGTCCCTCAGTGACTCAGTGTCTCAGTGTCTGTGTGTCTCATTGTGTCTGTACCTCAGTGTCTCAGTGTTTCAATGTCTCAGAGTCTCTCTATCTCTGTGCCTCAGTTTCTCAGTGTCTCAGAATCTCAGAGTCCCTGTGGCTCAGTGTCTCTGTGTCTCTACGCCTCAGTGTCACAGTGTATCAATGTCTCAGAGTCTCAGTGTCTCTGCGTCTCTGTGTCTCAGTGACTCTGTGTCTCTGTGTCTCAGTGTCTCAGAGTTTCAGTGTCTCTATGTCTCTGTGTCTCAGTGTCTCTGTGTCTCAGTGTCTCAGACTCTCAGTGTCTCAGAGTCTCAGTAAGTCTGTGTCTCTATGCCCCTGTGCCTCAGTGTCTCAGTGTCTCAGAGTCTCAGTGTCTCAGTGCCTCAGAGTCTCACTGTCTCTGTGTCTCAGTGTCTCAGTGTCTCAGAGATTCAGTGTCTCTGTGTCCCAGTGACTCAGTGTCTCAGTGTCTCAGAGTTTCATTGAGTCTATGTCTCTATGTGTCTGTGTCTCATAGTCTCTGTGTCTCAGTGTCTCAGAGTTTCAGTGTCTCTATGTCTCTGTGTCTCAGTATCTCTATGTCTCTGTGCCTCAGTGTCTCAGAGTCTCAGTTTCTCAGTGTCTCTGTGTCACAGTGTCTCTCTGTCTCAGTGTCTCAGTGATTCTCTATCTCTGTGCCTCAGTGTCTCATAGTCTCTGTGTATCAGTGTCTCAGAGTCTCAGTGTCTCTGTGTCTCAGTGTCTCTGTGCCTCTGTGCCTCAGTGTCTCTGTATCTCTGTGCCTCATTGCCTCTGTGTCTCTGTGGTACTGTGTCTCAGTGTCTCAGAGTCTCAGAGTCTCAATCTCTCAGAATCTCTGTGCCTTGGTGCCTCAGTGTCTCAGTTTCTCTGTGTCTGAGTGTCTCTGTGCCTCAATGTCACAGTGTCTCAGATTATCAGTGTCTCTCTGTCTCAGTGTCTCTGTGTCCCAGTGTGTCAGTGTGTCAGAGTTTCAGTGAGTCTGTTTCTCTATGTTTCTGTGTCTCATAGTCTCTGTGTCTCAGTGTCTCAGAGTTTCAGTGTCTCTATGTCCCTGTGTCTCAGTATCTCTGTGTCTCTGTGCCTCAGTGTCTCAGAGTCTCAGTGTCTCAGTGTCTCTGTGCCTCAGTGTCTTAATATCTCAAAGTCTCAATGTCTCAGTGTCTCTGTGTCACAGTGTCTCTCTGTCTCAGTGACTCAGTGATTCTCTATCTCTATGCCTCAGTGTCTCATAGTCTCAATGTATAAGTGTCTCAGCGACTCACTGTCTCTGTGTCTCAGTGTCTCTGTGTCTCAGTGTCTCAGAATCTCAGTGTCTCTGTGCATCAGTGTCTCTGTGCCTCAGTGTCTCAGAGTCTTAGTGTCTCAGTGTCTCTCTGTCTCAGTGTCTCAGTGTCTCAGTGTCTTTGTGTCTGTGTGTCTCATTGTGTCTGTGCCTCAGTGTCTCAGTGTCTCTGTGTCTCAATGTCCCAGAGTCTCTCTATCTCTGTGCCTCAGTGTCTCAGTGTCTCTCTGTCTTTGTGTCTCAGTTTCTCTGTGCCTCAGTGACTCAGTGTCTCAGTGCCTGTGTGTCTCATTGTGTCTGTACCTCAGTGTCTCAGTGTTTCAATGTCTCAGAGTCTCTCTATCTCTGTGCCTCAGTTTCTCAGTGTCTCAGAATCTCAGTATCCCTGTGTCTCAGTGTCTCTGTGTCTCTATGCCTCAGTGTCACAGTGTCTCAATGTCTCAGAGTCTCAGTGTCTCTGCGTCTCTGTGTCTCAGTGACTCTGTGTCTCTGTGTCTCAGTGTCTCAGAGTTTCAGTGTCTCTATGTCTCTGTGTCTCAGTGTCTCTGTGTCTCAGTGTCTCAGACTCTCAGTGTCTCAGAATTTCAGTGAGTCTGTGTCTCTATGCCCCTGTGCCTCAGTGTCTCTGTGTCTCAGTGTCTCTGTGCCTCAGTGTCTCAATGTCTCAGCGTCTCAGTGTCTCATTGTATCAATTTCTCAGACACTCAGTGTCACTTTGTCTCTGTGTTGAGTGTCTCTGTGCCTCAGTGTCACATTGTCTCAGTGTATCTGTGCCTCAGTGTCTTTGCGTCTCAGTGTCTCAGTGTCTCTGTGTCCCAGTGTCTCTGTCTCTCAGTGTCTCAGGTCTCAGAATCTCAGTGTATCTGTCTCTGTGTCTCAGTTTATCAGTGTCTCAGAGACTCAGTGTTTCTCTGTCTGAGTGTCTCTGTGCCTCAGTGTCACAGTGTCTCAAATTTTCAGTGTCCTCAGTGTCTTAGAGTCTCAGTGAATCTGTGTCTCAGTATCACTGTGCCTCAGTGTCTCAGTTTCTCAGAGTCTCAATGTCACAGTGTCTCGGTGTCGCAGTGTCTCTGTGTCTCAGTGTCTCAGACTCTCAGTGTCTCAGAGTCTCAGTGAGTCTGTGTCTCTATGCCCCTGTGACTCAGTGTCTCAGTGTCTCAGAGTCTCAGTGTCTTAGTGCCTCAGTGTCTCAGAGTCTCACTGTCTCTGTGTCTCAGTGTCTCAGCGTCTGAGTCTAAGTGTCTCTGTGACTCAGTGTCTCTGTGTCTCTGTGTCTCAGTGTCTCAGAGTCTAATTGTCTCAGTGTCTCTGTGCATCAGCGTCTCTGTGCCTCAGTGTCTCTGTGTCTCTGTGCCTCAGTGTCACAGTGTCTCAATGTCTCAGAGTCTCAGTGTCTCTGTGTCTCAGTGACACTGTGTCTCTGTGTCTCAGAGTTTCAGTGTCTCTATGTCTCTTTGTCTCAGTGTCTCTGTGTCTCAGTGTCTCAGACTCTCAGTGTCTCAGAGTCTCAGTGAGTCTGTGTCTCTGTGCCACTGTGCCTCAGTGTCTCAGCGTCTCAGTGTCTCAGTGCCTCAGTGTCTCAGAGTCTCACTGTCTCTGTGTCTCAGTGTCTCAGTGTCTCAGCGTCTCAGCGTCTCAGAGTCTAAGTGTCTCTGTGTTTCAGTGTCTCTGTGACTCAGTGTCTCGGTGTCTCAGTTTCTCTGCGCCTCAGCGCCTCTGTGTCTCTGTGTCTCAGTGTCTTAGTATCTCAAAGTCTCAGTGTCTCTGTGTCAGTGTCTCAGAGTTTCAGTGTGTCTGTATTTCTGTGTCTCACTGTCTCTGTGCCTCAGTGTCTCAGAGTCTCAGTGTCTCTCTGTCTCTGTGTCTCTGTGTCTCACTGTCTCTGTGCCTCAGTGTCTCTGTGTCTCTTTGTCTCAGTGTGTCAGAGACTCAGTGTCTCCGTGTTTCTGTGTCTGAGTGACTCTGTGTCTCTGTGTCTCAGTGTCTCTGTGCCTCAGTGTTTCATTGCCTCAGTGTCTAAGTGTCTCAGTGTCTCTGTGTCTCAGTGTCTCAGATTCTCAGTGTCTCTGTGTCAAAGTGTCTCTGTGCCTCAGTGTCTCAGTGTCTCATTGTCTCAGTGTGTCTGTGCCTCAGTGTCTCAGTATCTCTGTGTCTCAATGTCTCAGAGTCTCTCTGTCTCAGTGTCTCAGTGTCTCAGAGTCTCAGTGCCTCAGTGTCTCTGTGTTCAGTTTCTCTGTGCCTCAGTGTCTCAGTGTCTTAGTGTCTGTGTGTCTCAGTTTGTCTGTGCCTCACTGTCTCAGTGTCTCTGTGTCTCAATGTCTCAGAGTTTCTCTATCTCTGTGCCTCAGTGTCTCAGTGTCTCTCTGTCTCTGTGTCTCAGTTTCTCTGTGCCTTAGTGCCTCAGTGTCTCAGTGTCTGTGTGTCTCATTGTGTCTGTGCCTCAGTGTCTCAGTGTCTCAATGTCTCAGAGTCTCAGTGTCTCTGCGTCTCTGTGTCTCAGTGTCTCTGTGTCTCAGTGTCTCAGTGTCTCAGACTCTCAGTGTCTCAGATTCTCAGTGAGTCTGTGTCTCTTTGCCCCTGTGCCTCAGTGTCTCAGTGCCTCAGAGTCTCAGTGTCTCAGTGCCTCAGTGTCTCAGAGTCTCACTGTCTCTGTGTCTCAGTGCCTCAGCGTCTCAGAGTCTAAGTGTCTCTGTGTTTCAGTGTCTCTGTGACTCACTGTCTCAGTTTATCTGCGCCTCAGTGCCTCTGTGTTCACGTGTCACTTGTGTGTCTCAGAGCTCAGTGTCAGTGTCTCAGAGTCTCTGTGTCTCTGTGCCTCAGTGTCTTAGTATCTCAAAGTCTCAGTGTCTCTGTGTCAGAGTCTCAGAGTTTCAGTGTGTCTGTTTTTCGTGTCTCAGTGTCTCTGTGCCTCAGTGTTCTCAGAGTCTGTGTCTCTGTGTCTCTGTGTCTCACTGTCTCTGTGCATCAGTGTCTCAGTGTCTCTGTGTCTCACTGTCTCTGTGCCTCAGTGTCTCTTTGTCTCAGTGTGTCAGAGACTCAATGTCTCAGAGTCTCAGTGTATCAGTATCTCAGAGACGCAGTGTCTCAGTGTATCTGTGCCTCTGTGCCCCTGTGTCTCAGTGTCTCTGTGTCTCAGTGTCTCAGATTCGAAGTGTCTCTGTGTCTCACTGTCTCTGTGCCTCAGTGTCTCAGTGTCTCTGTGTCTCAGTGTCTCAGTGTCTCTGTGTATCAGTTTATCTGTGTCTCAGTGTCTCAGTGTCTCAGTGTCTCTGTGTCTCAGTGTCTCTGCGCCTCAGTGCCTCTGTGTCTCTGTGTCTCCATGTCTCAGTATCTCAATGTCTCTGAGCTCAGTGTCTCAGTGTCTCCGTGTCTCAGTGTGTCTGTGCCTCAGTCTCTCAGTATCTCTGAGTCTCAATGTCTCACAGTCTCTCTGTCTCTGTGCCTCAGTGTCTCAGTGTCTCAGAGTCTCAGTGCCTCAGTGTCTCTGTGTTCATTGTCTCTGTGCCTCAGTGTCTCAGTGTCTCTCTGTCTCAGTGTCTCAGTGTCTCTGTGCCTCAGTGTCTCAGTGTCTGTGTGTCTCATTGTGTCTGTGCCTCAATGTCTCAGTGTCTCAATGTCTCAGAGTCTCTCTATCTCTGTTTCTCAGTGTCTCAGTGTCTCAGTGTCTCAGAGTCTCAGTGTCTCTGCGTGTCTGTGTCTCTGTGTCTCTGTGTCTCAGTGTCTCAGAGTTTCAGTGTCTCTATGTCTCTGTGTCCTCAGTGTCTCAAAGTCTTTCTGTCTCAGTGTCTCAGACTCTCAGTGTCTCAGGGTCTCAGTGAGTCTGTGTCTCTATGCCCCTGTGCCTCTGTGTCTCAGAGCCTCAGTGTCTCTGTGTCTCACTGTCTCTGTGTCTCACTGTTCTGTGTCTCAGTGTCTCTGTGCCTCCGTGTCTCAGAGCATCAGCGTCTCAGTGTCTCTGTGTCTCAGTGTCTCAGAGTCTCAGTGTCTCTGTGTCTCAGTGCATCAGTGTCTCAGAGTCTCTGTGTCTCTGTGTCTCAGTGTCTCTGTGCCTCAGTGTCTCATTGCCTTAGTTTCTCAGAGTCTCAGTAACCCTGTGTCTCAGTGTCTCAAAGTCTCAGTGTCTCAGTGTCCCTGTGTCTCTGTGTCTCAGTGTGTCAGAGACTCAGTTCTCTGTGTCTCTGTTTCTCAGTGTCTCAGTGTCCCAGTGACCCTGTGTCTCAGTGTATCAGCATCTCAGAGAATCAGTGTCTCTGTGTCTGAGTGTCTCTGTGCCTCTACGACACAGTGTCTCAGTGTCTCTGTGTCTCAATGTTTCAGTGTCTCAGTGTTTCTCTATCTCAGTGTCTCAGTGTGTAGAGTCTCAGTGTCTCTGTGTCTCAGTGTATCAGAGTCTCAGAGGCTCAGTGTCTCTGTTTCTCTGTGTCTCAGTGTCTCAATGTCTCAGATTATCAGTGTCTCTGTGTCTCAGTGTATCATTATCTCAGAGACTCAGCGTCTCCGTGTCTCTGAGTGACTCTGTGTCTCTATGTCTCTGTGCCTCAGTGTCTCATTGCCTCAGTGTCTGAGTCTCAGTGTCCCTGTGTCTCTGTGTCTCTTTGTCTCAGTGTCTCAGTGTCTCTGTGTCTCAGTGTCTCTGAGTCTCAGTTTCTCTGTGCCTTAGTGACTCAGTTTCTTGGGGTGTCTGCGTCTCAGAGTATCTTTGTCTCTGGTCTCAGTGTCTCTGCATTTCGGTGTCTCTGTGTCTCAGTGTCTCAGATTCTCAGTGCCTCTGTGTCTCTGTGTCTCAGTGTCTCTGTGTCTCCGGGTGTCTGTGCCTCAGTGTCTCAGTGTATCATTATCTCAGTGTCTCACAGTCTCAGTGTCTCAGTGTCTAAGTGTCTCAGTGTCTCTGTGTCTCAGTGTCTCAGTGTCCCTGTGTCTCTGTGTCTCAGTGTCTCTGTGTCTCAGTGTCTTTGTGCCTCTGTGTCTCAGAGTCTCACTGTCTCTGTGTCTCAGTGTATCAGTGTCTATGTGCCTCTGTGCCTCAGTGTCTTTGTATCTCTGTGCCTCATTGTCTCTGTGTCTCTGTGTTACTGTGTCTCAGAGTCTCAGAGTCTCAATCTCTCAGAATCTCTGAGTCTTGGTGCCTCAGTGTCTCAGTTTCTCTGTGTCTGAGTGTCTCTGTGCCCCAATGTCACAGTGTCTCAGAGTCTCAGATTATCAGTGTCTCTCTGTCTCAGAGATTCTCTATCTCTGTGCCTCAGTGTCTCAGCGTCTCAATGTATCAGTGTCTCAGAGATTCCGTGTCACTGTGTCTCAGTATCTCTGTGTCTCAGTGTCTCTGTGCCTCAGTGTCTCAGAATCTCAGTGTCTCTGTGTCTGAGTTTCTCTGTGCCTTTGTGTGTCAGTGCCTCAGTGTCTCTGTGTCTCAGTGTCTCAGAGTCTCAGTGTCACTGTGTCTCAGTGTCTCAGTATCTCTGTGCCTCATTGTCACAGTGTCTCAGTGTCTCAGATTATCAGTGTCTCTGTGTCTCAGTGTCTCAGTGTTTTTCTATCTCTGTGTCTCAGTGTCTCAGAAAATCAGTGTTTCTGTGTCTGAGTTTCTCTGTGCCTCAGTGTCATAGTGTCACAGTGTCTCTGTGTCTCACTATCTCAGTGTCTCAGTGTCTCAGAGTCTCAGTGTCTCTGTGTCTCAGTGTCTCAGTGTCTCAAAGTCTTTATGTACAGTGTCTCAGAGTCTCAGTGTGTCTGTGTCTCAGTGCCTCTGTGTCTCAGTGTCTCAGTGTCTCTGTGTCTCAGTGTATCAGCATCTCAGAGAATCAGTGTCTCTGTGTCTGAGTGTCTCTGTGTCTCAGTGACTCAGTGTCTCAGTGTCTCAGTGTTTCTCTATGTCTGTGCATCAGTGTCTAGAGTCTCAGTGTCTCTGTGTCTCAGTATCTCTGTGTCTCTGTGTCTCTGTGTCTCAGAGTCTCAGAATCTCAGTGTCTCTGTGTCTCAGTGTATCAGTGTCTCAGAGATTCAGTGTCTCTGTGTTTCTCTGTCTCAGTGTCTCTGTGTCCGATTGTCTCAGTGTCTCAGGGTTTCAGTGAGTCTGTGTCTCTGTGTCTCAGAGTTTCTGTGTCATAGTGTCTCAGTGCCTCAGTGTCTCAGTGTTTCAGTGTCTCTGTGCCTCAGTCTCTCAGTGTCTTACTGTCTCTGTGTCACAGTGTCTCTGTCTCTCAGCGTCTCAGAGTCTCAGTGTCTCTGTGCCTCTGTGCCTCAGAGTCTCTGTATCTCTGTGCCTCATTGTCTCTGTGTCTCTGTGTTACTGTGTCTCAGTGTCTCAGAGTCTCAGAGTCTCAATCTCTCAGAATCTCTGAGTCTTGGTGCCTCAGTGCCTCAGTGTCTCTGTGTCTCAGTGTCTCTGTGCCTCAGTGTCTCAGAATCTCAGTGTCTCTGTGTCTGAGTTTCTCTGTGCCTCTGTGTCTCAGTGCCTCAGTGTCTCTGTGTCTCAGAGTCTCAGTGTTCCTCTATCTCTGCGCCTCAGTGCCTCAGTGTCTCTGTGTCTCAGTGTCTCTGTGCCTCAGTGTCTCAGAATCTCAGTGTCTCTGTGTCTGAGTTTCTCTGTGCCTCTGTGTCTCAGTGCCTCAGTGTCTCTGTGTCTCAGAGTCTCAGTGTTCCTCTATCTCTGCGCCTCAGTGTCTCAGTGTCTGTATGTCTCAGTGTCTCAGATTATCAGTGTCTCTGTGTCTCAGTGTCTCAGTGTTTTTCTATTTCTGTGTCTCAGTGTCTCAGAAAATCAGTGTCTCTTTGTCTCTGTGTCTGAGTTTCTCTGTGCCTCAGTGTCATAGTGTCACAGTGTCTCTGTGTCTCACTGTCTCAGTGTCTCAGTGTCTCAGATTCTCAGTGTCTCAGTGTCTCAAAGGCTTTGTGTACAGTGTCTCAGAGTCTCAGTGTGTCTGTGTCTCAGTGCCTCTTTGTCTCAGTGTCTCAGTGTCTCTGTGTCTCAGTGTATCAGCATCTCAGAGAATCAGTGTCACCGTGTCTCAGTGTCTCAGTGTTTCAGTGTCTCAGTGTTTCTCTATCTCTGTGCCTCAGTGTCTCAGTGTCTAGAGTCTCAGTGTCTCTGTGTCTCAGTGTATCAGTGTCTCAGAGACTCGGTGTCTCTGTTTCTCTGTGTCTCAGTGTCTCTGTGCCTAAGTGTCACAGTGTCTCAGTGTCTCAGATTATCAGTGTATCTCAGAGACTCAGCGTCTCCGTGTCTCTGTGTCTGAGTCACTCTGTGTCTCTGTGTCTCAGTGTCTCTGTGCCTCAGTGTCTCAGTGCCTTGGTGTCTCAGTGTCCCTGTGTCTCTGCGTCTCAGTGTCTCTGTGTCTCTGTGTCTCAGTGTCTCTGTGCCTCCGTGTCTCAGAGTCTCAGCGTCTCAGTGTCTCTGTGCCTCAGTGTCTCATTGCCTTAGTTTCTCAGAGTCTCAGTAACCCTGTGTCTCAGTGTCTCTGTGTCTCAGCGTCTCAGTGTCTCTGTGTCTCAGTGTCTCAGTGTCTCAGAGTCTAATTGTCTCAGTGTCTCAGTGTCTCTGTGCATCAGCGTCTCTGTGCCTCAGTGTCTCTGTGTCTCTGTGCCTCAGTGTCACAGTGTCTCAATGTCTCAGAGTCTCAGTGTCTCTGTGTCTCAGTGACACTGTGTCTCTGTGTCTCAGAGTTTCAGTGTCTCTATGTCTCTTTGTCTCAGTGTCTCTGTGTCTCAGTGTCTCAGACTCTCAGTGTCTCAGAGTCTCAGTGTCTCAGAGTCTCAGTGAGTCTGTGTCTCTGTGCCACTTTGCCTCAGTGTCTCAGCGTCTCAGTGTCTCAGTGCCTCAGTGTCTCAGAGTCTCACTGTCTCTGTGTCTCAGTGTCTCAGTGTCTCAGTGTCTCAGCGTCTCAGAGTCTAAGTGTCTCTGTGTTTCAGTGTCTCTGTGACTCAGTGTCTCTGTGTCTCAGTTTCTCTGCGCCTCAGTGCCTCTGTGTCTCTGTGTCTCAGTGTCTCAGAGTCTCAGTATCTCAGAGGCTCAGTGTCTCTGTGTCTCTGTGTCTCACTGTCTCTGTGCCTCAGTGTCTCTGTGTCTCTTTGTCTCAGGGTATCTACGTCTGTTTCTCAGGGTATCTACGTCTCAGAGTATCTTTGTCTCTGGTCTCAGTGTCTCTGCATTTTGGTGTCTCTGTGCCTCAGAGTCTCTGTGTCTCAGTGTCTCTGTGCCTCAATGTCTCTGAGTCTCAGTTTCTCTGTGCCTTAGTGACTCAATTTCTCAGGGTATCTGCGTCTCAGAGTATCTTTGTCTCTGTGTCTCAGTGTCTCAATGTCTCTGTGTCTCAGTGTCTCAGATTCTCAGTGCCTCAGTGTCTCAGTGTCTCTGTGTCTCCGGGTGTCTGTGCCTCAGTGTCTCAGTGTATCTGTGTTTCAGTGTCTCTGTGTCTCAGTGTCTCAGAGTCTAATTGTCTCAGTGTCTCAGTGTCTCTGTGCCTCAGTGTCTCTGTGCCTCAGTGTCTCAGAGTTTTAGTGTCTCAGTGTCTCTGTGTCTCAGTGTCTCTGTGTCTCAGTGTCTCAGTGCCTCAATGTCTCTGTGTTCAGTTTCTCTGTACCTCAGTGTCTCAGTGTCTCTCTGTCTCAGTGTCTCAGTGTCTTAGTGTCTGTGTGTCTCAGTGTGTCTGTGCCTAAGTTTCTCAGTGTCTCTGTGTCTCAATGTCTCAGAGTCTCTCTATCTCTGTGCCTCAGTGTCTCAGTGTCTCTCTGTCTCTGTGTCTCAGTTTCTCTGTCCCTCAGTGACTCAGTGTCTCAGTGTCTGTGTGTCTCATTGTGTCTGTACCTCAGTGTCTCAGTGTTTCAATGTCTCAGAGTCTCTCTATCTCTGTGCCTCAGTTTCTCAGTGTCTCAGAATCTCAGAGTCCCTGTGGCTCAGTGTCTCTGTGTCTCTACGCCTCAGTGTCACAGTGTATCAATGTCTCAGAGTCTCAGTGTCTCTGCGTCTCTGTGTCTCAGTGACTCTGTGTCTCTGTGTCTCAGTGTCTCAGAGTTTCAGTGTCTCTATGTCTCTGTGTCTCAGTGTCTCTGTGTCTCAGTGTCTCAGACTCTCAGTGTCTCAGAGTCTCAGTAAGTCTGTGTCTCTATGCCCCTGTGCCTCAGTGTCTCAGTGTCTCAGAGTCTCAGTGTCTCAGTGCCTCAGAGTCTCACTGTCTCTGTGTCTCAGTGTCTCAGTGTCTCAGAGATTCAGTGTCTCTGTGTCCCAGTGACTCAGTGTCTCAGTGTCTCAGAGTTTCATTGAGTCTATGTCTCTATGTGTCTGTGTCTCATAGTCTCTGTGTCTCAGTGTCTCAGAGTTTCAGTGTCTCTATGTCTCTGTGTCTCAGTATCTCTATGTCTCTGTGCCTCAGTGTCTCAGAGTCTCAGTTTCTCAGTGTCTCTGTGTCACAGTGTCTCTCTGTCTCAGTGTCTCAGTGATTCTCTATCTCTGTGCCTCAGTGTCTCATAGTCTCTGTGTATCAGTGTCTCAGAGTCTCAGTGTCTCTGTGTCTCAGTGTCTCTGTGCCTCTGTGCCTCAGTGTCTCTGTATCTCTGTGCCTCATTGCCTCTGTGTCTCTGTGGTACTGTGTCTCAGTGTCTCAGAGTCTCAGAGTCTCAATCTCTCAGAATCTCTGTGCCTTGGTGCCTCAGTGTCTCAGTTTCTCTGTGTCTGAGTGTCTCTGTGCCTCAATGTCACAGTGTCTCAGATTATCAGTGTCTCTCTGTCTCAGTGTCTCTGTGTCCCAGTGTGTCAGTGTGTCAGAGTTTCAGTGAGTCTGTTTCTCTATGTTTCTGTGTCTCATAGTCTCTGTGTCTCAGTGTCTCAGAGTTTCAGTGTCTCTATGTCCCTGTGTCTCAGTATCTCTGTGTCTCTGTGCCTCAGTGTCTCAGAGTCTCAGTGTCTCAGTGTCTCTGTGCCTCAGTGTCTTAATATCTCAAAGTCTCAATATCTCAGTGTCTCTGTGTCACAGTGTCTCTCTGTCTCAGTGACTCAGTGATTCTCTATCTCTATGCCTCAGTGTCTCATAGTCTCAATGTATAAGTGTCTCAGCGACTCACTGTCTCTGTGTCTCAGTGTCTCTGTGTCTCAGTGTCTCAGAATCTCAGTGTCTCTGTGCATCAGTGTCTCTGTGCCTCAGTGTCTCAGAGTCTTAGTGTCTCAGTGTCTCTCTGTCTCAGTGTCTCAGTGTCTCAGTGTCTTTGTGTCTGTGTGTCTCATTGTGTCTGTGCCTCAGTGTCTCAGTGTCTCTGTGTCTCAATGTCCCAGAGTCTCTCTATCTCTGTGCCTCAGTGTCTCAGTGTCTCTCTGTCTTTGTGTCTCAGTTTCTCTGTGCCTCAGTGACTCAGTGTCTCAGTGCCTGTGTGTCTCATTGTGTCTGTACCTCAGTGTCTCAGTGTTTCAATGTCTCAGAGTCTCTCTATCTCTGTGCCTCAGTTTCTCAGTGTCTCAGAATCTCAGTATCCCTGTGTCTCAGTGTCTCTGTGTCTCTATGCCTCAGTGTCACAGTGTCTCAATGTCTCAGAGTCTCAGTGTCTCTGCGTCTCTGTGTCTCAGTGACTCTGTGTCTCTGTGTCTCAGTGTCTCAGAGTTTCAGTGTCTCTATGTCTCTGTGTCTCAGTGTCTCTGTGTCTCAGTGTCTCAGACTCTCAGTGTCTCAGAATTTCAGTGAGTCTGTGTCTCTATGCCCCTGTGCCTCAGTGTCTCTGTGTCTCAGTGTCTCTGTGCCTCAGTGTCTCAATGTCTCAGCGTCTCAGTGTCTCATTGTATCAATTTCTCAGACACTCAGTGTCACTTTGTCTCTGTGTTGAGTGTCTCTGTGCCTCAGTGTCACATTGTCTCAGTGTATCTGTGCCTCAGTGTCTTTGCGTCTCAGTGTCTCAGTGTCTCTGTGTCCCAGTGTCTCTGTCTCTCAGTGTCTCAGGTCTCAGAATCTCAGTGTATCTGTCTCTGTGTCTCAGTTTATCAGTGTCTCAGAGACTCAGTGTTTCTCTGTCTGAGTGTCTCTGTGCCTCAGTGTCACAGTGTCTCAAATTTTCAGTGTCTCAGTGTCTTAGAGTCTCAGTGAATCTGTGTCTCAGTATCACTGTGCCTCAGTGTCTCAGTTTCTCAGAGTCTCAATGTCACAGTGTCTCGGTGTCGCAGTGTCTCTGTGTCTCAGTGTCTCAGACTCTCAGTGTCGCAGTGTCTCTGTGTCTCTCTGTCTCTGTGTCTCTGTGTCTCACTGTCTCTGTGCCTCAGTGTCTCTGTGTCTCTTTGTCTCAGTGTGTCAGAGACTCAGTGTCTCCGTGTTTCTGTGTCTGAGTGACTCTGTGTCTCTGTGTCTCAGTGTCTCTGTGCCTCAGTGTTTCATTGCCTCAGTGTCTAAGTGTCTCAGTGTCTCTGTGTCTCAGTGTCTCAGATTCTCAGTGTCTCTGTGTCAAAGTGTCTCTGTGCCTCAGTGTCTCAGTGTCTCATTGTCTCAGTGTGTCTGTGCCTCAGTGTCTCAGTATCTCTGTGTCTCAATGTCTCAGAGTCTCTCTGTCTCAGTGTCTCAGTGTCTCAGAGTCTCAGTGCCTCAGTGTCTCTGTGTTCAGTTTCTCTGTGCCTCAGTGTCTCAGTGTCTTAGTGTCTGTGTGTCTCAGTTTGTCTGTGCCTCACTGTCTCAGTGTCTCTGTGTCTCAATGTCTCAGAGTTTCTCTATCTCTGTGCCTCAGTGTCTCAGTGTCTCTCTGTCTCTGTGTCTCAGTTTCTCTGTGCCTTAGTGCCTCAGTGTCTCAGTGTCTGTGTGTCTCATTGTGTCTGTGCCTCAGTGTCTCAGTGTCTCAATGTCTCAGAGTCTCAGTGTCTCTGCGTCTCTGTGTCTCAGTGTCTCTGTGTCTCAGTGTCTCAGTGTCTCAGACTCTCAGTGTCTCAGATTCTCAGTGAGTCTGTGTCTCTTTGCCCCTGTGCCTCAGTGTCTCAGTGCCTCAGAGTCTCAGTGTCTCAGTGCCTCAGTGTCTCAGAGTCTCACTGTCTCTGTGTCTCAGTGCCTCAGCGTCTCAGAATCTAAGTGTCTCTGTGTTTCAGTGTCTCTGTGACTCACTGTCTCAGTTTATCTGCGCCTCAGTGCCTCTGTGTCTCTGTGTCTCAGTGTCTCAGAGTCTCAGTGTCTCAGAGGCTCAGTGTCTCTGTGTCGCTGTGCCTCAGTGTCTTAGTATCTCAAAGTCTCAGTTTCTCTGTGTCAGTGTCTCAGAGTTTCAGTGTGTCTGTTTTTCTGTGTCTCAGTGTCTCTGTGCCTCAGTGTCTCAGAGTCTGTGTCTCTGTGTCTCTGTGTCTCACTGTCTCTGTGCATCAGTGTCTCAGTGTCTCTGTGTCTCACTGTCTCTGTGCCTCAGTGTCTCTTTGTCTCAGTGTGTCAGAGACTCAATGTCTCAGAGTCTCAGTGTATCAGTATCTCAGAGACGCAGTGTCTCAGTGTATCTGTGCCTCTGTGCCCCTGTGTCTCAGTGTCTCTGTGTCTCAGTGTCTCAGATTCGAAGTGTCTCTGTGTCTCACTGTCTCTGTGCCTCAGTGTCTCAGTGTCTCTGTGTCTCAGTGTCTCAGTGTTTCTGTGTATCAGTTTATCTGTGTCTCAGTGTCTCAGTGTCTCAGTGTCTCTGTGTCTCAGTGTCTCTGCGCCTCAGTGCCTCTGTGTCTCTGTGTCTCCATGTCTCAGTATCTCAATGTCTCTGAGCCTCAGTGTCTCAGTGTCTCCGTGTCTCAGTGTGTCTGTGCCTCAGTCTCTCAGTATCTCTGAGTCTCAATGTCTCACAGTCTCTCTGTCTCTGTGCCTCAGTGTCTCAGTGTCTCAGAGTCTCAGTGCCTCAGTGTCTCTGTGTTCATTGTCTCTGTGCCTCAGTGTCTCAGTGTCTCTCTGTCTCAGTGTCTCAGTGTCTCTGTGCCTCAGTGTCTCAGTGTCTGTGTGTCTCATTGTGTCTGTGCCTCAATGTCTCAGTGTCTCAATGTCTCAGAGTCTCTCTATCTCTGTTTCTCAGTGTCTCAGTGTCTCAGTGTCTCAGAGTCTCAGTGTCTCTGCGTGTCTGTGTCTCTGTGTCTCTGTGTCTCAGTGTCTCAGAGTTTCAGTGTCTCTATGTCTCTGTGTCTCAAAGTCTTTCTGTCTCAGTGTCTCAGACTCTCAGTGTCTCAGGGTCTCAGTGAGTCTGTGTCTCTATGCCCCTGTGCCTCTGTGTCTCAGAGCCTCAGTGTCTCTGTGTCTCACTGTCTCTGTGTCTCACTGTTCTGTGTCTCAGTGTCTCTGTGCCTCCGTGTCTCAGAGCATCAGCGTCTCAGTGTCTCTGTGTCTCAGTGTCTCAGAGTCTCAGTGTCTCTGTGTCTCAGTGCATCAGTGTCTCAGAGTCTCTGTGTCTCTGTGTCTCAGTGTCTCTGTGCCTCAGTGTCTCATTGCCTTAGTTTCTCAGAGTCTCAGTAACCCTGTGTCTCAGTGTCTCAAAGTCTCAGTGTCTCAGTGTCCCTGTGTCTCTGTGTCTCAGTGTGTCAGAGACTCAGTTCTCTGTGTCTCTGTTTCTCAGTGTCTCAGTGTCCCAGTGACCCTGTGTCTCAGTGTATCAGCATCTCAGAGAATCAGTGTCTCTGTGTCTGAGTGTCTCTGTGCCTCTACGACACAGTGTCTCAGTGTCTCTGTGTCTCAATGTTTCAGTGTCTCAGTGTTTCTCTATCTCAGTGTCTCAGTGTGTAGAGTCTCAGTGTCTCTGTGTCTCAGTGTATCAGAGTCTCAGAGGCTCAGTGTCTCTGTTTCTCTGTGTCTCAGTGTCTCAATGTCTCAGATTATCAGTGTCTCTGTGTCTCAGTGTATCATTATCTCAGAGACTCAGCGTCTCCGTGTCTCTGAGTGACTCTGTGTCTCTATGTCTCTGTGCCTCAGTGTCTCATTGCCTCAGTGTCTGAGTCTCAGTGTCCCTGTGTCTCTGTGTCTCTTTGTCTCAGTGTCTCTGAGTCTCAGTTTCTCTGTGCCTTAGTGACTCAGTTTCTTGGGGTGTCTGCGTCTCAGAGTATCTTTGTCTCTGGTCTCAGTGTCTCTGCATTTCGGTGTCTCTGTGTCTCAGTGTCTCAGATTCTCAGTGCCTCTGTGTCTCTGTGTCTCAGTGTCTCTGTGTCTCCGGGTGTCTGTGCCTCAGTGTCTCAGTGTATCATTATCTCAGTGTCTCACAGTCTCAGTGTCTCAGTGTCTAAGTGTCTCAGTGTCTCTGTGTCTCAGTGTCTCAGTGTCTCAGAGTCTCAGTGTCTCTGTGTCAAAGTGTCTCTGTGCCTCAGTGTCTCAGTGTCCCTGTGTCTCTGTGTCTCAGTGTCTCTGTGTCTCAGTGTCTTTGTGCCTCTGTGTCTCAGAGTCTCACTGTCTCTGTGTCTCAGTGTATCAGTGTCTATGTGCCTCTGTGCCTCAGTGTCTTTGTATCTCTGTGCCTCATTGTCTCTGTGTCTCTGTGTTACTGTGTCTCAGAGTCTCAGAGTCTCAATCTCTCAGAATCTCTGAGTCTTGGTGCCTCAGTGTCTCAGTTTCTCTGTGTCTGAGTGTCTCTGTGCCCCAATGTCACAGTGTCTCAGAGTCTCAGATTATCAGTGTCTCTCTGTCTCAGAGATTCTCTATCTCTGTGCCTCAGTGTCTCAGCGTCTCAATGTATCAGTGTCTCAGAGATTCCGTGTCACTGTGTCTCAGTATCTCTGTGTCTCAGTGTCTCTGTGCCTCAGTGTCTCAGAATCTCAGTGTCTCTGTGTCTGAGTTTCTCTGTGGCTTTGTGTGTCAGTGCCTCAGTGTCTCTGTGTCTCAGTGTCTCAGAGTCTCAGTGTCACTGTGTCTCAGTGTCTCAGTATCTCTGTGCCTCATTGTCACAGTGTCTCAGTGTCTCAGATTATCAGTGTCTCTGTGTCTCAGTGTCTCAGTGTTTTTCTATCTCTGTGTCTCAGTGTCTCAGAAAATCAGTGTTTCTGTGTCTGAGTTTCTCTGTGCCTCAGTGTCATAGTGTCACAGTGTCTCTGTGTCTCACTATCTCAGTGTCTCAGTGTCTCAGAGTCTCAGTGTCTCTGTGTCTCAGTGTCTCAGTGTCTCAAAGTCTTTATGTACAGTGTCTCAGAGTCTCAGTGTGTCTGTGTCTCAGTGCCTCTGTGTCTCAGTGTCTCAGTGTCTCTGTGTCTCAGTGTATCAGCATCTCAGAGAATCAGTGTCTCTGTGTCTGAGTGTCTCTGTGTCTCAGTGACTCAGTGTCTCAGTGTCTCAGTGTTTCTCTATGTCTGTGCATCAGTGTCTAGAGTCTCAGTGTCTCTGTGTCTCAGTATCTCTGTGTCTCTGTGTCTCTGTGTCTCAGAGTCTCAGAATCTCAGTGTCTCTGTGTCTCAGTGTATCAGTGTCTCAGAGATTCAGTGTCTCTGTGTTTCTCTGTCTCAGTGTCTCTGTGTCCGATTGTCTCAGTGTCTCAGGGTTTCAGTGAGTCTGTGTCTCTGTGTCTCAGAGTTTCTGTGTCATAGTGTCTCAGTGCCTCAGTGTCTCAGTGTTTCAGTGTCTCTGTGCCTCAGTCTCTCAGTGCCTTACTGTCTCTGTGTCACAGTGTCTCTGTCTCTCAGCGTCTCAGAGTCTCAGTGTCTCTGTGCCTCTGTGCCTCAGAGTCTCTGTATCTCTGTGCCTCATTGTCTCTGTGTCTCTGTGTTACTGTGTCTCAGTGTCTCAGAGTCTCAGAGTCTCAATCTCTCAGAATCTCTGAGTCTTGGTGCCTCAGTGCCTCAGTGTCTCTGTGTCTCAGTGTCTCTGTGCCTCAGTGTCTCAGAATCTCAGTGTCTCTGTGTCTGAGTTTCTCTGTGCCTCTGTGTCTCAGTTCCTCAGTGTCTCCGTGTCTCATTGTCTCTGTGCCTCAGTGTCTCAGAATCTCAGTGTCTCTGTGTCTGAGTTTCTCTGTGCCTCTGTGTCTCAGTGCCTCAGTGTCTCTGTGTCTCAGAGTCTCAGTGTTCCTCTATCTCTGCGCCTCAGTGTCTCAGTGTCTGTATGTCTCAGTGTCTCAGATTATCAGTGTCTCTGTGTCTCAGTGTCTCAGTGTTTTTCTATTTCTGTGTCTCAGTGTCTCAGAAAATCAGTGTCTCTTTGTCTCTGTGTCTGAGTTTCTCTGTGCCTCAGTGTCATAGTGTCACAGTGTCTCTGTGTCTCACTGTCTCAGTGTCTCAGTGTCTCAGATTCTCAGTGTCTCAGTGTCTCAAAGGCTTTGTGTACAGTGTCTCAGAGTCTCAGTGTGTCTGTGTCTCAGTGCCTCTTTGTCTCAGTGTCTCAGTGTCTCTGTGTCTCAGTGTATCAGCATCTCAGAGAATCAGTGTCACCGTGTCTCAGTGTCTCAGTGTTTCAGTGTCTCAGTGTTTCTCTATCTCTGTGCCTCAGTGTCTCAGTGTCTAGAGTCTCAGTGTCTCTGTGTCTCAGTGTATCAGTGTCTCAGAGACTCGGTGTCTCTGTTTCTCTGTGTCTCAGTGTCTCTGTGCCTAAGTGTCACAGTGTCTCAGTGTCTCAGATTATCAGTGTATCTCAGAGACTCAGCGTCTCCGTGTCTCTGTGTCTGAGTGACTCTGTGTCTCTGTGTCTCAGTGTCTCTGTGCCTCAGTGTCTCAGTGCCTTGGTGTCTCAGTGTCCCTGTGTCTCTGCGTCTCAGTGTCTCTGTGTCTCTGTGTCTCAGTGTCTCTGTGCCTCCGTGTCTCAGAGTCTCAGCGTCTCAGTGTCTCTGTGCCTCAGTGTCTCATTGCCTTAGTTTCTCAGAGTCTCAGTAACCCTGTGTCTCAGTGTCTCTGTGTCTCAGCGTCTCAGTGTCTCTGTGTCTCAGTGTCTCAGTGTCTCAGAGTCTAATTGTCTCAGTGTCTCAGTGTCTCTGTGCATCAGCGTCTCTGTGCCTCAGTGTCTCTGTGTCTCTGTGCCTCAGTGTCACAGTGTCTCAATGTCTCAGAGTCTCAGTGTCTCTGTGTCTCAGTGACACTGTGTCTCTGTGTCTCAGAGTTTCAGTGTCTCTATGTCTCTTTGTCTCAGTGTCTCTGTGTCTCAGTGTCTCAGACTCTCAGTGTCTCAGAGTCTCAGTGTCTCAGAGTCTCAGTGAGTCTGTGTCTCTGTGCCACTTTGCCTCAGTGTCTCAGCGTCTCAGTGTCTCAGTGCCTCAGTGTCTCAGAGTCTCACTGTCTCTGTGTCTCAGTGTCTCAGTGTCTCAGTGTCTCAGCGTCTCAGAGTCTAAGTGTCTCTGTGTTTCAGTGTCTCTGTGACTCAGTGTCTCTGTGTCTCAGTTTCTCTGCGCCTCAGTGCCTCTGTGTCTCTGTGTCTCAGTGTCTCAGAGTCTCAGTATCTCAGAGGCTCAGTGTCTCTGTGTCTCTGTGTCTCACTGTCTCTGTGCCTCAGTGTCTCTGTGTCTCTTTGTCTCAGTGTGTCAGAGACTCAGTGTCTCCGTGTCTCTGTGTCTGAGTGACTCTGTGTCTCTGTGTCTCAGTGTCTCTGTGCCTCAGTGTTTCATTGCCTCGGTGTCTGAGTCTCAGTGTCCCTGTGTCTCTGTGTCTCTTTGTCTCAGTGTCTCAGTGTCTCTGTGTCTCAATGTCTCTGAGTCTCAGTTTCTCTGTGCCTTAGTGACTCAGTTTCTCGGGGTGTCTGCGTCTCAGAGTATCATTGTCTCTGGTCTCAGTGTCTCTGCATTTCGGTGTCTCTGTGTCTCAGTATCTCAATGTCTCAGTGTCTCAGTGTCTCAGATTCTCAGTGCCGCTGTGTCTCTGTGTCTCAGTGTGTCTGTGTCTCCGTGTGTCTGTGCCTCAGTGTCTCAGTGTATCATTGTCTCAGTGTCTCACAGTCTCAGTGTCTCAGTGTCTAAGTGTCTCAGTGTCTCTGTGTCTCAGTGTCTCAGTGTCTCAGAGTCTCAGTGTCTCTGTGTCAAAGTGTCTCTGTGCCTCAGTGTCTCAGTGTCTCATTGTCTCAGTGTGTCTGTGCCTCAGTGTCTCAGTATCTCTTTGTCTCAATGTCTCAGAGTCTCTCTGTCTCAGTGTCTCAGTGTCTCAGAGTCTCAGTGCCTCAGTGTCTCTGTGTTCAGTTTCTCTGTGCCTCAGTGTCTTAGTGTCTGTGTGTCTCAGTGTGTCTGTGCCTCACTGTCTCAGTGTCTCTGTGTCTCAATGTTTCAGAGTCTCTCTATCTCTGTGCCTCAGTGTCTCTCTGTCTCTGTGTCTCAGTTTCTCTGTGCCTTAGTGCCTCAGTGTCTCAGTGTCTGTGTGTCTCATTGTGTCTGTGCCTCAGTGTCTCAGTGTCTCAATGTCTCAGAGTCTCAGTGTCTCTGCGTCTCTGTGTCTCAGTGTCTCTGTGTCTCAATGTCTCAATGTCTCAGACTCTCAGTGTCTCAGATTCTCAGTGAGTCTGTGTCTCTTTGCCCCTGTGCCTCAGTGTCTCAGTGCCTCAGAGTCTCAGTGTCTCAGTGCCTCAGTGTCTCAGAGTCTCACTGTCTCTGTGTCTCAGTGCCTCAGCATCTCAGAGTCTAAGTGTCTCTGTGTTTCAGTGTCTCTGTGACTCAGTGTCTCAGTTTCTCTGCGCCTCAGTGCCTCTGTGTCTCTGTGTCTCAGTGTCTCAGAGTCTTAGTGTCTCAGAGGCTCAGTGTCTCTGTGTCGCTGTGCCTCAGTGTCTTAGTATCTCAAAGTCTCAGTTTCTCTGTGTCAGTGTCTCAGAGTTTCAGTGTGTCTGTTTTTCTGTGTCTCAGTGCCTCTGTGCCTCAGTGTCTCAGAGTCTGTGTCTCTGTGTCTCTGTGTCTCACTGTCTCTGTGCATCAGTGTCTCTGTGTCTCAGTGTCTCTGTGTCTCACTGTCTCTGTGCTTCAGTGTCTCTTTGTCTCTTTGTCTCAGTGTGTCAGAGACTCAATGTCTCAGAGTCTCAGTGTATCAGTATCTCAGAGACGCAGTGTCTCAGTGTATCTGTGCCTCTCTGCCCCTGTGTCTCAGTGTCTCTGTGTCTCAGTGTCTCAGATTCGAAGTGTCTCTGTGTCTCACTGTCTCTGTGCCTCAGTGTCTCAGTGGCTCTGTGTGTCAGTGTCTCAGTGTCTCTGTGTATCAGTTTATCTGTGTCTCAGTGTCTCAGTGTCTCTGTGTCTCAGTGTCTCTGCGCCTCAGTTCCTCTGTGTCTCTGTGTCTCCGTGTCTCAGTATCTCAATGTCTCTGAGCCTCAGTGTCTCAGTGTCTCAGATTCTCAGTGTCTCAGAGGCTCAATGTCTCTGTGTCTCAGTGTCTCTGTGCCTCAGTGTCTCTTTGCCTCAGTGTCTCAGAGTCTTAATGTCTCAGTGTCTCTGTGTCTCAGTGTCTCAGTGTGTCAGAGTCTCAGTGTCTAAGTGTCTCTGTGCCTCAGTGTCTCAGTGTCTCAGTATCTCCGTGTCTCAGTGTGTCTGTGCCTCAGTCTCTCAGTATCTCTGAGTCTCAATGTCTCACAGTCTCTCTGTCTCAGTGTCTCAGTGTCTCAGTGCCTCAGTGTCTCTGTGTTCAGTGTCTCTGTGCCTCAGCATCTCAGTGTCTCTCTGTCTCAGTGTCTCAGTGTCTCTGTGCCTCAGTGTCTCAGTGTCTTAGTGTATGTGTGTCTCAGTGTGTCTGTGCCTCAGTGTCTCAGTGTCTCTCTGTCTCTGTGTCTCAGTTTCTCTGTGCCTCAGTGTCTGTGTCTCAGTGTCTGTGTGTCTCATTGTGTCTGTGCCTCAATGTCTCAGTGTCTCAATGTCTCAGAGTCTCAGTGTCTCTGCGTCTCTGTGTCTCAGTGTCTCAGTGTCTCTGCGTCTCTGTGTCTCAGTGTCTCTGTGTCTCAGTGTCTCAGTGTCTCAGAGTTTCAGTGTCTCTATGTCTCTGTGTCTCAGTGTCTCAAAGTCTTTCTGTCTCAGTGTCTCAGACTCTCAGTGTCTCAGGGTCTCAGTGAGTCTGTGTCTCTATGCCCCTGTGCCTCTGTGTCTCAGAGCCTCAGTGTCTCTGTGTGTCACTGTCTCTGTGTCTCACTGTTCTGTGTCTCAGTGTCTCTGTGCCTCCGTGTCTCAGAGCATCAGCGTCTCAGTGTCTCTGTGTCTCAGTGTCTCAGAGTCTCAGTGTCTCTGTGTCTCAGTTCATCAGTGTCTCAGAGTCTCTGTGTCTCTGTGTCTCAGTGTCTCTGTGCCTCAGTGTCTCATTGCCTTAGTTTCTCAGAGTCTCAGTAACCCTGTGTCTCAGTGTCTCAAAGTCTCAGTGTCTCAGTGTCCCTGTGTCTCTGTGTCTCAGTGTCTCAGAGACTCAGTTCTCTGTGTCTCTGTGTCTCAGTGTCTCAGTGTCCCAGTGTCCCTGTGTCTCAGTGTATCAGCATCTCAGAGAATCAGTGTCTCTGTGTCTGAGTGTCTCTGTGCCTCTACGGCACAGTGTCTCAGTGTCTCTGTGTCTCAATGTCTCAGTGTCTCAGTGTTTCTCTATCTCAGTGTCTCAGTGTCTAGAGTCTCAGTGTCTCTGTGTCTCAGTGTATCAGAGTCTCAGAGGCTCAGTGTCTCTGTTTCTCTGTGTCTCAGTGTCTCAATGCCTCAGATTATCAGTGTCTCTGTGTCTCAGTGTATCATTATCTCAGAGACTCAGCGTCTCCGTGTCTCTGAGTGACTCTGTGTCTCTATGTCTCTGTGCCTCAGTGACTCATTGCCTCAGTGTCTCAGTGTCTCTGTATCTCTGTGTCTCAGTGTCTCAATGTCCCTGTGTCTCTGTGTCTCAGTGTCTCTGTGTCTCAGTGTCTTTGTGCCTCTGTGTCTCAGAGTCTCAGTGTCTCTGTGTCTCAGTGTATCAGTGTCTATGTGCCTCTGTGCCTCAGTGTCTCTGTATCTCTGTGCCTCATTGTCTCTGTGTCTCTGTGTTACTGTGTCTCAGAGTCTCAGAGTCTCAGAGTCTCAATCTCTCAGAATCTCTGTGTCTTGGTGCCTCAGTGTCTCAGTTTCTCTGTGTCTGAGTGTCTCTGTGCCCCAATGTCACAGTGTCTCAGAGTCTCAGATTATCAGTGTCTCTCTGTCTCAGAGATTCTCTATCTCTGTGCCTCAGTGTCTCAGCGTCTCAATGTATCAGTGTCTCAGAGATTCCGTGTCACTGTGTCTCAGTATCTCTGTGTCTCAGTGTCTCTGTGCCTCAGTGTCTCAGAATCTCAGTGTCTCTGTGTCTGAGTTTCTCTGTGCCTTTGTGTGTCAGTGCCTCAGTGTGTCTGTGTCTCAGTGTCTCAGAGTCTCAGTGTCACTGTGTCTCAGTGTCTCAGTGTCTCTGTGCCTCATTGTCACAGTGTCTCAGTGTCTCAGATTATCAGTGTCTCTGTGTCTCAGTGTCTCAGTGTTTTTCTATCTCTGTGTCTCGGTGTCTCAGAAAATCAGTGTCTCTGTGTCTGAGTTTCTCTGTGCCTCAGTGTCATAGTGTCACAGTGTCTCTGTGTCTCACTATCTCAGTGTCTCAGTGTCTCAGAGTCTCAGTGACTCTGTGTCTCAGTGTCTCAAAGTCTTTATGTACAGTGTCTCAGAGTCTCAGTGTGTCTGTGTCTCAGTGCCTCTGTGTCTCAGTGTCTCAGTGTCTCAGAGTCTCAGTGTCTCAGTGCCTCAGAGTCTCACTGTCTCTGTGTCTCAGTGTCTCAGAGTCTCAGTGTCTCAGTGCCTCAGAGTCTCACTGTCTCTGTGTCTCAGTGTCTCAGTGTCTCTGTGTCTCAGTGTCTCTGTGTCTCAGTGTCTCAGTGTCTCAGTGACTCAGAGTCTCAGTGTCTCAGTGTCTCAGTGTCTCACACTCTCAGTGTCTCAGTGTCTCAGAGTCTCAGTGTCTCAGTGTCTCTGTGTCTCAGTGTCGCAGTGTCTCAGTGTCTCAGAGTCTCAATGTCTCTGTGTCTCAGTGTCACAAAGTCTTTGTGTACAGTGTCTCAGAGTCTCAGTGTGTCTGTGTCTCAGTGTCTCTGTGTCTCAGTGTCTCAAAGTTTCAGTGCCTCTGTGTCTCAGTGTCTCAGTGTCTCTGTGTCTCAGTGTATCAGCATCTCAGAGAAGCAGTGTCTCTGTGTCTGAGTGTCTCTGTGCCTCAATGGCATAGTGTCTCAGTGTCTCTGTGTCTCAGTGTCTCAGTGTTTCTCTATCTCTGTGCCTCAGTGTCTCAGTGTCTAGAGTCTCAATGTATCAGTGTCTCAGAGACTCAGTGTCTCTGTGTCTCAGTATCTCTGTGTCTCAGTGTCTCTGTGCCTCAGTGTCTCAGAGTCTCAGTGTCTCAGTGTCTCAGTGTTTCTGTGTCTCAGAGTCTCAGTGTTTCTGTGTCTCAGTGTCTCAAAATTTTGTGTCTCAGTGTCTCTGTTTCTCTGTGTCTCAGTGTCTCTGTACCTAAGTGTCACAGTGTCTCAGTGTCTCACACTCTCAGTGTCTCAGTGTCTCAGTGCCTCAGTGTCTCAGTGTCTCAGTGTCTCTGTGTCTCAGTGTCGCAGTGTCTCAGTGTCTCAGAGTCTCAGTGTCTCTGTGTCTCAGTGTCACAAAGTCTTTGTGTACAGTGTCTCAGAGTCTCAGTGTGTCTGTGTCTCAGTGTCTCTGTGTCTCAGTGTCTCAGAGTTTCAGTGCCTCTGTGTCTCAGTGTCTCAGTGTCTCTGTGTCTCAATGTGTCAGCATCTCAGAGAATCAGTGTCTCTGTGTCTGAGTGTCTCTGTGCCTCAATGGCATAGTGTCTCAGTGTCTCTGTGTCTCAGTGTCTCAGTGTTTCTCTATCTCTGTGCCTCAGTGTCTCAGTGTCTAGAGTCTCAATGTATCAGTGTCTCAGAGACTCAGTGTCTCTGTGTCTCAGTATCTCGGTGTCTCAGTGTCTCTGTGCCTCAGTGTCTCAGAGTCTCAGTGTCTCAGTGTCTCAGTGTTTCTGTGTCTCAGAGTCTCAGTGTTTCTGTGTCTCAGTGTCTCAAAATGTTGTGTCTCAGTGTCTCTGTGTCTCAGTATCTCAGAGTCTCAGTGTCTCCGTGTCCCATTGTCTCAGTGTCTCAGAGTCTCAGTGTCTCAGTCTCTCTGTGTTTAAGTGTCTCAGTGTTTCTGTGTCTAAGTGTCTCTGAGTCACAGTGTCTCAGTGTCTCTGTGTCTCTGTGCCTCAGTGTCTCAGTGTCTCTGTGTCTCAGTGTCTCAGAGTCTCTGTGTCTCTATATCTCAGTGCCTCTGTGTCTCAGTTTATCAGTGTCTCAGAGACTCAGTTTCTCAGTGTCGCTCTGTCTGAGTGTCTCTGTGCCTCAGAGTCTCAGTGTCTCTGTGTCTCAATGTTTTGCGTCTCAGAGTTTCAGTGTCCCAGTGTCTCAGTGTCTCAGGTCTCAGAGTCTCAGTGTATCTGTCTCTGTGTCTCAGTTTATCAGTGTCTCAGAGACTCAGTGTCTCTCTGTCTGAGTGTCTCTGTGCCTCAGTGTCACAGTGTCTCAGTGTCTCAAATTTTCAGTGTCTCAGTGTCTTAGAGTCTCAGTGAATCTGTGTCTCAGTATCATTGTGCCTCAGTGCCTCAGATTCTCTGAGTCTCAATGTCACAGTGTCTCTGTGTCGCATTGTCTCTGTGCCTCATTGTCTCTGTGTCTCAGTGTCTCTGTGTCCCAGTGTCTCTGTGTCTCAGTTTATGAGTGTCTCAGAGACTCAGTTTCTCAGTGTCATTCTGTCTGAGTGTCTCTGTGCCTCAGAGCCTCTGGTTCTCAGTGTCTCAGTGTCTTTGTGTCTCAGCGTCTCAGAGAATCAGTGCCCAGGTGTCTCTCTGTCTGAGTGTCTCTATGCCTCAGTGTCTCAGTGTCTCAGAGTCTCAGTGTCTCAGAGTCTCAGTGTCTCAGAGTCTCTGTGTCTTGTTGCCTCAGTGTCTCAGTTTCTCTATGCCTCAGTCTATCAGACTCTCAGTGTCTCTGTGTCACAGTGTCTCAGAGATTCAGTGTGTTTTTTTTCTGTGTCTCAGTGTCTCTGTGTCTTAGAGTCTCAGTGTCTCTGTGCCTTAGTGACTCAGTTTCTCAGGGTATCTGCGTCTCAGAGTATCTTTGTCTCTGGTCTCAGTGTCTCTGCATTTCGGTGTCTCTGTGCCTCAGAGTCTCAGTGTCTTAGAGTCTCAGTGTCTCTGTGTCTCAGTGTCTCAGTGTCCTTGTGTCTCAGTGTCTCCGAGTCTCAGTGTCTCTGTGTCTCAGTGTATCAGTGTCTCAGAGACTCAGTGTCTCTGTGTCTGAGTTTCTCTGTGCCTCAGTGTCTCAGAGTCTCACTTTCTCTGTGCCTCAGGGTCTCAGTGTCTCTGTGGCTCAGTGTCCCTGTGTCTCACTGTCTCTGTGGCTCAGTGTCTCCGTGTCTCTGTGCCTCAGTGTCTTAGTATCTCAAAGTCTCAGTGACTCTATGTCACACTGTTTTCAGAATTTCAGTGTCTCTGTGTCTCAGTTTATCTGTGACACAGTATCTCAGAGTCTCTGTTTCTCTGTGTCTCAGTGTCTCAGTGCCTCAGTGTCTCAGAGTCTCAGTGTGTCTGTGTCTCTGTGTCTGAGTTTCTCTGTGCCTCAGTGTCTCTGTGTCTCAGTGCCTCAGTGTCTCTGTGTCTCAGAGTCTCTGTGTCTCTGTATATCAGAGTCTCAGCGTCTCAGAGTTCCTGTGTCTCTGTGTATCAGTGTGTCAGAGATTCAGTATCTCTTTTTCTCTGTGTCTGAGTGTCTCTGTGCCTCAGTGTCACAGGGTCTCAGTATCTCAATGTATCAGAGTCTCAGAGTCTCAGTATCTCAAAGTCTCAGTGACTCTGTGTCAGAGTGTCTCCGAGTCTCAGTTTTTCTGTGTCTCTGTGCCTCAGTGTCAGTGTCTCTGTGCCTCAGTCTATCAGACTCTCAGTGTCTCTGTGTCTCAGTGTCTCTGTGTCTCAGTGTCTCTGTTTTTCTGTGTCTCAGAGTCTCAGTGTCTCAGTGTCTTAGAGTCTCAGTGCCTCAGTGTCTCTGTGTCTCAGAGTCTCAGTTTCTCAGGGTCACAGTGTCTCTGTGTGTCAGTGTATCAGTGTGTCAGAGACTCAGTGTCCCCTTGTCTTGTGTCTGAGTGTCTCTGTGTCTCATTGTCTCAAATACTTTGTGTCTCATTTTTCTCAGTGTTTCAGACTCTGTGACTCTGTGTCCAAGTGTCTCTGTGTCTCAGAATCTTTGTGTCTCTGTGTCTCAGTGTCTCAGACTCTCTGTGTCTCAGAGTCTCAGTGTCTCAGAGTCTCAGTGTCTCTGTGTCTCTGCGTCTCAGTGACTCAGTGTCTCTGTGCCTCAGTATCTCAAAGTCTCAGTGTCTCAGTTTTTCTGTGTCTCTGTGCCTCAGTGTCACAGTGTCTCTGTGCCTCTGTATATCAGACTCTCAGTGTCTCTGTGTCTCAGTGTCTCAGTCTCTCTGTGTCTCAAAGTCTTTGTATTCAGTGCCTCAGCGTCTCAGAGTCTCAGTGTCTCAGTGCTGTGTCTCAGTGTCACAGTGTCTCTGTGTCTCAGTGTATCAGTGTCTCAGAGTCTCACTCTCTCTGTGCCTAAGTGTCTCAGTGTCTCTGTGGCTCAGTGTATCTGTGTCTCACTGTCTCTGTGGCTCAGTGTCTCCGTGTCTCTGTGCCTCAGTGTCTTAGTATCTCAAAGTCTCAGTGACTCTGTGTCACACTGTTTTCAGTGTTTCAGTGTCTCTGTGTCACAGTTTATCTGTGACACAGTATCTCACAGTCTCTGTGTCTATGTGTCTCAGTGTTTCAGTGTTTCAGTGTCTCAGTTCCTCAGTGTCTCAGAGTCTCAGTGTGTCTGTGTCTCTGTGGCTGAGTTTCTCTGTGCCTCAGTGTCTCTGTGTCTCAGTGTCTCAGTGTCTCTGTGTCTCAGTGTCTCTGTGTCTCAGTGTCTCAGTGTCTCAGTGCCTCAGAGTCTCGGTGCCTCAGAGTCTCTGTGTCTTGTTGCCTCAGTGTCTCAGTTTCTCTGTGCCTCAGTCTATCAGACTCTCAGTGTCTCTGTGACACAGTGTTTCAGAGTTTCAGTGTGTCTTTTTTTCTGTGTCTCAGTGTCTCTGTGTCTTAGAGTCTCAGTGTCTCTGTGTCTCAGTTTCTCTGTGCCTTAGTGACTCAGTTTCTCAGGGTATCTGCGACTCAGATTATCTTTGTCTCTGGTCTCAGTGTCTCTGCATTTCGGTGTCTCTGTGCCTCAGAGTCTCAGTGTCTCTGCGTCTCAGTGTCTCTGTGTCTCTGTGTCTCAGTGTCTCAGTGTCTCAGTGTTCAGTGTCTCAGTGTCTCAGAGTCTCAGAGTCTCAATCTCTCAGGGTCTCTGTGTCTTGGTGCCTCAGTGTCTCAGTTTCTCTGTGTCTGAGTGTGCCTGTGCCTCAATGTCACAGTGTCTCAGGGTCTCAGATTATCAGTGTCTCAGAGATTCAGTGTCTCTGTGTCTCTCTGTCTCAGTGTCTCTGTGTCCCAGTGACTCTGTGTCTCAGTGTCTCAGTGTCTCTGTGCCTCTCTGCCTCAGTGTCTCTGTGCCTCATTGTCTCTGTGTCTCTGTGTTACTGTGTCTCAGTGTCTCAGAGACTCAGAGTCTCAATCTCTCAGAGTCTCTGTGTCTTGGTGCCTCAGTGTCTCAGTGTCTCAGTGTCTCACTGTCTCAGTGTCTCTGTGTCCCAGTGTCTCAGTGTCTCAGAGTTTCAGTGAGTCTATGTCTCTATGTTTCTGTGTCTCATAGTCTCTGTGTCTCAGTGTCTCAGAGTTTCAGTGTCTCTATGCCTCTGTGTCTCAGTATCTCTGTGTCTCTGTGCCTCAGTGTCTCAGTGTTTTTCTATCTCTGTGTCTCAGTATCTCAGAAAATCAGTGTCTCTGTCTCGGTGTCTGAGTTTCTCTGTGCCTCAGTGTCATAATGTCACAGTGTCTCTGTGTCTCACTGTCTCTGTGTCTCACTGTCTCTGTGTCTCAGTGTCTCAGTGTATCAGTGTCTCAGAGATTCAGTGTCTCTGTGTCTGAGTTTCTCTGTGGCTCAGTGTCTCCATGTCTCTATGCCTCAGTGTCTTAGTATCTCAAAGTCTCAGTGACTCAGTGTCACACTGTTTTCAGTGTTTCAGTGTCTCTGTGTCACAGTTTATCTGTGACACAGTATCTCACAGTCTCTGTGTCTATGTGTCTCAGTGTTTCAGTGTTTCAGTGTCTCAGTGTCTCAGAGTTTCAGTGTGTCTGTTTCTCTGTGGCTGAGTTTCTCTGTGCCTCAGTGTCTCTGTGTCTCAGTGCCTCAGTGTCTCTGTGTCTCTGTGTCTCAGTGTCTCAGTGTCTCAGTGTCTCAGAGTCTCGGTGTCTCAGAGTCTCTGTGTCTTGTTGCCTCAGTGTCTCAGTATCTCTAAGCCTCAGTCTATCAGACTCTCAGTGTCTCTGTGTCTCAGTGTCTCAGAGTTTCAGTGTCTCTATGTCTCTGTGTCTCAGTATCTCTGTGTCTCTGTGCCTCAGTGTCTCAGTGTTTTTCTATCTCTGTGTCTCAGTATCTCAGAAAATCAGTGTCTCTTTGTCTCGGTGTCTGAGTTTCTCTGTGCCTCAGTGTCATAATGTCACAGTGTCTCTGTGTCTCACTGTCTCTGTGTCTCAGTGTCTCAGTGTATCAGTGTCTCAGAGATTCAGTGTCTCTGTTTCTGAGTTTCTCTGTGCCTCAGTGTCTCAGAGTCTCACTGTTTCTGTGCCTCAGGGTCTCAGTGGCTCAGAGTCTCTGTGTCTCAGAGTCTCAGTTTCTCAGTGTCACAGTGTCTCTGTGTGTCAGTGTATCAGTGTGTCAGAGACTCAGTGTCCCCTTGTATTGTGTCTGAGTGTCTCTGTGTCTCAGTGTCTCAAATTCTTTGTGTCTCATTTTTCTCAGTGTTTCAGACTCTGTGACTCTGTGTCCAAGTGTCTCTGTGTCTCAGAATCTTTGTGTCTCTGCGTCTCAGTGTCTCAGTGTCTCTGTGCCTCAGTATCTCAAAGTCACAGTGTCTCAGTTTTTCTGTGTCTCTGTGCCTCAGTGTCACAGTGTCTCTGTGCCTCAGTATATCAGACTCTCAGTTTCTCTGAGTCTCAGTGTCTCAGTCTCTCAGTCTCTCTGTGTCTCAAAGTCTTTGTATTCAGTGCCTCAGCGTCTCAGAGTCTCAGTGTCTCAGTGCTGTGTCTCAGTGTCACAGTGTCTCTGTGTCTCAGTGTATCAGTGTCTCAGAGTCTCACTCTCTCTGTGCCTAATGGTCTCAGTGTCTCTGTGGCTCAGTGTATCTGTGTCTCACTGTCTCTGTGGCTCAGTGTCTCCGTGTCTCTGTGCCTCAGTGTCTTAGTATCTCAAAGTCTCAGTGACTCTGTGTCACACTGTTTTCAGTGTTTCAGTGTCTCTGTGTCACAGTTTATCTGTGACACAGTATCTCACAGTCTCTGTGTCTATGTGTCTCAGTGTTTCAGTGTTTCAGTGTCTCAGTGCCTCAGTGTCTCAGAGTCTCAGTGTGTCTGTGTCTCTGTGGCTGAGTTTCTCTGTGCTTCAGTGTCTCTGTGTCTCAGTGCCTCAGTGTCTCTGTGTCTCAGTGTCTCTGTGTCTCAGTGTCTCAGTGTCTCAGTGTCTCAGAGTCTCGGTGTCTCAGAGTCTCTGTGTCTTGTTGCCTCAGTGTCTCTGTGTCTCAGTGTCTCTGTGTCCCAGTGTCTCTGTGTCTCAGTTTATCAGTGTCTCAGAGACTCAGTTTCTCAGTGTCTCTCTGTCTGAGTGTCTCTGTGCCTCAGAGCCTCTGTGTCTCAGTGTCTCAGTGTCTTTGTGTCTCAGTGTCTCAGAGAATCAGTGCCTAGGTGTCTCTCTGTCTGAGTGTCTCTATGCCTCAGTGTCTCAGTGTCTCAGAGTCTCAGTGTCTCAGAGTCTCAGTGTCTCAGAGTTTCTGTGTCGTGTTGCCTCAGTGTCTCAGTTTCTCTATGCCTCAGTCTATCAGACTCTCAGTGTCTCTGTGTCTCAGTGTCTCAGAGTTTTAGTGTGTTTTTTTTTCTGTGTCTCAGTGTCTCTGTGTCTTAGAGTCTCAGTGTCTCTGTGCCTTAGTGACTCAGTTTCTCAGGGTATCTGCGTCTCAGAGTATCTTTGTCTCTGGTCTCAGTGTCTCTGCATTTCGGTGTCTCTGTGCCTCAGAGTCTCAGTGTCTCTGCATCTCAGTGTCTCAGTGTCTCAGTGTCCCTGTGTCTCAGTGTCTCCGAGTCTCTGTGTCTCAGTGTCTCAGTGTATCAGTGTCTCAGAGACTCAGTGTCTCTGTGTCTGAGTTTCTCTGTGCCTCAGTGTCTCAGAGTCTCACTTTCTCTGTTCCCCAGGGACTCAGTGTCTCTGTGGCTCTGTGTCCCTGTGTCTCAGTGTCTCTGTGGCTCAGTGTCTCCGTGCCTCTGTGCCTCAGTGTCTTAGTATCTCAAAGTCTCTTTGTCACTCTGTTTTCAGAATTTCAGTGTCTCTGTGTCTCAGTTTATCTGTGACACAGTATCTCAGAGTCTCTGTGTCTCAGTGTCTCAGTGTCTCAGTGCCTCAGTGTCTCAGAGTCTCAGTGTGTCTGTGTCTCTGTGTCTGAGTCTCTCTGTGCCTCAGTGTCTCTGTGTCTCAGTGCCTCATTGTCTCTGTGTCTCAGAGTCTCTGTGTCTCTGTATATCAGAGTCTCAGCGTCTCAGAGTCTCTGTGTCTCTGTGTATCAGTGTGTCAGAGATTCAGTATCTCTTTTTCTCTGTGTCTGAGTGTCTCTGTGCCTCAGTGTCACAATGTATCAGAGTCTCAGGGTCTCAGTATCTCAAAGTCTCAGGGTCTCAGTGACTCTGTGTCAGAGTGTCTCTGAGTCTCAGTGTCTCAGTTTTTCTGTGTCTCTGTGCCTCAGTGTCAGTGTCTCTGTGCCTCAGTCTATCAGACTCTCAGTGTCTCTGTGTCTCAGTGTCTCTGTTTTTCTGTGTCTCAGTGTTTCAGTGTCTCTGAGTCTCAGTGTCTCTGTTTTTCTGTGTCTCAGAGTCTCAGTGTCTCAGTGTCTTAGAGTCTCAGTGCCTCAGTGTCTCTGTGTCTCAGAGTCTCAGTTTCTCAGTGTCACAGTGTCTCTGTGTGTCAGTGTATCAGTGTGTCAGAGACTCAGTGTCCCTTTGTCTTGTGTCTGAGTGTCTCTGTGTCTCAAGGTCTCAAATTATTTGTGTCTCATTTTTCTCAGTGTTTCAGACTCTGTGACTCTGTGTCCAAGTGTCTCTGTGTCTCAGAATCTTTGTGTCTCTGTGTCTCAGTGTCTCAGACTCTCTGTGTCTCAGAGTCTCAGTGTCTCTGTGTCTCTGCGTCTCAGTGTCTCAGTGTCTCTGTGCCTCAGTATCTCAAAGTCTCAGTGTCTCAGTTTTTCTGTGTCTCTGTGCCTCAGTGTCACAGTGTCTCTGTGCCTCAGTATATCAGACTCTCAGTGTCTCTGTGTCTCAGTGTCTCAGTGTCTCAGTCTCTCTGTGTCTCAAAGTCTTTGTATTCAGTGCCTCAGCGTCTCAGAGTCTCAGTGTCTCAGTGCTGTGTCTCAGTGTCTCTGTGTCTCAGTGTATCAGTGTCTCAGAGTCTCACTCTCTCTGTGCCTAAGGGTCTCAGTGTCTATGTGGCTCAGTGTATCTGTGTCTCATTGTCTCTGTGGCTCAGTGTCTCCGTGTCTCTGTGCCTCAGTGTCTTCGTATCTCAAAGTCTCAGTGACTCTGTGTCACACTGTTTTCAGTTTTTCAGTGTCTCTGTGTCACAGTTTATCTGTGACACAGTATCTCACAGTCTCTGTGTCTATGTGTCTCAGAGTCTCAGTGTTTCAGTTTTTCAGTGTCTCAGTGCCTCAGTGTCTCAGAGTCTCAGTCTGTCTGTGTCTCTGTGGCTGAGTTTCTCTGTGCCTCAGTGTCTCTGTGTCTCAGTGCCTCAGTGTCTCTGTGTCTCAGTGTCTCAGAGAATCAGTGCCTAGGTGTCTCTCTGTCTGAGTGTCTCTATGCCTCAGTGTCTCAGTGTCTCAGAGTCTCAGTGTCTCAGAGTCTCAGTGTCTCAGTGTCTCAGAGTCTCTGTGTCGTGTTGCCTCAGTGTCTCAGTTTCTCTATGCCTCAGTCTATCAGACTCTCAGTGTCTCTGTGTCTCAGTGTCTCAGAGTTTTAGTGTGTTTTTTTTTCTGTGTCTCAGTGTCTCTGTTGTCTTAGAGTCTCAGTGTCTCTGTGCCTTAGTGACTCAGTTTCTCAGGGTGTCTGCGTCTCAGAGTATATTTGTCTCTGGTCTCAGTGTCTCTGCATTTCGGTGTCTCTGTGCCTCAGAGTCTCAGTGTCTCTGCGTCTCAGTGTCTCTGTGTCTCAGTGTCTCAGTGTCTCAGTGTCCCTGTGTCTCAGTGTCTCCGAGTCTCTGTGTCTCAGTGTCTCAGTGTATCAGTGTCTCAGAGACTCAGTGTCTCTGTGTCTCAGTATCTCAGAGTCTCAGTATCTCAGTCTCTCTGTGTTTAAGTGTCTCAGTGTTTCTGTGTCTCAGTGTCTCTGTGTCTCAGTGTCTCTGTGCCTCAGTGTCTCAGAGTCTCAGTGTCTCAGAGTCTCAGTGTCTCAGAGTCTCTGTGTCTTGTTGCCTCAGTGTCTCAGTTTCTCTATGCCTCAGTCTATCAGACTCTCAGCGTCTCTGTGTCACAGTGTCTCAGAGTTTCAGTGTGTTTTTTTTTCTGTGTCTCAGTGTCTCTGTGTCTTAGAGTCTCAGTGTCTCTGTGCCTTAGTGACTCAATTTCTCAGGGTATCTGCGTCTCAGAGTATCTTTGTCTCTGGTCTCAGTGTCTCTGCATTTCGGTGTCTCTGTGCCTCAGAGTCTCAGTGTCTCTGCGTCTCAGTGTCTCAGTGTCCCTGTGTCTCAGTGTCTCTCAGTCTCAGTGTCTCTGTGTCTCAGTGTATCAGTGTCTCAGAGACTCAGTGTCTCTGTGTCTGAGTTTCTCTGTGCCTCAGTGTCTCAGAGTCTCACTTTCTCTGTGCCTCAGTGTCTCAGTGTCTCTGTGGCTCAGTGTCCCTGTGTCTCAATGTCTCTGTGGCTCAGTGTCTCCGTGTCTCTGTGCCTCAGTGTCTTAGTATCTCAAAGTCTCAGTGACTCTGTGTCATACTGTTTTCAGAATTTCAGTGTCTCTGTGTCTCAGTTTATCTGTGACACAGTATCTCAGAGTCTCTGTGTCTCAGTGTCTCAGTGTCTCAGTGCCTCAGAGTCTCAGTGTGTCTGTGTCTCTGTGTCTGAGTTTCTCTGTGCCTCAGTGTCTCTGTGTCTCAGTGCCTCAGTGTCTCTGTGTCTCAGAGTCTCTGTGTCTCTGTATATCAGAGTCTCAGCGTCTCAGAGCTTCTGTGTCTCTGTGTATCATTGTGTCAGAGATTCAGTATCTCTTTTTCTCTGTGTCTGAGTGTCTCTGTGCCTCAGTGTCACAATGTATCAGAGTCTCAGAGTCTCAGAGTCGCAGTATCTCAAAGTCTCAGGGTCTCAGTGACTCTGTGTCAGAGTGTCTCTGAGTCTCAGTGTCTCAGTTTTGCTGTGTCTCTGTGCCTCAGTGTCAGTGTCTCTGTGCCTCAGTCTATCAGACTCTCAGTGTCTCTGTGTCTCAGTGTCTCTGTGTCTCAGTGTCTCTGTTTTTCTGTGTCTCAGTGTCTCAGTGTCTCTGAGTCTCAGTGTCTCTGTTTTTCTGTGTCTCAGTGTCTCAGTGTCTTAGAGTCTCAGTGACCAGTGTCTCTGTGTCTCAGAGTCTCAGTTTCTCAGTGTCACAGTGTCTCTGTGTGTCAGTGTATCAGTGTGTCAGAGACTCAGTGTCCCCTTGTATTGTGTCTGAGTGTCTCTGTGTCTCAGTGTCTCAAATTCTTTGTGTCTCATTTTTCTCAGTGTTTCAGACTCTGTGTCTGTGTCTCTGTGTCTCAGAATCTTTGTGTCTCTGTGTCTCAGTGTCTCAGACTCTCTGTGTCTCAGAGTCTCAGTATCTCAGAGTCTCAGTGTCTGTGTGTCTCTGCGTCTCAGTGTCTCAGTGTCTCAGTGTCTCTGTGCCTCAGTATCTCAAAGTCTCAGTGTCTCAGTTTTTCTGTGTCTCTGTGCCTCAGTGTCACAGTGTCTCTGTGCCTCAGTATATCAGACTCTCAGTGTCTCTCTGTGTCTCTGTGTCTTATGTCTCAGTGTCTCAGAGTCTCACTTTCTCTGTGCCTCAGTGTCTCAGTGTCTCTGTGGCTCAGTGTCCCTGTGTCTCACTGTCTCTTTGGCTCAGTGTCTCCGTGTCTCTGTGCCTCAGTGTCTTAGTATCTCAAAGTCTCAGTGACTCTGTGTCACACTGTTTTCAGTGTTTCAGTGTCTCTGTGTCACAGTTTATCTGTGACACAGTATCTCACAGTCTCTGTGTCTATGTGTCTCAGTGTTTCAGTTTTTCAGTGTCTCAGTGCCTCAGTGTCTCAGAGTCTCAGTGTGTCTGTGTCTCTGTGGCTGAGTTTCTCTGTGCTTCAGTGTCTCTGTGTCTCAGTGCCTCAGTGTATCTGTGTCTCAGTGTCTCTGTGTCTCAGTGTCTCAGTGTCTCAGTGTCTCAGAGTCTCGGTGTCTCAGAGTCTCTGTGTCTTGTTGCCTCAGTGTCTCTGTGTCTCAGTGTCTCTGTGTCCCAGTGTCTCTGTGTCTCAGTTTATCAGTGTCTCAGAGACTCAGTTTCTCAGTGTCTCTCTGTCTGAGTGTCTCTGTGCCTCAGAGCCTCTGTGTCTCAGTGTCTTTGTGTCTCAGTGTCTCAGAGAATCAGTGCCTAGGTGTCTCTCTGTCTGAGTGTCTCTATGCCTCAGTGTCTCAGTGTCTCAGAGTCTCAGTGTCTCAGAGTCTCAGTGTCTCAGAGTCTCTGTGTCGTGTTGCCTCAGTGTCTCAGTTTCGCTATGCCTCAGTCTATCAGACTCTCAGTGTCTCTGTGTCTCAGTGTCTCAGAGTTTTAGTGTGTTTTTTTTTCTGTGTCTCAGTGTCTCTGTGTCTTAGAGTCTCAGTGTCTCTGTGCCTTAGTGACTCAGTTTCTCAGGGTGTCTGCGTCTCAGAGTATCTTTGTCTCTGGTCTCAGTGTCTCTGCATTTCGGTGTCTCTGTGCCTCAGAGTCTCAGTGTCTCTGCGTCTCAGTGTCTCTGTGTCTCAGTGTCTCTGTGCCTCAGTGTCTCAGAGTCTCACTTTCTCTGTTCCCCAGGGTCTCAGTGTCCCTGTGTCTCACTGTCTCTGTGGCTCAGTGTCTCCGTGTCTCTGTGCCTCAGTGTCTTAGTATCTCAAAGTCTCAGTGACTCTGTGTCACTCTGTTTCCAGAATTTCAGTGTCTCTGTGTCTCAGTTTATCTGTGACACAGTATCTCAGAGTCTCTGTGTCTCTGTGTCTCAGTGTCTCAGTGCCTCAGTGTCTCAGAGTCTCAGTGTGTCTGTGTCTCTGTGTCTGAGTTTCTCTGTGCCTCAGTGTCTCTGTGTCTCAGTGCCTCAGTGTCTCTGTGTCTCAGAGTCTCTGTGTCTCTGTATATCAGAGTCTCAGCGTCTCAGAGTTTCTGTGTCTCTGTGTATCAGTGTGTCAGAGATTCAGTATCTCTTTTTCTCTGTGTCTGAGTGTCTCTGTGCCTCAGTGACACAATGTATCAGAGTCTCAGAGTCTCAGTATCTCAAAGTCTCAGGGTCTCAGTGACTGTGTCAGAGTGTCTCTGAGTCTCAGTGTCTCAGTTTTTCTGTGTCTCTGTGCCTCAGTGTCAGTGTCTCTGTGCCTCAGCCTATCAGACTCTCAGTGTCTCTGTGTCTCAGTGTCTCTGTTTATCTGTGTCTCAGTGTCTCAGTGTTTCAGTGTCTCTGAGTCTCAGTGTCTCTGTTTTTCTGTGTCTAAGAGTCTCAGTGTCTCAGTGTCTTAGAGTCTCAGTGCCTCAGTTTCTCTGTGTCTCAGAGTCTCAGTTTCTCAGTGTCACAGTGTCTCTGTGTGTCAGTGTATCAGTGTGTCAGAGACTCAGTGTCCCTTTGTCTTGTGTCTGAGTGTCTCTGTGTCTCAGTGTCTCAAATTATTTGTGTCTCATTTTTCTCAGTGTTTCAGACTCTGTGACTCTGTGTCCAAGTGTCTCTGTGTCTCAGAATCTTTGTGTCTCTGTGTCTCAGTGTCTCAGACTCTCTGTGTCTCAGAGTCTCAGTGTCTCAGAGTCTCAGTTTTTCTGTGTCTCTGTGCCTCAGTGTCACAGTGTCTCTGTGCCTCAGTATATCAGACTCTCAGTGTCTCAGTGTCTCAGTGTCTCAGTGTCTCAGTCTCTCTGTGTCTCAAAGTCTTTGTATTCAGTGCCTCAGCGTCTCAGAGTCTCAGTGTCTCAGTGCTCTGTCTCAGTGTCACAGTGTCTCTGTGTCTCAGTGTATCAGTGTCTCAGAGTCTCACTCTCTCTGTGCCTAAGGGTCTCAGTGTCTCTGTGGCTCAGTGTATCTGTGTCTCACTGTCTCTGTGGCTCAGTGTCTCCGTGTCTCTGTGCCTCAGTGTCTTAGTATCTCAAAGTCTCAGTGACTCTGTGTCACACTGTTTTCAGAGTTTCAGTGTCTCTGTGTCACAGTTTATCTGTGACACAGTATCTCACAGTCTCTGTGTCTATGTGTCTCAGTGTTTCAGTTTTTCAGTGTCTCAGTGCCTCAGTGTCTCAGGGTCTCAGTCTGTCTGTGTCTCTGTGGCTGAGTTTCTCTGTGCCTCAGTGTCTCTGTGTCTCAGTGCCTCAGTGTCTCTGTGCCTCAGTGTCTCAGTGTCTCAGGTCTCAGAGTCTCAGTGTATCTGTCTCTGTGTCTCAGTTTATCAATGTCTCAGAGAATCAGTGTCTCTCTGTCTGAGTGTCTCTGTGCCTCAGTGTCACAGTGTCTCAGTGTCCCAAATTTTCAGTGTCTCAGTGTCTTAGAGTTTCAGTGAATCTGTGTTTCAGTATCACTGTGCCTCAGTGTCTCAGTTTCTCAGAGTCTCAATGTCACAGAGTCTCTCTGTCGCAGTGTCTCTGTGTCTAAGTGTCTCTGTGTCCCAGTGTCTCTGTGTCCCAGTGTCCCAGTATCTCAGTGTCTCTGAGTCGCTGTGTCTCAGTGTCTCTGTGCCTCATTGTCTCTGTGTCTCCGTTTATCAGTGTCTCAGAGACTCAGTTTCTCAGTGACTCTCTAACTGAGTGTCTCTGTGCCTCAGTGTCTCAGAGTCTCAGTGTCTCTGTGTCTGAAAGTTTTGTGTCCCACTGTCTCAGAATTTCAGTGTCTCTATGTCTCTGTGTCTCAGTGCTTCAGTGTCTCAGTGTCTCTGTGTCTCTGTGCCTCAGTGTCTCTGTGCCTCAGTGTCTCAGAGTCTCAGCGTCTCAGTGTCTCTGTGCCTCAGTGTCTTAATATCTCAAAGTCTCAATGTCTCAGTGTCTCTGTGTCACAGTGTCTCTCTGTCTCAGTGATTCTCTATCTCTGTGCCTCAGTGTCTCATAGTCTCAATGTATAAGTGTCTCAGCGAATCAGTGTCTCTGTTTCTCAGTATCTCTGTGTCTCAGTGTCTCTGTGTCTCAGTGTCTCTGAATCTCAGTGTCTCTGTGTCTCAGTGTCTCTGTGCCTCAGTGTCTCAGTGTCTCAATGTATCAGTGTCTCAGAGACTCAGTGTCTCTGTGTCTCAGTATCTCTGTGTCTCAGTGTCTCTGTGCCTCAGTGTCTCAGAGTCTCAGTGTCTGAGTGTCTCAGTGTCTCTGTGTCTCAGTATCTCAGCGTCTCAGTATCTCTGTGTCTCAGAGTCTCAGTGTTTCTGTGTCTCAGTGTCTCAAAATTTTGTGTCTCAGTGTCTCTGTGTCTCAGTATCTCAGAGTCTCAGATTCTCAGTGTCTCCGTCTCCCATTGTCTCAGTGTCTCAGAGTCTTAGTGTCTGAGTCTCTCTGTGTTTAAGTGTCTCAGTGTCTCTGTGTCTAAGTTTCTCTGAGTCACAGTGTCTCAGTGTCTCTGTGTCTCAGTGTCTCTGTGCCTCAGTGTCTCTGTGTCTCTGTGTCTCAGTGTCTCAGAGTGTCTGTGTCTCAGTGTCTCTGTGCCTCTGTGTCTCAGTATTTCGGTGTCTCAGAGTCTCAGTGTTTCTGTGTCTCAGTGTGTCAACATTTTGTGTCTCAGTGTCTCTGTGTCTCAGTATCTCAGAGTCTCAGTGTCTCCGTGTCCCATTGTCTCAGTGTCTCAGAGTCTCAGTGTCTGAGTTTCTCTGTGTTTATGTGTCTCAGTGACTTTGTGTCTAAGTGTCTCTGAGTCACAGTGTCTCAGTGTCTCTGTGCCGCAGTGTCTCTGTGTCTCTGTGTCTCTGTGTCTCAGTGTCTCAGAGTCTCTGTGTTTCTGTATCTCAGTGCCTCCGTGCCTCAGTGCCTCAGTGTCTCAGTGTTTATTTGTCTTTGTGTCTCTGTGTATCAATGTATCAGAGTCTCAGCGTCTCAGTGTCTCAGAGTCTCTTTGTCTTGGTGCCTCAGTGTCTCAGTGTCTCTGTGCCTCAGTCTATCAGACTCTCAGTGTCTCTGTGTCTCAGTGTCTCTGAGACTCAGTGTATCTGTGCCTCAGTGTCTCTGTGCCTCAGTGTCTTAATATCTCAAAGTCTCAGTGTCTCAGTGTCTCTGTGTCTCAGTGTCTCTGTGTCTCAGTGTCTCTGTGCCTCAGTGTCTCAATGTCTCAGACACTCAGTGTCACTTTGTCTCTGTGTTGAGTGTCTCTGTGCCTCAGTGTCACAGTGTCTCAGTGTCTCTGTGCCTCAGTGTCTCTGTGTCTCTGTGTCTCAGTGTCTCAGAGTCTCTGTGTCTCAGTGTCTCAGGTCTCATAGTCTCAGTGTATCTGTCTCTGTGTCTCAGTTTATCAGTGTCTCAGAGACTCAGTGTCTCTCTGTCTGAGTGTCTCTGTGCCTCAGTGTCACAGTGTCTCAGTGTCTCAAATTTTCAGTGTCTCAGTGTCTTAGAGTTTCAGTGAATCTGTGTTTCAGTATCACTGTGCCTCAGTGTCTCAGTTTCTCAGAGTCTCAATGTCACAGTGTCTCTCTGTCGCAGTGTCTCTGTGTCTAAGTGTCTCTGTGTCCCAGTGTCTCTGTGTCCCAGTGTCCCAGTATCTCAGTGTCTCTGAGTCGCTGTGTCTCAGTGTCTCTGTGCCTCATTGTCTCTGTGTCTCCGTTTATCAGTGTCTCAGAGACTCAGTTTCTCAGTGACTCTCTAACTGAGTGTCTCTGTGCCTCAGTGTCTCAGAGTCTCAGTGTCTCTGTGTCTGAAAGTTTTGTGTCCCACTGTCTCAGAATTTCAGTGTCTCTATGTCTCTGTGTCTCAGTGCTTCAGTGTCTCAGTGTCTCTGTGTCTCTGTGCCTCAGTGTCTCTGTGCCTCAGTGTCTCAGAGTCTCAGCGTCTCAGTGTCTCTGTGCCTCAGTGTCTTAATATCTCAAAGTCTCAATGTCTCAGTGTCTCTGTGTCACAGTGTCTCTCTGTCTCAGTGATTCTCTATCTCTGTGCCTCAGTGTCTCATAGTCTCAATGTATAAGTGTCTCAGCGAATCAGTGTCTCTGTTTCTCAGTATCTCTGTGTCTCAGTGTCTCTGTGTCTCAGTGTCTCTGAATCTCAGTGTCTCTGTGTCTCAGTGTCTCTGTGCCTCAGTGTCTCAGTGTCTCAATGTATCAGTGTCTCAGAGACTCAGTGTCTCTGTGTCTCAGTATCTCTGTGTCTCAGTGTCTCTGTGCCTCAGTGTCTCAGAGTCTCAGTGTCTGAGTGTCTCAGTGTCTCTGTGTCTCAGTATCTCAGCGTCTCAGTATCTCTGTGTCTCAGAGTCTCAGTGTTTCTGTGTCTCAGTGTCTCAAAATTTTGTGTCTCAGTGTCTCTGTGTCTCAGTATCTCAGAGTCTCAGATTCTCAGTGTCTCCGTCTCCCATTGTCTCAGTGTCTCAGAGTCTCAGTGTCTGAGTCTCTCTGTGTTTAAGTGTCTCAGTGTCTCTGTGTCTAAGTTTCTCTGAGTCACAGTGTCTCAGTGTCTCTGTGTCTCAGTGTCTCTGTGCCTCAGTGTCTCTGTGTCTCTGTGTCTCAGTGTCTCAGAGTGTCTGTGTCTCAGTGTCTCTGTGCCTCTGTGTCTCAGTATTTCGGTGTCTCAGAGTCTCAGTGTTTCTGTGTCTCAGTGTGTCAACATTTTGTGTCTCAGTGTCTCTGTGTCTCAGTATCTCAGAGTCTCAGTGTCTCCGTGTCCCATTGTCTCAGTGTCTCAGAGTCTCAGTGTCTGAGTTTCTCTGTGTTTATGTGTCTCAGTGACTTTGTGTCTAAGTGTCTCTGAGTCACAGTGTCTCAGTGTCTCTGTGCCGCAGTGTCTCTGTGTCTCTGTGTCTCAGTGTCTCAGAGTCTCTGTGTCTCTGTATCTCAGTGCCTCCGTGCCTCAGTGCCTCAGTGTCTCAGTGTTTATTTGTCTTTGTGTCTCTGTGTATCAATGTATCAGAGTCTCAGCGTCTCAGTGTCTCAGAGTCTCTTTGTCTTGGTGCCTCAGTGTCTCAGTGTCTCTGTGCCTCAGTCTATCAGACTCTCAGTGTCTCTGTGTCTCAGTGTCTCTGAGACTCAGTGTTCTGTGCCTCAGTGTCTCTGTGCCTCAGTGTCTTAATATCTCAAAGTCTCAGTGTCTCAGTGTCTCTGTGTCTCAGTGTCTCTGTGTCTCAGTGTCTCAGTGTCTCTGTGCCTCAGTGTCTCAATGTCTCAGACACTCAGTGTCACTTTGTCTCTGTGTTGAGTGTCTCTGTGCCTCAGTGTCACAGTGTCTCAGTGTCTCTGTGCCTCAGTGTCTCTGTGTCTCTGTGTCTCAGTGTCTCAGAGTCTCTGTGTCTCAGTGTCTCAGGTCTCATAGTCTCAGTGTATCTGTCTCTGTGTCTCAGTTTATCAGTGTCTCAGAGACTCAGTGTCTCTCTGTCTGAGTGTCTCTGTGCCTCAGTGTCACAGTGTCTCAGTGTCTCAAATTTTCAGTGTCTCAGTGTCTTAGAGTCTCAGTGAATCTGTGTTTCAGTATCACTGTGCCTCAGTGTCTCAGTTTCTCAGAGTCTCAATGTCACAGTGTCTCTGTGTCGCAGTGTCTCTGTGTCTAAGTGTCTCTGTGTCCCAGTGTCTCTGTGTCCCAGTGTCCCAGTATCTCAGTGTCTCTGAGTCGCTGTGTCTCAGTGTCTCTGTGCCTCATTGTCTCTGTGTCTCAGTTTATCAGTGTCTCAGAGACTCAGTTTCTCAGTGTCTCTCTAACTGAGTGTCTCTGTGCCTCAGTGTCTCAGAGTCTCAGTGTCTCTGTGTCTGAAAGTTTTGTGTCTCACTGTCTCAGAGTTTCAGTGTCTCTATGTCTCTGTGTCTCAGTGCTTCAGTGTCTCAGTGTCTCTGTGTCTCTGTGCCTCAGTGTCTCTGTGCCTCAGTGTCTCAGAGTCTCAGCGTCTCAGAGTCTCTGTGTCTCTGTGTATCAGAGTCTCAGCGTCTCAGAGTCTCTGTGTCTCTGTGTCTCAGTGTCTCTGTGCCTCAGTGTCTCTGTATCTCTGTGCCTCATTGTCTCTGTGTCTCTCTGTTACTGTGTCTCAGTGTCTCAGAGTCTCAGAGTCTCAATCTCTCAGAGTCTCTGTGTCTTGGTGCCTCAGTGTCTCAGTGTCTCTCTGTCTCAGTGTCTCTGTGTCCCAGTGCCTCAGAGTTTCAGTGAGTCTGTGTCTCTGTGTCTCTGTGTCTCATAGTCTCTGTGTCTCAGTGTCTCAGAGTTTCAGTGTCTCTATGTCTCTGTGTCTCAGTATCTCTGTGTCTCTGTGCCTCAGTGTCTCAGTGTTTTTCTATCTCTGTGTCTCAGTGTCTCAGAAAATCAGTGTCTCTTTGTCTAGGTGTCTGAGTTTCTCTGTGCCTCAGTGTCATAGTGTCACAGTGTGTCTGTGTCTCACTGTCTATGTGTCTCAGTGTCTCAGAGATTCAGTGTCTCTGTGTCTGAGTTTCTCGATGCCTCAGTGTCTCTGTGTATCAGTGCCTCAGAGTCTCTGTGTCTCAGTGTCTCAGAGTCTCAGTGTCTCTGTGTCTCGGTGTCTCTGTGTCTCAGTGTCTCAGTGTTCCTCTATCTCTGCGCCTCAGTGTCTCAGTGTCTCTAGGTCTCAGTGCCTCTGTGCCTCATTGTCACAGTGTCTCAGTGTCTCAGATTATCAGTGTCTCTCTGTCTCAGTGTCTAAGTGTTTTTCTATTTCTGTGTCTCAGTGTCTCAGAAAATCAGTGTCTCTTTGTCTCGGTGTCTGAGTTTCTCTGTGCCTCAGTGTCATAGTGTCACAGTGTCTCTGTGTCTCACTGTCTCAGTGTCTCAGTGTCTCTGTGTCTCAGTGTCACAAAGTCTTTGTGTACAGTGTCTCAGAGTCTCAGTGTGTCTGTGTCTCAGTGCCTCTGTGTCTCAGTGTCTCTGTGTCTCTGTGTCTCTGTGTCTCAGTGTATCAGCATCTCAGAGAATCAGTGTCTCTGTGTGTGAGTGTCTCTGTGTCTCAATGGCATAGTGTCTCAGTGTCTCTGTGTCTCAGTGTCTCTGTGTTTCTCTATCTCTGTGCCTCAGTGTCTCAGTGTCTAGTGTCTCAATGTATCAGTGTCTCAGAGACTCAGTGTCTCTGTTTCTCTGTGTCTCAGTGTCTCTGTGCCTAAGTGTCACAGTGTCTCAGTGTCTCAGTGTCTCACTGTCTCAGTGTCTCAGAGTCTCAGTGACTCAGTGTCTCAGAGTCTCAGTGTCTCTGTATCTCAGTGTCACAAAGTCTTTGTGTACAGTGTCTCAGAGTCTCAGTGTGTCTGTGTCTCAGTGCCTCTGTGTCTCAGTGTCTCTGTGTCTCAGTGTATCAGCATCTCAGAGAATCAGTCTCTCTGTGTCTGAGTGTCTCTGTGCCTCAATGGCATAGTGTCTCAGTGTCTCTGTGTCTCAGTGTCTCAGTGTTTCTCTATCTCTGTGCCTCAGTGTCTCAGTGTCTAGAGTCTCAATGTATCAGTGTCTAAGGGACTCAGTGTCTCTCTGTCTCAGTATCTCTGTGTCTCAGTGTCTCTGTCCCTCAGTGTATCAGTGTCTCAGAGACTCAGTGTCTCTGTTTCTCTCTGTCTCAGTGTCTCTGTGCCTAAGTGTCACAGTGTCTCAGTGTGTCACTGTCTCAGTGTCTCAGAGTCTCAGTGTCTCTGTGTCTCAGTGCCTCAGTGTCTCTGTGTCTCAGTGTTTCTGTGTCTCAGAGTCTCAGTGTTTCTGTGTCTCAGTGTCTCTGTGTCTCAGTGTATCAGTGTCTCAGAGACTCAGTGTCTCTGTTTCTCTGTGTCTCAGTGTCTCTGTGCCTAATTGTCTCAGTGTCTCACTGTCTCAGTGTCTCAGTGTCTCTGTGTCTCAGTGCGTCAGTGTCTCTGTGTCTCGGTGTCTCTGTGTCTCAGTGTCTCAGTGTCTCAGTGTCTCAGTGTCTCAGTGTCTCAGAGTCTCAGTGTCTCTGTGTCTCAGTGTCACAAAGTCTTTGTGTACTGTGTCTCGGAGTCTCAGTGTGTCTGTGTCTCAGTGTCTCTGTGTCTCAGTGTCTCAGAGTTTCAGTGCCTCTGTGTCTCAGTGTCTCAGTGTCTATGTGTCTCAGTGTATCAGCATCTTAGAGAATCAGTGTCTCTGTGCCTCAATGGCATAGTGTCTCAGTGTCTCTGTGTCTCATTGTCTCAGTGTTTCTCTATCTCTGTGCCTCAGTGTCTCAGTGTCTAGAGTCTCAATGTATCAGTGTCTCAGAGACTCAGTGTCTCTGTGTCTCAGTATCTCTGTGTCTCAGTGTCTCTGTGCCTCAGTGTCTCAGAGTCTCAGTGTCTCAGTGTCTCAGTGATTCTGTGTCTCAGAGTCTCAGTGTTTCTGTGTCTCAGTGTCTCAAAATTTTGTGTCTCAGTGTCTCTGTGTCTCAGTATCTCAGAGTCTCAGTGTCTCCGTGTCCCATTGTCTCAGTGTCTCAGAGTCTCAGTGTCTCAGTCTCTCTGTGTTTAAGTGTCTGAGTGTTTCTGTGTCTAAGTGTCTCTGAGTCACAGTGTCTCAGTGTCTCTGTGTCTCTGTGCCTCAGTGTCTCTGTGTCTCTGTGTCTCAGTGTCTCAGAGTCTCTGTGTCTCTATATCTCACTGCCTCTGTGTCTCAGTTTATCAGTGTCTCAGAGACTCAGTTTCTCAGTGTCGCTCTGTCTGAGTGTCTCTGTGCCTCAGAGTCTCAGTGTCTCAATTTTTTGCGTCTCAGTGTCTCAGAGTTTCAGTGTACCAGTGTCTCTGTGTCTCAGTGTCTCAGGTCTCAGAGTCTCAGTGTATCTGTCTCTGTGTCTCAGTTTATCAGTGTCTCAGAGACTCAGTGTCTCTCTGTCTGAGTGTCTCGTGCCTCAGTGTCACAGTGTCTCAGTGTCTCAAATTTTCTGTGTCTCAGTGTCTTAGAGTCTCAGTGAATCTGTGTCTCAGTATCACTGTGCCTCAGTGTCTCAGATTCACAGAGTCTCAATGTCACAGTGTCTCTGTGCCTCATTGTCTCTGTGTCTCAGTGTCTCTGTGTCCCAGTGTCTCTGTGTCTCAGTTTATTAGTGTCTCAGAGACTCAGTTTCTCAGTGTCTCTCTGTCTGAGTGTCTCTGTGCCTCAGAGCCTCTGTGTCTCAGTGTCTCAGTGTCTTTGTGTCTCAGTGTCTCAGAGAATCAGTGCCTCGATGTCTCTCTGTCTGAGTGTCTCTATGCCTCAGTGTCTCAGTGTCTCAGAGTCTTAGTGTCTCAGAGTCTCAGTGTCTCAGAGTCTCTGTGTCTTGTTGCCTCAGTGTCTCAGTGTCTCAGTTTCTCTATGCCTCAGTCTATCAGACTCTCAGTGTCTCTGTGTCACAGTGTCTCAGAGTTTCAGTGTGTTTTTTTTCTGTGTCTCAGTGTCTCTGTGTCTTAGAGTCTCAGTGTCTCTGTGCCTTAGTGACTCAGTTTCTCAGGGTATCTGCGTCTCAGAGTATCTTTGTCTCTGGTCTCAGTGTCTCTGCATTTCGGTGTCTCTGTGCCTCAGAGTCTCAGTGTCTCTGCGTCTCAGTGTCTCTGTGTCTCAGTGTCTCAGTGTCTCAGTGTCCCTGTGTCTCAGTGTGTCCGAGTCTCAGTGTCTCTGTGTCTCAGTGTATCAGTGTCTCAGAGACTCAGTGTCTCTGTGTCTGAGTTTCTCTGTGCCTCAGTGTCTCAGAGTTTCACTTTCTCTGTGCCTCAGGGTCTCAGTGTCTCTGTGGCTCAGTGTCCCTGTGTCTCACTGTCTCTGTGGCTCAGTGTCTCCGTCTCTCTGTGCCTCAGTGTCTTAGTATCTCAAAGTCTCAGTGACTCTGTGTCACACTGTTTTCAGAATTTCAGTGTCTCTGTGTCTCTGTTTATCTGTGACACAGTATCTCAGAGTCTCAGTGTCTCAGTGTCTCAGTGTCTCAGTGCCTCAGTGTCTCAGAGTCTCAGTGTGTCTGTGTCTCTGTGTCTGAGTTTCTCTGTGCCTCAGTGTCTCTGTGTCTCAGTGCCTCAGTGTCTCTGTGTCTCAGAGTCTCTGTGTCTCTGTATATCAGAGTCTCAGCGTCTCAGAGTTTCTGTGTCTCTGTGTATCAGTGTGTCAGAGATTCAGTATCTCTTTTTCTCTGTGTCTGAGTGTCTCTGTGCCTCAGTGTCTCTGTGCCTCAGTGTCACAATGTATCAGAGTCTCAGAGTCTCAGAGTCTCAGTATCTCAAAATCTCAGGGTCTCAGTGACTCTGTGTCAGAGTGTCTCTGAGTCTCAGTGTCTCAGTTTTCTGTGTCTCTGTGCCTCGGTGTCAGTGTCTCTGTGGCTCAGTCTATCAGACTCTCAGTGTCTCTGTGTCTCAGTGTCTCTGTGTCTCAGTGTCTCTGTTTTTCTGTGTCTCAGTGTTTCAGTGTCTCTGAGTTTCAGTGTCTGTTTTTCTGTGTCTCAGAGTCTCAGTGTCTCAGTGTCTCAGTGTCTTAGAGTCTCAGTGCCTCAGTGTCTCAGAGTCTCACTTTCTCAGTGTCACAGTGTCTATGTGTGTCAGTGTATCAGTGTGTCAGAGACTCAGTGTCCTCTTGTCTTGTGTCTGAGTGTCTCTGTGTCTCAGTGTCTCAAATTCTTTGTGTCTCATTTTTCTCAGTGTTTCAGACTCTGTGACTCTGTGTCCAAGTGTCTCTGTGTCTCAGAATCTTTGTGTCTCTGTGTCTCAGACTCTCTGTGTCTCAGAGTCTCAGTGTCTCAGAGTCTCAGTGTCTCAGTGTCTCTGTGCCTCAGTATCTCAAAGTCTCAGTGTCTCAGTTTTTCTGTGTCTCTGTGCCTCAGTATATCAGACTCTCAGTTTCTCTGTGTCTCAGTGTCTCAGTGTCTTAGTGTCTCAGTCTCTCTGTGTCTCAAAGTCTTTGTATTCAGTGCCTCAGCGTCTCAGAGTCTCAGTGTCTCAGTGCTGTGTCTCAGTGTCACAGTGTCTCTGTGTCTCAGTGTATCAGTGTCTCAGAGACTCACTCTCTCTGTGCCTAAGGGTCTCAGTGTCTCTGTGGCTCAGTGTATCTGTGTCTCACTGTCTCTTTGGCTCAGTGTCTCCGTGTCTCTGTGCCTCAGTGTCTTAGTATCTCAAAGTCTCAGTGACTCTGTGTCACACTGTTTTCAGTGTTTCAGTGTCTCTGTGTCACAGTTTATCTGTGACACAGTATCTCACAGTCTCAGTGTCTATGTGTGTCAGTGTTTCAGTGTTTCAGTGTCTCAGTGCCTCAGTGTCTCAGAGTCTCAGTGTGTCTGTGTCTCTGTGGCTGAGTTTCTCTGTGCCTCAGTGTCTCTGTGTCTCAGTGCCTCAGTGTCTCTGTGACTCTGTGTCTCAGTGTCTCTGTGTCTCAGTGTCTCAGTGTCTCAGTGTCTAAGAGTCTCGGTGTCTCAGAGTCTCTGTGTCTTGTTGCCTCAGTGTCTCAGTTTCTCTATGCCTCAGTCTATCAGACTCTCAGTGTCTCTGTGTCACAGTGTCTCAGAGTTTCAGTGTGTCTTTTTTTCTGTGTCTCAGTGTCTGTGTGTCTTAGAGTCTCAGTGTCTCTGTGTCTCAGTTTCTCTGTGCCTTAGTGACTCAGTTTCTCAGGGTATCTGCGTCTCAGAGTATCTTTGTCTCTGGTCTCAGTGTCTCTGCATTTCGGTGTCTCTGTGCCTCAGATTCTCAGTGTCTCTGCGTCTCAGTGTCTCTGTGTCTCAGTGTCTCAGTGTCTCAGTGTTCAGTGTCTCAGTGTCTCAGAGTCTCAGAGTCTCAATCTCTCAGAGTCTCTGTGTCTTGGTGCCTCAGTGTCTCAGTTTCTCTGTGTCTGAGTGTCTCTGTGCCTCAATGTCACAGTGTCTCAGGGTCTCAGATTATCAGTGTTTCAGTGTATCAGTGTCTCAGAGATTCAGTGTCTCTGTGTCTCTCTGTCTCAGTGTATCTGCGTCCCAGTGACTCTGTGTCTCAGTGTCTCTGTGCCTCTGTGCCTCAGTGTCTCTGTATCTCTGTGCCTCATTGTCTCTGTGTCTCTGTGTTACTGTGTCTCAGTGTCTCAGAGACTCAGAGTCTCAATCTCTCAGAGTCTCTGTGTCTTGGTACCTCAGTGTCTCACTTTCTCAGTGTCTCTGTGTCCCAGTGTCTCAGTGTCTCAGAGTTTCAGTGAGTCTATGTCTCTATGTTTCTGTGTCTCATAGACTCTGTGTCTCAGTGTCTCAGAGTTTCAGTGTCTCTATGTCTCTGTGTCTCAGTATCTCTGTGTCTCTGTGCCTCAGTGTCTCAGTGTTTTTCTATCTCTGTGTCTCAGTATCTCAGAAAATCAGTGTCTCTTTGTCTCGGTGTCTGAGTTTCTCTGTGCCTCAGTGTCATAATGTCACAGTGTCTCTGTGTCTCACTGTCTCTGTGTCTCAGTGTCTCAGTGTCTCAGTGGCTCAGTGTCTCTGTGTCTGAGTTTCTCTGTGCCTCAGTGTCTCGGAGTCTCACTGTTTCTGTGCCTCAGGGTCTCAGTGTCTCAGTGGCTCAGTGTCTCTGTGTCTCACTGTCTCTGTGGCTCAGTGTCTCCGTGTCTCTTTGCCAAAGTGTCTTAGTATCTCAAAGTCTCAGTGACTCTGTGTCACACTGTTTTCAGAGTTTCAGTGTCTCTGTGTCTCAGTTTATCTGTGACACAGTATCTCAGAATCTGTGTCTCTGTGTCTCAGTGTCTCAGTGCCTCAGTGTCTCAGAGTCTCAGTGTGTCTGTGTCTGAGTTTCTCTGTGCCTCAGTGTCTCTGTGTCTCAGTGCCTCAGTGTCTCTGTGTCTCAGTGTCTCGGTGTCTCTGTGTCTCAGTGTCTCAGTGATCCTCTATCTCTGCGCCTCAGTGTCTCTATGTCTCAGTGCCTCTGTGCCTCATTGTCACAGTGTCTCGGCGTCTCAGATTATCAGTGTCTCTCTGTCTCAGTGTCTAAGTGTTTTTCTATCTCTGTGTCTCAGTGTCTCAGAAAATCAGTATCTCTTTGTCAAGGTGTCTGAGTTTCTCTGTGCCTCAGTGTCATAGTGTCAAAGTGTCTCTGTGTCTCTCTGTCTCAGTGTCTCAGTGTCTCAGAGTCTCAGTGTCTCTGTGTCTCAGTGCCTCAGTGTCTCTGTGTCTCAGTGTCTCTGTGTCTCAGTGTCTCAGTGTCTCTGTGTCTCAGTGTCACAAAGTCTTTGTGTACAGTGTCTCAGAGTCTCAGTGTGTCTGTGTCTCAGTGCCTCTGTGTCTCAGTGTCTCTGTGTCTCTGTGTCTCAGTGTATCAGCATCTCAGAGAATCAGTGTCTCCGTGTCTGAGTGTCTCTGTGCCTCAATGGCATAGTGTCTCAGTGTCTCAGTGTTTCTCTATCCTTGTGCCTCAGTGTCTCAGTGTCTAGAGTCTCAGTGTCTCTGTGTCTCAGTGTATCAGTGTCTCAGAGTCTCAGTGTCTCTGTTTCTCTGTGTCTCAGTGTCTCTGTGCCTAAGTGTCACAGTGTCTCAGTGTCTCACACTCGCAGTGTCTCAGTGTCTCAGAGTCTCAGTGTCTCTGTGTCTCAGTGCCTCAGTGTCTCAGTGTCTCAGTGTCTCTGTGTCTCAGTGTCTCAGTGTCTCAGTGTCTCAGAGTCTCAGTGTCTCTGTGTCTCAGTGTCACAAAGTCTTTGTGTACAGTGTCTCAGAGTCTCATTGTGTCTGTGTCTCAGTGTCTCTGTGTCTCAGTGTCTCAGAGTTTCAGTGCCTCTGTGTCTCAGTGTCTCTGTGTCTTAGTCTATCAGCATCTCAGAGAATCAGTGTCTCTGTGTCTGAGTGTCTCTGTGCCTCAATGGCATAGTGTCACAATGTCTCTGTGTCTCAGTGTCTCAGTGTTTCTCTATCTCTGTGCCTCAGTGTCTCAGTGTCTAGAGTCTCAATGTATCAGTGTCTCAGAGACTCAGTGTCTCTGTGTCTCAGTATCTCTGTGTCTCAGTGTCTCTGTGCCTCAGTGTCTCAGAGTCTCAGTGTCTCAGTGTCTCAGTGTCTCAGTGTTTCTGTGTCTCAGAGTCTCAGTGTTTCTGTGTCTCAGTGTCTCAAAATGTTGTGTCTCAGTGTCTCTGTGTCTCAGTATCTCAGAGTCTTAGTGTCTCCGTGTCCCATTGTCTCAGTGTCTCACAGTCTCAGTGTCTCAGTCTCTCTGTGTTTAAGTGTCTCAGTGTTTCTGTGTCTAAGTGTCTCTGAGTCACAGTGTCTCAGTGTCTCTGTGTCTCGGTGTCTCTGTGCCTCAGTGTCTCTTTGTCTCTGTGTCTCAGTGTCTCAGAGTCTCTGTGTCTCTATATCTCAGTGCCTCTGTGTCTCAGTTTATCAGTGTCTCAGAGACTCAGTTTCTCAGTGTCGCTCTGTCTGAGTGTCTCTGTGCTTCAGAGTCTCAGTGTCTCTGTGTCTCAAAGTTTTGCGACTCAGTGTCTCAGAGTTTCAGTGTCCCAGTGTCTCTGTGTCTCAGTGTCTCTGGTCTCAGAGTCTCAGTGTATCTGTCTCTGTGTCTCAGTTTATCAGTGTCTCAGAGACTCAGTGTCTCTCTGTCTGAGTGTCTCTGTGCCTCAGTGTCACAGTGTCTCAGTGTCTCAAATTTTCAGTGTCTCAGTGTCTTAGAGTCTCAGTGAATCTGTGTCTCAGTATCACTGTGCCTCAGTGTCTCAGATTCTCTGAGTCTCAATGTCACAGTGTCAGTGTGTCGCAGTGTCTCTGTGCCTCATTGTCTCTGTGTCTCAGTGTCTCTGTGTCCCAGTGTCTCTGTGTCACAGTTTATCAGTGTCTCAGAGACGCAGTTTCTCAGTGTCTCTCTGTCTGAGTGTCTCTGTGCCTCAGAGCCTCTGTGTCTCAGTGTCTCAATGTCTTTGTGTCTCAGTGTCTCAGAGAATCAGTGCCTAGGTGTCTCTCTGTTTGAGTGTCTCTATACCTCAGTGTCTCAGTGTCTCAGAGTCTCAGTGTCTCAGAGTCTCAGTGTCTCAGAGTCTCTGTGTCTTGTTGCCTCAGTGTCTCAGTTTCTCTATGCCTCAGTCTACCAGACTCTCAGTGTGTCTGTGTCACAGTGTCTCAGAGTTTCAGTGTGTTTTTTTTCTGTGTCTCAGTGTCTCTGTGTCTTAGAGTCTCAGTGTCTCTGTGCCTTAGTGACTCAGTTTCTCAGGGTGTGTGCGTCTCAGAGTATCTTTGTCTCTGGTCTCAGTGTCTCTGCATTTCGGTGTCTCTGTGCCTCAGAGTCTCAGTGTCTCTGCGTCTCAGTGTCTCTATGTCTCAGTGTCTCAGTGTCCCTGTGTTTCAGTGTCTCAGAGACTCAGTGTCTCTGTGCCTGAGTTTCTCTGTGCCTCAGTGTCTCAGAGTCTCACTTTCTCTGTTCCCAGGGTCTCAGTGTCTCTGTGGCTCAGTGTCCCTGTGTCTCACTGTCTCTGTGGCTCAGTGCCTCCGTGTCTCTGTGCCTCAGTGTCTTAGTATCTCAAAGTCTCAGTGACTCTGTGTCACACTGTTTTCAGGGTTTCAGTGTCTCTGTGGCTCAGTGTCCCTGTGTCTCACTGTCTCTGTGGCTCAGTGTCTCCGTGTCTCTGTGCCTCAGTGTCTTAGTATCTCAAAGTCTCAGTGACTCTATGTCACACTGTTTTCAGAATTTCAGAGTCTCTGTGTCTCAGTTTATCTGTGACACAGTATCTCAGAGTCTCTGTGTCTCTGTGTCTCAGTGTCTCAGTGCCTCAGTGTCTCAGAGTCTCAGTGTGTCTGTGTCTCTGTGTCTGAGTTTCTCTGTGCCTCAGTGTCTCTGTGTCTCAGTGCCTCAGTGTCTCTGTGTCTCAGAGTCTCTGTGTCTCTGTATATCAGAGTCTCAGCGTCTCAGAGTTTCTGTGTCTCTGTGTATCAGTGTGTCAGAGATTCAGTATCTCTTTTTCTCTGTGTCTGAGTGTCTCTGTGCCTCAGTGTCACAATGTATCAGAGTCTCAGAGTCTCAGTATCTTAAAGTCTCAGGGTCTCAGTGACTGTGTGTCAGAGTGTCTCTGAGTCTCAGTGTCTCAGTTTTTCTGTGTCTCTGTGCCTCAGTGTCAGTGTCTCTGTGCCTCAGTCTATCAGACTCTCAGTGTCTCTGTGTCTCAGTGTCTCTGTTTTTCTGTGTCTCAGTGTCTCAGTGTTTCAGTGTCTCTGAGTCTCAGTGTCTCTGTTTTTCTGTGTCTCATAGTCTTAGTGTCTCAGTGTCTTAGAGTCTCAGTGCCTCAGTGTCTCTGTGTCTCAGAGTCTCAGTTTCTCAGTGTCACAGTGTCTCTGTGTGTCAGTGTATCAGTGTGTCAGAGACTCAGTGTCCCTTTGTCTTGTGTCTGAGTGTCTCTGTGTCTCAGTGTCTCAAATTCTTTGTGTCTCATTTTTCTCAGTGTTTCAGACTCTGTGACTCTGTGTCCAAGTGTCTCTGTGTCTCAGAATCTTTGTGTCTCTGTGTCTCAGTGTTTCAGACTCTCTGTGTCTCAGAGTCTCAGTGTCTCAGAGTCTCAGTGTCTCTGTGTCTCTGTGTCTCAGTGTCTCAGTGTCTCTGTGCCTCAGTATCTCAAAGTCTCAGTGTCTCAGTTTTTCTGTGTTTCTGTGTCTCTGTGCCTCAGTGTCACAGTGTCTCAGAGTCTCAGTGTCTCAGTGCTGTGTCTCAGTGTCACAGTGTCTCTGTGTCTCAGTGTATCAGTGTCTCAGAGTCTCACTCTCTCTGTGCCTAAGGGTCTCAGTGTCTCCGTGCCTCAGTATATCAGACTCTCAGTGTCTCTGTGTCTCAGTGCCTCAGCGTCTCAGAGTCTCAGTGTCTCAGTGCTGTGTCTCAGTGTCACAGTGTCTCTGTGTCTCAGTGTATCAGTGTCTCAGAGTCTCACTCTCTCTGTGCCTAAGGGTCTCAGTGTCTCTGTGGCTCAGTGTATCTGTGTCTCACTGTCTCTTTGGCTCAGTGTCTCCGTGTCTCTGTGCCTCAGTGTCTTAGTATCTCAAAGTCTCAGTGACTCTGTGTCACACTGTTTTCAGTGTTTCAGTGTCTCTGTGTCACAGTTTATCTGTGACACAGTATCTCACAGTCTCTGTGTCTATGTGTCTCAGTGTTTCAGTGTTTCAGTGTCTCAGTGCCTCAGTGTCTCAGAGTCTCAGTCTGTCTGTGTCTCTGTGGCTGAGTTTCTCTGTGCCTCAGTGTCTCAGTGTCTCTGTGTCTCAGTGTCTCAGTGTCTCAGTGTCTCAGAGTCTCGGTGTCTCTGTGTCTCAGTGTCACAATGTCTTTGTGTACAGTGTCTCAGAGTCTCAGTGTGTCTGTGTCCCAGTGTCTCTGTGTCTCAGTGTCTCAGAGTTTCAGTGCCTCCGTGTCTCAGTGTCTCAGAGTCTCTGTGTCTCAGTGTCTCTGTGTCTCAGTGTATCAGCATCTCAGAGAATCAGTGTCTCTGTGTCTGAGTGTCTCTGTGCCTCAATGGCATAGTGTCTCAGTGCCTCTGTGTCTCAGTGTCTCAGTGTCTCAGTGTTTCTCTATCTCTGTGCCTCAGTGTCTCAGTGTCTAGAGTCTCAGTGTCTCTGTGTCTTAGTGTATCAGTGTCTCAGAGACTCAGTGTCTCAGTGTCTCTGTGCCTCAGTGTCTCACAGTCTCAGTGTCTCTGTGTCTCAGTTTATCTGTGCCTCAGTGTCTCAGTGTCTTTGTGTCTCAGTGTCTCAGAGAATCAGTGACTCGGTGTCTCTCTGTCTGAGTGTCTCTATGCCTCAGTGTCTCAGTGTCTCAGTTTCTCTGTGCCTCAGTCTATCAGACTCTCAGTGTCTCTGTGTCTCAGAGTCTCAGAGTTTCAGTGTGTCTTTTTTTCTGTGTCTCAGTGTCTCTGTGTCTTATGTCTCAGTGTCTCTGTGTCTCAGTTTCTCTGTGCCTTAATGACTCAGTTTCTCAGGGTATCTACGTCTCAGAGTATCTTTGTCTCTGGTCTCAGTGTCTCTGCATTTTGGTGTCTCTGTGCCTCAGAGTCTCTGTGTCTCAGTGTCTCTGTGCCTCAATGTCTCTGAGTCTCAGTTTCTCTGTGCCTTAGTGACTCAATTTCTCAGGGTATCTGCGTCTCAGAGTATCTTTGTCTCTGTGTCTCAGTGTCTCAATGTCTCTGTGTCTCAGTGTCTCAGATTCTCAGTGCCTCAGTGTCTCAGTGTCTCTGTGTCTCCGGGTGTCTGTGCCTCAGTGTCTCAGTGTATCTGTGTTTCAGTGTCTCTGTGTCTCAGTGTCTCAGAGTCTAATTGTCTCAGTGTCTCAGTGTCTCTGTGCCTCAGTGTCTCTGTGCCTCAGTGTCTCAGAGTTTTAGTGTCTCAGTGTCTCTGTGTCTCAGTGTCTCTGTGTCTCAGTGTCTCAGTGCCTCAATGTCTCTGTGTTCAGTTTCTCTGTACCTCAGTGTCTCAGTGTCTCTCTGTCTCAGTGTCTCAGTGTCTTAGTGTCTGTGTGTCTCAGTGTGTCTGTGCCTAAGTTTCTCAGTGTCTCTGTGTCTCAATGTCTCAGAGTCTCTGTGTCTCAGTTTCTCTGTCCCTCAGTGACTCAGTGTCTCAGTGTCTGTGTGTCTCATTGTGTCTGTACCTCAGTGTCTCAGTGTTTCAATGTCTCAGAGTCTCTCTATCTCTGTGCCTCAGTTTCTCAGTGTCTCAGAATCTCAGAGTCCCTGTGGCTCAGTGTCTCTGTGTCTCTACGCCTCAGTGTCACAGTGTATCAATGTCTCAGAGTCTCAGTGTCTCTGCGTCTCTGTGTCTCAGTGACTCTGTGTCTCTGTGTCTCAGTGTCTCAGAGTTTCAGTGTCTCTATGTCTCTGTGTCTCAGTGTCTCTGTGTCTCAGTGTCTCAGACTCTCAGTGTCTCAGAGTCTCAGTAAGTCTGTGTCTCTATGCCCCTGTGCCTCAGTGTCTCAGTGTCTCAGAGTCTCAGTGTCTCAGTGCCTCAGAGTCTCACTGTCTCTGTGTCTCAGTGTCTCAGTGTCTCAGAGATTCAGTGTCTCTGTGTCCCAGTGACTCAGTGTCTCAGTGTCTCAGAGTTTCATTGAGTCTATGTCTCTATGTGTCTGTGTCTCATAGTCTCTGTGTCTCAGTGTCTCAGAGTTTCAGTGTCTCTATGTCTCTGTGTCTCAGTATCTCTATGTCTCTGTGCCTCAGTGTCTCAGAGTCTCAGTTTCTCAGTGTCTCTGTGTCACAGTGTCTCTCTGTCTCAGTGTCTCAGTGATTCTCTATCTCTGTGCCTCAGTGTCTCATAGTCTCTGTGTATCAGTGTCTCAGAGTCTCAGTGTCTCTGTGTCTCAGTGTCTCTGTGCCTCTGTGCCTCAGTGTCTCTGTATCTCTGTGCCTCATTGCCTCTGTGTCTCTGTGGTACTGTGTCTCAGTGTCTCAGAGTCTCAGAGTCTCAATCTCTCAGAATCTCTGTGCCTTGGTGCCTCAGTGTCTCAGTTTCTCTGTGTCTGAGTGTCTCTGTGCCTCAATGTCACAGTGTCTCAGATTATCAGTGTCTCTCTGTCTCAGTGTCTCTGTGTCCCAGTGTGTCAGTGTGTCAGAGTTTCAGTGAGTCTGTTTCTCTATGTTTCTGTGTCTCATAGTCTCTGTGTCTCAGTGTCTCAGAGTTTCAGTGTCTCTATGTCCCTGTGTCTCAGTATCTCTGTGTCTCTGTGCCTCAGTGTCTCAGAGTCTCAGTGTCTCAGTGTCTCTGTGCCTCAGTGTCTTAATATCTCAAAGTCTCAATGTCTCAGTGTCTCTGTGTCACAGTGTCTCTCTGTCTCAGTGACTCAGTGATTCTCTATCTCTATGCCTCAGTGTCTCATAGTCTCAATGTATAAGTGTCTCAGCGACTCACTGTCTCTGTGTCTCAGTGTCTCTGTGTCTCAGTGTCTCAGAATCTCAGTGTCTCTGTGCATCAGTGTCTCTGTGCCTCAGTGTCTCAGAGTCTTAGTGTCTCAGTGTCTCTCTGTCTCAGTGTCTCAGTGTCTCAGTGTCTTTGTGTCTGTGTGTCTCATTGTGTCTGTGCCTCAGTGTCTCAGTGTCTCTGTGTCTCAATGTCCCAGAGTCTCTCTATCTCTGTGCCTCAGTGTCTCAGTGTCTCTCTGTCTTTGTGTCTCAGTTTCTCTGTGCCTCAGTGACTCAGTGTCTCAGTGCCTGTGTGTCTCATTGTGTCTGTACCTCAGTGTCTCAGTGTTTCAATGTCTCAGAGTCTCTCTATCTCTGTGCCTCAGTTTCTCAGTGTCTCAGAATCTCAGTATCCCTGTGTCTCAGTGTCTCTGTGTCTCTATGCCTCAGTGTCACAGTGTCTCAATGTCTCAGAGTCTCAGTGTCTCTGCGTCTCTGTGTCTCAGTGACTCTGTGTCTCTGTGTCTCAGTGTCTCAGAGTTTCAGTGTCTCTATGTCTCTGTGCCTCAGTGTCTCTGTGTCTCAGTGTCTCTGTGCCTCAGTGTCTCAATGTCTCAGCGTCTCAGTGTCTCATTGTATCAATTTCTCAGACACTCAGTGTCACTTTGTCTCTGTGTTGAGTGTCTCTGTGCCTCAGTGTCACATTGTCTCAGTGTATCTGTGCCTCAGTGTCTTTGCGTCTCAGTGTCTCAGTGTCTCTGTGTCCCAGTGTCTCTGTCTCTCAGTGTCTCAGGTCTCAGAATCTCAGTGTATCTGTCTCTGTGTCTCAGTTTATCAGTGTCTCAGAGACTCAGTGTTTCTCTGTCTGAGTGTCTCTGTGCCTCAGTGTCACAGTGTCTCAAATTTTCAGTGTCTCAGTGTCTTAGAGTCTCAGTGAATCTGTGTCTCAGTATCACTGTGCCTCAGTGTCTCAGTTTCTCAGAGTCTCAATGTCACAGTGTCTCGGTGTCGCAGTGTCTCTGTGTCTCAGTGTCTCAGACTCTCAGTGTCTCAGAGTCTCAGTGAGTCTGTGTCTCTATGCCCCTGTGACTCAGTGTCTCAGTGTCTCAGAGTCTCAGTGTCTTAGTGCCTCAGTGTCTCAGAGTCTCACTGTCTCTGTGTCTCAGTGTCTCAGCGTCTGAGTCTAAGTGTCTCTGTGACTCAGTGTCTCTGTGTCTCTGTGTCTCAGTGTCTCAGAGTCTAATTGTCTCAGTGTCTCTGTGCATCAGCGTCTCTGTGCCTCAGTGTCTCTGTGTCTCTGTGCCTCAGTGTCACAGTGTCTCAATGTCTCAGAGTCTCAGTGTCTCTGTGTCTCAGTGACACTGTGTCTCTGTGTCTCAGAGTTTCAGTGTCTCTATGTCTCTTTGTCTCAGTGTCTCTGTGTCTCAGTGTCTCAGACTCTCAGTGTCTCAGAGTCTCAGTGAGTCTGTGTCTCTGTGCCACTGTGCCTCAGTGTCTCAGCGTCTCAGTGTCTCAGTGCCTCAGTGTCTCAGAGTCTCACTGTCTCTGTGTCTCAGTGTCTCAGTGTCTCAGCGTCTCAGCGTCTCAGAGTCTAAGTGTCTCTGTGTTTCAGTGTCTCTGTGACTCAGTGTCTCGGTGTCTCAGTTTCTCTGCGCCTCAGCGCCTCTGTGTCTCTGTGTCTCAGTGTCTTAGTATCTCAAAGTCTCAGTGTCTCTGTGTCAGTGTCTCAGAGTTTCAGTGTGTCTGTATTTCTGTGTCTCACTGTCTCTGTGCCTCAGTGTCTCAGAGTCTCAGTGTCTCTCTGTCTCTGTGTCTCTGTGTCTCACTGTCTCTGTGCCTCAGTGTCTCTGTGTCTCTTTGTCTCAGTGTGTCAGAGACTCAGTGTCTCCGTGTTTCTGTGTCTGAGTGACTCTGTGTCTCTGTGTCTCAGTGTCTCTGTGCCTCAGTGTTTCATTGCCTCAGTGTCTAAGTGTCTCAGTGTCTCTGTGTCTCAGTGTCTCAGATTCTCAGTGTCTCTGTGTCAAAGTGTCTCTGTGCCTCAGTGTCTCAGTGTCTCATTGTCTCAGTGTGTCTGTGCCTCAGTGTCTCAGTATCTCTGTGTCTCAATGTCTCAGAGTCTCTCTGTCTCAGTGTCTCAGTGTCTCAGAGTCTCAGTGCCTCAGTGTCTCTGTGTTCAGTTTCTCTGTGCCTCAGTGTCTCAGTGTCTTAGTGTCTGTGTGTCTCAGTTTGTCTGTGCCTCACTGTCTCAGTGTCTCTGTGTCTCAATGTCTCAGAGTTTCTCTATCTCTGTGCCTCAGTGTCTCAGTGTCTCTCTGTCTCTGTGTCTCAGTTTCTCTGTGCCTTAGTGCCTCAGTGTCTCAGTGTCTGTGTGTCTCATTGTGTCTGTGCCTCAGTGTCTCAGTGTCTCAATGTCTCAGAGTCTCAGTGTCTCTGCGTCTCTGTGTCTCAGTGTCTCTGTGTCTCAGTGTCTCAGTGTCTCAGACTCTCAGTGTCTCAGATTCTCAGTGAGTCTGTGTCTCTTTGCCCCTGTGCCTCAGTGTCTCAGTGCCTCAGAGTCTCAGTGTCTCAGTGCCTCAGTGTCTCAGAGTCTCACTGTCTCTGTGTCTCAGTGCCTCAGCGTCTCAGAGTCTAAGTGTCTCTGTGTTTCAGTGTCTCTGTGACTCACTGTCTCAGTTTATCTGCGCCTCAGTGCCTCTGTGTCTCTGTGTCTCAGTGTCTCAGAGTCTCAGTGTCTCAGAGGCTCAGTGTCTCTGTGTCGCTGTGCCTCAGTGTCTTAGTATCTCAAAGTCTCAGTTTCTCTGTGTCAGTGTCTCAGAGTTTCAGTGTGTCTGTTTTTCTGTGTCTCAGTGTCTCTGTGCCTCAGTGTCTCAGAGTCTGTGTCTCTGTGTCTCTGTGTCTCACTGTCTCTGTGCATCAGTGTCTCAGTGTCTCTGTGTCTCACTGTCTCTGTGCCTCAGTGTCTCTTTGTCTCAGTGTGTCAGAGACTCAATGTCTCAGAGTCTCAGTGTATCAGTATCTCAGAGACGCAGTGTCTCAGTGTATCTGTGCCTCTGTGCCCCTGTGTCTCAGTGTCTCTGTGTCTCAGTGTCTCAGATTCGAAGTGTCTCTGTGTCTCACTGTCTCTGTGCCTCAGTGTCTCAGTGTCTCTGTGTCTCAGTGTCTCAGTGTCTCTGTGTATCAGTTTATCTGTGTCTCAGTGTCTCAGTGTCTCAGTGTCTCTGTGTCTCAGTGTCTCTGCGCCTCAGTGCCTCTGTGTCTCTGTGTCTCCATGTCTCAGTATCTCAATGTCTCTGAGCCTCAGTGTCTCAGTGTCTCCGTGTCTCAGTGTGTCTGTGCCTCAGTCTCTCAGTATCTCTGAGTCTCAATGTCTCACAGTCTCTCTGTCTCTGTGCCTCAGTGTCTCAGAGTCTCAGTGCCTCAGTGTCTCTGTGTTCATTGTCTCTGTGCCTCAGTGTCTCAGTGTCTCTCTGTCTCAGTGTCTCAGTGTCTCTGTGCCTCAGTGTCTCAGTGTCTGTGTGTCTCATTGTGTCTGTGCCTCAATGTCTCAGTGTCTCAATGTCTCAGAGTCTCTCTATCTCTGTTTCTCAGTGTCTCAGTGTCTCAGTGTCTCAGAGTCTCAGTGTCTCTGCGTGTCTGTGTCTCTGTGTCTCTGTGTCTCAGTGTCTCAGAGTTTCAGTGTCTCTATGTCTCTGTGTCTCAGTGTCTCAAAGTCTTTCTGTCTCAGTGTCTCAGACTCTCAGTGTCTCAGGGTCTCAGTGAGTCTGTGTCTCTATGCCCCTGTGCCTCTGTGTCTCAGAGCCTCAGTGTCTCTGTGTCTCACTGTCTCTGTGTCTCACTGTTCTGTGTCTCAGTGTCTCTGTGCCTCCGTGTCTCAGAGCATCAGCGTCTCAGTGTCTCTGTGTCTCAGTGTCTCAGAGTCTCAGTGTCTCTGTGTCTCAGTGCATCAGTGTCTCAGAGTCTCTGTGTCTCTGTGTCTCAGTGTCTCTGTGCCTCAGTGTCTCATTGCCTTAGTTTCTCAGAGTCTCAGTAACCCTGTGTCTCAGTGTCTCAAAGTCTCAGTGTCTCAGTGTCCCTGTGTCTCTGTGTCTCAGTGTGTCAGAGACTCAGTTCTCTGTGTCTCTGTTTCTCAGTGTCTCAGTGTCCCAGTGACCCTGTGTCTCAGTGTATCAGCATCTCAGAGAATCAGTGTCTCTGTGTCTGAGTGTCTCTGTGCCTCTACGACACAGTGTCTCAGTGTCTCTGTGTCTCAATGTTTCAGTGTCTCAGTGTTTCTCTATCTCAGTGTCTCAGTGTGTAGAGTCTCAGTGTCTCTGTGTCTCAGTGTATCAGAGTCTCAGAGGCTCAGTGTCTCTGTTTCTCTGTGTCTCAGTGTCTCAATGTCTCAGATTATCAGTGTCTCTGTGTCTCAGTGTATCATTATCTCAGAGACTCAGCGTCTCCGTGTCTCTGAGTGACTCTGTGTCTCTATGTCTCTGTGCCTCAGTGTCTCATTGCCTCAGTGTCTGAGTCTCAGTGTCCCTGTGTCTCTGTGTCTCTTTGTCTCAGTGTCTCAGTGTCTCTGTGTCTCAGTGTCTCTGAGTCTCAGTTTCTCTGTGCCTTAGTGACTCAGTTTCTTGGGGTGTCTGCGTCTCAGAGTATCTTTGTCTCTGGTCTCAGTGTCTCTGCATTTCGGTGTCTCTGTGTCTCAGTGTCTCAATGTCTCTGTGTCTCAGTGTCTCAGATTCTCAGTGCCTCTGTGTCTCTGTGTCTCAGTGTCTCTGTGTCTCCGGGTGTCTGTGCCTCAGTGTCTCAGTGTATCATTATCTCAGTGTCTCACAGTCTCAGTGTCTCAGTGTCTAAGTGTCTCAGTGTCTCTGTGTCTCAGTGTCTCAGTGTCTCAGAGTCTCAGTGTCTCTGTGTCAAAGTGTCTCTGTGCCTCAGTGTCTCAGTGTCCCTGTGTCTCTGTGTCTCAGTGTCTCTGTGTCTCAGTGTCTTTGTGCCTCTGTGTCTCAGAGTCTCACTGTCTCTGTGTCTCAGTGTATCAGTGTCTATGTGCCTCTGTGCCTCAGTGTCTTTGTATCTCTGTGCCTCATTGTCTCTGTGTCTCTGTGTTACTGTGTCTCAGAGTCTCAGAGTCTCAATCTCTCAGAATCTCTGAGTCTTGGTGCCTCAGTGTCTCAGTTTCTCTGTGTCTGAGTGTCTCTGTGCCCCAATGTCACAGTGTCTCAGAGTCTCAGATTATCAGTGTCTCTCTGTCTCAGAGATTCTCTATCTCTGTGCCTCAGTGTCTCAGCGTCTCAATGTATCAGTGTCTCAGAGATTCCGTGTCACTGTGTCTCAGTATCTCTGTGTCTCAGTGTCTCTGTGCCTCAGTGTCTCAGAATCTCAGTGTCTCTGTGTCTGAGTTTCTCTGTGCCTTTGTGTGTCAGTGCCTCAGTGTCTCTGTGTCTCAGTGTCTCAGAGTCTCAGTGTCACTGTGTCTCAGTGTCTCAGTATCTCTGTGCCTCATTGTCACAGTGTCTCAGTGTCTCAGATTATCAGTGTCTCTGTGTCTCAGTGTCTCAGTGTTTTTCTATCTCTGTGTCTCAGTGTCTCAGAAAATCAGTGTTTCTGTGTCTGAGTTTCTCTGTGCCTCAGTGTCATAGTGTCACAGTGTCTCTGTGTCTCACTATCTCAGTGTCTCAGTGTCTCAGAGTCTCAGTGTCTCTGTGTCTCAGTGTCTCAGTGTCTCAAAGTCTTTATGTACAGTGTCTCAGAGTCTCAGTGTGTCTGTGTCTCAGTGCCTCTGTGTCTCAGTGTCTCAGTGTCTCTGTGTCTCAGTGTATCAGCATCTCAGAGAATCAGTGTCTCTGTGTCTGAGTGTCTCTGTGTCTCAGTGACTCAGTGTCTCAGTGTCTCAGTGTTTCTCTATGTCTGTGCATCAGTGTCTAGAGTCTCAGTGTCTCTGTGTCTCAGTATCTCTGTGTCTCTGTGTCTCTGTGTCTCAGAGTCTCAGAATCTCAGTGTCTCTGTGTCTCAGTGTATCAGTGTCTCAGAGATTCAGTGTCTCTGTGTTTCTCTGTCTCAGTGTCTCTGTGTCCGATTGTCTCAGTGTCTCAGGGTTTCAGTGAGTCTGTGTCTCTGTGTCTCAGAGTTTCTGTGTCATAGTGTCTCAGTGCCTCAGTGTCTCAGTGTTTCAGTGTCTCTGTGCCTCAGTCTCTCAGTGTCTTACTGTCTCTGTGTCACAGTGTCTCTGTCTCTCAGCGTCTCAGAGTCTCAGTGTCTCTGTGCCTCTGTGCCTCAGAGTCTCTGTATCTCTGTGCCTCATTGTCTCTGTGTCTCTGTGTTACTGTGTCTCAGTGTCTCAGAGTCTCAGAGTCTCAATCTCTCAGAATCTCTGAGTCTTGGTGCCTCAGTGTCTCAGTTTTTCTGTGTCTGAGTGTCTCTGTGCCTCAGTGTCTCAGAATCTCAGTGTCTCTGTGTCTGAGTTTCTCTGTGCCTCTGTGTCTCAGTTCCTCAGTGTCTCCGTGTCTCAGTGTCTCTGTGCCTCAGTGTCTCAGAATCTCAGTGTCTCTGTGTCTGAGTTTCTCTGTGCCTCTGTGTCTCAGTGCCTCAGTGTCTCTGTGTCTCAGAGTCTCAGTGTTCCTCTATCTCTGCGCCTCAGTGTCTCAGTGTCTGTATGTCTCAGTGTCTCAGATTATCAGTGTCTCTGTGTCTCAGTGTCTCAGTGTTTTTCTATTTCTGTGTCTCAGTGTTTCAGAAAATCAGTGTCTCTTTGTCTCTGTGTCTGAGTTTCTCTGTGCCTCAGTGTCATAGTGTCACAGTGTCTCTGTGTCTCACTGTCTCAGTGTCTCAATGTCTCAGATTCTCAGTGTCTCAGTGTCTCAAAGGCTTTGTGTACAGTGTCTCAGAGTCTCAGTGTGTCTGTGTCTCAGTGCCTCTTTGTCTCAGTGTCTCAGTGTCTCTGTGTCTCAGTGTATCAGCATCTCAGAGAATCAGTGTCACCGTGTCTCAGTGTCTCAGTGTTTCAGTGTCTCAGTGTTTCTCTATCTCTGTGCCTCAGTGTCTCAGTGTCTAGAGTCTCAGTGTCTCTGTGTCTCAGTGTATCAGTGTCTCAGAGACTCGGTGTCTCTGTTTCTCTGTGTCTCAGTGTCTCTGTGCCTAAGTGTCACAGTGTCTCAGTGTCTCAGATTATCAGTGTATCTCAGAGACTCAGCGTCTCCGTGTCTCTGTGTCTGAGTGACTCTGTGTCTCTATGTCTCTGTGCCTCAGTGTCTCATTGCCTCAGTGTCTGAGTCTCAGTGTCCCTGTGTCTCTGTGTCTCTTTGTCTCAGTGTCTCAGTGTCTCTGTGTCTCAGTGTCTCTGAGTCTCAGTTTCTCTGTGCCTTAGTGACTCAGTTTCTTGGGGTGTCTGCGTCTCAGAGTATCTTTGTCTCTGGTCTCAGTGTCTCTGCATTTCGGTGTCTCTGTGTCTCAGTGTCTCAATGTCTCTGTGTCTCAGTGTCTCAGATTCTCAGTGCCTCTGTGTCTCTGTGTCTCAGTGTCTCTGTGTCTCCGGGTGTCTGTGCCTCAGTGTCTCAGTGTATCATTATCTCAGTGTCTCACAGTCTCAGTGTCTCAGTGTCTAAGTGTCTCAGTGTCTCTGTGTCTCAGTGTCTAAGTGTCTCAGTGTCTCTGTGTCTCAGTGTCTCAGTGTCTCAGAGTCTCAGTGTCTCTGTGTCAAAGTGTCTCTGTGCCTCAGTGTCTCAGTGTCCCTGTGTCTCTGTGTCTCAGTGTCTCTGTGTCTCAGTGTCTTTGTGCCTCTGTGTCTCAGAGTCTCACTGTCTCTGTGTCTCAGTGTATCAGTGTCTATGTGCCTCTGTGCCTCAGTGTCTCTGTATCTCTGTGCCTCATTGTCTCTGTGTCTCTGTGTTACTGTGTCTCAGAGTCTCAGAGTCTCAATCTCTCAGAATCTCTGAGTCTTGGTGCCTCAGTGTCTCAGTTTCTCTGTGTCTGAGTGTCTCTGTGCCCCAATGTCACAGTGTCTCAGAGTCTCAGATTATCAGTGTCTCTCTGTCTCAGAGATTCTCTATCTCTGTGCCTCAGTGTCTCAGCGTCTCAATGTATCAGTGTCTCAGAGATTCCGTGTCACTGTGTCTCAGTATCTCTGTGTCTCAGTGTCTCTGTGCCTCAGTGTCTCAGAATCTCAGTGTCTCTGTGTCTGAGTTTCTCTGTGCCTTTGTGTGTCAGTGCCTCAGTGTCTCTGTGTCTCAGTGTCTCAGAGTCTCAGTGTCACTGTGTCTCAGTGTCTCAGTATCTCTGTGCCTCATTGTCACAGTGTCTCAGTGTCTCAGATTATCAGTGTCTCTGTGTCTCAGTGTCTCAGTGTTTTTCTATCTCTGTGTCTCAGTGTCTCAGAAAATCAGTGTTTCTGTGTCTGAGTTTCTCTGTGCCTCAGTGTCATAGTGTCACAGTGTCTCTGTGTCTCACTATCTCAGTGTCTCAGTGTCTCAGAGTCTCAGTGTCTCTGTGTCTCAGTGTCTCAGTGTCTCAAAGTCTTTATGTACAGTGTCTCAGAGTCTCAGTGTGTCTGTGTCTCAGTGCCTCTGTGTCTCAGTGTCTCAGTGTCTCTGTGTCTCAGTGTATCAGCATCTCAGAGAATCAGTGTCTCTGTGTCTGAGTGTCTCTGTGTCTCAGTGACTCAGTGTCTCAGTGTCTCAGTGTTTCTCTATGTCTGTGCATCAGTGTCTAGAGTCTCAGTGTCTCTGTGTCTCAGTATCTCTGTGTCTCTGTGTCTCTGTGTCTCAGAGTCTCAGAATCTCAGTGTCTCTGTGTCTCAGTGTATCAGTGTCTCAGAGATTCAGTGTCTCTGTGTTTCTCTGTCTCAGTGTCTCTGTGTCCGATTGTCTCAGTGTCTCAGGGTTTCAGTGAGTCTGTGTCTCTGTGTCTCAGAGTTTCTGTGTCATAGTGTCTCAGTGCCTCAGTGTCTCAGTGTTTCAGTGTCTCTGTGCCTCAGTCTCTCAGTGTCTTACTGTCTCTGTGTCACAGTGTCTCTGTCTCTCAGCGTCTCAGAGTCTCAGTGTCTCTGTGCCTCTGTGCCTCAGAGTCTCTGTATCTCTGTGCCTCATTGTCTCTGTGTCTCTGTGTTACTGTGTCTCAGTGTCTCAGAGTCTCAGAGTCTCAATCTCTCAGAATCTCTGAGTCTTGGTGCCTCAGTGTCTCAGTTTTTCTGTGTCTGAGTGTCTCTGTGCCTCAGTGTCTCAGAATCTCAGTGTCTCTGTGTCTGAGTTTCTCTGTGCCTCTGTGTCTCAGTTCCTCAGTGTCTCCGTGTCTCAGTGTCTCTGTGCCTCAGTGTCTCAGAATCTCAGTGTCTCTGTGTCTGAGTTTCTCTGTGCCTCTGTGTCTCAGTGCCTCAGTGTCTCTGTGTCTCAGAGTCTCAGTGTCTTAGTGTCTCAGTGTCTCAGTGTTCCTCTATCTCTGCGCCTCAGTGTCTCAGTGTCTGTATGTCTCAGTGTCTCAGATTCTCAGTGCCTCTGTGTCTCTGTGTCTCAGTGTCTCTGTGTCTCCGGGTGTCTGTGCCTCAGTGTCTCAGTGTATCATTATCTCAGTGTCTCACAGTCTCAGTGTCTCAGTGTCTAAGTGTCTCAGTGTCTCTGTGTCTCAGTGTCTAAGTGTCTCAGTGTCTCTGTGTCTCAGTGTCTCAGTGTCTCAGAGTCTCAGTGTCTCTGTGTCAAAGTGTCTCTGTGCCTCAGTGTCTCAGTGTCCCTGTGTCTCTGTGTCTCAGTGTCTCTGTGTCTCAGTGTCTTTGTGCCTCTGTGTCTCAGAGTCTCACTGTCTCTGTGTCTCAGTGTATCAGTGTCTATGTGCCTCTGTGCCTCAGTGTCTCTGTATCTCTGTGTCTCTGTGTCTCAGTGTCTCAGTGTTTTTCTATTTCTGTGTCTCAGTGTCTCAGAAAATCAGTGTCTCTTTGTCTCTGTGTCTGAGTTTCTCTGTGCCTCAGTGTCATAGTGTCACAGTGTCTCTGTGTCTCACTGTCTCAGTGTCTCAGTGTCTCAGATTCTCAGTGTCTCAGTGTCTCAAAGGCTTTGTGTACAGTGTCTCAGAGTCTCAGTGTGTCTGTGTCTCAGTGCCTCTTTGTCTCAGTGTCTCAGTGTCTCTGTGTCTCAGTGTATCAGCATCTCAGAGAATCAGTGTCACCGTGTCTCAGTGTCTCAGTGTTTCAGTGTCTCAGTGTTTCTCTATCTCTGTGCCTCAGTGTCTCAGTGTCTAGAGTCTCAGTGTCTCTGTGTCTCAGTGTATCAGTGTCTCAGAGACTCGGTGTCTCTGTTTCTCTGTGTCTCAGTGTCTCTGTGCCTAAGTGTCACAGTGTCTCAGTGTCTCAGATTATCAGTGTATCTCAGAGACTCAGCGTCTCCGTGTCTCTGTGTCTGAGTGACTCTGTGTCTCTGTGTCTCAGTGTCTCTGTGCCTCAGTGTCTCAGTGCCTTGGTGTCTCAGTGTCCCTGTGTCTCTGCGTCTCAGTGTCTCTGTGTCTCTGTGTCTCAGTGTCTCTGTGCCTCCGTGTCTCAGAGTCTCAGCGTCTCAGTGTCTCTGTGCCTCAGTGTCTCATTGCCTTAGTTTCTCAGAGTCTCAGTAACCCTGTGTCTCAGTGTCTCTGTGTCTCAGCGTCTCAGTGTCTCTGTGTCTCAGTGTCTCAGTGTCTCAGAGTCTAATTGTCTCAGTGTCTCAGTGTCTCTGTGCATCAGCGTCTCTGTGCCTCAGTGTCTCTGTGTCTCTGTGCCTCAGTGTCACAGTGTCTCAATGTCTCAGAGTCTCAGTGTCTCTGTGTCTCAGTGACACTGTGTCTCTGTGTCTCAGAGTTTCAGTGTCTCTATGTCTCTTTGTCTCAGTGTCTCTGTGTCTCAGTGTCTCAGACTCTCAGTGTCTCAGAGTCTCAGTGTCTCAGAGTCTCAGTGAGTCTGTGTCTCTGTGCCACTTTGCCTCAGTGTCTCAGCGTCTCAGTGTCTCAGTGCCTCAGTGTCTCAGAGTCTCACTGTCTCTGTGTCTCAGTGTCTCAGTGTCTCAGTGTCTCAGCGTCTCAGAGTCTAAGTGTCTCTGTGTTTCAGTGTCTCTGTGACTCAGTGTCTCTGTGTCTCAGTTTCTCTGCGCCTCAGTGCCTCTGTGTCTCTGTGTCTCAGTGTCTCAGAGTCTCAGTATCTCAGAGGCTCAGTGTCTCTGTGTCTCTGTGTCTCACTGTCTCTGTGCCTCAGTGTCTCTGTGTCTCTTTGTCTCAGTGTGTCAGAGACTCAGTGTCTCCGTGTCTCTGTGTCTGAGTGACTCTGTGTCTCTGTGTCTCAGTGTCTCTGTGCCTCAGTGTTTCATTGCCTCGGTGTCTGAGTCTCAGTGTCCCTGTGTCTCTGTGTCTCTTTGTCTCAGTGTCTCAGTGTCTCTGTGTCTCAATGTCTCTGAGTCTCAGTTTCTCTGTGCCTTAGTGACTCAGTTTCTCGGGGTGTCTGCGTCTCAGAGTATCATTGTCTCTGGTCTCAGTGTCTCTGCATTTCGGTGTCTCTGTGTCTCAGTATCTCAATGTCTCAGTGTCTCAGTGTCTCAGATTCTCAGTGCCGCTGTGTCTCTGTGTCTCAGTGTGTCTGTGTCTCCGTGTGTCTGTGCCTCAGTGTCTCAGTGTATCATTGTCTCAGTGTCTCACAGTCTCAGTGTCTCAGTGTCTAAGTGTCTCAGTGTCTCTGTGTCTCAGTGTCTCAGTGTCTCAGAGTCTCAGTGTCTCTGTGTCAAAGTGTCTCTGTGCCTCAGTGTCTCAGTGTCTCATTGTCTCAGTGTGTCTGTGCCTCAGTGTCTCAGTATCTCTTTGTCTCAATGTCTCAGAGTCTCTCTGTCTCAGTGTCTCAGTGTCTCAGAGTCTCAGTGCCTCAGTGTCTCTGTGTTCAGTTTCTCTGTGCCTCAGTGTCTCAGTGTCTTAGTGTCTGTGTGTCTCAGTGTGTCTGTGCCTCACTGTCTCAGTGTCTCTGTGTCTCAATGTTTCAGAGTCTCTCTATCTCTGTGCCTCAGTGTCTCTCTGTCTCTGTGTCTCAGTTTCTCTGTGCCTTAGTGCCTCAGTGTCTCAGTGTCTGTGTGTCTCATTGTGTCTGTGCCTCAGTGGCTCAGTGTCTCAATGTCTCAGAGTCTCAGTGTCTCTGCGTCTCTGTGTCTCAGTGTCTCTGTGTCTCAATGTCTCAATGTCTCAGACTCTCAGTGTCTCAGATTCTCAGTGAGTCTGTGTCTCTTTGCCCCTGTGCCTCAGTGTCTCAGTGCCTCAGAGTCTCAGTGTCTCAGTGCCTCAGTGTCTCAGAGTCTCACTGTCTCTGTGTCTCAGTGCCTCAGCATCTCAGAGTCTAAGTGTCTCTGTGTTTCAGTGTCTCTGTGACTCAGTGTCTCAGTTTCTCTGCGCCTCAGTGCCTCTGTGTCTCTGTGTCTCAGTGTCTCAGAGTCTTAGTGTCTCAGAGGCTCAGTGTCTCTGTGTCGCTGTGCCTCAGTGTCTTAGTATCTCAAAGTCTCAGTTTCTCTGTGTCAGTGTCTCAGAGTTTCAGTGTGTCTGTTTTTCTGTGTCTCAGTGCCTCTGTGCCTCAGTGTCTCAGAGTCTGTGTCTCTGTGTCTCTGTGTCTCACTGTCTCTGTGCATCAGTGTCTCTGTGTCTCAGTGTCTCTGTGTCTCACTGTCTCTGTGCTTCAGTGTCTCTTTGTCTCTTTGTCTCAGTGTGTCAGAGACTCAATGTCTCAGAGTCTCAGTGTATCAGTATCTCAGAGACGCAGTGTCTCATTGTATCTGTGCCTCTCTGCCCCTGTGTCTCAGTGTCTCTGTGTCTCAGTGTCTCAGATTCGAAGTGTCTCTGTGTCTCACTGTCTCTGTGCCTCAGTGTCTCAGTGGCTCTGTGTGTCAGTGTCTCAGTGTCTCTGTGTATCAGTTTATCTGTGTCTCAGTGTCTCAGTGTCTCTGTGTCTCAGTGTCTCTGCGCCTCAGTTCCTCTGTGTCTCTGTGTCTCCGTGTCTCAGTATCTCAATGTCTCTGAGCCTCAGTGTCTCAGTGTCTCAGATTCTCAGTGTCTCAGAGGCTCAATGTCTCTGTGTCTCAGTGTCTCTGTGCCTCAGTGTCTCTTTGCCTCAGTGTCTCAGAGTCTTAATGTCTCAGTGTCTCTGTGTCTCAGTGTCTCAGTGTGTCAGAGTCTCAGTGTCTAAGTGTCTCTGTGCCTCAGTGTCTCAGTGTCTCAGTATCTCCGTGTCTCAGTGTGTCTGTGCCTCAGTCTCTCAGTATCTCTGAGTCTCAATGTCTCACAGTCTCTCTGTCTCAGTGTCTCAGTGTCTCAGTGCCTCAGTGTCTCTGTGTTCAGTGTCTCTGTGCCTCAGTATCTCAGTGTCTCTCTGTCTCAGTGTCTCAGTGTCTCTGTGCCTCAGTGTCTCAGTGTCTTAGTGTATGTGTGTCTCAGTGTGTCTGTGCCTCAGTGTCTCAGTGTCTCTCTGTCTCTGTGTCTCAGTTTCTCTGTGCCTCAGTGTCTGTGTCTCAGTGTCTGTGTGTCTCATTGTGTCTGTGCCTCAATGTCTCAGTGTCTCAATGTCTCAGAGTCTCAGTGTCTCTGCGTCTCTGTGTCTCAGTGTCTCAGTGTCTCTGCGTCTCTGTGTCTCAGTGTCTCTGTGTCTCAGTGTCTCAGTGTCTCAGAGTTTCAGTGTCTCTATGTCTCTGTGTCTCAGTGTCTCAAAGTCTTTCTGTCTCAGTGTCTCAGACTCTCAGTGTCTCAGGGTCTCAGTGAGTCTGTGTCTCTATGCCCCTGTGCCTCTGCTGTCTCAGAGCCTCAGTGTCTCTGTGTGTCACTGTCTCTGTGTCTCACTGTTCTGTGTCTCAGTGTCTCTGTGCCTCCGTGTCTCAGAGCATCAGCGTCTCAGTGTCTCTGTGTCTCAGTGTCTCAGAGTCTCAGTGTCTCTGTGTCTCAGTTCATCAGTGTCTCAGAGTCTCTGTGTCTCTGTGTCTCAGTGAGCTCTGTGCCTCAGTGTCTCATTGCCTTAGTTTCTCAGAGTCTCAGTAACCCTGTGTCTCAGTGTCTCAAAGTCTCAGTGTCTCAGTGTCCCCTGTGTCTCTGTGTCTCAGTGTCTCAGAGACTCAGTTCTCTGTGTCTCTGTGTCTCAGTGTCTCAGTGTCCCAGTGTCCCTGTGTCTCAGTGTATCAGCATCTCAGAGAATCAGTGTCTCTGTGTCTGAGTGTCTCTGTGCCTCTACGGCACAGTGTCTCAGTGTCTCTGTGTCTCAATGTCTCAGTGTCTCAGTGTTTCTCTATCTCAGTGTCTCAGTGTCTAGAGTCTCAGTGTCTCTGTGTCTCAGTGTATCAGAGTCTCAGAGGCTCAGTGTCTCTGTTTCTCTGTGTCTCAGTGTCTCAATGCCTCAGATTATCAGTGTCTCTGTGTCTCAGTGTATCATTATCTCAGAGACTCAGCGTCTCCGTGTCTCTGAGTGACTTCTGTGTCTCTATGTCTCTGTGCCTCAGTGACTCATTGCCTCAGTGTCTCAGTGTCTCTGTATCTCTGTGTCTCAGTGTCTCAATGTCCTGTGTCTCTGTGTCTCAGTGTCTCTGTGTCTCAGTGTCTTTGTGCCTCTGTGTCTCAGAGTCTCAGTGTCTCTGTGTCTCAGTGTATCAGTGTCTATGTGCCTCTGTGCCTCAGTGTCTCTGTATCTCTGTGCCTCATTGTCTCTGTGTCTCTGTGTTACTGTGTCTCAGAGTCTCAGAGTCTCAATCTCTCAGAATCTCTGTGTCTTGGTGCCTCAGTGTCTCAGTTTCTCTGTGTCTGAGTGTCTCTGTGCCCCAATGTCACAGTGTCTCAGAGTCTCAGATTATCAGTGTCTCTCTGTCTCAGAGATTCTCTATCTCTGTGCCTCAGTGTCTCAGCGTCTCAATGTATCAGTGTCTCAGAGATTCCGTGTCACTGTGTCTCAGTATCTCTGTGTCTCAGTGTCTCTGTGCCTCAGTGTCTCAGAATCTCAGTGTCTCTGTGTCTGAGTTTCTCTGTGCCTTTGTGTGTCAGTGCCTCAGTGTCTCTGTGTCTCAGTGTCTCAGAGTCTCAGTGTCACTGTGTCTCAGTGTCTCAGTGTCTCTGTGCCTCATTGTCACAGTGTCTCAGTGTCTCAGATTATCAGTGTCTCTGTGTCTCAGTGTCTCAGTATTTTTCTATCTCTGTGTCTCGGTGTCTCAGAAAATCAGTGTCTCTGTGTCTGAGTTTCTCTGTGCCTCAGTGTCATAGTGTCACAGTGTCTCTGTGTCTCACTATCTCAGTGTCTCAGAGTCTCAGTGTCTCTGTGTCTCAGTGTCTCAAAGTCTTTATGTACAGTGTCTCAGAGTCTCAGTGTGTCTGTGTCTCAGTGCCTCTGTGTCTCAGTGTCTCAGTGTCTCTGTGTCTCAGTGTATCAGCATCTCAGAGAATCAGTGTCTCTGTGTCTGAGTGTCTCTGTGTCTCAGTGACTCAGTGTCTCAGTGTCTCAGTGTTTCTCTATGTCTGTGCATCAGTGTCTAGAGTCTCAGTGTCTGTGTCTCAGTATCTCTGTGTCTCAGTGTCTCTGTGTCTCAGAGTCTCAGAATCTCAGTGTCTCTGTGTCTCAGTGTATCAGTGTCTCAGAGATTCAGTGTCTCTGTGTTTCTCTGTCTCAGTGTCTCTGTGTCCGAGTGTCTCAGAGTCTCAGAGTTTCAGTGAGTATGTGTCTCTGTGTCTCAGAGTTTCTGTGTCATAGTGTCTCAGTGCCTCAGTGTCTCAGAGTCTCAGTGTCTCTGTGCCTCTGTGCCTCAGTGTCTCTGTATCTCTGTGCCTCATTGTCTCTGTGTCTCTGTGTTACTGTGTCTCAGTGTCTCAGAGTCTCAATCTCTCAGAATCTCTGAGTCTTGGTGCCTCAGTGTCTCAGTTTTTCTGTGTCTGAGTGTCTCTGTGCCTCAGTGTCTCAGAATCTCAGTGTCTCTGTGTCTGAGTTTCTCTGTGCCTCTGTGTCTCAGTGCCTCAGTGTCTCTGTGTCTCAGTGTCTCTGTGCCTCAGTGTCTCAGAATCTCAGTGTCTCTGTGTCTGAGTTTCTCTGTGCCTCTGTGTCTCAGTGCCTCAGTGTCTCTGTGTCTCAGAGTCTCAGTGTCACCGTGTCTCAGTGTCTCAGTGTTTCAGTGTCTCAGTGTTTCTCTATCTCTGCGCCTCAGTGTCTCAGTGTCTGTATGTCTCAGTGTCTCTGTGCCTCAATGTCACAGTGTCTCAGTGTCTCAGATTATCAGTGTCTCTGTGTCTCAGTGTCTCAGTGTTTTTCTATTTCTGTGTCTCAGTGTCTCAGAAAATCAGTGTCTCTTTGTCTCTGTGTCTGAGTTTCTCTGTGCCTCAGTGTCATAGTGTCACAGTGTCTCTGTGTCTCACTGTCTCAGTGTCTCAGTGTCTCAGATTCTCAGTGTCTCAGTGTCTCAGTGTCTCAAAGGCTTTGTGTACAGTGTCTCAGAGTCTCAGTGTGTCTGTGTCTCAGTGTATCAGCATCTCAGAGAATCAGTGTCACCGTGTCTCAGTGTCTCAGTGTTTCAGTGTCTCAGTGTTTCTCTATCTCTGTGCCTCAGTGTCTCAGTGTCTAGAGTCTCAGTGTCTCTGTGTCTCAGTGTATCAGTGTCTCAGAGACTCGGTGTCTCTGTTTATCTGTGTCTCAGTGTCTCTGTGCCTAAGTGTCACAGTGTCTCAGTGTCTCAGATTATCAGTGTATCAGTATCTCAGAGACTCAGCGTCTCCGTGTCTCTGTGTCTCTGTGCCTCAGTGTCTCAGTGCCTTAGTGTCTCAGTGTCCCTGTGTCTCTGCGTCTCAGTGTCTCTGTGTCTCAGTGTCTCTGTGCCTCCGTGTCTCAGAGTCTCAGCGTCTCTGTGTCTCAGTGCATCAGTGTCTCAGAGTCTCTGTGTCTCTGTGTCTGTGTCTCTATGCCTCAGTGTCTCATTGCCTTAGTTTCTCAGAGTCTCAGTAACCCTGTGTCTCAGTGTCTCTGTGTCTCAGCGTCTCAGTGTCTCTGTGTCTCAGTGTCTCAGAGACTCAGTGTCTCTGTGTCTCAGTGTGTCTGTGTCCCAGTGTCCCTGTGTCTCAGTGTATCAGCATCTCAGAGAATCAGTGTCTCAGAGTCTGAGTGTCTCTGTGCCTCTATGGCACAGTGTCTCAGTGTCTCTGTGTCTCAGTGTCTCAGTGTCAGTGCCTCTATGGCACAGATTATCAGTATCTCTCTGTCTCAGAGATTCTCTATCTGTGTGCCTCAGTGTCTCAGAGTCTCAATGTATCAGTGTTTCAGAGTCTCAGTGTCTCTGTGTCTCAGTATCTCTGTCTCTGAGTGTCTCTGTGCCTCAGTGTCTCAGAACCTCAGTGTCTCTGTGTCTGAGTTTCTCTGTGCCTCTGTGTCTCAGTGCCTCAGAACATTAACATAGAACATTACAGCGCAGAACAGGCCCTTCGGCCCACGATGTTGCGCCGACCAGTTACAAAACAATACCCACTAACCTAAACCAATCCCTTTTCATCCATAAACCTATCCACAGATCTTTTAAACGCCTCCAAACTAGGTGCATTTACAACTGCAGCTGGCAGGGCATTCCAGTCCCTCACCACCCTCTGGGTAAAGAACCTACCCCTGACATCTGTCCTATAACTACCCCCCCTTAATTTAAAATCGTGCCCCCTCGTGCTAGCTTTCTCCATCCTAGGAAAAAGGCTATCACTATCTACCCTGTCTAAACCTCTAATCATCTTATATGTTTCAATGAGATCCCCTCTTAGCCGCCTTCTTTCCAGCGAAAACAACCCCAAATCTCTCAATCTCTCCTCATAGGATCGCCCCTCCATACCAGGCAACATCCTGGTAAACCTCCTCTGCACCCTCTCCAAAGCCTCTACATCCTTCCTGTAATGTGGGGACCAGAACTGCACACAAAACTCCAAGTGCGGCCGCACCAGAGATGTGTACAGTTGCATCATGACGCTGCGACTCCTAAATTCAATCCCCCTACCAATAAACGCCAAAACTCCGTATGCCTTCTTAACAACTTTATCTACTTGATTCCCAACTTTCAGGGATCTATGTACAAATACACCTAGATCCCTCTGCTCCTCCACACTATTCAAAGTCCTCCCGTTAGCCCTATACTCAACACATCTGTTATTCCTACCGAAATGAATTACCTCACACTTCTCCACATTAAACTCCATTCGCCACCTCTCAGCCCAGCTCTGTAACCTTTCTAAGTCATCCTGCAAACTATGACACCCTTCCTCACAATCTACCACACCTCCGACTTTGGTGTCATCAGCAAACTTACTAATCCACCCAACTATACCCTCATCCAGATCATTAATAAAAATTACAAACAGCAGTGGCCCCAAAACAGATCCCTGAGGCACACCACTTGTAACCGAACTCCATGACGAATATTTCCCATCAACCACCACTCTCTGTCTCCTATCTGCTAGCCAATTCCTGATCCAATTACCGAGATCAACCCCAATCCCATACATCTGCATTTTCTGCAGAAGCCTACCATGGTGAACCTTATCAAACGCCTTGCTAAAATCCATATACACCACATCAACTGCCTTACCCCTATCCACCTCTTTGGTCACTTTCTCAAAGAACTCGATAAGGTTAGTAAGGCATGACCTACCAGCTACAAAACCATGCTGACTGTCTCTAATCAACTCATTACTTTCCAAATAACTATAAATCCTGTCTCTAATAATCCTTTCCAAAACCTTACCCACCACAGAAGTAAGACTCACCGGTCTATAATTCCCAGGGAAGTCCCTTCTCCCCTTCTTAAACAATGGGACAACATTTGCTGTCCTCCAATCTTCTGGTACTATACCAGAGACTAACGACGACCTGAAGATCAGAGCCAGAGGCTCCGCAATCACCCCTCTTGCCTCCCAAAGAATCCTAGGGTAAATCCCATCTGGACCAGGGGACTTATCTATTTTCAATCGCTCTAAAATATCCAGCACATCCCCCGAATCAACTGCAATACTATATATTTCACACCCCTGCATCCCAGTGTCCTCCTCAGCTACATTCCTGTCCCCTTGCGTGAACACCGAAGAGAAATATTGGTTCAACACTGAGAGACTGAGAGACTGAGAGACTGAGACCCAGAGAGCCAGAGACCCAGAGACTGAGGGCCTGAGAGACTAAGGCTCTGACACACTGAGACCCTGAGACACTGAGACACTGAGACCCTGAGACACTGAGACCCTGAGAGACTGAGAGAATGATACACTGAGAGAGAGAGAGACTGAGAGACTGAGCGACTCAGAGACTGAGAGACTGAGACACTGAGACACTGAGACACTGAGAGACTGAGACACTGAGACCCTGAGAGACTGAGAGACTGAGATACTGAGAGACTGAGACCCTGAGACCCTGAGACCCTGAGACCCTGAAACCCTGAGACACTGTGACCCTGAGACCCTGAGACACTGAGACGCTGAGACCCTGAGACACTGAGACCCAGAGACCCTGAGACACTGAGACACTGAGAGACTGAGACCCAGAGACCCTGAGACCCTGAGACACTGAGACCCTGAGACCATGTGACCCTGAGACACTGAGACCCTGAGTCAATGAGACACTGAGACCCTGAGATCCTGAGACACTGAGACCCTGAGACACTGAGACACTGAGACACTGAGAGACTGAGAGACTGAGACCCAGAGACCCAGAGACCCAGAGAAGCAGAGACCCAGAGAGACTGAGAGACTGAGGGCATGAGAGACTAAGGCCCTGAGACCCTGAGACCCTGAGACCCTGAGACACTGAGACACTGAGACCCTGAGACACTGAGAACCTGAGACACTGAGAGACTGAGAGACTGATACAATGAGAGACTGAGACCCTGAGACACTGAGACCCTGCGATACTGAGACAGTGAGACACTGAGACCTTGTGACCCTGAGACACTGAGACACTGAGACACTGAGAAACTGAGAGACAGAGAGAATGAGAGACTGAGACCCATAAACCCAGAGACACTGAGACCCTGAGACACTGAGACACTGAGACCCTGAGACCCTGAGACCCAGAGACCCAGAGACCCAGAAACCCATTGGCCCTGAGACACTGAGACACTGAGACACTGAGAAACTGAGAGACTGAGAGACTTCGACACTGAGACCCAGAGACCCTGAGAACCTGGGACCCTGTGACTCTGAGACACTGACACACTGAGACCCAGAGACCCAGAGGCCCTGAGACACTGAGACACTGAGAGACTAAAAGACTTACACACTGAGATACAGAGACCCTGAGACACTGAGAGACTGAGAGACTGAGAGACTGAGACTGAGACCCAGAGACACTGAGACCCTGAGACAGTGAGACACTGAGACCCTGAGACCCTGAGACCCTGAGAGACTGAGAGACTGATACAATGAGAGACTGAGAGACTGAGAGATTGAGAGACTGAGAGACTGAGACCCTGAGACACTGAGACCCTGAGATACTGAGACAGTGAGGTACTGAGACCCTGAGACACTGAGACACGGAGACACTGAGAAACAGAGAGACGGAGAGAATGAGAGACTGAGTCCCAGAGACCCAGAGACACTGAGACCCTGAGACACTGGGACACTGACACACTGAGACCCAGAGACCCAGAGACCCAGATGCCCTGAGACACTGAGACACTGAGACCGTGAGACACTGAGAACCTGAGACACTGAAAGACTGAGAGAATGAGAGAATGACAGACTGAGAGACTGAGAGACTGAGAGACTGAGACCCTGAGACACTGAGACACTGAGAGACTGAGAGACTGAGACCCAGAGAGCCTGAGACACTGAGACACTGCGAGAATGAGAGACTCAGAGACTGAGTGACTGAGAGACTAAGACCCTGAGACCCTGAGACACTGAGACCCTGAGACCCTGAGACACTGAGACCCTGAGACCCTGAGATCCTGAGACACTGAGACACTGAGACCCTGAGACACTGAGACACTGAGAGACTGAGAGACTGAGACCCAGAGACCCGGAGACCCAGAGACCCAGAGAGACTGAGAGACTGAGGGCATGAGAGACAAAGGCCCTGAGACCCTGAGACTCTGAGACCCTGAGACTCTGAGACACTGAGACCCTGAGACACTGAGAACCTGAGACAATGAGAGACTGAGAGACTGATACAATGAGAGACTGAGAGATTGAGACCCTGAGACACTGAGAACCTGCGATACTGAGACAGTGAGACACTGAGACCCTGTGACCCTGAGACACTGAGACACTGAGAAACTGAGAGACTGAGAGAATGAGGGACTGAGACCCAGAGACCCAGAGACCCAGAGACCCTGTGACCCTGTGACCCTGAGACACTGATACACTGAGAGACTGAGAGACTGAGAGACTGAGAGACTGAGACATTGAGAGACTGAGACACTTAGATCCTGAGACACTGAGACCTGAGACAGTGAGACACTGAGGCGCTGAGACCCTGAGACCCTGAGACACTGAGGCACTGAGACAATGAGAGACTGAGAGACTGAGACCCTGAGAGACTGAGACACTGAGACACTGAGACCCTGAGAGACTGAGGGCCTGAGAGACTAAGGCTCTGAGACACTGAGACACTGAGACACTGAGACCCTGAGACACTGAGACCCTGAGAGACTGAGACACTGAGACACTGAGACCCTGAGACACTGAGACCCTGAGACCCTGAGACACTGAGACGCTGAGAGACTGAGACCCAGAGACCCTGAGACCCTGAGACCCTGAGACACTGTGACCCTGAGAAAATGAGACACTGAGACACTGAGACCCTGAGACCCTGAGATCCAGAGACACTGAGACACTGAGACCCTGAGAGACTGAGAGACTGAGAGACTGAGACCCAGAGACCCAGAGACCCAGAGAGACTGAGAGACTGAGGGCATGAGAGACTAAGACCCTGAGACCCTGAGACACTGAGACCCTGAGACCCTGAGAAACTGAGACACTGAGACCCTGAGACACTGAGACACTGAGAAACTGTGACCCTGAGACACTGAGACACTGAGAAACTGAGAGACAGAGAGAATGAGAGACTGAGACCCTGAGACCTAGAGACCCAGAGTCCCTGAGACACTGAGACACTGAGACACTGAGAAACTGAGAGACTGAGAGACTTCGACACTGAGACCCAGAGACCCTGAGAACCTGGGACCTGAGACTCTGAGACACTAACACACTGAGACCCAGAGACCCAGAGGCCCTGAGACACTGAGACACTGAGACACTGAGACACTGAGAGACTGAGAGACTTAGACACTGAGACACTGAGACCCTGAGACACTGAGAGACTGAGAGACTGAGACTGAGACCCAGAGACACTGAGACCCTGAGACACTGAGACACTGAGACCCTGAGACCCTGAGACCCTGAGAGACTGAGAGACTGAGACATTGAGGCACTGAGACCCTGAGACACGGAGACACTGAGACCCTGAGACACTGAGACACTGAGAGACTGAGACGGAGGGACTGAGAGACTGATACACTGAAAGACTGAGAGATTGAGAGACTGAGCGACTGAGAGACTGATAGATGGAGAGACCCTGAGTCACGGAGACACTGAGACGCTGGGACCCTGATACAATGAGACACTGGGACACTGAGACCCTGAGACACTGAGACCCTGAGACACTGAGACCCTGAGACACTGAGACCCTGAGACCCTGAGATCCTGAGACACTGAGACACTGAGACCCTGAGACACTGAGACACTGAGACACTGAGAGACTGAGACCCAGAGACCCAGAGAGACTGAGAGACTGAGGGCATGAGAGACTAAGGCCCTGAGACCCCGAGACACTGAGACCCAGAGACCCATAGACCCAGAGACCCTGAGACACTGAGACACTGAGACACTGAGACACTGAGAAACTGAGAGACAGAGAGACTTCGACACTGAGACCCAGAGACCCTGAGAACCTGGGACCCTGAGACTCTGAGACACTTTGAGACTGAGACACTGAGAGACTGAGAGACTGAGAGACTGAGAGACTGAGAGACTGAGAGACTGAGACTGAGACCCAGAGACACTGAATCCCTGAGACACTGAGACACTGAGACCCTGCGACCCTGAGACACTGAGAGACTGAGAGACTGAGAGACTGAGAGACTGAGAGACTGATACACTCAGAGACTGAGAGACTGAGCGACATTGAGGCACTGAGACCCTGAGACACGGAAACACTGAGACCCTGAGACACTGAGACACTGAGAGACTGAGACTGAGAGACTGAGAGACTGAGAGACTGATACACTGAAAGACTGAGTGACTGAGAGACTGAGAGACTGAGCGACTGAGACACTGAGAGTTGGAGAGACTGAGACACTGAGACCCTGAGACCCTGAGACACTGAAAACTGAGCCCCTGAGCCCCTGAGATACTGGGACATGAGACACTGAGACCATGAGACACGGGGACCCGGACGGAGACCGTGAGACACTGAGAACCAGAGACCCAGTGACCCTGAGACCAAGAGACACTGAGACACTGAGACACTGAGACGCTGAGAATCTGCGACACTGAGACCCTGAGAGACTGAGAGACTAAGAGACTGAGAGAGTGAGAGACTGAGCGACTCAGAGACTGAGAGACTGAGACACTGAGACCCTGAGAGACTGGGACTATGAGACCCTGAGAGACTGAGAGACTGAGAGACTGAGACACTGAGAGACTGAGACCCTGAGACACTGAGAGACTGAGAGTCTGAGACCCTGAGACACTAAGACCCTGAGACCCTGAGACCCTGAGACACTGATTCACTGAGACCTGAGACCCAGAGACCCTGAGACACTGAGACGCCGGGACCCTGAGACACTGAGACACTGAGACCCTGAGACCCAGAGACGCAGAGAGACTGAGAGACTGAGGGCTGAGAGACAAAGGCCCTGAGATCCTGAGACACTGAGACCCTGAGTCCCTGAGACACTGAGACCCTGAGACACTGAGAACCTGAGATCCTGAGACCCAGAGACCCAGAGTCCCTGAGACACTGAGACACTGAAACACTGAGTAACTGAGAGACTGAGAGACGTCGACACTGAGACCCAGAGACCCTGAGAACCTGGGACCTGAGACTCTGAGACACTGAAAGACTGAGAGACTGAGACTGAGACCCAGATACACTGAGACCCTGATACACTGAGACCCTGAGACACTGAGAGACTGAGAGACTGAGAGACTGAGACATTGAGGCACTGAGACCCTGAGACACGGAGACACTGAGACCCTGAGAGACTGATACACTGAAATACTGAGAGACTGAGTGACTGAGCGACTGAGAGACTGAGAGATGGAGAGACTGAGACACTGAGAAACTGAGACACTGAAAACTGAGCCCCTGAGCCCCTGAGACACTGGGACATGAGTCACTGAGACCCTGAGACCCGGGGACCCGGAGACCCTGAGACACTGAGACCCTGAGACTCTGAGAATCTGCGACACTGAGACCCTGAGAGACTGAGAGAGTGAGAGACTGAGCGACTCAGAGACTGAGAGACTGAGACACTGAGACCCTGAGAGACAGAGACTATGAGACCCTGAGAGACTGAGAGACTGTGACACTGAGAGACTGAGACCCTGAGACACTGAGAGACTGAGAGACTGAGACCCTGAGACACTGAGACCCTGAGACCCTGAGACACTGAGACACTGAGAGACTGAAAGACTGAGATCCAGAGACCCAGAGAGCCTGAGACACTGAGAGACTGAGTGACTGAGAGACTAAGACCCTGAGACCCTGAGACACTGAGACCCCGAGACACTGAGACACTGAGATCCTGAGATCCTAAGATCCTGAGGCACTGAGACCCTGAGACACTGAGAACCTGAGACACTGAGACTCAGAGACACAGAGAGACTGAGAGACTGAGGGCTGAGAGACTAAGACCCTGAGACTCTGAGACACTGAGACACTGAGATTCTGAGATCCTGAGATCCTGAGACACTGAGATCCTGAGACACTGAGACACTGAGACACTGAGACACTGAGAGACTGTGAGGCTGAGAGACTGAGGGCCTGAGAGAATAAGGCACTGAGACACTGAGACACTGAGAGACTGAGACCCTGAGACACTGAGAGACTGAGAGACTGAGACTGAGACCCAGAGACCCTGAGACACTGAGACACTGAGACCCTGGGACCCTGAGATACTGAGACAAGAGACACTGAGACCCTGAGACCCGGGGACCCGGAGAGCCTGAGACACTGAGACCCTGAGACCCAGTGACCCTGAGACCAAGAGACCCTGAGACACTGAGACTCTGAGAATCTGCGACACTGAGACCCTGAGAGACTGAGAGACTGAGAAACTGAGAGAGTGAGAGACTGAGTCTCTGAGAGACTGAGACTATGAGACCCTGAGAGACTGAGAGACTGAGACCCTAAGACACTGAGACCCTGAGACCCTGAGACCCTGAGACACTGAGTCACTGAGACCTGAGACCCTGAGACACGGAGACACTGAGACGCTGGGACCCTGAGACACTGAGACACTGAGACCCTGAGACACTGAGACACTTAGACCCTGAAAAACTGACTCTCTGAGACCCTGCGACACTGAGACACAGAGACCCTGAGACACTGAGACCCTGAGACCCTGAGACACTGAGACACTGAGACACTGAGACCCAGAGACCCAGAGATACAGAGAGACTGAGATACTGAGGGCTGAGAGACTAAGGCCCTGAGACCCCGAGACACTGAGACCCTGAGACCCTGAGACACTGAGACCCAGAGACCCAGAGCCCCAGAGGCCCTGAGACACTGAGACACTGAGAGACTGAGAGACTGAGAGACTGAGAGACTGAGAGACTGAGACTGAGACCCAGAGACACTGAGACCCTGAGACACTGAGACACTGAGACCCTGAGACACTGAGAGACTGAGAGACTGAGAGACTGATACACTCAGAGACTGAGAGACTGAGCGACTGAGTGACTGAGAGACTGAGAGACTGAGACATTGAGGCACTGAGACCCTGAGACATGGAGACACTGAGACCCTGAGACACTGAGACACTGAGAGACTGAGACTGAGAGACTGAGAGAATGAGAGACTGATACACTGAAAGACTGAGAGACTGAGCGACTGAGACACTGAGAGATGGAGAGACTGAGACACTGAGACCCTGAGACCCTGAGACACTGAAAGCTGAGCCCCTGAGATACTGGGACATGAGACACTGAGACCCGGGGACCCGGACGGAGACCCTGAGACACTGAGAACCAGAGACCCAGTGACCCTGAGACCAAGAGACCCTGAGACACTGAGACACTGAGACTCTGAGAATCTGCGACACTGAGACCCTGAGAGACTGAGAGACTGAGAGAGTGAGAGACTGAGCGACTCAGAGACTGAGAGACTGAGACACTGAGACCCTGAGAGACTGAGACTATGAGACCCTGAGAGACTGAGAGACTGAGACACTGAGAGACCGAGACCCTGAGACACTGAGAGACTGAGAGACTGAGACCCTGAGACACTGAGACCCTGAGACCCTGAGACCCAAAGACCCTGAGACACTGAGTCACTGAGACACTGAGACCTGAGACCCTGAGTCACGGAGACACTGAGACGCTGGTACCCTGAGACACTGAGACACTGAGACCCTGAGACCCTGAGACACTAAGACACTGAGACCCTGAAACACTGAGACTCTGAGACCCTGCGACACTGTGACCCAGAGACCCTGAGACACTGAGACACAGAGACCCTGAGACACTGAGACACTGAGTCAATGAGACATTGAGACACTGAGACCAGGGACCCAGAGACGCAGAGAGACTGAGAGACTGAGGGCTGAGAGACAAAGGCCCTGAGATCCTGAGACACTGAGACCCTGAGACACTGAGACACTGAGACCCTGAGACACTGAGAACCTGAGACACTGAGACACTGAGAGACTGAGAGCATTATAGAATGAGAGACTGAGAGACTGAGACCCTGTGACCCTGAGAAACTGAGACACTGAGAGACTGAGAGACTGAGCCCCAGAGACCCAGAGAGCCTGAGACACTGAGACACTGCGAGACTGAGAGACTAAGTCCCTGAGACCCTGAGACCCGGAGACACTGAGACCCTGAGACACTGAGATCCTGAGATTCTGAGACACTGAGATCCTGAGACACTGAGACACTGAGAGACTGAGACCCTGAGACACTAAGACACTGAGACCCTGAAACACTGAGACTCTGAGACCCTGCGACACTGTGACCCAGAGACCCTGAGACACTGAGACACAGAGACCCTGAGACACTGAGACACTGAGTCAATGAGACATTGAGACACTGAGACCAGGGACCCAGAGACGCAGAGAGACTGAGAGACTGAGGGCTGAGAGACAAAGGCCCTGAGATCCTGAGACACTGAGACCCTGAGACACTGAGACACTGAGACCCTGAGACACTGAGAACCTGAGACACTGAGACACTGAGAGACTGAGAGCATTATAGAATGAGAGACTGAGAGACTGAGACCCTGTGACCCTGAGAAACTGAGACACTGAGAGACTGAGAGACTGAGCCCCAGAGACCCAGAGAGCCTGAGACACTGAGACACTGCGAGACTGAGAGACTAAGTCCCTGAGACCCTGAGACCCGGAGACACTGAGACCCTGAGACACTGAGATCCTGAGATTCTGAGACACTGAGATCCTGAGACACTGAGACACTGAGAGACTGAGAGACTGAGACCCAGAGAGTCAGAGACCCAGAGACCCTGAGAGACTGAGGGCCTGAGAGAGTAAGGCTCTGACACACTGAGACCCTGAGACACTGAGACACTGAGACCCTGAGACACTGAGACCCTGAGAGACTGAGAGACTGAGAGAATGATACACTGAGAGACAGAGAGACTGAGAGACTGAGCGACTCAGAGACTGAGAGACTGAGACACTGAGACACTGAGAGACTGAGACCCTGAGACACTGAGAGACTGAGAGACTGAGACCCTGAGACACTAAGACCCTGAGACCCTGAGACCCTGAGACCCTGAGACACTGATTCACTGAGACCTGAGACACAGAGACCCTGAGACACTGAGACGCTGGGACCCTGAGACACTGAGACCCTGAGACCCAGAGACGCAGAGAGACTGAGAGACTGAGGGCTGAGAGACAAAGGCCCTGAGATCCTGAGAGACTGAGACCCTGAGTCCCTGAGACACTGAGACACTGAGACCCTGAGACACTGAGAACCTGAGACACTGAGACCCTGAGACCATGTGACCCTGAGACACTGAGACCCTGAGTCAATGAGACACTGAGACCCTGAGATCCTGAGACACTGAGACCCTGAGACACTGAGACACTGAGAGACTGAGAGACTGAGACCCAGAGACCCAGAGACCCAGAGAAGCAGAGACCCAGAGAGACTGAGAGACTGAGGGCATGAGAGACTAAGGCCCTGAGACCCTGAGACCCTGAGACCCTGAGACACTGAGACACTGAGACCCTGAGACACTGAGAACCTGAGACACTGAGAGACTGAGAGACTGATACAATGAGAGACTGAGACCCTGAGACACTGAGACCCTGCGATACTGAGACAGTGAGACACTGAGACCTTGTGACCCTGAGACACTGAGACACTGAGACACTGAGAAACTGAGAGACAGAGAGAATGAGAGACTGAGACCCATAAACCCAGAGACACTGAGACCCTGAGACACTGAGACACTGAGACCCTGAGACCCTGAGACCCAGAGACCCAGAGACCCAGAAACCCATTGGCCCTGAGACACTGAGACACTGAGACACTGAGAAACTGAGAGACTGAGAGACTTCGACACTGAGACCCAGAGACCCTGAGAACCTGGGACCCTGTGACTCTGAGACACTGACACACTGAGACCCAGAGACCCAGAGGCCCTGAGACACTGAGACACTGAGAGACTAAAAGACTTACACACTGAGATACAGAGACCCTGAGACACTGAGAGACTGAGAGACTGAGAGACTGAGACTGAGACCCAGAGACACTGAGACCCTGAGACAGTGAGACACTGAGACCCTGAGACCCTGAGACCCTGAGAGACTGAGAGACTGATACAATGAGAGACTGAGAGACTGAGAGATTGAGAGACTGAGAGACTGAGACCCTGAGACACTGAGACCCTGAGATACTGAGACAGTGAGATACTGAGACCCTGAGACACTGAGACACGGAGACACTGAGAAACAGAGAGACGGAGAGAATGAGAGACTGAGTCCCAGAGACCCAGAGACACTGAGACCCTGAGACACTGGGACACTGACACCCAGAGACCCAGAGACCCAGATGCCCTGAGACACTGAGACACTGAGACCGTGAGACACTGAGAACCTGAGACACTGAAAGACTGAGAGAATGAGAGAATGACAGACTGAGAGACTGAGAGACTGAGACCCTGAGACACTGAGACACTGAGAGACTGAGAGACTGAGACCCAGAGACCCAGAGAGCCTGAGACACTGAGACACTGCGAGACTGAGAGACTCAGAGACTGAGTGACTGAGAGACTAAGACCCTGAGACCCTGAGACACTGAGACCCTGAGACCCTGAGACACTGAGACCCTGAGACCCTGAGATCCTGAGACACTGAGACACTGAGACCCTGAGACACTGAGACACTGAGAGACTGAGAGACTGAGACCCAGAGACCCGGAGACCCAGAGACCCAGAGAGACTGAGAGACTGAGGGCATGAGAGACAAAGGCCCTGAGACCCTGAGACTCTGAGACCCTGAGACTCTGAGACACTGAGACCCTGAGACACTGAGAACCTGAGACAATGAGAGACTGAGAGACTGATACAATGAGAGACTGAGAGATTGAGACCCTGAGACACTGAGAACCTGCGATACTGAGACAGTGAGACACTGAGACCCTGTGACCCTGAGACACTGAGACACTGAGAAACTGAGAGACTGAGAGAATGAGGGACTGAGACCCAGAGACCCAGAGACCCAGAGACCCTGTGACCCTGTGACCCTGAGACACTGATACACTGAGAGACTGAGAGACTGAGAGACTGAGAGACTGAGACATTGAGAGACTGAGACACTTAGATCCTGAGACACTGAGACCTGAGACAGTGAGACACTGAGGCGCTGAGACCCTGAGACCCTGAGACACTGAGGCACTGAGACAATGAGAGACTGAGAGACTGAGACCCTGAGAGACTGAGACACTGAGACACTGAGACCCTGAGAGACTGAGGGCCTGAGAGACTAAGGCTCTGAGACACTGAGACACTGAGACACTGAGACCCTGAGACACTGAGACCCTGAGAGACTGAGACACTGAGACACTGAGACCCTGAGACACTGAGACCCTGAGACCCTGAGACACTGAGACGCTGAGAGACTGAGACCCAGAGACCCTGAGACCCTGAGACCCTGAGACACTGTGACCCTGAGAAAATGAGACACTGAGACACTGAGACCCTGAGACCCTGAGATCCAGAGACACTGAGACACTGAGACCCTGAGAGACTGAGAGACTGAGAGACTGAGACCCAGAGACCCAGAGACCCAGAGAGACTGAGAGACTGAGGGCATGAGAGACTAAGACCCTGAGACCCTGAGACACTGAGACCCTGAGACCCTGAGAAACTGAGACACTGAGACCCTGAGACACTGAGACACTGAGAAACTGTGACCCTGAGACACTGAGACACTGAGAAACTGAGAGACAGAGAGAATGAGAGACTGAGACCCTGAGACCTAGAGACCCAGAGTCCCTGAGACACTGAGACACTGAGACACTGAGAAACTGAGAGACTGAGAGACTTCGACACTGAGACCCAGAGACCCTGAGAACCTGGGACCTGAGACTCTGAGACACTAACACACTGAGACCCAGAGACCCAGAGGCCCTGAGACACTGAGACACTGAGACACTGAGACACTGAGAGACTGAGAGACTTAGACACTGAGACACTGAGACCCTGAGACACTGAGAGACTGAGAGACTGAGACTGAGACCCAGAGACACTGAGACCCTGAGACACTGAGACACTGAGACCCTGAGACCCTGAGACCCTGAGAGACTGAGAGACTGAGACATTGAGGCACTGAGACCCTGAGACACGGAGACACTGAGACCCTGAGACACTGAGACACTGAGAGACTGAGACGGAGGGACTGAGAGACTGATACACTGAAAGACTGAGAGATTGAGAGACTGAGCGACTGAGAGACTGATAGATGGAGAGACCCTGAGTCACGGAGACACTGAGACGCTGGGACCCTGATACAATGAGACACTGGGACACTGAGACCCTGAGACACTGAGACCCTGAGACACTGAGACCCTGAGACACTGAGACCCTGAGACCCTGAGATCCTGAGACACTGAGACACTGAGACCCTGAGACACTGAGACACTGAGACACTGAGAGACTGAGACCCAGAGACCCAGAGAGACTGAGAGACTGAGGGCATGAGAGACTAAGGCCCTGAGACCCCGAGACACTGAGACCCAGAGACCCATAGACCCAGAGACCCTGAGAAACTGAGACACTGAGACACTGAGACACTGAGAAACTGAGAGACAGAGAGACTTCGACACTGAGACCCAGAGACCCTGAGAACCTGGGACCCTGAGACTCTGAGACACTTTGAGACTGAGACACTGAGAGACTGAGAGACTGAGAGACTGAGAGACTGAGAGACTGAGAGACTGAGACTGAGACCCAGAGACACTGAATCCCTGAGACACTGAGACACTGAGACCCTGCGACCCTGAGACACTGAGAGACTGAGAGACTGAGAGACTGAGAGACTGAGAGACTGATACACTCAGAGACTGAGAGACTGAGCGACATTGAGGCACTGAGACCCTGAGACACGGAAACACTGAGACCCTGAGACACTGAGACACTGAGACACTGAGAGACTGAGACTGAGAGACTGAGAGACTGAGAGACTGATACACTGAAAGACTGAGTGACTGAGAGACTGAGAGACTGAGCGACTGAGACACTGAGAGTTGGAGAGACTGAGACACTGAGACCCTGAGACCCTGAGACACTGAAAACTGAGCCCCTGAGCCCCTGAGATACTGGGACATGAGACACTGAGACCATGAGACACGGGGACCCGGACGGAGACCGTGAGACACTGAGAACCAGAGACCCAGTGACCCTGAGACCAAGAGACACTGAGACACTGAGACACTGAGACGCTGAGAATCTGCGACACTGAGACCCTGAGAGACTGAGAGACTAAGAGACTGAGAGAGTGAGAGACTGAGCGACTCAGAGACTGAGAGACTGAGACACTGAGACCCTGAGAGACTGAGACTATGAGACCCTGAGAGACTGAGAGACTGAGAGACTGAGACACTGAGAGACTGAGACCCTGAGACACTGAGAGACTGAGAGTCTGAGACCCTGAGACACTAAGACCCTGAGACCCTGAGACACTGATTCACTGAGACCTGAGACCCAGAGACCCTGAGACACTGAGACGCTGGGACCCTGAGACACTGAGACACTGAGACCCTGAGACCCAGAGACGCAGAGAGACTGAGAGACTGAGGGCTGAGAGACAAAGGCCCTGAGATCCTGAGACACTGAGACCCTGAGTCCCTGAGACACTGAGACCCTGAGACACTGAGAACCTGAGATCCTGAGACCCAGAGACCCAGAGTCCCTGAGACACTGAGACACTGAAACACTGAGTAACTGAGAGACTGAGAGACGTCGACACTGAGACCCAGAGACCCTGAGAACCTGGGACCTGAGACTCTGAGACACTGAAAGACTGAGAGACTGAGACTGAGACCCAGATACACTGAGACCCTGATACACTGAGACCCTGAGACCCTGAGACACTGAGAGACTGAGAGACTGAGACATTGAGGCACTGAGACCCTGAGACACGGAGACACTGAGACCCTGAGAGACTGATACACTGAAATACTGAGAGACTGAGTGACTGAGCGACTGAGAGACTGAGAGATGGAGAGACTGAGACACTGAGAAACTGAGACACTGAAAACTGAGCCCCTGAGCCCCTGAGACACTGGGACATGAGTCACTGAGACCCTGAGACCCGGGGACCCGGAGACCCTGAGACACTGAGACCCTGAGACTCTGAGAATCTGCGACACTGAGACCCTGAGAGACTGAGAGAGTGAGAGACTGAGCGACTCAGAGACTGAGAGACTGAGACACTGAGACCCTGAGAGACAGAGACTATGAGACCCTGAGAGACTGAGAGACTGTGACACTGAGAGACTGAGACCCTGAGACACTGAGAGACTGAGAGACTGAGACCCTGAGACACTGAGACCCTGAGACCCTGAGACACTGAGACACTGAGAGACTGAAAGACTGAGATCCAGAGACCCAGAGAGCCTGAGACACTGAGAGACTGAGTGACTGAGAGACTAAGACCCTGAGACCCTGAGACACTGAGACCCCGAGACACTGAGACACTGAGATCCTGAGATCCTAAGATCCTGAGGCACTGAGACCCTGAGACACTGAGAACCTGAGACACTGAGACTCAGAGACACAGAGAGACTGAGAGACTGAGGGCTGAGAGACTAAGACCCTGAGACTCTGAGACACTGAGACACTGAGATTCTGAGATCCTGAGATCCTGAGACACTGAGACCCTGAGACACTGAGACACTGAGACACTGAGACACTGAGAGACTGTGAGGCTGAGAGACTGAGGGCCTGAGAGAATAAGGCACTGAGACACTGAGACACTGAGAGACTGAGACCCTGAGACACTGAGAGACTGAGAGACTGAGACTGAGACCCAGAGACCCTGAGACACTGAGACACTGAGACCCTGGGACCCTGAGATACTGAGACAAGAGACACTGAGACCCTGAGACCCGGGGACCCGGAGAGCCTGAGACACTGAGACCCTGAGACCCAGTGACCCTGAGACCAAGAGACCCTGAGACACTGAGACTCTGAGAATCTGCGACACTGAGACCCTGAGAGACTGAGAGACTGAGAAACTGAGAGAGTGAGAGACTGAGTCTCTGAGAGACTGAGACTATGAGACCCTGAGAGACTGAGAGACTGAGACCCTAAGACACTGAGACCCTGAGACCCTGAGACCCTGAGACACTGAGTCACTGAGACCTGAGACCCTGAGACACGGAGACACTGAGACGCTGGGACCCTGAGACACTGAGACACTGAGACCCTGAGACACTGAGACACTTAGACCCTGAAAAACTGACTCTCTGAGACCCTGCGACACTGAGACACAGAGACCCTGAGACACTGAGACCCTGAGACCCTGAGACACTGAGACACTGAGACACTGAGACCCAGAGACCCAGAGATACAGAGAGACTGAGATACTGAGGGCTGAGAGACTAAGGCCCTGAGACCCCGAGACACTGAGACCCTGAGACCCTGAGACACTGAGACCCAGAGACCCAGAGCCCCAGAGGCCCTGAGACACTGAGACACTGAGAGACTGAGACACTGAGAGACTGAGAGACTGAGAGACTGAGACTGAGACCCAGAGACACTGAGACCCTGAGACACTGAGACACTGAGACCCTGAGACCCTGAGACACTGAGAGACTGAGAGACTGAGAGACTGATACACTCAGAGACTGAGAGACTGAGCGACTGAGTGACTGAGAGACTGAGAGACTGAGACATTGAGGCACTGAGACCCTGAGACATGGAGACACTGAGACCCTGAGACACTGAGACACTGAGAGACTGAGACTGAGAGACTGAGAGAATGAGAGACTGATACACTGAAAGACTGAGAGACTGAGCGACTGAGACACTGAGAGATGGAGAGACTGAGACACTGAGACCCTGAGACCCTGAGACACTGAAAGCTGAGCCCCTGAGATACTGGGACATGAGACACTGAGACCCGGGGACCCGGACGGAGACCCTGAGACACTGAGAACCAGAGACCCAGTGACCCTGAGACCAAGAGACCCTGAGACACTGAGACACTGAGACTCTGAGAATCTGCGACACTGAGACCCTGAGAGACTGAGAGACTGAGAGAGTGAGAGACTGAGCGACTCAGAGACTGAGAGACTGAGACACTGAGACCCTGAGAGACTGAGACTATGAGACCCTGAGAGACTGAGAGACTGAGACACTGAGAGACCGAGACCCTGAGACACTGAGAGACTGAGAGACTGAGACCCTGAGACACTGAGACCCTGAGACCCTGAGACCCAAAGACCCTGAGACACTGAGTCACTGAGACACTGAGACCTGAGACCCTGAGTCACGGAGACACTGAGACGCTGGTACCCTGAGACACTGAGACACTGAGACCCTGAGACCCTGAGACACTAAGACACTGAGACCCTGAAACACTGAGACTCTGAGACCCTGCGACACTGTGACCCAGAGACCCTGAGACACTGAGACACAGAGACCCTGAGACACTGAGACACTGAGTCAATGAGACATTGAGACACTGAGACCAGGGACCCAGAGACGCAGAGAGACTGAGAGACTGAGGGCTGAGAGACAAAGGCCCTGAGATCCTGAGACACTGAGACCCTGAGACACTGAGACACTGAGACCCTGAGACACTGAGAACCTGAGACACTGAGACACTGAGAGACTGAGAGCATTATAGAATGAGAGACTGAGAGACTGAGACCCTGTGACCCTGAGAAACTGAGACACTGAGAGACTGAGAGACTGAGCCCCAGAGACCCAGAGAGCCTGAGACACTGAGACACTGCGAGACTGAGAGACTAAGTCCCTGAGACCCTGAGACCCGGAGACACTGAGACCCTGAGACACTGAGATCCTGAGATTCTGAGACACTGAGATCCTGAGACACTGAGACACTGAGAGACTGAGAGACTGAGACCCAGAGAGTCAGAGACCCAGAGACCCTGAGAGACTGAGGGCCTGAGAGAGTAAGGCTCTGACACACTGAGACCCTGAGACACTGAGACACTGAGACCCTGAGACACTGAGACCCTGAGAGACTGAGAGACTGAGAGAATGATACACTGAGAGACAGAGAGACTGAGAGACTGAGCGACTCAGAGACTGAGAGACTGAGACACTGAGACACTGAGAGACTGAGACCCTGAGACACTGAGAGACTGAGAGACTGAGACCCTGAGACACTAAGACCCTGAGACCCTGAGACCCTGAGACCCTGAGACACTGATTCACTGAGACCTGAGACACAGAGACCCTGAGACACTGAGACGCTGGGACCCTGAGACACTGAGACCCTGAGACCCAGAGACGCAGAGAGACTGAGAGACTGAGGGCTGAGAGACAAAGGCCCTGAGATCCTGAGACACTGAGACCCTGAGTCCCTGAGACACTGAGACACTGAGACCCTGAGACACTGAGAACCTGAGACGCTGAGACCCAGAGACCCAGAGTCCCTGAGACACTGAGACACTGAAACACTGAGAAACTGAGAGACTGAGAGACGTCGACACTGAGACCCAGAGACCCTGAGAACCTGGGACCTGAGACTCTGAGACACTGAAAGACTGAGAGACTGAGACTGAGACCCAGAGACACTGAGACCCTGATACACTGAGACCCTGAGACCCTGAGAGACTGAGAGACTGAGAGACTGAGAGACTGAGACATTGAGGCACTGAGACCCTGAGACACGGAGACACTGAGACCCTGAGAGACTGAGAGACTGATACACTGAAATACTGAGAGACTGAGAGACTGAGCGACTGAGAAACTGAGAGATGGAGAGACTGAGACACTGAGAAACTGAGACACTGAAAACTGAGCCCCTGAGCCCCTGAGCCCCTGAGACACTGGGTCATGAGACACTGAGACCCTGAGACCCGGGGACCCGGAGACCCTGAGACACTGAGACCCTGAGACTCTGAGAATCTGCGACAATGAGACCCTGAGAGACTGAGAGAGTGAGAGACTGAGCGACTCAGAGACTGAGAGACTGAGACACTGAGACCCTGAGAGACAGAGACTATGAGACCCTGAGAGACTGAGAGACTGAGTCCCTGAGACACTGAGACCCTGAGACCCTGAGACACTGAGACACTGAGACACTGAGAGACTGAGAGACTGAGATCCAGAGACCCAGAGAGCCTGAGACACTGAGAGACTGAGAGACTGAGTGACTGAGAGACTAAGACCCTGAGACCCTGAGACACTGAGACCCCGAGACACTGAGACACTGAGATCCTGAGATCCTAAGATCCTGAGACACTGAGACCCTGAGACACTGAGAACCTGAGACACTGAGACTCAGAGACACAGAGAGACTGAGAGACTGAGGGCTGAGAGACTAAGACCCTGAGACTCTGAGACACTGAGACACTGAGACACTGAGACACTGAGAGACTGTGAGGCTGAGAGACTGAGGGCCTGAGAGAATAAGGCACTGAGACACTGAGACACTAAGACACTGAGACACTGAGAGACTGTGAGGCTGAGAGACTGAGGGCCTGAGAGAATAAGGCACTGAGACACTGAGACACTGAGAGACTGAGACCCAGAGACCCTGAGACACTGAGACACTGAGACCCTGAGATCCTGAGACACTGAGAGACTGAGAGACTGATACACTCAGAGACTGAGAGACTGAGCGACTGAGTGACTGAGAGACTGAGACATTGAGGCACTGAGACCCTGAGACACGGAGACACTGAGACCCTGAGACACTGAGAAACTGAGACACTGAGAGACTGAGACTGAGAGACTGATACACTGAAAGACTGAGAGACTGAGAGACTGAGCGACTGAGAGACTGAGAGATGGAGAGACTGAGACACTGAGACCCTGAGACCCTGGGATATGAGACACTGAAAACTGAGCCCCTGAGCCCCTGAGATACTGGGACATGAGACACTGAGACCCTGAGACCCGGGGACGCGGAGAGCCTGAGTCACCGAGACCCTGAGACCCAGTGACCCTGAGACCAAGAGACCCTGAGACACTGAGACTCTGTGAATCTGCGACACTGAGACCCTGAGAGACTGAGAGACTGAGAAACTGAGAGAGTGAGAGACTGAGCGACTCAGAGACTGAGAGACTGAGACACTGGGTCACTGAAAGACTGAGACTATGAGACCCTGAGAGACTGAGAGACTGAGACCCTAAGACACTGAGACCCTGAGACCCTGAGAACCTGAGACCCTGAGACACTGAGTCACTGAGACCTGAGACCCTGAGACACGGAGACACTGAGACGCTGGGACCCTGAGACACTGAGACACTGAGACCCTGAGACACTGAGACACTTAGACCCTGAAAAACTGAGTCTCTGAGACCCTGCGACACTGAGACACAGAGACCCTGTGACACTGAGACCCTGAGACTCTGAGACACTGAGACCCAGAGACCCAGAGATACAGAGAGTCTGAGATACTGAGGGCTGAGAGACTAAGGCCCTGAGACCCCGAGACACTGAGACCCTGAGACACTGAGACACAGAGACCCAGAGACACAGAGGCCCTTAGACACTGAGACACTGAGACACTGAGAAACTGAGAGACAGAGAGACTTCGACACTGAGACCCAGAGACCCTGAGAACCTGGGACCCTGAGACACTGAGAGACTGAGAGACTGAGAGACTGATACACTCAGAGACTGAAAGACTGAGCGACTGAGTGACTGAGAGACTGAGAGACTGAGACATTGAGGCACTGAGACCCTGAGTCATGGAGACACTGAGACCCTGAGACACTGAGACACTGAGAGACAGAGACTGAGAGACTGAGAGAATGAGAGACTGATACACTGAAAGACTGAGAGACTGAGAGACTGAGCGACTGAGACACTGAGAGATGGAGAGACTGAGACACTGAGAACCTGAGACCCTGAGACACTGAAAACTGAGCCCCTGAGCCCCTGAGATACTGGGACATGAGACACTGAGACCCTGAGACCCGGGGACCCGGACGGAGACCCTGAGACACTGAGAACCAGAGACCCAGTGACCCTGAGACCAAGAGACCCTGAGACACTGAGACACTGAGACTCTGAGACCCTGAGAGACTGAGCGACTGAGAGACTGAGACACTGAGAGACTGAGACCCTGAGACACTGAGAGACTGAGAGACTGATACCCTGAGACACTGAGACCCTGAGACCCTGAGACCCAGAGACCCTGAGACACTGAGTCACTGAGACCTGAGACCCTGAGTCACGGAGACACTGAGACGCTGGGACCCTGAGACACTGAGACACTGAGACCCTGAGACACTAAGACACTGAGACCCTGAAACACTGAGACTCTGAGACCCTGCGACACTGAGACCCAGAGACACTGAGACACAGAGACCCTGAAACACTGAGTCAATGAGACATTGAGACACTGAGACCCAGAGACGCAGAGAGACTGAGAGACTGAGGGCTGAGAGACAAAGGCCCTGAGATCCTGAGACACTGAGACCCTGAGACACTGAGACACTGAGACCCTGAGACACTGAGAACCTGAGACACTGAGACACTGAGAGACTGAGAGACTGAGAGCATTATAGAATGAGACACTGAGAGACTGAGACCCTGTGACCCTGAGAAACTGAGACACTGAGAGACTGAGAGACTGAGAGACTGAGAGACTGAGAGACTGAGCCCCAGAGACCCAGAGAGCCTGAGACACTGCGAGACTGAGAGACTAAGTCCCTGAGACCCTGAGACCCTGAGACACCGAGACCCTGAGACACTGAGATCCTGAGATTCTGAGACACTGAAACCCTGAGACACTGAGGCACTGAGAGACTGAGAGACTGAGACCCAGAGAGCCAGAGAGCCAGAGACCCAGAGACCCTGAGAGACTGAGGGCCTGAGAGACTAAGGCTCTGACACACTGAGACCCTGAGACACTGAGACACTGAGACCCTGAGACACTGAGACCCTGAGAGACTGAGAGACTGAGAGAATGATACACTGAGAGACAGAGAGACTGAGAGACTGAGCGACTCAGAGACTGAGAGACTGGGACACTGAGACACTGAGAGACTGAGACACTGAGACCCTGAGAGACTGAGAGACTGAGAGACTGAGATACTGAGAGACTGAGAGACTGAGAGACTGAGAGACTGAGACCCAGAGACCCTGAGACCCTGAGACCCTGAGACCATGTGACCCTGAGACACTGAGACCCTGAGTCAATGAGACGCTGAGACCCTGAGACTCTGAGATCCTGAGACACTGGGACACTGAGACCCTGAGACACTGAGACACTGAGACACTGAGAGACTGAGAGACTGAGACCCAGAGACCCAGAGACGCAGAGACCCAGAGAGACTGAGAGACTGAGGACATGAGATTCTAAGGCCCTGAGACCCGGAGACACTGAGACCCTGAGACACTGAGACACTGAGACCCTGAGACACTGTGAACCTGAGACACTGAGAGACTGAGAGACTGATACAATGAGAGACTGAGAGACTGATACAATGAGAGACTGAGACCCTGAGACACTGAGACCCTGCGATACTGAGACAGTGAGACACTGAGACCCTGTGACCGTGAGACACTGAGACACTGAGACACTGAGAAACTGAGAGACAGAGAGAATGAGAGACTGAGACCCATAGACCCAGAGACCCTGAGACCCTGAGACCCAGAGACCCAGAGACCCATTGGCCCTGAGACACTGAGACACTGAGAAACTGAGAGACTGAAAGACTTAGACACTGAGATACTGAGACCCAGAGACCCTGAGAACCTGGGACCCTGAGACTCTGAGACACTGACACACTGAGACCCAGAGACCCAGAGGCCCTGAGACACTGAGACACTGAGACATTGAGAGACTGAAAGACTTAGACACTGAGATACTGAGACCCTGAGACACTGAGAGACTGAGAGACTGAGACTGAGACCCAGAGACACTGAGACCCTGAGACCCTGAGAGACTGAGAGACTGATACAATGAGAGACTGAGAGACTGAGAGATTGAGAGACTGAGAGACTGAGACCCTGAGACACTGGGACCCTGAGATACTGAGACAGTGAGACACTGAGACCCTGAGACCCTGAGACACTGAGACACTGAGACACGGAGACACTGAGAAACTGAGAGACAGGGAGAATGAGAGACTGAGACCCAGAGACCCAGAGACACTGACACCCTGAGACACTGGGACACTGACACACTGAGACCCAGAGACCCAGAGACCCAGACGTCCTGAGACACTGAGACACTGAGACCCTGAGACACTGAGAACCTGAGACACTGAGACACTGAAAGACTGAGAGAATGAGAGAATGAGAGACTGAGAGACTGAGAGACTGAGAGACTGAGACCCTCAGACACTGAGGCACTGAGAGACTGAGACTGAGACCCAGACACCCAGAGAGCCTGAGACACTGAGACACTGCGAGACTGAGAGACTCAGAGACTGAGTGACTGAGAGACTAAGACCCTGAGACCCTGAGACCCAGAGACCCAGAGGCCCTGAGACACTGAGACACTGAGAGACTGAGAGACTTCGACGCTGAGACCCAGAGACCCTGAGAACCTGGGACCCTGAGACTCTGAGACACTGACACACTGAGACCCAGAGACCCAGAGGCCCTGAGACACTGAGACACTGAGACACTGAGAGACTGAGACTCTGAGACCCTGAGACACTGAGAGACTGAGAGACTGAGACTGAGACCCAGAGACACTGAGACCCTGATACACTGAGACCCTGAGACCCTGAGACACTGAGAGACTGAGAGACTGAGAGACTGAGAGACTGAGAGACTGAGACATTGAGGCACTGAGACCCTGAGACACGGAGGCACTGAGACCCTGAGAGACTGAGAGACTGATACACTGAAATACTGAGAGACTGAGAGACTGAGCGACTGAGAGACTGAGAGATGGAGAGACTGAGACACTGAGACACTGAAAACTGAGCCCCTGAGACACAGGGACATGAGACACTGAGACCCTGAGACCCGGGGACCCGGAGACCCTGAGACACTGAGACCCTGAGACCCAGTGACCCTGAGACAAAGAGACCCTGAGACACTGAGACTCTGAGAATCTGCGACACTGAGACCCTGAGAGACTGAGAGAGTGAGAGACTGAGCGACTCAGAGACTGAGAGACTGAGACACTGAGACCCTGAGAGACTGAGAGACTGAGACACTGAGACACTGAGACCCTGAGACCCTGAGACACTGAGAGACTGAGAGACTGAGACCCTGAGACACTGAGACCCTGAGACCCTGAGACACTGAGACACTGAGACACTGAGACACTGAGAGACTGAGAGACTGAGATCCAGAGACCCAGAGAGCCTGAGACACTGAGAGACTGAGAGACTGAGTGACTGAGAGACTAAGACCCTGAGACCCTGAGACACTGAGACCCCGAGACACTGAGACACTGAGATCCTGAGATCCTATGATCCTGAGACACTGAGACCCTGAGACACTGAGAACCTGAGACACTGAGACCAAGAGACACAGAGAGACTGAGAGACTGTGGGTGAGAGACTAAGACCCTGAGACTCTGAGACACTGAGACACTCAGATTCTTAGATCCTGAGATCCTGAGACACTGAGACCCTGAGACACTGAGACACTGAGAGACTGTGAGGCTGAGAGACTGAGGGCCTGAGAGAATAAGGCACTGAGACACTGAGAGGCTGAGACCCTGAGACACTGAGAGACTGAGAGACTGAGACTGAGACCCAGAGACACTGAGACCTTGAGACACTGAGACACTGAGACCCTGAGACCCTGAGACACTGAGAGACTGATACACTCAGAGACTGAGAGACTGAGCGACTGAGTGACTGAGAGACTGAGAGACTGAGAGACTGAGACATTGAGGCACTGAGACCCTGAGACACGGAGACACTGAGACCCTGAGACACTGAGACACTGAGAGACTGAGACTGAGAGACTGAGAGACTGATACACTGAAAGACTGAGAGACTGAGAGACTGAGAGATGGAGAGACTGAGACACTGAGACCCTGAGACCCTGGGACATGAGACACTGAAAACTGAGCCCCTGAGCCCCTGAGATACTGGGACATGAGACCCTGAGACCCGGGGACCCGGAGACCCTGAGACACTGAGACCCTGAGACCCAGTGACCCTGAGACCAAGAGACCCTGAGACACTGAGACACTGAGACTCTGAAAATCTGCGACACTGAGACCCTGAGAGACTGAGAGACTGAGAAACTGAGAGAGTGAGAGACTGAGCGACTCAGAGACTGAGAGACTGAGACACTGAGTCTCTGAGAGACTGAGACTATGAGACCCTGAGAGACTGAGAGACTGAGACCCTAAGACACTGAGACCCTGAGACCCTGAGACCCTGAGAACCTGAGACACTGAGTCACTGAGACCTGAGACCCTGTGTCACGGAGACACTGAGACGCTGGGACCTGAGATACTGAGACACAGAGACCCTGAGACACTGAGACCCTGAGACCCTGAGACACTGAGACACTGAGGCACTGACTCACTGAGACACTGAGACACTGAGACCCAGAGACCCAGAGATACAGAGAGACTGAGAGACTGAGGGCTGAGAGACTAAGGCCCTGAGACACTGAGACCCTGAGACCCTGAGACACTGAGACACTGAGGCACTGAGTCACTGAGACACTGAGACCCAGAGACCCAGAGACCCAGAGACCCAGAGACCCAGAGGCCCTGAGACACTGAGACACTGAGACACTGAGAAACTGAGAGACAGAGAGACTTCGACACTGAGACCCAGAGACCCTGAGAACCTGGGACCCTGAGACTCTGAGACACTGACACACTGAGACCCAGAGACCCAGAGGCCCTGAGACACTGAGACACTGAGAGACTGAGACACTGAGAGACTGAGAGACTGAGAGACTGAGACTGAGACCCAGAGACACTGAGACCCTGAGACACTGAGACACTGAGACCCTGAGACACTGAGACACTGAGAGACTGAGACTGAGAGATTGAGAGAATGAGAGACTGATACACTGAAAGACTGAGAGACTGAGAGACTGAGCGACTGAGACACTGAGAGATGGAGAGACTGAGACACTGAGACCCTGAGACCCTGAGACACTGAAAACTGAGCCCCTGAGCCCCTGAGATACTGGGACATGAGACACTGAGACCCGGGGACCCGGACGGAGACCCTGAGACACTGAGAACCAGAGACCCAGTGACCCTGAGACCAAGAGACCCTGAGACACTGAGACACTGAGGCTCTGAGAATCTGCGACACTGAGACCCTGAGAGACTGAGAGACTGAGAGAGTGAGAGACTGAGCGACTCAGAGACTGAGAGACTGAGACACTGAGACCCTGAGAGACTGAGACTATGAGACCCTGAGAGACTGAGAGACTGAGTGACTGAGACACTGAGAGACTGAGACCCTGAGACAATGAGAGACTGAGAGACTGAGACCCTGAGACACTGAGACCCTGAGACCCTGAGACCCTGAGAGACTGAGAGACTGAGAGAATGATACACTGAGAGACAGAGAGACTGAGAGACTGAGCGACTCAGAGACTGAGAGACTGGGACACTGAGACACTGAGAGACTGAGACACTGAGACCCTGAGAGACTGAGAGACTGAGAGACTGAGATACTGAGAGACTGAGAGACTGAGAGACTGAGAGACTGAGACCCAGAGACCCTGAGACCCTGAGACCCTGAGACCATGTGACCCTGAGACACTGAGACCCTGAGTCAATGAGACGCTGAGACCCTGAGACTCTGAGATCCTGAGACACTGAGACACTGAGACCCTGAGACACTGAGACACTGAGACACTGAGAGACTGAGAGACTGAGACCCAGAGACCCAGAGACGCAGAGACCCAGAGAGACTGAGAGACTGAGGGCATGAGATTCTAAGGCCCTGAGACCCGGAGACACTGAGACACTGAAACCCTGAGACACTGTGAACCTTTGACACTGAGAGACTGAGAGACTGATACAATGAGAGACTGAGAGACTGATACAATGAGAGACTGAGACCCTGAGACACTGAGACCCTGCGATACTGAGACAGTGAGACACTGAGACCCTGTGACCGTGAGACACTGAGACACTGAGACACTGAGAAACTGAGAGACAGAGAGAATGAGAGACTGAGACCCATAGACCCAGAGACCCTGAGACACTGAGACACTGAGACCCTGAGACCCTGAGACCCAGAGACCCAGAGACACATTGGCCCTGAGACACTGAGACACTGAGAAACTGAGAGACTGAGAGACTTCGACACTGAGACCCAGAGACCCTGAGAACCTGGGACCCTGAGACTCTGAGACACTGACACACTGAGACCCAGAGACCCAGAGGCCCTGAGACACTGAGACACTGAGACATTGAGAGACTGAAAGACTTAGACACTGAGATACTGAGACCCTGAGACACTGAGAGACTGAGAGACTGAGACGGAGACCCAGAGACACTGAGACCCTGAGACCCTGAGAGACTGAGAGACTGATACAATTAGAGACTGAGAGACTGAGAGATTGAGAGACTGAGAGACTGAGACCCTGAGACACTGGGACCCTGAGATACTGAGACAGTGAGACACTGAGACCCTGAGACCCTGAGACACTGAGACACGGAGACACTGAGAAACTGAGAGACAGGGAGAATGAGAGACTGAGACCCAGAGACCCAGAGACACTGAGACCCTGAGACACTGGGACACTGACACACTGAGACCCAGAGACCCAGAGACCCAGACGTCCTGAGACACTGAGACACTGAGACCCTGAGACACTGAGAACCTGAGACACTGAGACACTGAAAGACTGAGAGAATGAGAGAATGAGAGACTGAGAGACTGAGAGACTGAGACCCTCAGACACTGAGGCACTGAGAGACTGAGAGACTGAGACCCAGAGACCCAGAGAGCCTGAGACACTGAGACACTGCGAGACTGAGAGACTCAGAGACTGAGTGACTGAGAGACTAAGACCCTGAGACCCTGAGACCCAGAGACCCAGAGGCCCTGAGACACTGAGACACTGAGAGACTGAGAGACTTCGACGCTGAGACCCAGAGACCCTGAGAACCTGGGACCCTGAGACTCTGAGACACTGACACACTGAGACCCAGAGACCCAGAGGCCCTGAGACACTGAGACACTGAGACACTGAGAGACTGAGACTCTGAGACCCTGAGACACTGAGAGACTGAGAGACTGAGACTGAGACCCAGAGACACTGAGACCCTGATACACTGAGACCCTGAGACCCTGAGACCCTGAGACACTGAGAGACTGAGAGACTGAGAGACTGAGAGACTGAGACATTGAGGCACTGAGACCCTGAGACACGGAGGCACTGAGACCCTGAGAGACTGAGAGACTGATACACTGAAATACTGAGAGACTGAGAGACTGAGCGACTGAGCGACTGAGAGACTGAGAGATGGAGAGACTGAGACACTGAGACACTGAAAACTGAGCCCCTGAGCCCCTGAGACACTGGGACATGAGACACTGAGACCCTGAGACCCGGGGACCCGGAGACCCTGAGACACTGAGACCCTGAGACCCAGTCACCCTGAGACAAAGAGACCCTGAGACACTGAGACGCTGAGACTCTGAGAATCTGCGACACTGAGACCCTGAGAGACTGAGAGAGTGAGAGACTGAGCGACTCAGAGACTGAGAGACTGAGACACTGAGACCCTGAGAGACAGAGAGACTGAGAGACTGAGACACTGAGACCCTGAGACCCTGAGACACTGAGAGACTGAGAGACTGAGACCCTGAGACACTGAGACCCTGAGACCCTGAGACACTGAGACACTGAGAGACTGAGAGACTGAGATCCAGAGACCCAGAGAGCCTGAGACACTGAGAGACTGAGAGACTGAGTGACTGAGAGACTAAGACCCTGAGACCCTGAGACACTGAGACCCCGAGACACTGAGACACTGAGATCCTGAGATCCTAAGATCCTGAGACACTGAGACCCTGAGACACTGAGAACCTGAGACACTGAGACCAAGAGACACAGAGAGACTGAGAGACTGTGGGTGAGAGACTAAGACCCTGAGACTCTGAGACACTGAGACACTCAGATTCTTAGATCCTGAGATCCTGAGACACTGAGACCCTGAGACACTGAGACACTGAGAGACTGTGAGGCTGAGAGACTGAGGGCCTGAGAGAATAAGGCACTGAGACACTGAGAGACTGAGACCCTGAGACACTGAGAGACTGAGAGACTGAGAGACTGAGACTGAGACCCAGAGACACTGAGACCTTGAGACACTGAGACACTGAGACCCTGAGACCCTGAGACACTGAGAGACTGAGAGACTGAGAGACTGATACACTCAGAGACTGAGAGACTGAGCGACTGAGTGACTGAGAGACTGAGAGACTGAGAGACTGAGACATTGAGGCACTGAGACCCTGAGACACGGAGACACTGAGACCCTGAGACACTGAGACACTGAGAGACTGAGACTGAGAGACTGAGAGACTGATACACTGAAAGACTGAGAGACTGAGAGACTGAGAGATGGAGAGACTGAGACACTGAGACCCTGAGACCCTGGGACATGAGACACTGAAAACTGAGCCCCTGAGCCCCTGAGATACTGGGACATGAGACCCTGAGACCCTGAGACCCGGGGACCCGGAGACCCTGAGACACTGAGACCCTGAGACCCAGTGACCCTGAGACCAAGAGACCCTGAGACACTGAGACACTGAGACTCTGAGAATCTGCGACACTGAGACCCTGAGAGACTGAGAGACTGAGAAACTGAGAGAGTGAGAGACTGAGCGACTCAGAGACTGAGAGACTGAGACACTGAGTCTCTGAGAGACTGAGACTATGAGACCCTGAGAGACTGAGAGACTGAGACCCTAAGACACTGAGACCCTGAGACCCTGAGACCCTGAGACCCTGAGAACCTGAGACACTGAGTCACTGAGACCTGAGACCCTGAGTCACGGAGACACTGAGACGCTGGGACCCTGAGACACTGAGACACAGAGACCCTGAGACACTGAGACCCTGAGACCCTGAGACACTGTGTCACAGAAACTCTGAGACACAGAGACACAGACTCACTGAAACTCTGAGACACTGAGACACTCGGACACAGAGACACTAAGACAGGGAAACACAGAGACACTGAATCTCTGAGACACTGATACACTGAGACACAGAGACACTGTGACTTTGAGACACAGAGACACTGAGACACTGAGGCACAGAGAAACCGAAATGCAGAGACACTGAGACCAGAGACAAAGGTACTCTGAGACGCAGATACCCTGAGAAACTGAGTTACTAATGTACAGAGAAACTGAGACACAGAGACATTGAGACTCTGAGACACAGATAAACTGAAACACTGATGCACAGATAAACTGAGACACTGAGGCACAGAGACACAGAGACACAGAGACACTGAGGCACAGAGACACAGACACAGAGACTCTGAGACACTGTGACTCAGAGACACTTAGACACAGAGACACTGAGAAACTTAAACACAGAGAGACTGAGACACTGAGACTCTGAGACACTGAGACAATGGGACACGGAGACACTGAGACTCTGAGATACTGAGACACAGAGAGACTGAGACACAAAACGTTGAGACACTGAGACACAGAGACACTGAGACACAGAGATTCTGAGACACTGAGACACAGATACACTGAGACTCTGAGATACTGAGACACTGAGACACAGAGACACTGAGACTCGGAGACACTGAGGCACAGAGACACTGAGACACAGAGATACTGAGACACAGAGACACTGAGGCACAGAGACCCTGCGATACAGAGACACTGTGACATTGAGACTCTGAGACACTGAGACACTGAAAATCTGAGACACTGTGATACTGAGGCACAGAGACACTCAGACAGTTAGACACTGAGTCTCAGAGACACTGATAAACTGAATCACAGAGACAGAGACACTGAGACTCTGAGACATGAGACACTGAGACACAGAGACACTGGGACACAGAGACACTGAGACTCTGAGACACTGAGACACAAAGACATTGAGGCACAGAGACACTGAGACACTGTGACACTGAGACATTGAGACACTGAGGCACAGAGAAACTGAGACACTGAGTGTCTGAGACATTGATACACTGAGACACTGAGACTCTGAGACATTGAGACACAGAGACACTGAGACACTGAGACTTTGAGATATTAAGACACTGAGGCACAGATACACTGAGTCTCTGAGACACAGAGACACTGAGACACTGAGAGTCTGATAGACTGAGGCACAGAGACTCTGAGACACTGAGGCACCAAGACACAAAGACTCTGAGACTCTGAGTCTCTGAGACACTGAGATACAGAGACACAGAAACACTGAGACACTGAGGCACCGAGACACAGAGGCACTGAGACACTGAGACTCTGAGACACAGAGACACTGAGTCTCTGAGACATTGATACATTGAGACTCTGAGACACTGAGGCACAGAGACATTGAGACACAGAGACACTGAGATTCTGAGACACTGAGGCACAGAGACACTGAGACACAGAGACACTGAGACTCTGAGACGCTGAGACACAGAGACACTGTGACACAGAGACACTGAGACAGTAAGACACTGAGAGACTGAGGCACAGAGACACTGAAACACTGAGACACTGAGGCACTGAGACACAGATACACATAGACACTGAGACTCTGAGACACTGAGACACAGAGACACTGAGCCACAGAGACATAGAGACACTTAAACTCTGAGACACTGAGACACTGTGACACAGAGACTCTGAGACACAGAGACACAGAGACACAGACTAACTGAAACTCTGAGACACTGAGACACTGGGACACAGAGACACTGAGACAGAGAGACAAAGAGACACTGACTCTCTGAGACACTGAGACACTGAGGCACAGAGTCACTGAGACCCTGTGACACTGAGGCACAGAGACACTCAGACACAGAGACAAAGAGACACTGATTCTCAGAGACACTGATACACTGAGACACAGAGACACAGAGACACTGAGACTTGGAGACACAGAGACACTGAGGCACAGTGACACTGAGGCACAGTGACCCTGAGACACAGAGACACTGAGACACTGAGACACAGAGACACTGAGGCACAGAGATACTGCGACACAGAGACACTGTGACATTGAGGCTCTGAGACGCTGAGACACTGAGGCACAGTGATACTGCGACACAGATTCACTGAGACTCTAAGACACTGTGAAACGGAAAATCTGAGACACTGAGACACAGAGACACTGAGACTCGGAGATACTGAGGCACAGAGACACTGAGACACAGAGATACTGAGACACAGAGACACAGAGTCTCTGAGACACTGATACACTGAGACACAGAGACACTGTGATTCTGAGACACTGAGACACTGAGACACAGAGACACTGAGACACAGAGACCCTGGGACACAGACTCACTGAAACTCTGAGACACTGAGACAGATAGGCACAGAATCACTGAATCTCTGAGACACTGATGCACTGAGACACAGAGACACTGTGACTCTGAGACACTGGGTCACTGAGACACTGAGACACGGAGACACGGAGACACTGAGACACTGTGACACTGAGGCACAGAGACACTGAGACACAGAGATACTGAGACACAGAGACACTGAGGCACAGAGACCCTGCGATACAGAGACACTGTGACATTGAGACTCTGAGACACTGAGACAGTGAAAATCTGAGACACTGAGACACTGAGACACAAAGACACTGAGGCACAGAGACACTCAACACAATGGCAAAGTGACACTGAGTGTCTGAGACATTGATACACTGAGACACTGAGACTCTGAGACATTGAGACACTGAGGCACAGAAAAACTGAGACACTGAGACACTGAGACTCTGAGACATTGAGACACAGAGAAACTGAGACACTGAGACACAGAGACACTGAGACACTGAGATCCTGTGACACTGAGGCACAGAGACACTGCGACACAGAGACACAGACTCACTGAAACTCTGAGACAATGAGACACTGGGACACAGAGACACTGAGACATTGAGATTCTGAGACACTGAGACACAGAGACACAGAGACAATGTGACACTGAATCTCTGAGACACTGATACACTGAGACACAGAGACACTGTGACTCTGAGACACTGAGACACTGAGACACAGAGACACTGAGACACAGACTCACTGAAACTCTGAGACACTGAGACACTGAGATACTGGGACACAGAGACACTGAGACAGAGAGGCACAGATACACTGAATCTCTGAGACACTGATGCACTGAGACACAGAGACACTGTGAATCTGAGACACTGCGTCACTGAGACACTGAGACACGGAGACACTGAGACACTGTGACACTGAGACACAGAGACACTGAGGCACTGAGACCCTGCGATACAGAGACACTATGACATTGAGACTCTGAGACACTGAGACACTGAAAATCTGAGACACTGAGACACTGTGATACTGAGGCACAGAGACACTCAGACAGTTAGACACTGAGTCTCAGAGACACTGATAAACTGAATCACAGAGACAGAGACACTGAGACTCTGAGACATGAGACACTGAGACACAGAGACACTGGGACACAGAGACACTGAGACACTGTGACACTGAGGCACAGAGACACAGAGGCACTGAGACACTGAGACTCTGAGACACAGAGACACTGAGTCTCTGAGACATTGATACATTGAGACTCTGAGACACTGAGGCACAGAGACATTGAGACACAGAGACACTGAGATTCTGAGACACTGAGGCACAGAGACACTGAGACACAGAGACACTGAGACTCTGAGACGCTGAGACACAGAGACACTGTGACACAGAGACACTGAGACAGTAAGACACTGAGAGACTGAGGCACAGAGACACTGAAACACTGAGACACTGAGGCACTGAGACACAGATACACATAGACACTGAGACTCTGAGACACTGAGACACAGAGACACTGAGCCACAGAGACATAGAGACACTTAAACTCTGAGACACTGAGACACTGTGACACAGAGACTCTGAGACACAGAGACACAGAGACACAGACTAACTGAAACTCTGAGACACTGAGACACTGGGACACAGAGACACTGAGACAGAGAGACAAAGAGACACTGACTCTCTGAGACACTGAGACACTGAGGCACAGAGTCACTGAGACCCTGTGACACTGAGGCACAGAGACACTCAGACACAGAGACAAAGAGACACTGATTCTCAGAGACACTGATACACTGAGACACAGAGACACAGAGACACTGAGACTTGGAGACACAGAGACACTGAGGCACAGTGACCCTGAGACACAGAGACACTGAGACACTGAGACACAGAGACACTGAGGCACAGAGATACTGCGACACAGAGACACTGTGACATTGAGGCTCTGAGACGCTGAGACACTGAGGCACAGTGATACTGCGACACAGATTCACTGAGACTCTAAGACACTGTGAAACGGAAAATCTGAGACACTGAGACACAGAGACACTGAGACTCGGAGATACTGAGGCACAGAGAGACTGAGACACAGAGATACTGAGACACAGAGACACAGAGTCTCTGAGACACTGATACACTGAGACACAGAGACACTGTGACTCTGAGACACTGAGACACTGAGACACAGAGACACTGAGACACAGACTCACTGAAACTCTGAGACACTGAGACACTGAGACACAGAGACTCTGAGACACAGAGACCCTGGGACACAGACTCACAGAAACTCTGAGACACTGAGACAGATAGGCACAGAATCACTGAATCTCTGAGACACTGATGCACTGAGACACAGAGACACTGTGACTCTGAGACACTGGGTCACTGAGACACTGAGACACGGAGACACTGAGACACTGTGACACTGAGGCACAGAGACACTGAGACACAGAGATACTGAGACACAGAGACACTGAGGCACAGAGACCCTGCGATACAGAGACACTGTGACATTGAGACTCTGAGACACTGAGACAGTGAAAATCTGAGACACTGAGACACTGAGACACAAAGACACTGAGGCACAGAGACACTCAACACAATGGCAAAGTGACACTGAGTGTCTGAGACATTGATACACTGAGACACTGAGACTCTGAGACATTGAGACACAGAGAAACTGAGACACTGAGACACAGAGACACTGAGACACTGAGATCCTGTGACACTGAGGCACAGAGACACTGCGACACAGAGACACAGACTCACTGAAACTCTGAGACAATGAGACACTGGGACACAGAGACACTGAGACATTGAGATTCTGAGACACTGAGACACAGAGACACAGAGACAATGTGACACTGAATCTCTGAGACACTGATACACTGAGACACAGAGACACTGTGACTCTGAGACACTGAGACACTGAGACACAGAGACACTGAGACACAGACTCACTGAAACTCTGAGACACTGAGACACTGAGATACTGGGACACAGAGACACTGAGACAGAGAGGCACAGATACACTGAATCTCTGAGACACTGATGCACTGAGACACAGAGACACTGTGAATCTGAGACACTGCGTCACTGAGACACTGAGACACAGAGACACAGAGACACAGACTAACTGAAACTCTGAGACACTGAGACACTGGGACACAGAGACACTGAGACAGAGAGACAAAGAGACACTGACTCTCTGAGACACTGAGACACTGAGGCACAGAGTCACTGAGACCCTGTGACACTGAGGCACAGAGACACTCAGACACAGAGACAAAGAGACACTGATTCTCAGAGACACTGATACACTGAGACACAGAGACACAGAGACACTGAGACTTGGAGACACAGAGACACTGAGGCACAGTGACCCTGAGACACAGAGACACTGAGACACTGAGACACAGAGACACTGAGGCACAGAGATACTGCGACACAGAGACACTGTGACATTGAGGCTCTGAGACGCTGAGACACTGAGGCACAGTGATACTGCGACACAGATTCACTGAGACTCTAAGACACTGTGAAACGGAAAATCTGAGACACTGAGACACAGAGACACTGAGACTCGGAGATACTGAGGCACAGAGAGACTGAGACACAGAGATACTGAGACACAGAGACACAGAGTCTCTGAGACACTGATACACTGAGACACAGAGACACTGAGGCACTGAGACCCTGCGATACAGAGACACTATGACATTGAGACTCTGAGACACTGAGACACTGAAAATCTGAGACACTGAGACACTGTGATACTGAGGCACAGAGACACTCAGACAGTTAGACACTGAGTCTCAGAGACACTGATAAACTGAATCACAGAGACAGAGACACTGAGACTCTGAGACATGAGACACTGAGACACAGAGGCACTGGGACACAGAGACACTGAGACACTGTGACACTGAGGCACAGAGACACAGAGGCACTGAGACACTGAGACTCTGAGACACAGAGACACTGAGTCTCTGAGACATTGATACATTGAGACTCTGAGACACTGAGGCACAGAGACATTGAGACACAGAGACACTGAGATTATGAGACACTGAGGCACAGAGACACTGAGACACAGAGACACTGAGACTCTGAGACGCTGAGACACAGAGACACTGTGACACAGAGACACTGAGACAGTAAGACACTGAGAGACTGAGGCACAGAGACACTGAAACACTGAGACACTGAGGCACTGAGACACAGATACACATAGACACTGAGACTCTGAGACACTGAGACACAGAGACACTGAGCCACAGAGACATAGAGACACTTAAACTCTGAGACACTGAGACACTGTGACACAGAGACTCTGAGACACAGAGACACAGAGACACAGACTAACTGAAACTCTGAGACACTGAGACACTGGGACACAGAGACACTGAGAGAGAGAGACAAAGAGACACTGACTCTCTGAGACACTGAGACACTGAGGCACAGAGACACTGAGACCCTGTGACACTGAGGCACAGAGACACTCAGACACAGAGACAAAGAGACACTGATTCTCAGAGACACTGATACACTGAGACACAGAGACACAGAGACACTGAGACTTGGAGACACAGAGACACTGAGGCACAGTGACCCTGAGACACAGAGACACTGAGACACTGAGACACAGAGACACTGAGGCACAGAGACACTGCGACACAGAGACACTGTGACATTGAGGCTCTGAGACGCTGAGACACTGAGGCACAGTGATACTGCGACACAGATTCACTGAGACTCTAAGACACTGTGAAACGGAAAATCTGAGACACTGAGACACAGAGACACTGAGACACAGAGATACTGAGACACTGACACACTGAGACTCGGAGATACTGAGGCACAGAGACACTGAGACACAGAGATACTGAGACACAGAGACACAGAGTCTCTGAGACACTGATACACTGAGACACAGAGACACTGTGACTCTGAGACACTGAGACACTGAGACACAGAGACACTGAGACACAGACTCACTGAAACTCTGAGACACTGAGACACTGAGACACAGAGACTCTGAGACACAGAGACCCTGGGACACAGACTCACTGAAACTCTGAGACACTGAGACAGATAGGCACAGATACACTGAATCTCTGAGACACTGATGCACTGAGACACAGAGACACTGTGACTCTGAGACACTAGGTTACTGAGACACTGAGACACGGAGACACTGAGACACTGTGACACTGAGGCACAGAGACACTGAGACACAGAGATACTGAGACACAGAGACACTGAGGCACAGAGACCCTGCGATACAGAGACACTGTGACATTGAGACTCTGAGACACTGAGACAGTGAAAATCTGAGACACTGAGACACTGAGACACAAAGACACTGAGGCACAGAGACACTGAGACACTGTGACACTGAGGCACAGAGACACTCAACACAGAGGCAAAGTGACACTGAGTGTCTGAGACATTGATACACTGAGACACTGAGACTCTGAGACATTGAGACACAGAGAAACTGAGACACTGAGACACAGAGACACTGAGACACAGAGACACTGAGACACTGAGAGTCTGATAGACTGAGGCACAGAGACACTGAGACACTGAGGCACCAAGACACAGAGACTCTGAGACGCTGAAATTCTGAGTCTCTGAGACACTGAGATACAGAGACAAAGAAACACTGAGACACTGAGACACTGAGACACAGAGACACTGAGTCTCTGAGACATTGATACATTGAGACTCTGAGACACTGAGGCACAGAGACATTGAGACACAGAGACGCTGAGATTCTGAGACACTGAGGCACAGAGACACTGAGACACAGAGATACTGAGACACTGAGACCCTGTGACACTGAGGCACAGAGACACTCAGACACAGAGACAAAGAGACACTGATTCTCAGAGACACTGATACACTGAGACTTTGAGACACAGAGACACTGAGACACTGAGACACTGATACATTGAGACTCTGAGACACTGTGGCACAGAGATCGAGAATCACTTAGACACTGTGACACTGTGACATTGAGGCACAGAGTCACTCAGACACAGAGAAACTTAGACACTGAGGCACCAAGACACAGAGACCCTGAGAGATTGAGTCTCTGAGACTCTGAGACACTGAGACACAGTAACACAGAGACACAGAGACAATGAGGCACAGAGATACAGACACACTGAGGCACAGAGGCACAGAGACACTGAGACACAGAGACACTGTGACACAGAGACACAGAGACAGTAAGACACTGAGAGACTGAGGCACAGAGACACTAAAACACTGAGACACTGAGACACAGATACACATAGACACTGAGACTCTGAGACACTGAGGCACAGAGACAATGAGATACAGAGACATAGAGACACTGAAACTATGAGACACTGAGACACTGTGACACAGAGACTCTGAGACACAGAGACACAGACTCACTGAAACTCTGAGACACTGAGACACTGGGACACAAAGACACTGAGACATTGAGACTCTGAGACACTGTGACACAGAGACTCAGAGACACAGAGACAATGTGACAGAGACTCACTGAAACTCTGAGACACTGGGACACAGAGACACTGAGACAGAGAGACACAGAGACACTGAATCTCTGAGACGCTGATACACTGAGACACAGAGACATTGTGCCTCTGAGACACTGAGACACAGAGACACTGAGACACTGAGATCCTGTGACACTGAGGCACAGAGACACTGCGACACAGAGACACAGACTCACTGAAACTCTGAGACAATGAGACACTGGGACACAGAGACACTGAGACATTGAGATTCTGAGACACAGAGACAATGTGACACTGAATCTCTGAGACACTGATACACTGAGACACAGAGACACTGTGACTCTGAGACACTGAGACACTGAGACACAGAGACACTGAGACACAGACTCACTGAAACTCTGAGACACTGAGACACTGAGATACTGGGACACAGAGACACTGAGACAGAGAGGCACAGATACACTGAATCTCTGAGACACTGATGCACTGAGACGCAGAGACACTGTGAATCTGAGACACTGCGTCACTGAGACACTGAGACACGGAGACACTGAGACACTGTGACACTGAGACACAGAGACACTGAGGCACTGAGAACCTGCGATACAGAGACACTATGACATTGAGACTCTGAGACACTGAGACACTGAAAATCTGAGACACTGAGACACTGTGATACTGAGGCACAGAGACACTCAGACAGTTAGACACTGAGTCTCAGAGACACTGATAAACTGAATCACAGAGACAGAGACACTGATACTCTGAGACATGAGACACTGAGACACAGAGACACTGGGACACAGAGACACTGAGACACTGTGACACTGAGGCACAGAGACACTCAACACAGAGGCAAAGTGACACTGAGTGTCTGAGACATTGATACACTGAGACACTGAGACTCTGAGACATTGAGACACTGAGGCACAGAGAAACTGAGACACTGAGACACAGAGACACTGAGACACTGAGACTTTGAGATATTAAGACACTGAGGCACAGATACACTGAGTCTCTGAGACACAGAGACACTGAGAGTCTGATAGACTGAGACACAGAGACTCTGAGACTCTGAGTCTCTGAGACACTGAGACACTGAGAGTCTGATAGACTGAGACACAGAGACACTGAGACTCTGAGACGCTGAGACACAGAGACACTGTGACACAGAGACACTGAGACAGTAAGACACTGGGAGACAGAGGCACAGAGACACTGAAACACTGAGACACTGACGCACTGAGACACAGATACACATAGACACTGAGACACTGTGATACTGAGGCACAGAGACACTCAGACAGTTAGACACTGAGTCTCAGAGACATTGATAAACTGAATCACAGAGACAGAGACACTGACACTCTGAGACACTGAGACACTGTGACACAGAGACTCTGAGACACAGAGACACAGAGTCACAGACTAACTGAAACACTGAGACACTGGGACACAGAGACACTGAGACAGAGAGACATAGAGACACTGAATCTCTGAGACACTGAAGCACAGAGACACTGAGACACTGAGGCACAGGGACACTCAGACACAGAGACAAAGAGACACTGATTCTCAGAGACACTGATACACTGAGACACAGAGACACTGAGACTTGGAGACACAGAGACACTGAGGCACAGTGACACTGAGACACAGAGACATGGAGACACTGAAACTCTGAGAAACTGTGACACAGAGACACAGAGACTCTGAGACACAGTGACACAGAGACACAGACTCACTGAAACTCTGAGACACTGAGACACTGAGACACTGGGACACAGAGACACTGAGACAGAGAGGCACAGATACACTGAATCTCTGAGACACTGATGCACTGAGACACAGAGACACTGTGACTCTGAGACACTGAGACACGGAGACACTGAGACACTGTGACACTGAGGCACAGAGACACTGAGACACTGAGACACAGAGACACTGAGGCAAAGAGACACTCCGACACAGAGACACTGTGACATTGAGACTCTGAGACGCTGAGACACTGAGGCAAAGTGATACTGCGACACAGATTCACTGAGACTCTAAGACACTGTGAAACGGAAAATCTGAGACACTGAGACACAGAGACACTGAGACACAGAGATACTGAGACACTGACACACTGAGACTCGGAGATACTGAGGCACAGAGACACTGAGACAAAGAGATACTGAGACACAGAGACACTGAGTCTCTGAGACACTGATACATTGAGACTCTGAGACACTGAGGCACAGAGACTTTGAGACACAGAGACAATGAGATTCTGAGACACTGAGGCACAGAGACACTGAGACACAGAGATACTGAGACACTGAGACCCTGTGACACTGAGGCACAGAGACACTCAGACATAGCGACAAAGAGATACTGATCCTCAGGGACACTGATACACTGAGACACAGAGACACTGAGACTTTGAGACACAGAAACACTGAGGCACAGAGTCACTGAGACACTGAGACACAGAGACACTGAGTCACTGAGACACTGAGAAGCGGAGACACTGAGGCACAGAGACACTTAGACACAGAGATACTGAGACACAGAGACACTGAGTCTCTGAGACAATGATACATTGAGACTCTGAGACACTGAGGCACAGAGACATTGAGACACAGAGACACTGAGTCTCTGAGACAATGATACATTGAGACTCTGAGACACTGAGGCACTGTGACATTGAGGCACAGAGTCACTCAGACACAGAGAAACTGAGACACTGAGGCACCAAGACACAGAGACCCTGAGAGATTGAGTCTCTGAGACTCTGAGACACTGAGACACAGTAACACAGAGACATAGAGACAATGAGGCACAGAGATACAGAGACACTGAGGCACAGAGGCACAAAGACGCTGAGACACAGAGACACTGAGGCACTGAGACCCTGCGATACAGAGACACTATGACATTGAGACTCTGAGACACTGAGACACTGAAAATCTGAGACACTGAGACACTGTGATACTGAGGCACAGAGACACTCAGACAGTTAGACACTGAGTCTCAGAGACACTGATAAACTGAATCACAGAGACAGAGACACTGAGACTCTGAGACATGAGACACTGAGACACAGAGACACTGGGACACAGAGACACTGAGACACTGTGACACTGAGGCACAGAGACACAGAGGCACTGAGACACTGAGACTCTGAGACACAGAGACACTGAGTCTCTGAGACATTGATACATTGAGACTCTGAGACACTGAGGCACAGAGACATTGAGACACAGAGACACTGAGATTCTGAGACACTGAGGCACAGAGACACTGAGACACAGAGACACTGAGACTCTGAGACGCTGAGACACAGAGACACTGTGACACAGAGACACTGAGACAGTAAGACACTGAGAGACTGAGGCACAGAGACACTGAAACACTGAGACACTGAGGCACTGAGACACAGATACACATAGACACTGAGACTCTGAGACACTGAGACACAGAGACACTGAGCCACAGAGACATAGAGACACTTAAACTCTGAGACACTGAGACACTGTGACACAGAGACTCTGAGACACAGAGACACAGAGACACAGACTAACTGAAACTCTGAGACACAGAGACACTGAGAGAGAGAGACAAAGAGACACTGACTCTCTGAGACACTGAGACACTGAGGCACAGAGACACTGAGACCCTGTGACACTGAGGCACAGAGACACTCAGACACAGAGACAAAGAGACACTGATTCTCAGAGACACTGATACACTGAGACACAGAGACACAGAGACACTGAGACTTGGAGACACAGAGACACTGAGGCACAGTGACCCTGAGACACAGAGACACTGAGACACTGAGACACAGAGACACTGAGGCACAGAGACACTGCGACACAGAGACACTGTGACATTGAGGCTCTGAGACGCTGAGACACTGAGGCACAGTGATACTGCGACACAGATTCACTGAGACTCTAAGACACTGTGAAACGGAAAATCTGAGACACTGAGACACAGAGACACTGAGACACAGAGATACTGAGACACTGACACACTGAGACTCGGAGATACTGAGGCACAGAGACACTGAGACACAGAGATACTGAGACACAGAGACACAGAGTCTCTGAGACACTGATACACTGAGACACAGAGACACTGTGACTCTGAGACACTGAGACACTGAGACACAGAGACACTGAGACACAGACTCACTGAAACTCTGAGACACTGAGACACTGAGACACAGAGACTCTGAGACACAGAGACCCTGGGACACAGACTCACTGAAACTCTGAGACACTGAGACAGATAGGCACAGATACACTGAATCTCTGAGACACTGATGCACTGAGACACAGAGACACTGTGACTCTGAGACACTGGGTCACTGAGACACTGAGACACGGAGACACTGAGACACTGTGACACTGAGGCACAGAGACACTGAGACACAGAGATACTGAGACACAGAGACACTGAGGCACAGAGACCCTGCGATACAGAGACACTGTGACATTGAGACTCTGAGACACTGAGACAGTGAAAATCTGAGACACTGAGACACTGAGACACAAAGACACTGAGGCACAGAGACACTGAGACACTGTGACACTGAGGCACAGAGACACTCAACACAGAGGCAAAGTGACACTGAGTGTCTGAGACATTGATACACTGAGACACTGAGACTCTGAGACATTGAGACACAGAGAAACTGAGACACTGAGACACAGAGACACTGAGACACAGAGACACTGAGACACTGAGAGTCTGATAGACTGAGGCACAGAGACACTGAGACACTGAGGCACCAAGACACAGAGACTCTGAGACGCTGAAATTCTGAGTCTCTGAGACACTGAGATACAGAGACAAAGAAACACTGAGACACTGAGACACTGAGACACAGAGACACTGAGTCTCTGAGACATTGATACATTGAGACTCTGAGACACTGAGGCACAGAGACATTGAGACACAGAGACGCTGAGATTCTGAGACACTGAGGCACAGAGACACTGAGACACAGAGATACTGAGACACTGAGACCCTGTGACACTGAGGCACAGAGACACTCAGACACAGAGACAAAGAGACACTGATTCTCAGAGACACTGATACACTGAGACTTTGAGACACAGAGACACTGAGACACTGAGACACTGATACATTGAGACTCTGAGACACTGTGGCACAGAGATCGAGAATCACTTAGACACTGTGACACTGTGACATTGAGGCACAGAGTCACTCAGACACAGAGAAACTGAGACACTGAGGCACCAAGACACAGAGACCCTGAGAGATTGAGTCTCTGAGACTCTGAGACACTGAGACACAGTAACACAGAGACACAGAGACAATGAGGCACAGAGATACAGACACACTGAGGCACAGAGGCACAGAGACACTGAGACACAGAGACACTGTGACACAGAGACACAGAGACAGTAAGACACTGAGAGACTGAGGCACAGAGACACTAAAACACTGAGACACTGAGGCACTGAGACACAGATACACATAGACACTGAGACTCTGAGACACTGAGGCACAGAGACAATGAGATACAGAGACATAGAGACACTGAAACTATGAGACACTGAGACACTGTGACACAGAGACTCTGAGACACAGAGACACAGACTCACTGAAACTCTGAGACACTGAGACACTGGGACACAAAGACACTGAGACATTGAGACTCTGAGACACTGTGACACAGAGACTCAGAGACACAGAGACAATGTGACAGAGACTCACTGAAACTCTGAGACACTGGGACACAGAGACACTGAGACAGAGAGACACAGAGACACTGAATCTCTGAGACGCTGATACACTGAGACACAGAGACATTGTGCCTCTGAGACACTGAGACACAGAGACACTGAGACACTGAGATCCTGTGACACTGAGGCACAGAGACACTGCGACACAGAGACACAGACTCACTGAAACTCTGAGACAATGAGACACTGGGACACAGAGACACTGAGACAATGTGACACTGAATCTCTGAGACACTGATACACTGAGACACAGAGACACTGTGACTCTGAGACACTGAGACACTGAGACACAGAGACACTGAGACACAGACTCACTGAAACTCTGAGACACTGAGACACTGAGATACTGGGACACAGAGACACTGAGACAGAGAGGCACAGATACACTGAATCTCTGAGACACTGATGCACTGAGACACAGAGACACTGTGAATCTGAGACACTGCGTCACTGAGACACTGAGACACGGAGACACTGAGACACTGTGACACTGAGACACAGAGACACTGAGGCACTGAGAACCTGCGATACAGAGACACTATGACATTGAGACTCTGAGACACTGAGACACTGAAAATCTGAGACACTGAGACACTGTGATACTGAGGCACAGAGACACTCAGACAGTTAGACACTGAGTCTCAGAGACACTGATAAACTGAATCACAGAGACAGAGACACTGATACTCTGAGACATGAGACACTGAGACACAGAGACACTGGGACACAGAGACACTGAGACACTGTGACACTGAGGCACAGAGACACTCAACACAGAGGCAAAGTGACACTGAGTGTCTGAGACATTGATACACTGAGACACTGAGACTCTGAGACATTGAGACACTGAGGCACAGAGAAACTGAGACACTGAGACACAGAGACACTGAGACACTGAGACTTTGAGATATTAAGACACTGAGGCACAGATACACTGAGTCTCTGAGACACAGAGACACTGAGAGTCTGATAGACTGAGACACAGAGACTCTGAGACTCTGAGTCTCTGAGACACTGAGACACTGAGAGTCTGATAGACTGAGACACAGAGACACTGAGACTCTGAGACGCTGAGACACAGAGACACTGTGACACAGAGACACTGAGACAGTAAGACACTGGGAGACAGAGGCACAGAGACACTGAAACACTGAGACACTGACGCACTGAGACACAGATACACATAGACACTGAGACACTGTGATACTGAGGCACAGAGACACTCAGACAGTTAGACACTGAGTCTCAGAGACATTGATAAACTGAATCACAGAGACAGAGACACTGACACTCTGAGACACTGAGACACTGTGACACAGAGACTCTGAGACACAGAGACACAGAGTCACAGACTAACTGAAACACTGAGACACTGGGACACAGAGACAGAGAGACATAGAGACACTGAATCTCTGAGACACTGAGACACTGAAGCACAGAGACACTGAGACACTGAGGCACAGGGACACTCAGACACAGAGACAAAGAGACACTGATTCTCAGAGACACTGATACACTGAGACACAGAGACACTGAGACTTGGAGACACAGAGACACTGAGGCACAGTGACACTGAGACACAGAGACATGGAGACACTGAAACTCTGAGAAACTGTGACACAGAGACACAGAGACTCTGAGACACAGTGACACAGAGACACAGACTCACTGAAACTCTGAGACACTGAGACACTGAGACACTGGGACACAGAGACACTGAGACACTGAGACAGAGAGGCACAGATACACTGAATCTCTGAGACACTGATGCACTGAGACACAGAGACACTGTGACTCTGAGACACTGAGACACGGAGACACTGAGACACTGTGACACTGAGGCACAGAGACACTGAGACACTGAGACATAGAGACACTGAGGCAAAGAGACACTCCGACACAGAGACACTGTGACATTGAGACTCTGAGACGCTGAGACACTGAGGCACAGTGATACTGCGACACAGATTCACTGAGACTCTAAGACACTGTGAAACGGAAAATCTGAGACACTGAGACACAGAGACACTGAGACACAGAGATACTGAGACACTGACACACTGAGACTCGGAGATACTGAGGCACAGAGACACTTAGACACAGAGATACTGAGACACAGAGACACTGAGTCTCTGAGACAATGATACATTGAGACTCTGAGACACTGAGGCACAGAGACATTGAGACACAGAGACACTGAGTCTCTGAGACAATGATACATTGAGACTCTGAGACACTGAGGCACTGTGACATTGAGGCACAGAGTCACTCAGACACAGAGAAACTGAGACACTGAGGCACCAAGACACAGAGACCCTGAGAGATTGAGTCTCTGAGACTCTGAGACACTGAGACACAGTAACACAGAGACATAGAGACAATGAGGCACAGAGATACAGAGACACTGAGGCACAGAGGCACAAAGACGCTGAGACACAGAGACAATGTGACACAGAGACACAGAGACAGTAAGACACTGAGAGACTGAGGCACAGAGACACTGAAACACTGAGACACTGAGGCACTGAGACACAGATACACATAGACACTGAGACTCTGAGACACTGAGGCACAGAGACAATGAGATACAGAGACATAGAGACACTGAAACTCTTCGACACTGAGACACTGTGACACAGAGACTCTGAGACACAGAGACACAGAGACACAGACTCACTGCAACTCTGAGACACTGAGACACTGGGACACAAAGACACTGAGACATTGAGACACTGAGACACAGAGACACAGAGACAATGTGACACTGAATCTCTGAGACACTGATACGCTGAGACACAGAGACACTGTGACTCTGAGACACTGAGACACTGAGACACAGAGACACAGAGACACTGAGACACAGACTCACTGAAACTCTGAGACACTGAGACACTGAGACACTGGGACACAGAGACACTGAGACACGGAGACACTGAATCTCTTAGACACTGATACACGGAGACACAGAGACACTGTGACTCTGAGACACTGATACACAGAGACACTGAGACACTGAGACCCTGTGACACTGAGGCAGAGAGACAATCAGACACAGAGACAAAGAGACACTGAGTCTCAGAGACACTGATACACTGAGACACAGAGACACTGAGACTTTGAGACACAAAGACACTGAGGCACAGTGACACTGAGATACAGAGACATGTAGACACTGATACTCTGAGACACTGAGACACTGAGACACAGAGACTCTGAGACACAGAGACACAGAGACTTAGAGACACAGTCTCACTGAAACTCTGAGACACTGAGACACTGGGACACAGAGACACAGAACACTGAGACACTGTGACTCAGAGACTCTTAAACACAGAGAGACTGAGACTCTGAGACACTCTGGCAATGGGACACGGAGACACAGAGATACTGAGACACTGAGACACAGAGACACTGAGACTGTGAGACACTGAGACAATGGGACACAGAGACTCTGAGACTCTGAGATACAGAGACACTGAGACTCTGAGACACAGAGACACTGAGACACTGAGATTCGGAGACACTGAGGCACAGAGACACTGAGACAAAGAGATACTGAGACACAGAGGCACTGAGTCTCTGAGCCACTGATACATTGAGAGTCTGAGACACTGAGGCACAGAGATCGAGAATCACTGAGACAGAGAGACACTGATAATCTGAGACACTGAGACACTATGTCATTGACGCACAGAGACACTCAGACACAGAGAAACTGAGACACTGAGGTACCAAGACACAGAGAGATTGAGGCTCTGAGACTCTGAGACACTGAGACACAGTAACACAGAGACATAGAGACAATGAGGCACAGAGATACAGAGACACTGAGGCACAGAGGCACAGAGACACTGAGACACAGAGACACTGAGACTCTGAGACGCTGAGACACAGAGACACTGTGACACAGAGACACAGAGACAGTAAGACACTAAGAAACTGAGGCACAGAGACACTGAAACACTGAGACACTGAGGCACTGAGACACAGATACACATAGACACTGAGACTCTGAGACACTGAGGCAGAGAAACACTGAGACACAGAGACATAGACACACTGAAACTCTGAGACACTGAGACACTGTGACACAGAGACTCTGAGACACATAGACACAGAGACACAGAGACACAGACTCACTGAAACTCTGAGACACTGAGACACTGGGAAACAGAGACACTGAGACAGAGAGACACAGAGACACTGAATCTCTGAGACACTGATACACTGAGACACAGAGTGACTTGGAAACACAGTGACACAGAGACACAGACTCACTGAAACTCTGAGACACTGGGACACAGAGACACTGAGACAGAGAGCCACAGATAAACTGAATCTCTGAGACACTGATGCACTGAGACACAGAGACACAGAGACACTGTGACTCTGAGACACTGAGACACTGAGACACGGAGATACTGAGACACGGAGACACTCAGACACAGAGACAGAGACACTGAGACTCTGAGACCTGAGACACTGAGACACAGAGACACTGAGGCACAGAGACACTGAGACACTGTGACACTGAGGCACAGAGACACTCAACACAGAGGCAAAGTCTGAGACATTGATACACTGAGACACTGAGACTCTGAGACATTGAGACACTGAGGCACAGAGAAACTGAGACACTGAGACACAGAGACACTGAGACACTGAGACTTTGAGATATTAAGACACTGAGGCACAGATACACCGAGTCTCTGAGACACAGAGACACTGAGAGTCTGATAGACTGAGACACAGAGACTCTGAGTCTCTGAGTCTCTGAGACACTGAGATACAGAGACACAGAAACACTGAGACACTGAGGCACTGAGACACTGAGACTCTGAGACACAGAGGAACTGAGTCTCTGAGACATTGATACATTGAGACTCTGAGACACTGAAGCACAGAGATAGAGAATCATTGAGACACAGAGACACTGAGATTCTGAGACACTGAGGCACAGAGACACTGAGACACAGAGATACTGAGACCCAGAGACTCTGAGTCTCTGAGACACTGATACATTGAGACTCTGAGACACTGAGGCACAGAGATCGAGAATCACTGAGACAGAGAGACACTGATAATCTGAGACACTGAGACACTGCGACATTGAGGCACAGAGACACTCAGACACAGAGAAACTGAGACACTGAGGCACCAAGACACAGAGACTCTGAGAGATTGAGACTCTGAGACTCTGAGACACTGAGACACAGTAACACAGAGACACAGAGACAATGAGGCACAGAGATACAGAGACACTGAGGCACAGAGACACTGAGACACAGAGACACTGAAACACTGAGACACTGACGCACTGAGACACAGATACACATAGACACTGAGACTCTGAGACACTGAGGCACAGAGACACTGAGACACAGAGACATAGAGACACTGAAACTCTGAGACACTGAGACACTGTGACACAGAGACTCTGAGACACAGAGACACAGAGACACAGACACACTGCAACTCTGAGACACTGAGACACTGGGACACAAAGACACTGAGACATTGAGACTCTGAGACACTGAGACACTGAGACACAGAGACACAGAGACAATGTGACACTGAATCTCTGAGACACTGATACGCTGAGACACAGAGACACTGTGACTCTGAGACACTGAGACACTGAGACACAGAGACACAGAAACACTGAGACACAGACTCACTGAAACTCTGAGACACTGAGACACTGAGTCACTGGGACACAGAGACACTGAGACACAGAGACACAGAGACACTGAATCTCTTAGACACTGATACACGGAGACACAGAGACTCTGTGACTCTGAGACACTGATACACAGAGACACTGAGACACTGAGACCATGTGACACTGAGGCACAGAGACACTCAGACACAGAGACAAAGAGATACTGAGTCTCAGAGACACTGATACACTGAGACACAGAGACACTGAGACTTTGAGACACAAAGACACTGAGGCACAGTGACACTGAGATACAGAGACATGTAGACACTGATACTCTGAGACACTGAGACACTGAGACACAGAGACTCTGAGACACAGAGACTTAGAGACACAGACTCACTGAAACTCTGAGACACTGAGACACTGAGACACTGGGACACTGTGACTCAGAGACACTGAGACACTGTGACTCAGAGACACATAAACACAGAGACACTGATACACTTAAACACAGAGAGACTGAGACTCTGAGACACTCAGGCAATGGGACACTGAGACACAGAGATACTGAGACACTGAGACACAGAGACACTGAGACTGTGAGACACTGAGACAATGGGACACAGAGACTCTGAGACTCTGAGATACAGAGACACTGAGACTCTGAGACACAGAGATACTGAGACACTGAGACACTGAGACACAGAGACAAAGAGATACTGAGACACAGAGGCACTGAGTCTCTGAGACACTGATACATTGAGAGTCTGAGACACTGAGGCACAGAGATCGAGAATCACTGAGACAGAGAGACACTGATAATCTGAGACACTGAAACACTGTGTTATTGAGGCACAGAGACACTCAGACACAGAGAAACTGAGACACTGAGGCACCAAGACACAGAGACTCTGAGAGATTGAGACTCTGAGACTCTGAGACACTGAGACACAGTAACACAGAGACATAGAGACAATGAGGCACAGAGATACAGAGACACTGAGGCACAGAGGCACAGAGACACTGAGACACAGACACACCGAGACTCTGAGACGCTGAGACACAGAGACACTGTGACACAGAGACACAGAGACAGTAAGACACTGAGAGACTGAGGCACAGACGCACTGAGACACTGAGACACTGAGGCACTGAGACACAGATACACATAGACACAGACTCTGAGACACTGAGGCACAGAGACACTGAGATACAGAGACATAGAGACACTGAAACTCTTCGACACTGAGACACTGTGACACAGAGACACTGAGACTCTGAGACACAGAGATACTGAGAGACTGAGTCACTGAGAAACTGAGACACTGAGACTCGGAGACACTGAGGCACAGAGACACTGAGACAAAGAGATACTGAGACACAGAGGCACTGAGTCTCTGAGACACTGATACATTGAGAGTCTGAGACACTGAGGCACAGAGATCGAGAATCACTGAGACAGAGAGACACTGATAATCTGAGACACTGAGACACTGTGTCATTGAGGCACAGAGACACTCAGACACAGAGAAACTGAGACACTGAGGCACCAAGACACAGAGACTCTGAGAGATTGAGACTCTGAGACTCTGAAACACTGAGACACAGTAACACAGAGACATAGAGACATAGAGACACTGAAACTCTGAGACACTGAGACACTGTGACACACAGACTCTGAGACACAGAGACACTGTGACTCTGAGACACTGAGACACTGAGACACGGAGATACTGAGACACGGAGACACTGAGACACTGTGACACAGGGGCACAGAGACACTGAGACACAGAGACACTGAGATACAGAGACACTGAGACACAGAGACACTGAGGCACAGTGATACTGCGACAGAGATTCACTGAGACCCTAAGACACTGTGAAACGGAAAATATGAGAAACTGAGACACTGTGACACTGAGGCACAGAGACACTCAGACAGAGAGACACTGAGTCTCAGAGACACTGATAAACTGAGACACAGAGACAGAGACACTGAGACTCTGAGACCTGAGACACTGAGACACAGAGACACAGATACACTGGGACACAGAGACACTGAGAGTCTGAGACACTGAGACACAAAAACACTGAGGCACAGAGACAGTGAGACACTGTGACACTGAGGCACAGAGACACTGAGAGACATAGACACTGAGACAATGAGACTTTGAGATATTACGACACTGAGGCACATATACACTGAGTCTCTGAGACACAGAGACACTGAGAGTCTGATAGACTGAGGCACAGAGACACTGAGACACTGAGGCACCAAGACACAGAGACTCTGAGACACTGAGACACAGAGACGCAGAGACACTGAGAGACTGAGTCACAGAGACACAGAGACACTGAGACACTGTGACTCAGAGACACTTAGACACAGAGACACTGAGACACTTAAACACAGAGAGACAGAGGCACAGAGACGCTGAGACAGAGAGACACTGTGACACAGAGACAGAAAGACACTGAGAGACTGTGACACTGAGGCACAGAGACACTCAGACACAGAGACAAAGAGACACTGAGTCTCAGAGACACTGATACACTGAGACACAGAGACACTGAGACTTTGAGACACAAAGACACTGAGGCACAGTGACACTGAGATACAGAGACATGTAGACACTGAAACTCTGAGACACTGAGACACTGAGACACAGAGACTCTGAGACACTGAGACACAGAGACATAGAGACACTGAAACTCTGAGACACTGAGACACTGGGACACAGAGACACTGAGACACTGTGACTCAGAGACACTTAAACACAGAGACACTGATACACTTAAACACAGAGAGACTGAGACTCTGAGACACTGAGACAATTGCACACGGAGACACTGAGACTCTGAGATACTGAGACACAGAGACACATAACCTTGAGACACTGAGACACAGAGACACTGAGACACGGAGACACTGAGTCACTGAGACACAGAGACACTGAGACTGTGAGACACTGAGACAATGGGACACAGAGACTCTGAGACTCTGAGATACAGAGACACTGAGACTCTGAGACACAGAGATACTGAGACACTGAGACACTGAGACACAGAGACACTGAGACACTGAGACTCGGAGACACTGAGGCACAGAGACACTGAGACAAAGAGATACTGAGACACAGAGGCACTGAGTCTCTGAGACACTGATACATTGAGAGTCTGAGACACTGAGGCACAGAGATCGAGAATCACTGAGACAGAGAGACACTGATAATCTGAGACACTGAGACACTGTGTCATTGAGGCACAGAGACACTCAGACACAGAGAAACTGAGACACTGAGGCACCAAGACACAGAGACTCTGAGAGATTGAGACTCTGAGACTCTGAGACACTGAGACACAGTAACACAGAGACACAGAGACAATGAGGCACAGAGATACAGAGACACTGAGGCACAGAGGCACAGAGACACTGAGACACAGACACACTGAGACTCTGAGACGCTGAGACACAGAGGCACTGTGACACAGAGACAGTAAGACACTAATAAACTGAGGCACAGAGACACTGAAACACTGAGACACTGAGGCACTGAGACACAGATACACATAGACACTGAGACTCTGAGACACTGAGGCAGAGAAACACTGAGACACAGAGACATAGAGACACAGACTCACTGAAACTCTGAGACACTGGGAAACAGAGACACTGAGACAGAGGGACACAGAGACACTGAATCTCTGAGACACTGATACACTGAGACACAGAGTGACTTGGAAACACAGTGACACAGAGACACAGACTCACTGAAACTCTGAGACACTGAGACACTGGGACACAGAGACACTGAGACAGAGAGGCACAGATAAACTGAATCTCTGAGACACTGATGCACTGAGACACAGAGACACAGAGACACTGTGACTCTGAGACACTGAGACACGGAGATACTGAGACACGGAGACACTGAGACACTGTGACACTGGGGCACAGAGACACTGAGACACAGAGACACTGAGATACAGAGACACTGAGACACTGAGACACAGAGACACTGAGGCACAGTGATACTGCGACACAGATTCACTGAGACCCTAAGACACTGTGAAACGGAAAATCTGAGACACTGAGACACTGTGACACTGAGGCACAGAGACACTCAGACAGAGAGACACTGAGTCTCAGAGACACTGATAAACTGAGACACAGAGACAGAGACACTGAGACTCTGAGACCTGAGACACTGAGACACAGAGACACTGGGACACAGAGACACTGAGACTCTGAGACACTGAGACACAGAGACACTGAGGCACAGAGACAGTGAGACACTGTGACACTGAGGCACAGAGACACTGAGACACATAGACACTGAGACAATGAGACTTTGAGATATTACGACACTGAGGCACATATACACTGAGTCTCTGAGACACAGAGGCACTGAGAGTCTGATAGACTGAGGCACAGAGACACTGAGACACTGAGGCACCAAGACACAGAGACTCTGAGACACTGAGGCACTGAGGCACAGAGGCTCTGAGATACAGAGACACAGAGACTCTGAGACACTGAGACACAGAGACGCAGAGACACTGAGAGACTGAGTCACAGAGACACAGAGACACTGAGACACTGTGACTCAGAGACACTTAGACACAGAGACACTGAAACACTTAAACACAGAGAGACAGAGGCACAGAGACGCTGAGACACAGAGACACTGTGACACAGAGACAGTAAGACACTGAGAGACTGAGGCACAGACGCACTGAGACACTGAGGCACTGAGACACAGATACACATAGGCACTGAGACTCTGAGACACTGAGGCACAGAGACACTGAGATACAGAGACATAGAGACACTGAAACTCTTCGACACTGAGGCACAGAGGCACTGAGATACAGAGACATAGAGACACTGAAACTCTTCGACACTGAGACACTGTGACACAGAGACTCTGAGACACAGAGACACAGAGACACAGACTCACTGAAACACTGGGACACAAAGACACTGAGACATTGAGATCTGAGACACTGAGACACAGAGACACAGAGACAATGTGACACTGAATCTCTGAGACACTGATACACTGAGACACAGAGACACTGTGACCCTGAGACACTGAGACACAGAGACACAGAGACACTGAGACACAGACTCACTGAAACTCTGAGACACTGGGACACAGAGTCACTGAGACAGAGAGACACAGAGACACTGAATCTCTGAGACACTGATACACTGAGACACAGAGACACTGTGACTCTGAGACACTGAGACACAGAGACACTGAGACACTGAGACCCTGTGACACTGAGGCACAGAGACACTCAGACAAAGAGACAAAGAGACACTGAGTCTCAGAGACACTGATACACTGAGACACAGAGACACTGAGACTTTGAGACACAAAGACACTGAGGCACAGTGACACTGAGATACAGAAAAATGTAGACACTGAAACTCTGAGACACTGAGACACTGAGACACATAGACTCTGAGACACAGAGACACAAAGACACAGACTCACTGAAACTCTGAGACACTGAGACACTGAGACTCTGAGACACTGTGACTCTGAGACACTGCGACACTGAGACACGGAGACATTGAGACACGGAGACACTGAGACACTGTGACACTGAGGCACAGAGACACTGAGACACAGAGACACTGAGACACTCAGACACTGAGACACAGAGACACTGAGACACAGAGACACTGAGGCACAGAGACCCTGCGACACAGAGACACTGTGACATTGAGACTCTGAGACACTGAGACACTGAGGCACAGTGATACTGAGACACAGATTCACTGAGACTCTAAGACACTGAGAAACTGAAAATCTGAGACACTGAGACACTGTGACACTGAGGCACAGAGACACTCAGACACAGAGACACTGAGGCACAGAGACACTCAGACAGTTAGACACTGAGTCTCAGAGACACTGATAAACTGAGACACAGAAACAGAGACACTGAGATTCTGAGACCCGAGACACTGAGACACAGAGACACTGGGACACAGAGACACTGAGACTCTGAGACAGTGAGACACAAAGACACTGAGGCACAGAGACACTCAACACAGAGGCAAAGTGACACTGAGTGTCTGAGACATTGATACACTGAGACACTGAGACTCTGAGACATTGAGACACTGAGGCACAGAGAAACTGAGACACAGAGACACTGAGACACTGAGACTTTGAGATATTAAGACACTGAGGCACGGATACACTGAGTCTCTGAGACACAGAGACACTGAGACACTGAGAGTCTGATAGACTGAAGCACTGAGGCACCAAGACACAGAGACTCTGAGACGCTGAGACTCTGAGTCTCTGAGACACTGAGATACAGAGACACAGAAACACTGAGACACTGAGGCACTGAGACACAGAGGCACTGAGACACAGAGACACAGAGACACTGAGACACAGAAACACAGACTCACTGAAACTCTGAGACACTGAGACACTGAGGCACAGAGACACTGAGACACAGAGACTCTGATACACAGAGACACAGAGACTCTGAGACGCTGAGACTCTGAGACACTGAGGAACAGAGACACTGAGGCACAGAGACACAGAGACACAGAGATACTGAAACTCTGAGACACTGAGACACTGAGACACAGAGACACAGAGACACAGAGACAATGTGACACTGAATCTCTGAGACACTGATACACTGAGACACAGAGACACTGTGACTCTGAGACACTGAGACACAGAGACACTGAGACACAGACACACTGAGACTCTGAGACGCTGAGACACAGAGACACTGTGACACAGAGACACAGAGACAGTAAGACACTGAGAGACTGATGCACAGACGCACTGAGACACTGAGACACTGAGGCACTGAGACACAGATACACATAGACACTGAGACTCTGAGACACTGAGGCACAGAGACACAGATACACATAGACACTGAGACACTGAGACACTTAAACACAGAGAGACAGAGGCACAGAGACGCTGAGACACAGAGACACTGTGACACAGAGACAGTAAGACACGGAGAGACTGTGACACTGAGGCACAGAGACACTCAGACACAGAGACAAAGAGACACTGTGTCTCAGAGACACTGATACACTGAGACACAGAGACACTGAGACTTTGAGACACAAAGACACTGAGGCACAGTGACACTGAGATACAGAGACATGTAGACACTGAAACTCTGAGACACTGAGACACTGAGACTCTGAGACACAGAGACACAGAGACTTAGAGACACAGACTCACTGAAACTCTGAGACACTGAGACACTGGGACACAGAGACACAGAGACACTGAGACACTGTGACTCAGAGACACTTAAACACAGAGACACTGATACACTTAAACACAGAGACACTGAGACAATGGCACACAGAGACACTGAGACTCTGAGATACTGAGACACAGAGACACATAACCTTGAGACACTGAGACACAGAGACACTGAGACACAGAGATACTGAGACACTGAGACACAGAGACACTGAGACTGTGAGACACTGAGACAATGGGACACAGAGACTCTGAGACTCTGAGATACAGAGACACTGTGACTCTGAGACACAGAGATACTGAGACACTGAGACACAGAGACACTGAGACACAGTAACACAGAGACACAGAGACAATGAGGCACAGAGATACAGAGACACTGAGGCACAGAGGCACAGAGACACTGAGACACAGACACACTGAGACTCTGAGACGCTGAGACACAGAGGCACTGTGACACAGAGACAGTAAGACACTAATAAACTGAGGCACAGAGACACTGAGACACTGAGGCACTGAGACACAGATACACATAGACACTGAGACTCTGAGACACTGAGGCAGAGAAACACTGAGACACAGAGACATAGAGACACAGACTCACTGAAACTCTGAGACACTGAGACACTGGGAAACAGAGACACTGAGACAGAGGGACACAGAGACACTGAATCTCTGAGACACTGATACACTGAGACACAGAGTGACTTGGAAACACAGTGACACAGAGACACAGACTCACTGAAACTCTGAGACACTGAGACACTGGGACACAGAGACACTGAGACAGAGAGGCACAGATAAACTGAATCTCTGAGACACTGATGCACTGAGACACAGAGACACAGAGACACTGTGACTCTGAGACACTGAGACACGGAGATACTGAGACACGGAGACACTGAGACACTGTGACACTGGGGCACAGAGACACTGAGACACAGAGACACTGAGATACAGAGACACTGAGACACTGAGACACAGAGACACTGAGGCACAGTGATACTGCGACACAGATTCACTGAGACCCTAAGACACTGTGAAACGGAAAATCTGAGACACTGTGACACTGAGGCACAGAGACACTCAGACAGAGAGACACTGAGTCTCAGAGACACTGATAAACTGAGACACAGAGACAGAGACACTGAGACTCTGAGACCTGAGACACTGAGACACAGAGACACTGGGACACAGAGACACTGAGACTCTGAGACACTGAGACACAGAGACACTGAGGCACAGAGACAGTGAGACACTGTGACACTGAGGCACAGAGACACTGAGACACATAGACACTGAGACAATGAGACTTTGAGATATTACGACACTGAGGCACATATACACTGAGTCTCTGAGACACAGAGGCACTGAGAGTCTGATAGACTGAGGCACAGAGACACTGAGACACTGAGGCACCAAGACACAGAGACTCTGAGACACTGAGGCACTGAGGCACAGAGGCTCTGAGATACAGAGACACAGAGACTCTGAGACACTGAGACACAGAGACGCAGAGACACTGAGAGACTGAGTCACAGAGACACAGAGACACTGAGACACTGTGACTCAGAGACACTTAGACACAGAGACACTGAAACACTTAAACACAGAGAGACAGAGGCACAGAGACGCTGAGACACAGAGACACTGTGACACAGAGACAGTAAGACACTGAGAGACTGAGGCACAGACGCACTGAGACACTGAGACACTGAGGCACTGAGACACAGATACACATAGGCACTGAGACTCTGAGACACTGAGGCACAGAGACACTGAGATACAGAGACATAGAGACACTGAAACTCTTCGACACTGAGGCACAGAGGCACTGAGATACAGAGACATAGAGACACTGAAACTCTTCGACACTGAGACACTGTGACACAGAGACTCTGAGACACAGAGACACAGAGACACAGACTCACTGAAACACTGGGACACTGAGACACTGAGACATTGAGATCTGAGACACTGAGACACAGAGACACAGAGACAATGTGACACTGAATCTCTGAGACACTGATACACTGAGACACAGAGACACTGTGACCCTGAGACACTGAGACACAGAGACACTGAGACACAGACTCACTGAAACTCTGAGACACTGGGACACAGAGTCACTGAGACAGAGAGACACAGAGACACTAAATCTCTGAGACACTGATACACTGAGACACAGAGACACTGTGACTCTGAGACACTGAGACACAGAGACACTGAGACACTGAGACCCTGTGACACTGAGGCACAGAGACACTCAGACACAGAGACAAAGAGACACTGAGTCTCAGAGACACTGATACACTGAGACACAGAGACACTGAGACTTTGAGACACAAAGACACTGAGGCACAGTGACACTGAGATACAGAGACATGTAGACACTGAAACTCTGAGACACTGAGACACTGAGACACATAGACTCTGAGACACAGAGACACAAAGACACAGACTCACTGAAACTCTGAGACACTGAGACTCTGAGACACTGTGACTCTGAGACACTGCGACACTGAGACACGGAGACATTGAGACACGGAGACACTGAGACACTGTGACACTGAGGCACAGAGACACTGAGACACAGAGACACTGAGACACTGAGACACTGAGACACAGAGACACTGAGACACAGAGACACTGAGGCACAGAGACCCTGCGACACAGAGACACTGTGACATTGAGACTCTGAGACACTGAGGCACAGTGATACTGAGACACAGATTCACTGAGACTCTAAGACACTGAGAAACTGAAAATCTGAGACACTGAGACACTGTGACACTGAGGCACAGAGACACTGATAAACTGAGACACAGAAACAGAGACACTGAGATTCTGAGACCCGAGACACTGAGACACAGAGACACTGGGACACAGAGACACTGAGACTCTGAGACAGTGAGACACAAAGACACTGAGGCACAGAGACACTGAGACACTGTGACACTGAGGCACAGAGACACTCAACACAGAGGCAAAGTGACACTGAGTGTCTGAGACATTGATACACTGAGACACTGAGACTCTGAGACATTGAGACACTGAGGCACAGTGAAACTGAGACACTGAGACACTGAGACACAGAGACACTGAGACACTGAGACACTGAGACACAGAGACACTGAGACACTGAGACTTTGAGATATTAAGACACTGAGGCACGGATACACTTAGTCTCTGAGACACAGAGACACTGAGAGTCTGATAGACTGAAGCACTGAGGCACCAAGACACAGAGACTCTGAGACGCTGAGACTCTGAGTCTCTGAGACACTGAGATACAGAGACACAGAAACACTGAGACACTGGGGCACTGAGACACAGAGGCACTGAGACACAGAGACACAGAGACACTGAGACACAGAGACACAGACTCACTGAAACTCTGAGACACTGAGACACTGAGGCACAGAGACACTGAGACACAGAGACTCTGAGACACTGAGGCACAGAGACACTGAGGCTCAGAGACACAGAGACACAGAGATACTGAAACTCTGAGACGCTGAGACACTGAGACACAGAGACACAGAGACACAGAGACAATGTGACACTGAATCTCTGAGACACTGATACACTGAGACACAGAGACACTGTGACTCTGAGACACTGAGACACTGAGACACAGAGACACTGAGACACAGACACACTGAGACTCTGAGACGCTGAGACACAGAGACACTGTGACACAGAGACACAGAGACAGTAAGACACTGAGAGACTGATGCACAGACGCACTGAGACACTGAAACACTGAGGCACTGAGACACAGATACACATAGACACTGAGACTCTGAGACACTGAGGCACAGAGACACAGATACACATAGACACTGAGACACTGAGACACTTAAACACAGAGAGACTGAGGCACAGAGACACTCAGACACAGAGACAAAGAGACACTGAGTCTCAGAGACACTGATACACTGAGACACAGAGACACTGAGACTTTGAGACACAAAGACACTGAGGCACAGTGACACTGAGATACAGAGACATGTAGACACTGGAACTCTGAGACACTGAGACACTGAGACACAGAGACTCTGAGACACAGAGACACAGAGACTTAGAGACACAGACTCACTGAAACTCTGAGACACTGAGACACTGGGACACAGAGACACAGAGACACTGAGACACTGTGACTCAGAGACACTTAAACACAGAGATACTGATACACTTAAACACAGAGAGACTGAGACTCTGAGACACTGAGACAATGGCACACAGAGACACTGAGACTCTGAGATACTGAGACACAGAGACACATAACCTTGAGACACTGAGACACAGAGACACTGAGACACAGAGATACTGAGACACTGAGACACAGAGACACTGAGACTGTGAGACACTGAGACAATGGGACACAGAGAGTCTAAGACTCTGAGATACAGAGACACTGAGACTCTGAGACACAGAGATACTGAGACACTGAGACACTGAGACACAGAGACACTGAGACACTGAGACTCGGAGACACTGAGGCACAGAGACACTGAGACAAAGAGATACTGAGACACAGAGGCACTGAGTCTCTGAGACACTGATACATTGAGAGTCTGAGACACTGAGGCACAGAGATCGAGAAACACTGAGACAGAGAGACACTGATAATCTGAGACACTGAGACACAGTAACATAGAGACATAGAGACAATGAGGCACAGAGATACAGAGACACTGAGGCACAGAGGCACAGAGACACTGAGACACAGACACACTGAAACTCTGAGACGCTGAGACACAGAGACACTGTGACACAGAGACACAGAGACAGTAAGACACTGAGAGACTGAGGCACAGACGCACTGAGACACTGAGACACTGAGGCACTGAGACACAGATACACATAGACACTGAGACTCTGAGACACTGAGGCACAGAGACACTGAGATACAGAGACATAGAGACACTGAAACTCTTCGACACTGAGACACTGTGACACTGAGGTAGAGAAACACTGAGACACAGAGACATAGAGACACTGAAACTCTGAGACACTGAGACACTGTGACACAGAGACTCTGAGACACATAGACACAGAGACGCAGAGACACAGACTCACTGAAACTCTGAGACACTGAGACACTGGGAAACAGAGACACTGAGACAGAGAGACACAGAGACACTGAATCTCTGAGACACTGATACACTGAGACACAGAGTGACTTGGAAACACAGTGACACAGAGACACAGACTCACTGAAACTCTGAGACACTGAGACACTGGGACACAGAGACACTGAGACAGAGAGGCACAGATAAACTGAATCTCTGAGACACTGATGCACTGAGACACAGAGACACAGAGACACTGTGACTCTGAGACACTGAGACACTGAGACACGGAAATACTGAGACACGGAGACACTGAGACACTGTGACACTGAGGCACAGTGATACTGCGACACAGATTCACTGAGACCCTAAGACACTGTGAAACGGAAAATCTGAGACACTGAGACACTGTGACACTGAGGCACAGAGACACTCAGACAGAGAGACACTGCGTCTCAGAGATACTGATAAACTGAGACACAGAGACAGAGACACTGAGACTCTGAGACCTGAGACACTGAGACACTGAGACACTGATACACTGAGACACTGGGACACAGAGACACTGAGACTCTGAGACACAGAGACACTGAGACTCTGAGACGCTGAGACACAGAGGCGCTGTGACACAGAGACAGTAAGACACTAATAAACTGAGGCACAGAGACACTGAAACACTGAGACACTGAGGCACTGAGACACAGATACACATAGACACTGAGACTCTGAGACACTGAGGCAGAGAAACACTGAGACACAGAGACATAGAGACACTGAAATTCTCAGACACTGAGACACTGTGACACAGAGACTCTGAGACACATAGACACAGAGACACAGAGACACAGACTCACTGAAACTCTGAGACACTGAGACACTGGGAAACAGAGACACTGAGACAGAGAGACACAGAGACACTGAATCTCTGTGACACTGATACTCTGAGACACAGAGATACTGAGACACTGAGACACTGAGACACTGAGACACAGAGACACTGAGACACTGAGACTCGGAGACACTGAGGCACAGAGACACTGAGACAAAGAGATACTGAGACACAGAGGCACTGAGTCTCTGAGACACTGATACATTGAGAGTCTGAGACACTGAGGCACAGAGATCGAGAATCACTGAGACAGAGAGACACTGATAATCTGAGACACTGAGACACTGTGTCATTGAGGCACAGAGACACTCAGACACAGAGAAACTGAGACACTGAGGCACCAAGACACAGAGACTCTGAGAGATTGAGACTCTGAGACACTGAGACACAGTAACACAGAGACATAGAGACAATGAGGCACAGAGATACAGAGACACTGAGGCACAGAGGCACAGAGACACTGAGACACAGACACACCGAGACTCTGAGACGCTGAGACACAGAGACACTGTGACACAGAGACACAGAGTCAGTAAGACACTGAGAGACTGAGGCACAGACGCACTGAGACACTGAGACACTGAGGCACTGAGACACAGATACACATAGACACTGAGACTCTGAGACACTGAGGCACAGAGACACTGAGATACAGAGACATAGAGACACTGAAACTCTTTGACACTGAGACACTGTGACACAGAGACACTGAGACTCTGAGACACAGAGATACTGAGAGACTGAGACACTGAGACACAGAGACACTGAGACACTGAGACTCGGAGACACTGAGGCACAGAGACACTGAGACAAAGAGATACTAAGACACAGAGGCACTGAGTCTCTGAGACACTGATACATTGAGAGTCTGAGACACTGAGGCACAGAGATAGCGAATCACTGAGACAGAGAGACACTGATAATCTGAGACACTGAGACACTGTGTCATTGAGGCACAGAGACACTCAGACACAGAGAAACTGAGACACTGAGGCACCAAGACACAGAGACTCTGAGAGATTGAGACTCTGAGACTCTGAAACACTGAGACACAGTAACACAGAGACATAGAGACAATGAGGCACAGAGATACAGAGACACTGAGGCACAGAGGCACAGAGACACTGAGACACAGAGACACTGAGACTCTGAGACGCTGAGACACAGAGACACTGTGACACAGAGACACAGAGACAGTAAGACACTAAGAAACTGAGGCACAGAGACACTGAAACACTGAGACACTGAGGCACTGAGACACAGATACACATAGACACTGAGACTCTGAGACACTGAGGCAGAGAAACACTGAGACACAGAGACATAGAGACACTGAAACTCTGAGACACTGAGACACTGTGACACAGAGACTCTGAGACACATAGACACAGAGACACAGAGACACAGACTCACTGAAACTCTGAGACACTGAGACACTGGGAAACAGAGACACTGAGACAGAGAGACACAGAGACACTGAATCTCTGAGACACTGATACACTGAGACACAGAGTGACTTGGAAACACAGTGACACAGAGACACAGACTCACTGAAACTCTGAGACACTGAGACACTGTGACTCTGAGACACTGAGACACAGAGACACTGAGACACTGAGACCCTGTGACACTGAGGCACAGAGACACTCAGACACAGAGACAAAGAGACACTGAGTCTCAGAGACACTGATACACTGAGACACAGAGACACTGAGACTTTGAGACACAAAGACACTGAGGCACAGTGACACTGAGATACAGAGACATGTAGACACTGAAACTCTGAGACACTGAGACACTGAGACACATAGACTCTGAGACACAGAGACACAGAGACACAGACTCACTGAAACTCTGAGACACTGAGACACTGAGACTCTGAGACACTGTGACTCTGAGACACTGCGACACTGAGACACGGAGACATTGAGACACGGAGACACTGAGACACTGTGACACTGAGGCACAGAGACACTGAGACACAGAGACACTGAGACACTGAGACACTGAGACTCAGAGACACTGAGACACAGAGACACTGAGGCACAGAGACCCTGCGACACAGAGACACTGTGACATTGAGACTCTGAGACACTGAGACACTGAGGCACAGTGATACTGAGACACAGATTCACTGAGACTCTAAGACACTGAGAAACTGAAAATCTGAGACACTGAGACACTGTGACACTGAGGCACAGAGACACTCAGACAGTTAGACACTGAGTCTCAGAGACACTGATAAACTGAGACACAGAAACAGAGACACTGAGATTCTGAGACCCGAGACACTGAGACACAGAGACACTGGGACACAGAGACACTGAGACTCTGAGACAGTGAGACACAAAGACACTGAGGCACAGAGACACTGAGACACTGTGACACTGAGGCACAGAGACACTCAACACAGAGGCAAAGTGACACTGAGTGTCTGAGACATTGATACACTGAGACACTGAGACTCTGAGACATTGAGACACTGAGGCACAGAGAAACTGAGACACTGAGACACAGAGACACTGAGACACTGAGACACTGAGACACAGAGACACTGAGACACTGAGACTTTGAGATATTAAGACACTGAGGCACGGATACACTGAGTCTCTGAGACACAGAGACACTGAGAGTCTGATAGACTGAAGCACTGAGGCACCAAGACACAGAGACTCTGAGACGCTGAGATACAGAGACACAGAAACACTGAGACACTGAGGCACTGAGACACAGAGGCACTGAGACACAGAGACATAGAGACACTGAGACACAGAGACACAGACTCACTGAAACTCTGAGACACTGAGACACTGAGGCACAGAGACACTGAGACACAGAGACTCTGATACACAGAGACACAGAGACTCTGAGACGCTGAGACTCTGAGACACTGAGGCACAGAGACACAGAGACACAGAGACACAGAGATACTGAAACTCTGAGACACTGAGACACAGAGACACTGAGACACAGAGACACAGAGACAATGTGACTCTGAGACACTGAGACACTGAGACACAGAGACACTGAGACACAGACACACTGAGACGCTGAGACACAGAGACACTGTGACACAGAGACACAGAGACAGTAAGACACTGAGAGACTGAGGCACAGACGCACTGAGACACTGAGACACTGAGGCACTGAGACACAGATACACATAGACACTGAGACTCTGAGACACTGAGGCACAGAGACACAGATACACATAGACACTGAGACACTGAGACACTTAAACACAGAGAGACAGAGGCACAGAGACGCTGAGACACAGAGACACTGTAACACAGAGACAGTAAGACACTGAGAGACTGTGACACTGAGGCACAGAGACACTCAGACACAGAGACAAAGAGACACTGAGTCTCAGAGACACTGATACACTGAGACACAGAGACACTGAGACTTTGAGACACAAAGACACTGAGGCACAGTGACACTGAGATACAGAGACATGTAGACACTGAAACTCTGAGACACTGAGACACTGAGACACAGAGACTCTGAGACACAGAGACACAGAGACTTAGAGACACAGACTCACTGAATCTCTGAGACACTGAGACACTGGGACACAGAGACACAGAGACACTGTGACTCAGAGACACTTAAACACAGAGACACTGATACACTTAAACACAGAGAGACTGAGACTCTGAGACACTGAGACAATGGCACACGGAGACACTGAGACTCTGAGATACTGAGACACAGAGACACATAACCTTGAGACACTGAGACACAGAGACACTGAGACACAGAGATACTGAGACACTGAGACACAGAGACACTGAGACTGTGAGACACTGAGACAATGGGACACAGAGACTCTGAGACTCTGAGATACAGAGACACTGAGACACTGAGACACAGAGACACTGAGACACTGAGACTCGGAGACACTGAGGCACAGAGACACTGAGACAAAGAGATACTGTGACACAGAGGCACTGAGTCTCTGAGACACTGATACATTGAGAGTCTGAGACACTGAGGCACAGAGATCGAGAAACACTGAGACAGAGAGACACTGATAATCTGAGACACTGAGACACTGTGTCATTGAGGCACAGAGACACTCAGACACAGAGAAACTGAGACACTGAGGCACCAAGACACAGAGACTCTGAGAGATTGAGACTCTGAGACTCTGAGACACTGAGACACAGTAACACAGAGACATAGAGACAATGAGGCACAGAGATACAGAGACACTGAGGCACAGAGGCACAGAGACACTGAGACACAGACACACTGAGACTCTGAGACGCTGAGACACAGAGACACTGTGACACAGAGACACAGAGACAGTAAGACACTGAGAGACTGAGGCACAGACGCACTGAGACACTGAGACACTGAGACACAGATACACATAGACACTGAGACTCTGAGACACTGAGGCACAGAGACACTGAGATACAGAGACATAGAGACACTGAAACTCTTCGACACTGAGACACTGTGACACTGAGGCAGAGAAACACTGAGACACAGAGACATAGAGACACTGAAACTCTTCGACACTGAGACACTGTGACACAGAGACTCTGAGACACATAGACACAGAGACATAGAGACACAGACTCACTGAAACTCTGAGACACTGAGACACTGGGAAACAGAGACACTGAGACAGAGAGACACAGAGACACTGAATCTCTGAGACACTGATACACTGAGACACAGAGTGACTTGGAAACACAGTGACACAGAGACACTGAGACAGAGAGGCACAGATAAACTGAATCTCTGAGACACTGATGCACTGAGACACAGAGACACTGTGACTCTGAGACACTGAGACACGGAGATACTGAGACACGGAGACACTGAGACACTGTGACACTGGGGCACAGAGACACTGAGACACAGAGACACTGAGATACAGAGACACTGAGACACTGAGACACAGAGACAGAGACACTGAGACTCTGAGACCTGTGAAACGGAAAATCTGAGACACTGAGACACTGTGACACTGAGGCACAGAGACACTCAGACAGAGAGACACTGAGTCTCAGAGACACTGATAAACTGAGACACAGAGACAGAGACACTGAGACTCTGAGACCTGAGACACTGAGACACAGAGACACAGAGACACTGGGACACAGAGACACTGAGACTCTGAGACACTGAGACACTGAGGCACAGAGACAGTGAGACACTGTGACACTGAGGCACAGAGACACTGAGACACATAGACACTGAGATAATGCGACTTTGAGATATTACGACACTGAGGCACATATACACTGAGTCTCTGAGACACAGAGACACTGAGAGTCTGATAGACTGAGGCACAGAGACACTGAGACACTGAGGCACCAAGACACAGAGACTCTGAGACACTGAGGCACTGAGGCACAGAGGCTCTGAGATACAGAGACACAGAGACTCTGAGACACTGAGACACAGAGACACAGAGACACTGAGAGACTGAGTCACAGAGACACAGAGACACTGAGACACTGTGACTCAGAGACACTTAGACACAGAGACACTGAGACACTTAAACACAGAGAGACAGAGGCACAGAGACGCTGAGACACAGAGACACTGTGACACAGAGACAGTAAGACACTGAGAGACTGAGGCACAGACACACTGAGACACTGAGACACTGAGGCACTGAGACACAGATACACATAGACACTGAGACTCTGAGACACTGAGGCACAGAGACACTGAGATACAGAGACATAGAGACACTGAAACTCTTCGACACTGAGGCACTGAGACACTGAGATACAGAGACATAGAGACACTGAAACTCTTCGACACTGAGACACTGTGACACTGTGACACAGAGACTCTGAGACACAGAGACACAGACTCACTGAAACTCTGAGACACTGAGACACTGGGACACAAAGACACTGAGAAATTGAGACTCTGAGACACTGAGACACTGAGACACAGAGACACAGAGACAATGTGACACTGAATCTCTGAGACACTGATACACTGAGACACAGAGACACTGTGACCCTGAGACACTGAGACACAGAGACACAGAGACACTGAGACACAGACTCACTGAAACTCTGAGACACTGGGACACAGAGTCACTGAGACAGAGAGACACAGAGACACTGAATCTCTGAGACACTGATACACTGAGACACAGAGACACTGTGACTCTGAGACACTGAGACACAGAGACACTGAGACACTGAGACCCTGTGACACTGAGGCACAGAGACACTCAGACACAGAGACAAAGAGACACTGAGTCTCAGAGACACTGATACACTGAGACACAGAGACACTGAGACTTTGAGACACAAAGACACTGATGCACAGTGACACTGAGATACAGAGACATGTAGACACTGAAACTCTGAGACACTGAGACACATAGACTCTGAGACACAGAGACACAGACTCACTGAAACTCTGTGACACTGAGACACTGGGACACAGAGACACTGAGACAGAGAGGCACAGATGCACTGAATCTCTGAGACACTGATGCACTGAGACTCTGAGACACTGTGACTCTGAGACACTGCGACACTGAGACACGGAGACCTTGAGACACGGAGACACTGAGACACTGTGACACTGAGGCACAGAGACACTGAGACACAGAGACACTGAGACACAGAGACACTGAGGCACAGAGACCCTGCGACACAGAGACACTGAGGCACAGAGACCCTGCGACACAGAGACACTGTGACATTGAGACTCTGAGACACTGAGACACTGAGGCACAGTGATACTGAGACACAGATTCACTGAGACTCTAAGACACTGAGAAACTGAAAATCTGAGACATTGAGACACTGTGACACTGAGGCACAGAGACACTCAGACAGTTAGACACTGAGTCTCAGAGACACTGAGAAACTGAGACACAGAAACAGAGACACTGAGATTCTGAGACACAGAGACACTGGGACACAGAGACACTGAGACTCTGAGACAGTGAGACACAAAGACACTGAGGCACAGAGACACTGAGACACTGTGACACTGAGGCACAGAGACACTCAACACAGAGGCAAAGTGACACTGAGTGTCTGAGACATTGATACACTGAGACACTGAGACTCTGAGACATTGAGACACTGAGGCACAGAAAAACTGAGACACTGAGACACAGAGACACTGAGACACTGAGACACAGAGACACTGAGACACTGAGACTTTGAGATATTAAGACACTGAGGCACGGATACACTGAGTCTCTGAGACACAGAGACACTGAGACACTGAGAGTCTGATAGACTGAGGCACTGAGGCACCAAGACACAGAAACTCTGAGACGCTGAGACTCTGAGTCTCTGAGTCTCTGAGACACTGAGATACAGAGACACAGAAACACTGAGACACTGAGGCACTGAGACACAGAGGCACTGAGACACAGAGACACAGAGACACTGAGACACAGAGACACAGACTCACTGAAGCTCTGAGACACTGAGGCACAGAGACACTGAGACACAGAGACTCCGATACACAGAGACACAGAGACTCTGAGACGCTGAGACTCTGAGACACTGAGGCACAGAGACACTGAGACACAGAGACACAGAGATACTGAAACTCTGATACACTGAGACACAGAGACACAGAGACAATGTGACACTGAATCTCTGAGACACTGATACACTGAGACACAGAGACACTGTGACTCTGAGACACTGAGACACTGAGACACAGAGACACAGAGACACAGACTCACTGAAACTCTGAGACACTGGGACACAGAGTCACTGAGACAGAGAGACACAGAGACACTGAATCTCTGAGACACTGATACACTGAGACACAGAGACACTGTGACTCTGAGACACTGAGACACAGAGACACTGAGACCCTGTGACACTGAGGCACAGAGACACTCAGACACAGAGACAAAGAGACACTGAGTCTCAGAGACACTGATACACTGAGACACAGAGACACTGTGACTCTGAGACACTGAGACACTGAGACACGGAGATACTGAGACACGGAGACACTGAGACACTGTGACACTGAGGCACAGTGATACTGCGACACAGATTCACTGAGACCCTAAGACACTGTGAAACGGAAAATCTGAGACACTGAGACACTGTGACACTGAGGCACAGAGACACTCAGACAGAGTGACACTGAGTCTCAGAGACACTGATAAACTGAGACACAGAGACAGAGACACTGAGACTCTGAGACCTGAGACACTGAGACACTGATACACTGAGACACTGGGACACAGAGACATTGAGACTCTGAGACACAGAGACACTGAGACTCTGAGACGCTGAGACACAGAGGCGCTGTGACACAGAGACAGTAAGACACTAATAAACTGAGGCACAGAGACACTGAAACACTGAGACACTGAGGCACTGAGACACAGATACACATAGACACTGAGACTCTGAGACACTGAGGCAGAGAAACACTGAGACACAGAGACATAGAGACACTGAAACTCTCAGACACTGAGACACTGTGACACAGAGACTCTGAGACACATAGACACAGAGACACAGAGACACAGACTCACTGAAACTCTGAGACACTGAGACACTGGGAAACAGAGACACTGAGACAGAGAGACACAGAAACACTGAATCTCTGAGACACTGATACACTGAGACACAGAGTGACTTGGAAACACAGTGACACAGAGACACTGAGACAGAGAGGCACAGATAAACTGAATCTCTGAGACACTGATGCACTGAGACACAGAGACACAGAGACACTGTGACTCTGAGACACTGAGACACTGAGACACGGAGATACTGAGACACGGAGACACTGAGACACTGTGACACTGGGGCACAGAGACACTGAGACACAGAGACACTGAGATACAGAAACAGTGAGACACTGAGACACAGAGACAGAGACACTGAGACTCTGAGACCTGTGAAACGGAAAATCTGAGACACTGAGACACTGTGACACTGAGGCACAGAGACACTCAGACAGAGAGACACTGAGTCTCAGAGACACTGATAAACTGAGACACAGAGACAGAGACACTGAGACTCTGAGACCTGAGACACTGAGACACAGAGACACAGAGACACTGGGACACAGAGACACTGAGACTCTGAGATACTGAGACACAGAGACACATAACCTTGAGACACTGAGACACAGAGACACTGAGACACAGAGATACTGAGACACTGAGACACAGAGACACTGAGACTGTGAGACACTGAGACAATGGGACACAGAGACTCTGAGACTCTGAGATACAGAGACACTGAGACTCTGAGACACAGAGATACTGAGACACTGAGACACAGAGACACTGAGACACTGAGACTCGGAGACACTGAGACTCGGAGACACTGAGACAAAGAGATACTGAGACACAGAGGCACTGAGTCTCTGAGACACTGATACATTGAGAGTCTGAGACACTGAGGCACAGAGATCGAGAAACACTGAGACAGAGAGACACTGATAATCTGAGACACTGTGTCATTGAGGCACAGAGACACTCAGACACAGAGAAACTGAGACACTGAGGCACCAAGACACAGAGACTCTGAGAGATTGAGACTCTGAGACTCTGAGACACTGAGACACAGTAACACAGAGACATAGAGACAATGAGGCACAGAGATACAGAGACACTGAGGCACAGAGGCACAGAGACACTGAGACACAGAGACACAGACACACTGAGACTCTGAGACGCTGAGACACAGAGACACTGTGACACAGAGACACAGAGACAGTAAGACACTGAGAGACTGAGGCACAGACGCACTGAGACACTGAGACACTGAGGCACTGAGACACAGATACACATAGACACTGAGACTCTGAGACACTGAGGCACAGAGACACTGAGATACAGAGACATAGAGACACTGAAACTCTTCGACACTGAGACACTGTGACACTGAGGCAGAGAAACACTGAGACACAGAGACATAGAGACACTGAAACTCTGAGACACTGAGACACTGTGACACAGAGACTCTGAGACACATAGACACAGAGACGCAGAGACACAGACTCACTGAAACTCTGAGACACTGAGACACTGGGAAACAGAGACACTGAGACAGAGAGACACAGAGACACTGAATCTCTGAGACACTGATACACTGAGACACAGAGTGACTTGGAAACACAGTGACACAGAGACACAAACTCACTGAAACTCTGAGACACTGAGACACTGGGACACAGAGACACTGAGACAGAGAGGCACAGATAAACTGAATCTCTGAGACACTGATGCACTGAGACACAGAGACACAGAGACACTGTGACTCTGAGACACTGAGACACTGAGACACGGAAATACTGAGACACGGAGTCACTGAGACACTGTGACACTGAGGCACAGTGAGACTGCGACACAGATTCACTGAGACCCTAAGACACTGTGAAACGGAAAATCTGAGACACTGAGACACTGTGACACTGAGGCACAGAGACACTCAGACAGAGAGACACTGAGTCTCAGAGACACTGATAAACTGAGACACAGAGACAGAGACACTGAGACTCTGAGACCTGAGACACTGAGACACTGATACACTGAGACACTGGGACACAGAGACACTGAGACTCTGAGACACAGAGACACTGAGACTCTGAGACGCTGAGACACAGAGGCGCTGTGACACAGAGACAGTAAGACACTAATAAACTGAGGCACAGAGACACTGAAACACTGCGACACTGAGGCACTGAGACACAGATACACATAGACACTGAGACTCTGAGACACTGAGGCAGAGAAACGCTGAGACACAGAGACATAGAGACACTGAAACTCTCAGACACTGAGACACTGTGACACAGAGACTCTGAGACTAATAGACACAGAGACACAGACTCACTGAAACTCTGAGACACTGAGACACAGGGAAACAGAGACACTGAGACAGAGAGACACAGAGACACTGAATCTCTGAGACACTGATACACTGAGACACAGAGTGACTTGGAAACACAGTGACACAGAGACACTGAGTCAGAGAGGCACAGATAAACTGAATCTCTGAGACACTGATGCACTGAGACACAGAGACACAGAGACACTGTGACTCTGAGACACTGAGACACTGAGACATGGAGATACTGAGACACGGAGACACTGAGACACTGTGACACTGGGGCACAGAGACACTGAGACACAGAGACACTGAGATACAGAGACACTGAGACACTGAGACACAGAGACAGAGACACTGAGACTCTGAGACCTGTGAAACGGAAAATCTGAGACACTGAGACACTGTGACACTGAGGCACAGAGACACTCAGACAGAGAGACACTGAGTCTCAGAGACACTGATAAACTGAGACACAGAGACAGAGACACTGAGACTCTGAGACCTGAGACACTGAGACACAGAGACACTGTGACACTGAGGCACAGAGACACTGAGACACATAGACACTGAGACAATGCGACTTTGAGATATTACGACACTGAGGCACATATACACTGAGTCTCTGAGACACAGAGACACTGAGAGTCTGATAGACTGAGGCACAGAGACACTGAGACACTGAGGCACCAAGACACAGAGACTCTGAGACACTGAGGCACTGAGGCACAGAGGCTCTGAGATACAGAGACACAGAGACTCTGAGACACTGAGACACAGAGACCCAGAGACACTGAGAGACTGAGTCACAGAGACACAGAGACACTGAGACACTGTGACTCAGAGACACTTAGACACAGAGACACTGAGACACTTAAACACAGAGATACAGAGGCACAGAGACGCTGAGACACAGAGACACTGTGACACAGAGACAGTAAGACACTGAGAGACTGAGGCACAGACGCACTGAGACACTGAGACACTGAGGCACTGAGACACAGATACACATAGACACTGAGACTCTGAGACACTGAGGAACAGAGACACTGAGATACAGAGACATAGAGACACTGAAACTCTTCGACACTGAGGCACTGAGACACTGAGATACAGAGACATAGAGACACTGAAACTCTTCGACACTGAGACACTGTGACACTGTGACACAGAGACTCTGAGACACAGAGACACAGACTCACTGAAACTCTGAGACACTGAGACACTGGGACACAAAGACACAGACATTGAGACTCTGAGACACTGAGACACTGAGACACAGAGACACAGAGACAATGTGACACTGAATCTCTGAGACACTGATACACTGAGACACAGAGACACTGTGACCCTGAGACACTGAGACACAGAGACACAGAGACACTGAGACACAGACTCACTGAAACTCTGAGACACTGGGACACAGAGTCACTGAGACAGAGAGACACAGAGACACTGAATCTCTGAGACACTGATACACTGAGACACAGAGACACTGTGACTCTGAGACACTGAGACACAGAGACACTGAGACACTGAGACCCTGTGACACTGAGGCACAGAGACACTCAGACACAGAGACAAAGAGACACTGAGTCTCAGAGACACTGATACACTGAGACACAGAGACACTGAGACTTTGAGACACAAAGACACTGATGCACAGTGACACTGAGATACAGAGACATGTAGATACTGAAACTCTGAGACACTGAGACACATAGACTCTGAGACACAGAGACACAGACTCACTGAAACTCTGAGACACTGAGACACTGGGACACAGAGACACTGAGACAGAGAGGCACAGATGCACAGAATCTCTGAGACACTGATGCACTGAGACTCTGAGACACTGTGACTCTGAGACACTGCGACACTGAGACATGGAGACATTGAGACACTGTGACACTGAGGCACAGAGACACTGAGACACAGAGACACTGAGACACAGAGACACTGAGGCACAGAGACCCTGTGACACAGAGACACTGAGGCACAGAGACCCTGCGACACAGAGACACTGTGACATTGAGACTCTGAGACACTGAGACACTGAGGCACAGTGATACTGAGACACAGATTCACTGAGACTCTAAGACACTGAGAAACTGAAAATCTGAGACACTGAGACAATGTGACACTGAGGCACAGAGACACTCAGACAGTTAGACACTGAGTCTCAGAGACACTGATAAACTGAGACACAGAAACAGAGACACTGAGATTCTGAGACCCGAGACACTGAGACACAGAGACACTGGGACACAGAGACACTGAGACTCTGAGACAGTGAGACACAAAGACACTGAGGCACAGAGACACTGAGGCACAGAGACACTCAACACAGAGGCAAAGTGACACTGAGTGTCTGAGACATTGATACACTGAGACACTGAGACTCTGAGACATTGAGACACTGAGGCACAGAAAAACTGAGACACTGAGACACTGAGACACAGAGACACTGAGACACTGAGACACTGAGACACAGAGACACTGAGACACTGAGACTTTGAGATATTAAGACACTGAGGCACGGATACACTGAGTCTCTGAGACACAGAGACACTGAGACACTGAGAGTCTGATAGACTGAGGCACTGAGGCACCAAGACACAGAAACTCTGAGACGCTGAGACTCTGAGTCTCTGAGTCTCTGAGACACTGAGATACAGAGACACAGAAACACTGAGACACTGAGGCACTGAGACACAGAGGCACTGAGACACAGAGACACAGAGACACTGAGACACAGAGACACAAACTCACTGAAGCTCTGAGACACTGAGGCACAGAGACACTGAGACACAGAGACTCCGATACACAGAGACACAGAGACTCTGAGACGCTGAGACTCTGAGACACTGAGGCACAGAGACACTGAGGCACAGAGACACAGAGATACTGAAACTCTGATACACTGAGACACAGAGACACAGAGACAATGTGACACTGAATCTCTGAGACACTGATACACTGATACACTGAGACACAGAGACACTGTGACTCTGAGACACTGAGACACTGAGACACAGAGACACAGAGACACAGACTCACTGAAACTCTGAGACACTGGGACACAGAGTCACTGAGACAGAGAGACACAGAGACACTGAATCTCTGAGACACTGATACACTGAGACACAGAGACACTGTGACTCTGAGACACTGAGACACAGAGACACTGAGACACTGAGACCCTGTGACACTGAGGCACAGAGACACTCAGACACAGAGACAAAGAGAAACTGAGTCTCAGAGACACTGATACACTGAGACACAGAGACACTGTGACTCTGAGACACTGAGACACTGAGACACGGAGATACTGAGACACGGAGACACTGAGACACTGTGACACTGAGGCACAGTGATACTGCGACACAGATTCACTGAGACCCTAAGACACTGTGAAACGGAAAATCTGAGACACTGAGACACTGTGACACTGAGGCACAGAGACACTCAGACAGTGAGACACTGAGTCTCAGAGACACTGATAAACTGAGACACAGAGACAGAGACACTGAGACTCTGAGACCTGAGACACTGAGACACTGATACACTGAGACACTGGGACACAGAGACACTGAGACTCTGAGACACAGAGACACTGAGACTCTGAGACGCTGAGACACAGAGGCGCTGTGACACAGAGACAGTAAGACACTAATAAACTGAGGCACAGAGACACTGAAACACTGAGACACTGAGGCACTGAGACACAGATACACATAGACACTGAGACTCTGAGACGCTGAGGCAGAGAAACACTGAGACACAGAGACATAGAGACACTGAATCTCTCAGACACTGAGACACTGTGACACAGAGACTCTGAGACACATAGACACAGAGACACAGAGACACAGACTCACTGAAACTCTGAGACACTGAGACACTGGGAAACAGAGACACTGAGACAGAGAGACACATAAACACTGAATCTCTGAGACACTGATACACTGAGACACAGAGTGACTTGGAAACACAGTGACACAGAGACACTGAGACAGAGAGGCACAGATAAACTGAATCTCTGAGACACTGATGCACTGAGACACAGAGACACAGAGACACTGTGACTCTGAGACACTGAGACACTGAGACACGGAGATACTGAGACACGGAGACACTGAGACACTGTGACACTGGGGCACTGAGACACAGAGACACTGAGATACAGAAACACTGAGACACTGAGACACAGAGACAGAGACACTGAGACTCTGAGACCTGTGAAACGGAAAATCTGAGACACTGAGACACTGTGGCACTGAGGCACAGAGACACTCAGACAGAGAGACACTGAGTCTCAGAGACACTGATAAACTGAGACACAGAGACAGAGACACTGAGACTCTGAGACCTGAGACACTGAGACACAGAGACACAGAGACACTGGGACACAGAGACACTGAGACTCTGAGATACTGAGACACAGAGACACATAACCTTGAGACACTGAGACACAGAGACACTGAGACACAGAGATACTGAGACACTGAGACACAGAGACACTGAGACTGTGAGACACTGAGACAATGGGACACAGAGACTCTGAGACTCTGAGATACAGAGACACTGAGACTCTGAGACACAGAGATACTGAGACACTGAGACACTGAGACACTGAGACACAGAGACACTGAGACACTGAGACTGTGAGACACTGAGACAATGGGACACAGAGACTCTGAGACTCTGAGATACAGAGACACTGAGACTCTGAGACACAGAGATACTGAGACACTGAGACACGGAGACACTGAGACACTGAGACACAGAGACACTGAGACTGTGAGACACTGAGACAATGGGACACAGAGACTCTGAGACTCTGAGATACAGAGACACTGAGACTCTGAGACACAGAGATACTGAGACACTGAGACACTGAGACACTGAGACACAGAGACACTGAGACACTGAGACTCGGAGACACTGAGGCACAGAGACACTGAGACAAAGAGATACTGAGACACAGAGGCACTGAGTTTCTGAGACACTGATACATTGAGAGTCTGAGACACTGAGGCACAGAGATCGAGAAACACTGAGACAGAGAGACACTGATAATCTGAGACACTGTGTCATTGAGGCACAGAGACACTCAGACACAGAGAAACTGAGACACTGAGGCACCAAGACACAGAGACTCTGAGAGATTGAGACTCTGAGACTCTGAGACACTGAGACACAGTAACACAGAGACATAGAGACAATGAGGCACAGAGATACAGAGACACTGAGGCACAGAGGCACAGAGACACTGAGACACAGAGACACAGACACACTGAGACTCTGAGACGCTGAGACACAGAGACACTGTGACACAGAGACACAGAGACAGTAAGACACTGAGAGACTGAGGCACAGACGCACTGAGACACTGAGACACTGAGGCACTGAGACACAGATACACATAGACACTGAGACTCTGAGACACTGAGGCACAGAGACACTGAGATACAGAGACATAGAGACACTGAAACTCTTCGACACTGAGACACTGTGACACTGAGGCAGAGAAACACTGAGACACAGAGACATAGAGACACTGAAACTCTGAGACACTGAGACACTGTGACACAGAGACTCTGAGACACATAGACACAGAGATATAGAGACACAGACTCACTGAAACTCTGAGACACTGAGACACTGGGAAACAGAGACACTGAGACAGAGAGACACAGAGACACTGAATCTCTGAGACACTGATACACTGAGACACAGAGTGACTTGGAAACACAGTGACACAGAGACACAGACTCACTGAAACTCTGAGACACTGAGACACTGGGACACAGAGACACTGAGACAGAGAGGCACAGATAAACTGAATCTCTGAGACACTGATGCACTGAGACACAGAGACACAGAGACACTGTGACTCTGAGACACTGAGACACGGAAATACTGAGACACGGAGACACTGAGACACTGTGACACTGAGGCACAGTGAGACTGCGACACAGATTCACTGAGACCCTAAGACACTGTGAAACGGAAAATCTGAGACACTGAGACACTGTGACACTGAGGCACAGAGACACTCAGACAGAGAGACACTGAGTCTCAGAGACACTGATAAACTGAGACACAGAGACAGAGACACTGAGACTCTGAGACCTGAGACACTGAGACACTGATACACTGAGACACTGGGACACAGAGACACTGAGAATCTGAGACACAGAGACACTGAGACTCTGAGACGCTGAGACACAGAGGCGCTGTGACACAGAGACAGTAAGACACTAATAAACTGAGGCACAGAGACACTGAAACACTGCGACACTGAGGCACTGAGACACAGATACACATAGACACTGAGACTCTGAGACACTGAGGCAGAGAAACACTGAGACACAGAGACATAGAGACACTGAAACTCTCAGACACTGAGACACTGTGACACAGAGACTCTGAGACTAATAGACACAGAGACACAGACTCACTGAAACTCTGAGACACTGAGACACTGGGAAACAGAGACACTGAGACAGAGAGACACAGAGACACTGAATCTCTGAGACACTGATACACTGAGACACAGAGTGACTTGGAAACACAGTGACACAGAGACACTGAGACAGAGAGGCACAGATAAACTGAATCTCTGAGACACTGATGCACTGAGACACAGAGACACAGAGACACTGTGACTCTGAGACACTGAGACACTGAGACACGGAGATACTGAGACACGGAGACACTGAGACACTGTGACACTGGGGCACAGAGACACTGAGACACAGAGACACTGAGATACAGAGACACTGAGACACTGAGACACAGAGACAGAGACACTGAGACTCTGAGACCTGTGAAACGGAAAATCTGAGACACTGAGACACTGTGACACTGAGGCACAGAGACACTCAGACAGAGAGACACTGAGTCTCAGAGACACTGATAAACTGAGACACAGAGACAGAGACACTGAGACTCTGAGAACTGAGACACTGAGACACAGAGACACAGAGACACTGGGACACAGAGACACTGAGACTCTGAGACACTGAGACACTGAGGCACAGAGACAGTGAGACACTGTGACACTGAGGCACAGAGACACTGAGACACATAGACACTGAGACAATGCGACTTTGAGATATTACGACACTGAGGCACATATACACTGAGTCTCTGAGACACAGAGACACTGAGAGTCTGATAGACTGAGGCACAGAGACACTGAGACACTGAGGCACCAAGACACAGAGACTCTGAGACACTGAGGCATGAGGCACAGAGGCTCTGAGATACAGAGACACAGAGACTCTGAGACACTGAGACACAGAGACGCAGAGACACTGAGAGACTGAGTCACAGAGACACAGAGACACTGAGACACTGTGACTCAGAGACACTTAGACACAGAGACACTGAGACTCTGAGACAGTGAGACACAAAGACACTGAGGCACAGAGACACTGAGGCACAGAGACACTCAACACAGAGGCAAAGTGACACTGAGTGTCTGAGACATTGATACACTGAGGCACTGAGACTCTGAGACATTGAGACACTGAGGCACAGAAAAACTGAGACACTGAGACACTGAGACACAGAGACACTGAGACACTGAGACACTGAGACACAGAGACACTGAGACACTGAGACTTTGAGATATTAAGACACTGAGGCACGGATACATTGAGTCTCTGAGACACAGAGACACTGAGACACTGAGAGTCTGATAGACTGAGGCACTGAGGCACCAAGACACAGAAACTCTGAGACGCTGAGACTCTGAGTCTCTGAGTCTCTGAGACACTGTGATACAGAGACACAGAAACACTGAGACACTGAGGCACTGAGACACAGAGGCACTGAGACACAGAGACACAGAGACACTGAGACACAGAGACACAGACTCACTGAAGCTCTGAGACACTGAGGCACAGAGACACTGAGACACAGAGACTCCGATACACAGAGACACAGAGACTCTGAGACGCTGAGACTCTGAGACACTGAGGCACAGAGACACTGAGGCACAGAGACACAGAGACACAGAGATACTGAAACTCTGATACACTGAGACACAGAGACACAGAGACAATGTGACACTGAATCTCTGAGACACTGATACACTGAGACACAGAGACACTGTGACTCTGAGACACTGAGACACTGAGACACAGAGACACAGAGACACAGACTCACTGAAACTCTGAGACACTGGGACACAGAGTCACTGAGACAGAGAGACACAGAGACACTGAATCTCTGAGACACTGATACACTGAGACACAGAGACACTGTGACTCTGAGACACTGAGACACAGAGGCACTGAGACACTGAGACCCTGTGACACTGAGGCACAGAGACACTCAGACACAGAGATAAAGAGAAACTGAGTCTCAGAGACACTGATACACTGAGACACAGAGACACTGTGACTCTGAGACACTGAGACACTGAGACACGGAGATACTGAGACACGGAGACACTGAGACACTGTGACACTGAGGCACAGTGATACTGCGACACAGATTCACTGAGACCCTAAGACACTGTGAAACGGAAAATCTGAGACACTGAGACACTGTGACACTGAGGCACAGAGACACTCAGACAGTGAGCCACTGAGTCTCAGAGACACTGATAAACTGAGACACAGAGACAGAGACACTGAGACTCTGAGACCTGAGACACTGAGACACTGATACACTGAGACACTGGGACACAGAGACACTGAGACTCTGAGACACAGAGACACTGAGACTCTGAGACGCTGAGACACAGAGGCGCTGTGACACAGAGACAGTAAGACACTAATAAACTGAGGCACAGAGACACTGAAACACTGAGACACTGAGGCACTGAGACACAGATACACATAGACACTGAGACTCTGAGACACTGAGGCAGAGAAACACTGAGACACAGAGACATAGAGACACTGAATCTCTCAGACACTGAGACACTGTGACACAGAGACTCTGAGACACATAGACACAGAGACACAGAGACACAGACTCACTGAAACTCTGAGACACTGAGACACTGGGAAACAGAGACACTGAGACAGAGAGACACATAAACACTGAATCTCTGAGACACTGATACACTGAGACACAGAGTGACTTGGAAACACAGTGACACAGAGACACTGAGACAGAGAGGCACAGATAAACTGAATCTCTGAGACACTGATGCACTGAGACACAGAGACACAGAGACACTGTGACTCTGAGACACTGAGACACTGAGACACGGAGATACTGAGACACGGAGACACTGAGACACTGTGACACTGGGGCACTGAGACACAGAGACACTGAGATACAGAAACACTGAGACACTGAGACACAGAGACAGAGACACTGAGACTCTGAGACCTGTGAAACGGAAAATCTGAGACACTGAGACACTGTGACACTGAGGCACAGAGACACTCAGACAGAGAGACACTGAGTCTCAGAGACACTGATAAACTGAGACACAGAGACAGAGACACTGAGACTCTGAGACCTGAGACACTGAGACACAGAGACACAGAGACACTGGGACACAGAGACACTGAGACTCTGAGATACTGAGACACAGAGACACATAACCTTGAGACACTGAGACACAGAGACACTGAGACACAGAGATACTGAGACACTGAGACACAGAGACACTGAGACTGTGAGACACTGAGACAATGGGACACAGAGACTCTGAGACTCTGAGATACAGAGACACTGAGACTCTGAGACACAGAGATACTGAGACACTGAGACACTGAGACACTGAGACACAGAGACACTGAGACACTGAGACTCGGAGACACTGAGGCACAGAGACACTGAGACAAAGAGATACTGAGACACAGAGGCACTGAGTTTCTGAGACACTGATACATTGAGAGTCTGAGACACTGAGGCACAGAGATCGAGAAACACTGAGACAGAGAGACACTGATAATCTGAGACACTGTGTCATTGAGGCACAGAGACACTCAGACACAGAGAAACTGAGACACTGAGGCACCAAGACACAGAGACTCTGAGAGATTGAGACTCTGAGACTCTGAGACACTGAGACACAGTAACACAGAGACATAGAGACAATGAGGCACAGAGATACAGAGACACTGAGGCACAGAGGCACAGAGACACTGAGACACAGACACACTGAGACTCTGAGACGCTGAGACACAGAGACACTGTGACACAGAGACACAGAGACAGTAAGACACTGAGAGACTGAGGCACAGACGCACTGAGACACTGAGACACTGAGGCACTGAGACACAGATACACATAGACACTGAGACTCTGAGACACTGAGGCACAGAGACACTGAGATACAGAGACATAGAGACACTGAAACTCTTCGACACTGAGACACTGTGACACTGAGGCAGAGAAACACTGAGACACAGAGACATAGAGACACTGAAACTCTGAGACACTGAGACACTGTGACACAGAGACTCTGAGACACATAGACACAGAGACATAGAGACACAGACTCACTGAAACTCTGAGACACTGAGACACTGGGAAACAGAGACACTGAGACAGAGAGACACAGAGACACTGAATCTCTGAGACACTGATACACTGAGACACAGAGTGACTTGGAAACACAGTGACACAGAGACACAGACTCACTGAAACTCTGAGACACTGAGACACTGGGACACAGAGACACTGAGACAGAGAGGCACAGATAAACTGAATCTCTGAGACACTGATGCACTGAGACACAGAGACACAGAGACACTGTGACTCTGAGACACTGAGACACTGAGACACGGAAATACTGAGACACGGAGACACTGAGACACTGTGACACTGAGGCACAGTGAGACTGCGACACAGATTCACTGAGACCCTAAGACACTGTGAAACGGAAAATCTGAGACACTGAGACACTGTGACACTGAGGCACAGAGACACTCAGACAGAGAGACACTGAGTCTCAGAGACACTGATAAACTGAGACACAGAGACAGAGACACTGAGACTCTGAGACCTGAGACACTGAGACACTGATAAACTGAGACACTGGGACACAGAGACACTGAGACTCTGAGACACAGAGACACTGAGACTCTGAGACGCTGAGACACAGAGGCGCTGTGACACAGAGACAGTAAGACACTAATAAACTGAGGCACAGAGACACTGAAACACTGCGACACTGAGGCACTGAGACACAGATACACATAGACACTGAGACTCTGAAACACTGAGGCAGAGAAACACTGAGACACAGAGACATAGAGACACTGAAACTCTCAGACACTGAGACACTGTGACACAGAGACTCTGAGACTAATAGACACAGAGACACAGAGACACAGACTCACTGAAACTCTGAGACACTGAGACACTGGGAAACAGAGACACTGAGACAGAGAGACACAGAGACACTGAATCTCTGAGACACTGATACAGTGAGACACAGAGTGACTTGGAAACACAGTGACACAGAGACACTGAGACAGAGAGGCACAGATAAACTGAATCTCTGAGACACTGATGCACTGAGACACAGAGACACAGAGACACTGTGACTCTGAGACACTGAGACACTGAGACACGGAGATACTGAGACACGGAGACACTGAGACACTGTGACACTGGGGCACAGAGACACTGAGACACAGAGACACTGAGATACAGAGACACTGAGACACTGAGACACAGAGACAGAGACACTGAGACTCTGAGAGCTGTGAAACGGAAAATCTGAGACACTGAGACACTGTGACACTGAGGCACAGAGACACTCAGACAGAGAGACACTGAGTCTCAGAGACACTGATAAACTGAGACACAGAGACAGAGACACTGAGACTCTGAGACCTGAGACACTGAGACACAGAGACACTGTGACACTGAGGCACAGAGACACTGAGACACATAGACACTGAGACAATGCAACTTTGAGATATTACGACACTGAGGCACATATACACTGAGTCTCTGAGACACAGAGACACTGAGAGTCTGATAGACTGAGGCACAGAGACACTGAGACACTGAGGCACCAAGACACAGAGACTCTGAGACACTGAGGCACTGAGGCACAGAGGCTCTGAGATACAGAGACACAGAGACTCTGAGACACTGAGACACAGAGACCCAGAGACACTGAGAGACTGAGTCACAGAGACACAGAGACACTGAGACACTGTGACTCAGAGATACTTAGACACAGAGACACTGAGACACTTAAACACAGAGATACAGAGGCACAGAGACGCTGAGACACAGAGACACTGTGACACAGAGACAGTAAGACACTGAGAGACTGAGGCACAGACGCACTGAGACACTGAGACACTGAGGCACTGAGACACAGATACACATAGACACTGAGACTCTGAGACACTGAGGAACAGAGACACTGAGATACAGAGACATAGAGACACTGAAACTCTTCGACACTGAGGCACTGAGACACTGAGATACAGAGACATAGAGACACTGAAACTCTTCGACACTGAGACACTGTGACACTGTGACACAGAGACTCTGAGACACAGAGACACAGACTCACTGAAACTCTGAGACACTGAGACACTGGGACACAAAGACACAGACATTGAGACTCTGAGACACTGAGACACTGAGACACAGAGACACAGAGACAATGTGACACTGAATCTCTGAGACACTGATACACTGAGACACAGAGACACTGTGACCCTGAGACACTGAGACACAGAGACACAGAGACACTGAGACACAGACTCACTGAAACTCTGAGACACTGGGACACAGAGTCACTGAGACAGAGAGACACAGAGACACTGAATCTCTGAGACACTGATACACTGAGACACAGAGACACTGTGACTCTGAGACACTGAGACACAGAGACACTGAGACACTGAGACCCTGTGACACTGAGGCACAGAGACACTCAGACACAGAGACAAAGAGACACTGAGTCTCAGAGACACTGATACACTGAGACACAGAGACACTGAGACTTTGAGACACAAAGACACTGATGCACAGTGACACTGAGATACAGAGACATGTAGACACTGAAACTCTGAGACACTGAGACACATAGACTCTGAGACACAGAGACACAGACTCACTGAAACTCTGAGACACTGAGACACTGGGACACAGAGACACTGAGACAGAGAGGCACAGATGCACAGAATCTCTGAGACACTGATGCACTGAGACTCTGAGACACTGTGACTCTGAGACACTGCGACACTGAGACACGGAGACATTGAGACACGGAGACACTGAGACACTGTGACACTGAGGCACAGAGACACTGAGACACAGAGACACTGAGACACAGAGACACTGAGGCACAGAGACACTGCGACACAGAGACACTGAGGCACAGAGACCCTGCGACACAGAGACACTGTGACATTGAGACTCTGAGACACTGAGACACTGAGGCACAGTGATACTGAGACACAGATTCACTGAGACTCTAAGACACTGAGAAACTGAAAATCTGAGACACTGAGACAATGTGACACTGAGGCACAGAGACACTCAGACAGTTAGACACTGAGTCTCAGAGACACTGATAAACTGAGACACAGAAACAGAGACACTGAGATTCTGAGACCCGAGACACTGAGACACAGAGACACTGGGACACAGAGACACTGAGACTCTGAGACAGTGAGACACAAAGACACTGAGGCACAGAGACACTGAGGCACAGAGACACTCAACACAGAGGCAAAGTGACACTGAGTGTCTGAGACATTGATACACTGAGACACTGAGACTCTGAGACATTGAGACACTGAGGCACAGAAAAACTGAGACACTGAGACACTGAGACACAGAGACACTGAGACACTGAGACACTGAGACACAGAGACACTGAGACACTGAGACTTTGAGATATTAAGACACTGAGGCACGGATACACTGAGTCTCTGAGACATAGAGACACTGAGACACTGAGAGTCTGATAGACTGAGGCACTGAGGCACCAAGACACAGAAACTCTGAGACGCTGAGACTCTGAGTCTCTGAGACACTGAGATACAGAGACACAGAAACACTGAGACACTGAGGCACTGAGACACAGAGGCACTGAGACACAGAGACACAGAGACACTGAGACACAGAGACACAGACTCACTGAAGCTCTGAGACACTGAGGCACAGAGACACTGAGACACAGAGACTCCGATACACAGAGACACAGAGACTCTGAGACGCTGAGACTCTGAGACACTGAGGCACAGAGACACTGAGGCACAGAGACACAGAGACACAGAGATACTGAAACTCTGATACACTGAGACACAGAGACACAGAGACAATGTGACACTGAATCTCTGAGACACTGATACACTGAGACACAGAGACACTGTGACTCTGAGACACTGAGACACTGAGACACAGAGACACAGAGACACAGACTCACTGAAACTCTGAGACACTGGGACACAGAGTCACTGAGACAGAGAGACACAGAGACACTGAATCTCTGAGACACTGATACACTGAGACACAGAGACACTGTGACTCTGAGACACTGAGACACAGAGACACTGAGACACTGAGACCCTGTGACACTGAGGCACAGAGACACTCAGACACAGAGACAAAGAGAAACTGAGTCTCAGAGACACTGATACACTGAGACACAGAGACACTGTGACTCTGAGACACTGAGACACGGAGATACTGAGACACGGAGACACTGAGACACTGTGACACTGAGGCACAGTGATACTGCGACACAGATTCACTGAGACCCTAAGACACTGTGAAACGGAAAATCTGAGACACTGAGACACTGTGACACTGAGGCACAGAGACACTCAGACAGTGAGACACTGAGTCTCAGAGACACTGATAAACTGTGACACAGAGACAGAGACACTGAGACTCTGAGACCTGAGACACTGAGACACTGATACACTGAGACACTGGGACACAGAGACACTGAGACTCTGAGACAGAGAGACACTGAGACTCTGAGACGCTGAGACACAGAGGCGCTGTGACACAGAGACAGTAAGACACTAATAAACTGAGGCACAGAGACACTGAAACACTGAGACACTGAGACACTGAGGCACTGAGACACAGATACACATAGACACTGAGACTCTGAGACACTGAGGCAGAGAAACACTGAGACACAGAGACATAGAGACACTGAAACTCTCAGACACTGAGACACTGTGACACAGAGACTCTGAGACACATAGACACAGAGACACAGAGACACAGACTCACTGAAACTCTGAGACACTGAGACACTGGGAAACAGAGACACTGAGACAGAGAGACACATAAACACTGAATCTCTGAGACACTGATACACTGAGACACAGAGTGACTTGGAAACACAGTGACACAGAGACACTGAGACAGAGAGGCACAGATAAACTGAATCTCTGAGACACTGATGCACTGAGACACAGAGACACTGAGACACTGTGACTCTGAGACACTGAGACACTGAGACACGGAGATACTGAGACACGGAGACACTGAGACACTGTGACACTGGGGCACTGAGACACAGAGACACTGAGATACAGAAACACTGAGACACTGAGACACAGAGACAGAGACACTGAGACTCTGAGACCTGTGAAACGGAAAATCTGAGACACTGAGACACTGTGACACTGAGGCACAGAGACACTCAGACAGAGAGACACTGAGTCTCAGAGACACTGATAAACTGAGACACAGAGACAGAGACACTGAGACTCTGAGACCTGAGACACTGAGACACAGAGACACAGAGACACTGGGACACAGAGACACTGAGACTCTGAGATACTGAGACACAGAGACACATAACCTTGAGACACTGAGACACAGAGACACTGAGACACAGAGATACTGAGACACTGAGACACAGAGACACTGAGACTGTGAGACACTGAGACAATGGGACACAGAGACTCTGAGACTCTGTGATACAGAGACACTGAGACTCTGAGACACAGAGATACTGAGACACTGAGACACTGAGACACTGAGACACAGAGACACTGAGACACTGAGACTCGGAGACACTGAGGCACAGAGACACTGAGACAAAGAGATACTGAGACACAGAGGCACTGAGTTTCTGAGACACTGATACATTGAGAGTCTGAGACACTGAGGCACAGAGATCGAGAAACACTGAGACAGAGAGACACTGATAATCTGAGACACTGTGTCATTGAGGCACAGAGACACTCAGACACAGAGAAACTGAGACACTGAGGCACCAAGACACAGAGACTCTGAGAGATTGAGACTCTGAGACTCTGAGACACTGAGACACAGTAACACAGAGACATAGAGACAATGAGGCACAGAGATACAGAGACACTGAGGCACAGAGACACTGAGACACAGAGACACAGACACACTGAGACTCTGAGACGCTGAGACACAGAGACACTGTGACACAGAGACACAGAGACAGTAAGACACTGAGAGACTGAGGCACAGACGCACTGAGACACTGAGACACTGAGGCACTGAGACACAGATACACATAGACACTGAGACTCTGAGACACTGAGGCACAGAGACACTGAGATACAGAGACATAGAGACACTGAAACTCTTCGACACTGAGACACTGTGACACTGAGGCAGAGAAACACGGAGACACAGAGACATAGAGACACTGAAACTCTGAGACACTGAGACACTGTGACACAGAGACTCTGAGACACATAGACACAGAGACATAGAGACACAGACTCACTGAAACTCTGAGACACTGAGACACTGGGAAACAGAGACACTGAGACAGAGAGACACAGAGACACTGAATCTCTGAGACACTGATTCACTGAGACACAGAGTGACTTGGAAACACAGTGACACAGAGACACAGACTCACTGAAACTCTGAGACACTGAGACACTGGGACACAGAGACACTGAGACAGAGAGGCACAGATAAACTGAATCTCTGAGACACTGATGCACTGAGACACAGAGACACTGTGACTCTGAGACACTGAGACACTGAGACACGGAAATACTGAGACACGGAGACACTGAGACACTGTGACACTGAGGCACAGTGAGACTGCGACACAGATTCACTGAGACCCTAAGACACTGTGAAACGGAAAATCTGAGACACTGAGACACTGTGACACTGAGGCACAGAGACACTCAGACAGAGAGACACTGAGTCTCAGAGACACTGATAAACTGAGACACAGAGACAGAGACACTGAGACTCTGAGACCTGAGACACTGAGACACTGATACACTGAGACACTGGGACACAGAGACACTAAGACTCTGAGACACAGAGACACTGAGACTCTGAGACGCTGAGACACAGAGGCGCTGTGACACAGAGACAGTAAGACACTAATAAACTGAGGCACAGAGACACTGAAACACTGCGACACTGAGGCACTGAGACACAGATACACATAGACACTGAGACTCTGAGACACTGAGGCAGAGAAACACTGAGACACAGAGACATAGAGACACTGAAACTCTCAGACACTGAGACACTGTGACACAGAGACTCTGAGACTAATAGACACAGAGACACAGAGACACAGACTCACTGAAACTCTGAGACACTGAGACACTGGGAAACAGAGACACTGAGACAGAGAGACACAGAGACACTGAATCTCTGAGACACTGATACACTGAGACACAGAGTGACTTGGAAACACAGTGACACAGAGACACTGAGACAGAGAGGCACAGATAAACTGAATCTCTGAGACACTGATGCACTGAGACACAGAGACACAGAGACACTGTGACTCTGAGACACTGAGACACTGAGACACGGAGATACTGAGACACGGAGACACTGAGACACTGTGACACTGAGATACAGAGACACTGAGACACTGAGACACAGAGACAGAGACACTGAGATTCTGAGACCTGTGAAACGGAAAATCTGAGACACTGAGACACTGTGACACTGAGGCACAGAGACACTCAGACAGAGAGACACTGAGTCTCAGAGACACTGATAAACTGAGACACAGAGACAGAGACACTGAGACTCTGAGAACTGAGACACTGAGACACAGAGACACAGAGACACTGGGACACAGAGACACTGAGACTCTGAGACACTGAGACACTGAGGCACAGATACAGTGAGACACTGTGACACTGAGGCACAGAGACACTGAGACACATAGACACTGAGACAATGCGACTTTGAGATATTACGACACTGAGGCACATAGACACTGAGAGTCTGATAGACTGAGGCACAGAGACACTGAGACACTGAGGCACCAAGACACAGAGACTCTGAGACACTGAGGCACTGAGGCACAGAGGCTCTGAGATACAGAGACACAGAGACTCTGAGACACTGAGACACAGAGACGCAGAGACACTGAGAGACTGAGTCACAGAGACACAGAGACACTGAGACACTGTGACTCAGAGACACTTAGACACAGAGACACTGAGACACTTAAACACAGAGAGACAGAGGCACAGAGACGCTGAGACACAGAGACACTGTGACACAGAGACAGTAAGACACTGAGAGACTGAGGCACAGACGCACTAAGACACTGAGACACTGAGGCACTGAGACACAGATACACATAGACACTGAGACTCTGAGACACAGAGGCACAGAGACACTGAGATTCAGAGACATAGAGACACTGAAACTCTTCGACACTGAGGCACTGAGACACTGAGATACAGCGACAGAGAGACACTGAAACTCTTCGACACTGAGACACTGTGACACTGTGACACAGAGACTCTGAGACAGAGAGACACAGAGACACAGACTCACTGAAACTCTGAGACACTGAGACACGGGGACACAAAGACACTGAGACATTGAGACTCTGAGACACTGAGACACTGAGACACAGAGACACAGAGACAATGTGACACTGAATCTCTGAGACACTGATACACTGATACACTGAGACACAGAGACACTGTGACCCTGAGACACTGAGACACAGAGACACAGAGACACTGAGACACAGACTCACTGAAACTCTGAGACACTGGGACACAGAGTCACTGAGACAGAGAGACACAGAGACACTGAATCTCTGAGACACTGATACACTGAGACACAGAGACACTGAGACACTGAGACCCTCTGACACTGAGGCACAGAGACACTCAGACACAGAGACAAAGAGACACTGAGTCTCAGAGACACTGATACACTGAGACACAGAGACACTGAGACTTTGAGACACAAAGACACTGATGCACAGTGACACTGAGATACAGAGACATGTAGACACTGAAACTCTGAGACACTGAGACACTGAGACACTGAGACACATAGACTCTGAAACACAGAGACACAGACTCACTGAAACTCTGAGACACTGGGACACAGAGACACTGAGACAGAGAGGCACAGATGCACTGAATCTCTGAGACACTGATGCACTGAGACTCTGAGACACTGTGACTCTGAGACACTGCGACACTGAGACACGGAGACATTGAGACACGGAGACACTGAGACACTGTGACACTGAGGCACAGAGACACTGAGACACTGAGACACAGAGACACTGAGACACTGAGACACTGAGGCACAGAGACCCTGCGACACAGAGACACTGAGGCACAGAGACCCTGCGACACAGAGACACTGTGACATTGAGACACAGAGACAGTAAGACACTAAGAAACTGAGGCACAGAGACACTGAAACACTGAGACACTGAGGCACTGAGACACAGATACACATAGACACTGAGACTCTGAGACACTGAGGCAGAGAAACACTGAGACACAGAGACATAGAGACACTGAAACTCTGAGACACTGAGACACTGTGACACAGAGACTCTGAGACACATAGATACAGAGACACAGAGACACAGACTCACTGAAACTCTGAGACACTGAGACACTGGGAAACAGAGACACTGAGACAGAGAGACACAGAGACACTGAATCTCTGAGACACTGATACACTGAGACACAGAGTGACTTGGAAACACAGTGACACAGAGACACAGACTCACTGAAACTCTGAGACACTGAGACACTGGGACACAGAGACACTGAGACAGAGAGGCACAGATAAACTGACTCTCTGAGACACTGATGCACTGAGACACAGAGACACAGAGACACTGTGACTCTGAGACACTGAGACACTGAGACACGGAGATACTGAGACACGGAGACACTGAGACTCTGTGACACAGGGGCACAGAGACACTGAGACACAGAGACACTGAGACACTGAGACACAGAGACACTGAGGCACAGTGATACTGCGACACAGATTCACTGAGACCCTAAGACACTGTGAAACGGAAAATCTGAGACACTGAGACACTGAGACACAGAGACACAGAGACACTGGGACACAGAGACACTGAGACTCTGAGACACTGAGACACAAAAACACTGAGGCACAGAGACAGTGAGACACTGTGACACTGAGGCACAGAGACACTGAGACACATAGACACTGAGACAATGAGACTTTGAGATATTACGACACTGAGGCACATATACACTGAGTCTCTGAGACACAGAGACACTGAGAGTCTGATAGACTGAGGCACAGAGACACTGAGACACTGAGGCACCAAGACACAGAGACTCTGAGACACTGAGGCACTGAGGCACAGAGGCTCTGTGATGCACTGAGACACAGAGACGCAGAGACACTGAGAGACTGAGTCACAGAGACACAGAGACACAGATACACATAGACACTGAGACTCTGAGACACTGAGGCACAGAGACACTGAGATACAGAGACATAGAGACACTGAAACTCTGCGACACTGAGACACTGTGACACTGAGGCAGAGAAACACTGAGACACAGAGACATAGAGACACTGAAACTCTGAGACACTGAGACACTGTGACACAGAGATTCTGAGACACATAGACACAGAGACGCAGAGACACAGACTCACTGAAACTCTGAGACACTGAGACACTGGGAAACAGAGACACTGAGACAGAGAGACACAGAGACACTGAATCTCTGAGACTTTGATACACTGAGACACAGAGTGACTTGGAAACACAGTGACACAGAGACACAGACTCACTGAAACTCTGAGACACTGAGACACTGGGACACAGAGACACTGAGACAGAGAGGCACAGATAAACTGAATCTCTGAGACACTGATGCACTGAGACACAGAGACACAGAGACACTGTGACTCTGAGACACTGAGACACTGAGACACGGAAATACTGAGACACGGAGACACTGAGACACTGTGACACTGAGGCACAGTGAGACTGCGACACAGATTCACTGAGACCCTAAGACACTGTGAAACGGAAAATCTGAGACACTGAGACACTGTGACACTGAGGCACAGAGACACTCAGACAGAGAGACACTGAGTCTCAGAGACACTGATAAACTGAGACACAGAGACAGAGACACTGAGACTCTGAGACCTGAGACACTGAGACACTGATACACTGAGACACTGGGACACAGAGACACTGAGACTCTGAGACACAGAGACACTGAGACTCTGAGACGCTGAGACACAGAGGCGCTGTGACACAGAGACAGTAAGACACTAATAAACTGAGGCACAGAGACACTGAAACACTGCGACACTGAGGCACTGAGACACAGATACACATAGACACTGAGACTCTGAGACACTGAGGCAGAGAAACACTGAGACACAGAGACATAGAGACACTGAAACTCTCAGACACTGAGACACTGTGACACAGAGACTCTGAGACTAATAGACACAGAGACACAGAGACACAGACTCACTGAAACTCTGAGACACTGAGACACTGGGAAACAGAGACACTGAGACAGAGAGACACAGAGACACTGAATCTCTGAGACACTGATACACTGAGACACAGAGTGACTTGGAAACACAGTGACACAGAGACACAGACTCACTGAAACTCTGAGACACTGAGACACTGGGACACAGAGACACTGAGACAGAGAGGCACAGATAAACTGAATCTCTGAGACACTGATGCACTGAGACACAGAGACACAGAGACACTGTGACTCTGAGACACTGAGACACTGAGACACGGAGATACTGAGACACGGAGACACTGAGACACTGTGACACAGGGGCACAGAGACACTGAGACACAGAGACAATGAGATACAGAGACACTGAGACACTGAGACACAGAGACACTGAGGCACAGTGATACTGCGACACAGATTCACTGAGACCCTAAGACACTGTGAAACGGAAAATCTGAGACACTGAGACACTGTGACACTGAGGCACAGAGACACTCAGACAGAGAGACACTGAGTCTCAGAGACACTGATAAACTGAGACACAGAGACAGAGACACTGAGACTCTGAGACCTGAGACACTGAGACACAGAGACACAGAGACACTGGGACACAGAGACACTGAGACTCTGAGACACTGAGACAATTGCACACGGAGACACTGAGACTCTGAGATACTGAGACACAGAGACACATAACCTTGAGACACTGAGACACAGAGACACTGAGACACGGAGACACTGAGACACAGAGACACTGAGACTGTGAGACACTGAGACAATGGGACACAGAGACTCTGAGACTCTGAGATACAGAGACACTGAGACTCTGAGACACAGAGATACTGAGACACTGAGACACTGAGACACAGAGACACTGAGACACTGAGACTCGGAGACACTGAGGCACAGAGACACTGAGACAAAGAGATACTGAGACACAGAGGCACTGAGTCTCTGAGACACTGATACATTGAGAGTCTGAGACACTGAGGCACAGAGATCGAGAATCACTGAGACAGAGAGACACTGATAATCTGAGACACTGAGACACTGTGTCATTGAGGCACAGAGACACTCAGACACAGAGAAACTGAGACACTGAGGCACCAAGACACAGAGACACTGAGAGATTGAGACTCTGAGACTCTGAGACACTGAGACACAGTAACACAGAGACACAGAGACAATGAGGCACAGAGATACAGAGACACTGAGGCACAGAGGCACAGAGACACTGAGACACAGACACACTGAGACTCTGAGACGCTGAGACACAGAGGCACTGTGACACAGAGACAGTAAGACACTAATAAACTGAGGCACAGAGACACTGATACACTGAGACACTGAGGCACTGAGACACAGATACACATAGACACTGAGACTCTGAGACACTGAGGCAGAGAAACACTGAGACACAGAGACATAGAGACACAGACTCACTGAAACTCTGAGACACTGAGACACTGGGAAACAGAGACACTGAGACAGAGAGACACAGAGACATTGAATCTCTGAGACACTGATACACTGAGACACAGAGTGACTTGGAAATACAGTGACACAGAGACACAGACTCACTGAAACTCTGAGACACTGAGACACTGGGACACAGAGACACTGAGACAGAGAGGCACAGTTAAACTGAATCTCTGAGACACTGATGCACTGAGACACAGAGACACAGAGACACTGTGACTCTGAGACACTGAGACACGGAGATACTGAGACACGGAGACACTGAGACACTGTGACACTGGGGCACAGAGACACTGAGACACAGAGACACTGAGATACAGAGACACTGAGACACTGAGACACAGAGACACTGAGGCACAGTGATACTGCGACACAGATTCAATGAGACCCTAAGACACTGTGAAACGGAAAATCTGAGACACTGAGACACTGTGACACTGAGGCACAGAGACACTCAGACAGAGAGACACTGAGTCTCAGAGACACTGATAAACTGAGACACAGAGACAGAGACACTGAGACTCTGAGACCTGAGACACTGAGACACAGAGACACTGGGACACAGAGACACTGAGACTCTGAGACACTGAGACACAGAGACACTGAGGCACAGAGACAGTGAGACACTGTGACACTGAGGCACAGAGACACTGAGACACATAGACACTGAGACAATGAGACTTTGAGATATTACGACACTGAGGCACATATACACTGAGTCTCTGAGACACAGAGACACTGAGAGTCTGATAGACTGAGGCACAGAGACACTGAGACACTGAGGCACCAAGACACAGAGACTCTGAGACACTGAGGCACTGAGGCACAGAGGCTCTGAGATACAGAGACACAGAGACTCTGAGACACTGAGACACAGAGACGCAGAGACACTGAGAGACTGAGTCACAGAGACACAGAGACACTGAGACACTGTGACTCAGAGACACTTAGACACAGAGACACTGAAACACTTAAACACAGAGAGACCGAGGCACAGAGACGCTGAGACACAGAGACACTGTGACACAGAGACAGTAAGACACTGAGAGACTGAGGCACAGACGCACTGAGACACTGAGACACTGAGGCACTGAGACACAGATACACATAGGCACTGAGACTCTGAGACACTGAGGCACAGAGACACTGAGATACAGAGACATAGAGACACTGAAACTCTTCGACACTGAGGCACAGAGGCACTGAGATACAGAGACATAGAGACACTGAAACTCTTCGACACTGAGACACTGTGACACTGTGACACAGAGACTCTGAGACACAGAGACACAGAGACACAGACTCACTGAAACTCTGAGACACTGGGACACAAAGACACTGAGACATTGAGATCTGAGACACTGAGACACTGAGACACAGAGACAGAGAGACAATGTGACACTGAATCTCTGAGACAATGATACACTGAGACACAGAGACACTGTGACCCTGAGACACTGAGACACAGAGACACAGAGACACTGAGACACGGAGACACTGAGACACTGTGACACAGGGGCACAGAGACACTGAGACACAGAGACAATGAGATACAGAGACACTGAGACACTGAGACACAGAGACACTGAGGCACAGTGATACTGCGACACAGATTCACTGAGACCCTAAGACACTGTGAAACGGAAAATCTGAGACACTGAGACACTGTGACACTGAGGCACAGAGACACTCAGACAGAGAGACACTGAGTCTCAGAGACACTGATAAACTGAGACACAGAGACAGAGACACTGAGACTCTGAGACCTGAGACACTGAGACACAGAGACACAGAGACACTGGGACACAGAGACACTGAGACTCTGAGACACAGAGACACTGAGACTGTGAGACACTGAGACAATGGGACACAGAGACTCTGAGACTCTGAGATACAGAGACACTGAGACTCTGAGACACAGAGATACTGAGACACTGAGACACTGAGACACAGAGACACTGAGACACTGAGACTCGGAGACACTGAGGCACAGAGACACTGAGACAAAGAGATACTGAGACACAGAGGCACTGAGTCTCTGAGACACTGATACATTGAGAGTCTGAGACACTGAGGCACAGAGATCGAGAATCACTGAGACAGAGAGACACTGATAATCTGAGACACTGAGACACTGTGTCGTTGAGGCACAGAGACACTCAGACACAGAGAAACTGAGACACTGAGGCACCAAGACACAGAGACTCTGAGAGATTGAGACTCTGAGACACTGAGACACAGTAACACAGAGACACAGAGACAATGAGGCACAGAGATACAGAGACACTGAGGCACAGAGGCACAGAGACACTGAGACACAGACACACTGAGACTCTGAGACGCTGAGACACAGAGGCACTGTGACACAGAGACAGTAAGACACTAATAAACTGAGGCACAGAGACACTGATACACTGAGACACTGAGGCACTGAGACACAGATACACATAGACACTGAGACTCTGAGACACTGAGGCAGAGAAACACTGAGACACAGAGACATAGAGACACAGACTCACTGAAACTCTGAGACACTGAGACACTGGGAAACAGAGACACTGAGACAGAGAGACACAGAGACATTGAATCTCTGAGACACTGATACACTGAGACACAGAGTGACTTGGAAATACAGTGACACAGAGACACAGACTCACTGAAACTCTGAGACACTGAGACACTGGGACACAGAGACACTGAGACAGAGAGGCACAGTTAAACTGAATCTCTGAGACACTGATGCACTGAGACACAGAGACACAGAGACACTGTGACTCTGAGACACTGAGACACGGAAATACTGAGACACGGAGACACTGAGACACTGTGACACTGGGGCACAGAGACACTGAGACACAGAGACACTGAGATACAGAGACACTGAGACACTGAGACACAGAGACACTGAGGCACAGTGATACTGCGACACAGATTCAATGAGACCCTAAGACACTGTGAAACGGAAAATCTGAGACACTGAGACACTGTGACACTGAGGCACAGAGACACTCAGACAGAGAGACACTGAGTCTCAGAGACACTGATAAACTGAGACACAGAGACAGAGACACTGAGACTCTGAGACCTGAGACACTGAGACACAGAGACACTGGGACACAGAGACACTGAGACTCTGAGACACTGAGACACAGAGACACTGAGGCACAGAGACAGTGAGACACTGTGACACTGAGGCACAGAGACACTGAGACACATAGACACTGAGACAATGAGACTTTGAGATATTACGACACTGAGGCACATATACACTGAGTCTCTGAGACACAGAGACACTGAGAGTCTGATAGACTGAGGCACAGAGACACTGAGACACTGAGGCACCAAGACACAGAGACTCTGAGACACTGAGGCACTGAGGCACAGAGGCTCTGAGATACAGAGACACAGAGACTCTGAGACACTGAGACACAGAGACGCAGAGACACTGAGAGACTGAGTCACAGAGACACAGAGACACTGAGACACTGTGACTCAGAGACACTTAGACACAGAGACACTGAAACACTTAAACACAGAGAGACCGAGGCACAGAGACGCTGAGACACAGAGACACTGTGACACAGAGACAGTAAGACACTGAGAGACTGAGGCACAGACGCACTGAGACACTGAGACACTGAGGCACTGAGACACAGATACACATAGGCACTGAGACTCTGAGACACTGAGGCACAGAGACACTGAGATACAGAGACATAGAGACACTGAAACTCTTCGACACTGAGGCACAGAGGCACTGAGATACAGAGACATAGAGACACTGAAACTCTTCGACACTGAGACACTGTGACACTGTGACACAGAGACTCTGAGACACAGAGACACAGAGACACAGACTCACTGAAACTCTGAGACACTGGGACACAAAGACACTGAGACATTGAGATCTGAGACACTGAGACACTGAGACACAGAGACAGAGAGACAATGTGACACTGAATCTCTGAGACAATGATACACTGAGACACAGAGACACTGTGACCCTGAGACACTGAGACACAGAGACACAGAGACACTGAGACACAGACTCACTGAAACTCTGAGACACTGGGACACAGAGTCACTGAGACAGAGAGACAGAGAGACACTGAATCTCTGAGACACTGATACACTGTGACACAGAGACACTGTGACTCTGAGACACTGAGACACAGAGACACTGAGACACTGAGACCCTGTGACACTGAGGCACAGAGACACTCAGACACAGAGACAAAGAGACACTGAGTCTCAGAGACACTGATACACTGAGACAGAGACACTGAGACTTTGAGACACAAAGACACTGAGGCACAGTGACACTGAGATACAGAGACATGTAGACACTGACACTCTGAGACACTGAGACTCTGAGACACTGTGACTCTGAGACACTGCGACACTGAGACACGGAGACATTGAGACACGGAGACACTGAGACACTGTGACACTGAGGCACAGAGACACTGAGACACAGAGACACTGAGACACAGAGACACTGATGCACAGAGACCCTGCGACACAGAGACACTGAGGCACAGAGACCCTGCGACACAGAGACACTGTGACATTGAGACTCTGAGACACTGAGACACTGAGGCACAGTGATACTGATTCAATGAGACTCTAAGACACTGAGAAACTGAAAATCTGAGACACTGAGACACTGTGACACTGAGGCACAGAGACACTCACACAGTTAGACACTGAGTCTCAGAGACACTGATAAACTGAGACACAGAAACAGAGACACTGAGATTCTGAGACCCGAGACACTGAGACACAGAGACACTGGACACAGAGACACTGAGACTCTGAGACAGTGAGACACAAAGACACTGAGGCACAGAGACACTGAGACACTGTGACACTGAGGCACAGAGACACTCAACACAGAGGCAAAGTGACACTGAGTGTCTGAGACATTGATACACTGAGACTCTGAGACATTGAGACACTGAGGCACAGAAAAACTGAGACACTGAGACACTGAGACACAGAGACACTGAGGCACTGAGACACTGAGACACAGAGACACTGAGACACTGAGACTTTGAGATATTAAGACGCTGAGACTCTGAGTCTCTGAGTCTCTGAGACACTGAGATACAGAGACACAGAAACACTGAGACACTGAGGCACTGAGACACAGAGGCACTGAGACACAGAGACACAGAGACACTGAGACACAGAGACACAGACTCACTGAAGCTCTGAGACACTGAGGCACAGAGACACTGAGACACAGAGACTCCGATACACAGAGACACAGAGACTCTGAGACGCTGAGACTCTGAGACACTGAGGCACAGAGACACTGAGGCACAGAGACACAGAGACACAGAGATACTGAAACTCTGATACACTGAGACACAGAGACAATGTGACACTGAATCTCTGAGACACTGATACACTGAGACACAGAGACACTGTGACTCTGAGACACTGAGACACTGAGACACAGAGACACAGAGACACTGAGACACAGACTCACTGAAACTCTGAGACACTGGGACACAGAGTCACTGAGACAGAGAGACACAGAGACACTGAATCTCTGAGACACTGATACACTGAGACACAGAGACACTGTCACTCTGAGACACTGAGACAAAGAGACACTGAGACACTGAGACCCTGTGACACTGAGGCACAGAGACACTCAGACACAGAGACAAAGAGACACTGAGTCTCAGAGACACTGATACACTGAGACACAGAGACACTGTGACTCTGAGACACTGAGACACGGAGATACAGAGACACGGAGACACTGAGACACTGTGACACTGAGGCACAGTGATACTGCGACACAGATTCACTGAGACCCTAAGACACTGTGAAACGGAAAATCTGAGACACTGAGACACTGTGACACTGAGGCACAGAGACACTCAGACAGAGAGACACTGAGTCTCAGAGACACTGATAAACTGAGACACAGAGACAGAGACACTGAGACTCTGAGACCTGAGACACTGAGACACTGATACACTGAGACACTGGGACACAGAGACACTGAGACTCTGAGACACAGAGACACTGAGACTCTGAGACGCTGAGACACAGAGGCGCTGTGACACAGAGACAGTAAGACACTAATAAACTGAGGCACAGAGACACTGAAACACTGAGACACTGAGGCACTGAGACACAGATACACATAGAAACTGAGACTCTGAGACACTGAGGCAGAGAAACACTGAGACACAGAGACATAGAGACACTGAAACTCTCAGACACTGAGACACTGTGACACAGAGACTCTGAGACACAAAGACACAGAGACACAGAGACACAGACTCACTGAAACTCTGAGACACTGAGACACTGGGAAACAGAGACACTGAGACAGAGAGACACAGAAACACTGAATCTCTCAGACACTGAGACACAGAGTGACTTGGAAACACAGTGACACAGAGACACTGAGACAGAGAGGCACAGATAAACTGAATCTCTGAGACACTGATGCACTGAGACACAGAGACACAGAGACACTGTGACTCTGAGACACGGAGACACTGAGACACTGTGACACTGGGGCACAGAGACACTGAGACACAGAGACACTAAGATACAGAAACACTGAGACACTGAGACACAGAGACAGAGACACTGAGACTCTGAGACCTGTGAAACGGAAAATCTGAGACACTGAGACACTGTGACACTGAGGCACAGAGACACTCAGACAGAGAGACACTGAGTCTCAGAGACACTGATAAACTGAGACACAGAGACAGAGACACTGAGACTCTGAGACCTGAGACACTGAGACACAGAGACACAGAGACACTGGGACACAGAGACACTGAGACTCTGAGATACTGAGACACAGAGACACATAACCTTGAGACACTGAGACACAGAGACACTGAGACACAGAGATACTGAGACACTGAGACACAGAGACACTGAGACTGTGAGACACTGAGACAATGGGACACAGAGACTCTGAGACTCTGAGATACAGAGACACTGAGACTCTGAGACACAGAGATACTGAGACACTGAGACACTGAGACACTGAGACACAGAGACACTGAGACACTGAGACTCGGAGACACTGAGGCAGAGAGACACTGAGACAAAGAGATACTGAGACACAGAGGCACTGAGTCTCTGAGACACTGATACATTGAGAGTCTGAGACACTGAGGCACAGAGATCGAGAAACACTGAGACAGAGAGACACTGATAATCTGAGACACTGTGTCATTGAGGCACAGAGACACTCAGACACAGAGAAACTGAGACACTGAGGCACCAAGACACAGAGACTCTGAGAGATTGAGACTCTGAGACACTGAGACACAGTAACACAGAGACATAGAGACAATGAGGCACAGAGATACAGAGACACTGAGGCACAGAGGCACAGAGACACTGAGACACAGACACACTGAGACTCTGAGACGCTGAGACACAGAGACACTGTGACACAGAGACACAGAGACAGTAAGACACTGACTGAGGCACAGACGCACTGAGACACTGAGACACTGAGGCACTGAGACACAGATACACATAGACACTGAGACTCTGAGACACTGAGACACAGAGACACATAACCTTGAGACACTGAGACAAAGAGACACTGAGACACAAAGATACTGAGACACTGAGACACAGAGACACTGAGACTGTGAGACACTGAGACAATGGGACACAGAGACTCTGAGACTCTGAGATACAGAGACACTGAGACTCTGAGACACAGAGATACTGAGACACTGAGACACTGAGACACAGAGACACTGAGACTTTGAGACACAGAGACACTGAGACACTGTGACACTGAGGCACAGAGACACTGAGACACAGATACACTGAGATACAGAGACATAGAGACACTGAAACTCTTCAACACTGAGACACTGTGACACTGAGGCAGAGAAACACTGAGACACAGAGACATAGAGACACTGAAACTCTGTGACTCAGAGACACTTAAACACAGAGACACTGATACACTTAAACACAGAGAGACTGAGAATCTGAGACACTGAGAAAATGGCACACAGAGACACTGAGACTCTGAGATACTGAGACACAGAGACACATAACCTTGAGACACTGAGACACAGAGACACTGAGACACAGAGATACTGAGACACTGAGACACAGAGACACTGAGACTGTGAGACACTGAGACAATGGGACACAGAGACTCTGAGACTCTGAGATACAGAGACACTGAGACTCTGAGACACAGAGATACTGAGACACTGAGACACTGAGACACAGAGACACTGAGACTTTGAGACACAGAGACACTGAGACACTGTGACACTGAGGCACAGAGACACTGAGACACAGATACACTGAGATACAGAGACATAGAGACACTGAAACTCTTCAACACTGAGACACTGTGACACTGAGGCAGAGAAACACTGAGACACAGAGACATAGAGACACTGAAACTCTGAGACACTGAGACACTGTGACACAGAGACTCTGAGACACATAGACACAGAGACGCAGAGACACAGACTCACTGAAACTCTGAGACACTGAGACACTGGGAAACAGAGACACTGAGACAGAGAGACACAGAGACACTGAATCTCTGAGACACTGATACACTGAGACACAGAGTGACTTGGAAACACAGTGACACAGAGACACAAACTCACTGAAACTCTGAGACACTGAGACACTGGGACACAGAGACACTGAGACAGGGAGGCACAGATAAACTGAATCTCTGAGACACTGATGCACTGAGACACAGAGACACAGAGACACTGTGACTCTGAGACACTGAGACACTGAGACACGGAAATACTGAGACACGGAGACACTGAGACACTGTGACACTGAGGCACAGTGAGACTGCGACACAGATTCACTGAGACCCTAAGACACTGTGAAACGGAAAATCTGAGACACTGAGACACTGTGACAGTGAGGCACAGAGACACTCAGACAGAGAGACACTGAGTCTCAGAGACACTGATAAACTGAGACACAGAGACAGAGACACTGAGACTCTGAGACCTGAGACACTGAGACACAGAGACACAGAGACACTGGGACACAGAGACACTGAGACACTGAGAATCTGAGACACTGAGACACTGAGGCACAGAGACAGTGAGACACTGTGACACTGAGGCACAGAGACACTGAGACACATAGACACTGAGACAATGCGACTTTGAGATATTACGACACTGAGGCACATATACACTGAGTCTCTGAGACACAGAGACACTGAGAGTCTGATAGACTGAGGCACAGAGACACTGAGACACTGAGGCACCAAGACACAGAGACTCTGAGACACTGAGGCACAGAGGCTCTGAGATACAGAGACACAGAGACTCTGAGACACTGAGACACAGAGACGCAGAGACACTGAGAGACTGAGACACTGAGACACAGACTCACTGAAACTCTGAGACACTGGGACACAGAGACACTGAGACAGAGAGGCACAGATGCACTGAATCTCTGAGACACTGATGCACTGAGACTCTGAGACACTGTGACTCTGAGACACTGCGACACTGAGACACGGAGACATTGAGACACGGAGACACTGAGACACTGTGACACTGAGGCACAGAGACACTGAGACACAGAGACACTGAGACACAGAGACACTGATGCACAGAGACCCTGCGACACAGAGACACTGAGGCACAGAAACCCTGCGACACAGAGACACTGTGACATTGAGACTCTGAGACACTGAGACACTGAGGCACAGTGATACTGAGACACAGATTCACTGAGACTCTAAGACACTGAGAAACTGAAAATCTGAGACACCGAGACACTGTGACACTGAGGCACAGAGACACTCAGACAGTTAGACACTGAGTCTCAGAGACACTGATAAACTGAGACACAGAAACAGAGACACTGAGATTCTGAGACCCGAGACACTGAGACACAGAGACAATGGGACACAGAGACACTGAGACTCTGAGACAGTGAGACACAAAGACACTGAGGCACAGAGACACTGAGACACTGTGACACTGAGGCACAGAGACACTCAACACAGAGGCAAAGTGACACTGAGTGTCTGTGACATTGATACACTGAGACACTGAGACTCTGAGACATTGAGACACTGAGGCACAGAAAAACTGAGACACTGAGACACTGAGACACAGAGACACTGAGACACTGAGACACTGAGACACTGAGACACTGAGACACTGAGACACAGAGACACTGAGACACTGAGACTTTGAGATATTAAGACACTGAGGCACGGATACACTGAGTCTCTGAGACACAGAGACACTGAGACACTGAGAGTCTGATAGACTGAGGCACTGAGGCACCAATACACAGAGACTCTGAGACGCTGAGACTCTGAGTCTCTGAGTCTCTGAGACACTGAGATACAGAGACACAGAAACACTGAGACACTGAGGCACTGAGACACAGAGGCACTGAGACACAGAGACACTGAGACACAGAGACACAGACTCACTGAAGCTCTGAGACACTGAGGCACAGAGACACTGAGACACAGAGACTCCGATACACAGAGACTCCGATACACAGAGACACAGAGACTCTGAGACGCTGAGACTCTGAGACACTGAGGCACAGAGACACTGAGGCACAGAGACACAGACACACAGAGATACTGAAACTCTGAGACACTGAGACACAGAGACACAGAGACAATGTGACACTGAATCTCTGAGACACTGATACACTGAGACACAGAGACACTGTGACTCTGAGACACTGAGACACTGAGACACAGAGACACAGAGACACTGAGACACAGACTCACTGAAACTCTGAGACACTGGGACACAGAGTCACTGAGACAGAGAGACACAGAGACACTGAATCTCTGAGACACTGATACACTGAGACACAGAGACACTGTCACTCTGAGACACTGAGACACAGAGACACTGAGACACTGAGACCCTGTGACACTGAGGCACAGAGACACTCAGACACAGAGACAAACAGACACTGAGTCTCAGAGACACTGATACACTGAGACACAGAGACACTGTGACTCTGAGACACTGAGACACTGAGACACGGAGATATTGAGACACGGAGACACTGAGACACTGTGACACTGAGGCACAGTGATACTGCGACACAGATTCACTGAGACCCTAAGACACTGTGAAACGGAAAATCTGAGACACTGAGACACTGTGACACTGAGGCACAGAGACACTCAGACAGAGAGACACTGAGTCTCAGAGACACTGATAAACTGAGACACAGAGACAGAGACACTGAGACTCTGAGACCTGAGACACTGAGACACTGATACACTGAGACACTGGGACACAGAGACACTGAGACTCTGAGACACAGAGACACTGAGACTCTGAGACGCTGAGACACAGAGGCGCTGTGATACAGAGACAGTAAGACACTAATAAACTGAGGCACAGAGACACTGAAACACTGAGATACTGAGGCACTGAGACACAGATACACATAGACACTGAGACTCTGAGACACTGAGGCAGAGAAACACTGAGACACAGAGACATAGAGACACTGAAACTCTCAGACACTGAGACACTGTGACACAGAGACTCTGAGACACATAGACACAGAGACACAGAGACACAGACTCACTGAAACTCTGAGACACTGAGACACTGGGAAACAGAGACACTGAGACAGAGAGACACAGAAACACTGAATCTCTGAGACACTGATACACTGAGACACAGAGTGACTTGGAAACACAGTGACACAGAGACACTGAGACAGAGAGGCACAGATAAACTGAATCTCTGAGACACTGATGCACTGAGACACAGAGACACAGAGACACTGTGACTCTGAGACACTGAGACACGGAGATACTGAGACACGGAGACACTGAGACACTGTGACACTGGGGCACAGAGACACTGAGACACAGAGACACTGAGATACAGAAACACTGAGACACTGAGACACAGAGACAGAGACACTGAGACTCTGAGACCTGTGAAACGGAAAATCTGAGACACTGTGACACTGAGGCACAGAGACACTCAGACAGAGAGACACTGAGTCTCAGAGACACTGATAAACTGAGACACAGAGACAGAGACACTGAGACTCTGAGACCTGAGACACTGAGACACAGAGACACTGGGACACAGAGACACTGAGACTCTGAGACACTGAGACACTGAGGCACAGAGACAGTGAGACACTGTGACACTGAGGCACAGAGACACTGAGACACATAGACACTGAGACAATGCGACTTTGAGATATTACGACACTGAGGCACATATACACTGAGTCTCTGAGACACAGAGACACTGAGAGTCTGATAGACTGAGGCACAGAGACACTGAGACACTAAGACACAGAGACTCTGAGACACTGAGGCACTGAGGCACAGAGGCTCTGAGATACAGAGACACAGAGACTCTGAGACACTGAGACACAGAGACGCAGAGACACTGAGAGACTGAGTCACAGAGACACAGAGACACTGAGACACTGTGACTCAGAGACACTTAGACACAGAGACACTGAGACACTTAAACACAGAGAGACAGAGGCACAGAGACGCTGAGACACAGAGACACTGTGACACAGAGACAGGAAGACACTGAGAGACTGAGGCACAGACGCACTGAGACACTTAGACACTGAGGCACTGAGACACAGATACACATAGACACTGAGACTCTGAGACACTGAGGCACAGAGACACTGAGATAGAGAGACATAGAGACACTGAAACTCTTCGACACTGAGGCACAGAGACACTGAGATACAGAGACATAGAGACACTGAAACTCTTCGACACTGAGACACTGTGACACTGTGACACAGAGACTCTGAGACACAGAGACACACAGACACAGACTCACAGAAACTCTGAGACACTGAGACACTGGGACACAAAGACACTGAGACATTGAGACTCTGAGACACTGAGACACTGAGACACAGAGACACAGAGACAATGTGACACTGAATCTCTGAGACAATGATACACTGAGACACAGAGACACTGTGACCCTGAGACACTCAGACACAGAGACACAGAGAAACTGAGACACAGACTCACTGAAACTCTGAGACACTGGGACACGGAGTCACTGAGACAGAGAGACACAGAGACACTGAATCTCTGAGACACTGATACACTGAGACACAGAGACACTGTGACTCTGAGACACTGAGACACAGAGACACTGAGACCCTGTGACACTGAGGCACAGAGACACTCAGACACAGAGACAAAGAGACACTGAGTCTCAGAGACACTGATACACTGAGACACAGAGACACTGAGACTTTGAGACACAAAGACACTGAGGCACAGTGACACTGAGATACAGAGACATGTAGACACTGAAACTCTGAGACACTGAGACACTTAGACACAGAGACTCTGAGACACAGAGACACAGAGACTTAGAGACACAGACTCACTGAAACTCTGAGACACTGAGACACTGGGACACAGAGACACTGAGACACTGTGACTCAGAGACACTTAAACACAGAGACACTGATACACTTAAACACAGAGAGACTGAGACTCTGAGACACTGAGACAATGGCACACGGAGACACTGAGACTCTGAGACACTGAGACACTGAGGCACAGAGACAGTGAGACACTGTGACACTGAGGCACAGAGACACTGAGACACATAGACACTGAGACAATGCGACTTTGAGATATTACGACACTGAGGCACATATACACTGAGTCTCTGAGACACAGAGACACTGAGAGTCTGATAGACTGAGGCACAGAGACACTGAGACACTAAGACACAGAGACTCTGAGACACTGAGGCACTGAGGCACAGAGGCTCTGAGATACAGAGACACAGAGACTCTGAGACACTGAGACACAGAGACGCAGAGACACTGAGAGACTGAGTCACAGAGACACAGAGACACTGAGACACTGTGACTCAGAGACACTTAGACACAGAGACACTGAGACACTTAAACACAGAGGGACAGAGGCACAGAGACGCTGAGACACAGAGACACTGTGACACAGAGACAGGAAGACACTGAGAGACTGAGGCACAGACGCACTGAGACACTGAGACACTGAGGCACTGAGACACAGATACACATAGACACTGAGACTCTGAGACACTGAGGCACAGAGACACTGAGATACAGAGACATAGAGACACTGAAACTCTTCGACACTGAGGCACTGAGACACTGAGATACAGAGACATAGAGACACTGAAACTCTTCGACACTGAGACACTGTGACACTGTGACACAGAGACTCTGAGACACAGAGACACACAGACACAGACTCACAGAAACTCTGAGACACTGGGACACAAAGACACTGAGACATTGAGACTCTGAGACACTGAGACACTGAGACACAGAGACACAGAGACAATGTGACACTGAATCTCTGAGACACTGATACACTGAGACACAGAGACACTGTGACCCTGAGACACTGAGACACAGAGACACAGAGACACTGAGACACAGACTCATTGAAACTCTGAGACACTGGGACACAGAGTCACTGAGACAGAGAGACACAGAGACACTGAATCTCTGAGACACTGATACACTGAGACCCAGAGACACTGTGACTCTGAGACACTGAGACACAGAGACACTGAGACCTTGTGACACTGAGGCACAGAGACACTCAGACACAGAGACAAAGAGACACTGAGTCTCAGAGACACTGATACACTGAGACACAGAGACACTGAGACTTTGAGACACAAAGACACTGAGGCACAGTGACACTGAGATACAGAGACATGTAGACACTGAAACTCTGAGACACTGAGACACTTAGACACAGAGACTCTGAGACACAGAGACACAGAGACTTAGAGAAACAGACTCACTGAAACTCTGAGACACTGAGACACTGGGACACAGAGACACAGAGACACTGAGACACTGTGACTCAGAGACACTTAAACACAGAGACACTGATACACTTAAACACAGAGAGACTGAGAATCTGAGACACTGAGAAAATGGCACACAGAGACACTGAGACTCTGAGATACTGAGACACAGAGACACATAACCTTGAGACACTGAGACAGAGAGACACTGAGACACAGAGATACTGAGACACTGAGACACAGAGACACTGAGACTGTGAGACACTGAGACAATGGGACACAGAGACTCTGAGACTCTGAGATACAGAGACACTGAGACTCTGAGACACAGAGATACTGAGACACTGAGACACTGAGACACAGAGACACTGAGACTTTGAGACACAGAGACACTGAGACACTGTGACACTGAGGCACAGAGACACTGAGACACAGATACACTGAGATACAGAGACATAGAGACACTGAAACTCTTCAACACTGAGACACTGTGACACTGAGGCAGAGAAACACTGAGACACAGAGACATAGAGACACTGAAACTCTGAGACACTGAGACACTGTGACACAGAGACTCTGAGACACATAGACACAGAGACGCAGAGACACAGACTCACTGAAACTCTGAGACACTGAGACACTGGGAAACAGAGACACTGAGACAGAGAGACACAGAGACACTGAATCTCTGAGACACTGATACACTGAGACACAGAGTGACTTGGAAACACAGTGACACAGAGACACAAACTCACTGAAACTCTGAGACACTGAGACACTGGGACACAGAGACACTGAGACAGGGAGGCACAGATAAACTGAATCTCTGAGACACTGATGCACTGAGACACAGAGACACAGAGACACTGTGACTCTGAGACACTGAGACACTGAGACACGGAAATACTGAGACACGGAGACACTGAGACACTGTGACACTGAGGCACAGTGAGACTGCGACACAGATTCACTGAGACCCTAAGACACTGTGAAACGGAAAATCTGAGACACTGAGACACTGTGACAGTGAGGCACAGAGACACTCAGACAGAGAGACACTGAGTCTCAGAGACACTGATAAACTGAGACACAGAGACAGAGACACTGAGACTCTGAGACCTGAGACACTGAGACACTGATACACTGAGACACTGGGACACAGAGACACTGAGACTCTGAGACACAGAGACACTGAGACTCTGAGACGCTGAGACACAGAGGCGCTGTGACACAGAGACAGTAAGACACTAATAAACTGAGGCACAGAGACACTGAAACACTGCGACACTGAGGCAATGAGACACAGATACACATAGACACTGAGACTCTGAGACACTGAGGCAGAGAAACACTGAGACACAGAGACATAGAGACACTGAAACTCTCAGACACTGAGACACTGTGACACAGAGACTCTGAGACTAATAGACACAGAGACACAGACTCACTGAAACTCTGAGACACTGAGACACTGGGAAACAGAGACACTGAGACAGAGAGACACAGAAACACTGAATCTCTGAGACACTGATACACTGAGACACAGAGTGACTTGGAAACACAGTGACACAGAGACACTGAGACAGAGAGGCACAGATAAACTGAATCTCTGAGACACTGATGCACTGAGACACAGAGACACAGAGACACTGTGACTCTGAGACACTGAGACACGGAGATACTGAGACACGGAGACACTGAGACACTGTGACACTGGGGCACAGAGACACTGAGACACAGAGACACTGAGATACAGAGACACTGAGACACTGAGACACAGAGACAGAGACACTGAGACTCTGAGACCTGTGAAACGGAAAATCTGAGACACTGAGACACTGTGACACTGAGGCACAGAGACACTCAGACAGAGAGACACTGAGTCTCAGAGACACTGATAAACTGAGACACAGAGACAGAGAGACTGAGACTCTGAGACCTGAGACACTGAGACACAGAGACACAGAGACACTGGGACACAGAGACACTGAGACTCTGAGACACTGAGACACTGAGACACAGAGACACTGAGACACTGAGACTTTGAGATATTAAGACACTGAGGCACGGATACATTGAGTCTCTGAGACACAGAGACACTGAGACACTGAGAGTCTGATAGACTGAGGCACTGAGGCACCAAGACACAGAAACTCTGAGACGCTGAGACTCTGAGTCTCTGAGTCTCTGAGACACTGTGATACAGAGACACAGAAACACTGAGACACTGAGGCACTGAGACACAGAGGCACTGAGACACAGAGACACAGAGACACTGAGACACAGAGACACAGACTCACTGAAGCTCTGAGACACTGAGGCACAGAGACACTGAGACACAGAGACTCCGATACACAGAGACACAGAGACTCTGAGACGCTGAGACTCTGAGACACTGAGGCACAGAGACACTGAGGCACAGAGACACAGAGACACAGAGATACTGAAACTCTGATACACTGAGACACAGAGACAAAGAGACAATGTGACACTGAATCTCTGAGACACTGATACACTGAGACACAGAGACACTGTGACTCTGAGACACTGAGACACTGAGACACAGAGACACAGAGACACAGACTCACTGAAACTCTGAGACACTGGGACACAGAGTCACTGAGACAGAGAGACACAGAGACACTGAATCTCTGAGACACTGATACACTGAGACACAGAGACACTGTGACTCTGAGACACTGAGACACAGAGGCACTGAGACACTGAGACCCTGTGACACTGAGGCACAGAGACACTCAGACACAGAGACAACGAGAAACTGACTCTCAGAGACACTGATACACTGAGACACAGAGACACTGTGACTCTGAGACACTGAGACACTGAGACACGGAGATACTGAGACACGGAGACACTGAGACACTGTGACACTGAGGCACAGTGATACTGCGACACAGATTCACTGAGACCCTAAGACACTGTGAAACGGAAAATCTGAGACACTGAGACACTGTGACACTGAGGCACAGAGACACTCAGACAGTGAGCCACTGAGTCTCAGAGACACTGATAAACTGAGACACAGAGACAGAGACACTGAGACTCTGAGACCTGAGACACTGAGACACTGATACACTGAGACACTGGGACACAGAGACACTGAGACTCTGAGACACAGAGACACTGAGACTCTGAGACGCTGAGACACAGAGGCGCTGTGACACAGAGACAGTAAGACACTAATAAACTGAGGCACAGAGACACTGAAACACTGAGACACTGAGGCACTGAGACACAGATACACATAGACACTGAGACTCTGAGACACTGAGGCAGAGAAACACTGAGACACAGAGACATAGAGACACTGAATCTCTCAGACACTGAGACACTGTGACACAGAGACTCTGAGACACATAGACACAGAGACACAGAGACACAGACTCACTGAAACTCTGAGACACTGAGACACTGGGAAAATGAGACACTGAGACAGAGAGACACATAAACACTGAATCTCTGAGACACTGATACACTGAGACACAGAGTGACTTGGAAACACAGTGACACAGAGACACTGAGACAGAGAGGCACAGATAAACTGAATCTCTGAGACACTGATGCACTGAGACACAGAGACACAGAGACACTGTGACTCTGAGACACTGAGACACTGAGACACGGAGATACTGAGACACGGAGACACTGAGACACTGTGACACTGGGGCACTGAGACACAGAGACACTGAGATACAGAAACACTGAGACACTGAGACACAGAGACAGAGACACTGAGACTCTGAGACCTGTGAAACGGAAAATCTGAGACACTGAGACGCTGTGACACTGAGGCACAGAGACACTCAGACAGAGAGACACTGAGTCTCAGAGACACTGATAAACTGAGACACAGAGACAGAGACACTGAGACTCTGAGACCTGAGACACTGAGACACAGAGACACAGAGACACTGGGACACAGAGACACTGAGACTCTGAGATACTGAGACACAGAGACACATAACCTTGAGACACTGAGACACAGAGACACTGAGACACAGAGATACTGAGACACTGAGACACAGAGACACTGAGACTGTGAGACACTGAGACAATGGGACACAGAGACTCTGAGACTCTGAGATACAGAGACACTGAGACTCTGAGACACAGAGATACTGAGACACTGAGACACTGAGACACTGAGACACAGAGGCACTGAGACACTGAGACTCGGAGACACTGAGGCACAGAGACACTGAGACAAAGAGATACTGAGACACAGAGGCACTGAGTTTCTGAGACACTGATACATTGAGAGTCTGAGACACTGAGGCACAGAGATCGAGAAACACTGAGACAGAGAGACACTGATAATCTGAGACACTGTGTCATTGAGGCACAGAGACACTCAGACACAGAGAAACTGAGACACTGAGGCACCAAGACACAGAGACTCTGAGAGATTGAGACTCTGAGACTCTGAGACACTGAGACACAGTAACACAGAGACATAGAGACAATGAGGCACAGAGATACAGAGACACTGAGGCACAGAGGCACAGAGACACTGAGACACAGAGACACAGACACACTGAGACTCTGAGACGCTGAGACACAGAGACACTGTGACACAGAGACACAGAGACAGTAAGACACTGAGAGACTGAGGCACAGACGCACTGAGACACTGAGACACTGAGGCACTGAGACACAGATACACATAGACACTGAGACTCTGAGACACTGAGGCACAGAGACACTGAGATACAGAGACATAGAGACACTGAAACTCTTCGACACTGAGACACTGTGACACTGAGGCAGAGAAACACTGAGACACAGAGACATAGAGACACTGAAACTCTGAGACACTGAGACACTGTGACACAGAGACTCTGAGACACATAGACACAGAGACATAGAGACACAGACTCACTGAAACTCTGAGACACTGAGACACTGGGAAACAGAGACACTGAGACAGAGAGACACAGAGACACTGAATCTCTGAGACACTGATACACTGAGACACAGAGTGACTTGGAAACACAGTGACACAGAGACACAGACTCACTGAAACTCTGAGACACTGAGACACTGGGACACAGAGACACTGAGACAGAGAGGCACAGATAAACTGAATCTCTGAGACACTGATGCACTGAGACACAGAGACACAGAGACACTGTGACTCTGAGACACTGAGACACTGAGACACGGAAATACTGAGACACGGAGACACTGAGACACTGTGACACTGAGGCACAGTGAGACTGCGACACAGATTCACTGAGACCCTAAGACACTGTGAAACGGAAAATCTGAGACACTGAGACACTGTGACACTGAGGCACAGAGACACTCAGACAGAGAGACACTGAGTCTCAGAGACACTGATAAACTGAGACACAGAGACAGAGACACTGAGACTCTGAGACCTGAGACACTGAGACACTGATACACTGAGACACTGGGACACAGAGACACTGAGACTCTGAGACACAGAGACACTGAGACTCTGAGACGCTGAGACACAGAGGCGCTGTGACACAGAGACAGTAAGACACTAATAAACTGAGGCACAGAGACACTGAAACACTGCGACACTGAGGCACTGAGACACAGATACACATAGACACTGAGACTCTGAGACACTGAGGCAGAGAAACACTGAGACACAGAGACATAGAGACACTGAAACTCTCAGACACTGAGACACTGTGACACAGAGACTCTGAGACTAATAGACACAGAGACACAGAGACACAGACTCACTGAAACTCTGAGACACTGAGACACTGGGAAACAGAGACACTGAGACAGAGAGACACAGAGACACTGAATCTCTGAGACACTGATACACTGAGACACAGAGTGACTTGGAAACACAGTGACACAGAGACACTGAGACAGAGAGGCACAGATAAACTGAATCTCTGAGACACTGATGCACTGAGACACAGAGACACAGAGACACTGTGACTCTGAGACACTGAGACACTGAGACACGGAGATACTGAGACACGGAGACACTGAGACACTGTGACACTGGGGCACAGAGACACTGAGACACAGAGACACTGAGATACAGAGACACTGAGACACTGAGACACAGAGACAGAGACACTGAGACTCTGAGACCTGTGAAACGGAAAATCTGAGACACTGAGACACTGTGACACTGAGGCACAGAGACACTCAGACAGAGAGACACTGAGTCTCAGAGACACTGATAAACTGAGACACAGAGACAGAGACACTGAGACTCTGAGACCTGAGACACTGAGACACAGAGACACTGTGACACTGAGGCACAGAGACACTGAGACACATAGACACTGAGACAATGCGACTTTGAGATATTACGACACTGAGGCACATATACACTGAGTCTCTGAGACACAGAGACACTGAGAGTCTGATAGACTGAGGCACAGAGACACTGAGACACTGAGGCACCAAGACACAGAGACTCTGAGACACTGAGGCACTGAGGCACAGAGGCTCTGAGATACAGAGACACAGAGACTCTGAGACACAGAGACCCAGAGACACTGAGAGACTGAGTCACAGAGACACAGAGACACTGAGACACTGTGACTCAGAGATACTTAGACACAGAGACACTGAGACACTTAAACACAGAGATACAGAGGCACAGAGACGCTGAGACACAGAGACACTGTGACACAGAGACAGTAAGACACTGAGAGACTGAGGCACAGACGCACTGAGACACTGAGACACTGAGGCACTGAGACACAGATACACATAGACACTGAGACTCTGAGACACTGAGGAACAGAGACACTGAGATACAGAGACATAGAGACACTGAAACTCTTCGACACTGAGGCACTGAGACACTGAGATACAGAGACATAGAGACACTGAAACTCTTCGACACTGAGACACTGTGACACTGTGACACAGAGACTCTGAGACACAGAGACACAGACTCACTGAAACTCTGAGACACTGAGACACTGGGACACAAAGACACAGACATTGAGACTCTGAGACACTGAGACACTGAGACACAGAGACACAGAGACAATGTGACACTGAATCTCTGAGACACTGATACACTGAGACACAGAGACACTGTGACCCTGAGACACTGAGACACAGAGACACAGAGACACTGAGACACAGACTCACTGAAACTCTGAGACACTGGGACACAGAGTCACTGAGACAGAGAGACACAGAGACACTGAATCTCTGAGACACTGATACACTGAGACACAGAGACACTGTGACTCTGAGACACTGAGACACAGAGACACTGAGACACTGAGACCCTGTGACACTGAGGCACAGAGACACTCAGACACAGAGACAAAGAGACACTGAGTCTCAGAGACACTGATACACTGAGACACAGAGACACTGAGACTTTGAGACACAAAGACACTGATGCACAGTGACACTGAGATACAGAGACATGTAGACACTGAAACTCTGAGACACTGAGACACATAGACTCTGAGACACAGAGACACAGACTCACTGAAACTCTGAGACACTGAGACACTGGGACACAGAGACACTGAGACAGAGAGGCACAGATGCACAGAATCTCTGAGACACTGATGCACTGAGACTCTGAGACACTGTGACTCTGAGACACTGCGACACTGAGACACGGAGACATTGAGACACGGAGACACTGAGACACTGTGACACTGAGGCACAGAGACACTGAGACACAGAGACACTGAGACACAGAGACACTGAGGCACAGAGACCCTGCGACACAGAGACACTGAGGCACAGAGACCCTGCGACACAGAGACACTGTGACATTGAGACTCTGAGACACTGAGGCACAGTGATACTGAGACACAGATTCACTGAGACTCTAAGACACTGAGAAACTGAAAATCTGAGACACTGAGACAATGTGACACTGAGGCACAGAGACACTCAGACAGTTAGACACTGAGTCTCAGAGACACTGATAAACTGAGACACAGAAACAGAGACACTGAGATTCTGAGACCCGAGACACTGAGACACAGAGACACTGGGACACAGAGACACTGAGACTCTGAGACAGTGAGACACAAAGACACTGAGGCACAGAGACACTGAGGCACAGAGACACTCAACACAGAGGCAAAGTGACACTGAGTGTCTGAGACATTGATACACTGAGACACTGAGACTCTGAGACATTGAGACACTGAGGCACAGAAAAACTGAGACACTGAGACACTGAGACACAGAGACACTGAGACACTGAGACACTGAGACACAGAGACACTGAGACACTGAGACTTAGAGATATTAAGACACTGAGGCACGGATACACTGAGTCTCTGAGACATAGAGACACTGAGACACTGAGAGTCTGATAGACTGAGGCACTGAGGCACCAAGACACAGAAACTCTGAGACGCTGAGACTCTGAGTCTCTGAGACACTGAGATACAGAGACACAGAAACACTGAGACACTGAGGCACTGAGACACAGAGGCACTGAGACACAGAGACACAGAGACACTGAGACACAGAGACACAGACTCACTGAAGCTCTGAGACACTGAGGCACAGAGACACTGAGACACAGAGACTCCGATACACAGAGACACAGAGACTCTGAGATGCTGAGACTCTGAGACACTGAGGCACAGAGACACTGAGGCACAGAGACACAGAGATACTGAAACTCTGATACACTGAGACACAGAGACACAGAGACAATGTGACACTGAATCTCTGAGACACTGATACACTGAGACACAGAGACACTGTGACTCTGAGACACTGAGACACTGAGACACAGAGACACAGAGACACAGACTCACTGAAACTCTGAGACACTGGGACACAGAGTCACTGAGACAGAGAGACACAGAGACACTGAATCTCTGAGACACTGATACACTGAGACACAGAGACACTGTGACTCTGAGACACTGAGACACAGAGACACTGAGACACTGAGACCCTGTGACACTGAGGCACAGAGACACTCAGACACAGAGACAAAGAGAAACTGAGTCTCAGAGACACTGATACACTGAGACACAGAGACACTGTGACTCTGAGACACTGAGACACTGAGACACGGAGATACTGAGACACGGAGACACTGAGACACTGTGACACTGAGGCACAGTGATACTGCGACACAGATTCACTGAGACCCTAAGACACTGTGAAACGGAAAATCTGAGACACTGAGACACTGTGACACTGAGGCACAGAGACACTCAGACAGTGAGACACTGAGTCTCAGAGACACTGATAAACTGAGACACAGAGACAGAGACACTGAGACTCTGAGACCTGAGACACTGAGACACTGATACACTGAGACACTGGAACACAGAGACACTGAGACTCTGAGACACAGAGACACTGAGACTCTGAGACGCTGAGACACAGAGGCGCTGTGACACAGAGACAGTAAGACACTAATAAACTGAGGCACAGAGACACTGAAACACTGAGACACTGAGGCACTGAGACACAGATACACATAGACACTGAGACTCTGAGACACTGAGGCAGAGAAACACTGAGACACAGAGACATAGAGACACTGAATCTTTCAGACACTGAGACACTGTGACACAGAGACTCTGAGACACATAGACACAGAGACACTGAGACACAGACTCACTGAAACTCTGAGACACTGAGACACTGGGAAACAGAGACACTGAGACAGAGAGACACATAAACACTGAATCTCTGAGACACTGATACACTGAGACACAGAGTGACTTGGAAACACAGTGACACAGAGACACTGAGACAGCGAGGCACAGATAAACTGAATCTCTGAGACACTGATGCACTGAGACACAGAGACACAGAGACACTGTGACTCTGAGACACTGAGACACTGAGACACGGAGATACTGAGACACGGAGACACTGAGACAATGTGACACTGGGGCACTGAGACACAGAGACACTGAGATACAGAAACACTGAGACACTGAGACACAGAGACAGAGACACTGAGACTCTGAGACCTGTGAAACGGAAAATCTGAGACACTGAGACACTGTGACACTGAGGCACAGAGACACTCAGACAGAGAGACACTGAGTCTCAGAGACACTGATAAACTGAGACACAGAGACAGAGACACTGAGACTCTGAGACCTGAGACACTGAGACACAGAGACACAGAGACACTGGGACACAGAGACACTGAGACTCTGAGATACTGAGACACAGAGACACATAACCTTGAGACACTGAGACACAGAGACACTGAGACACAGAGATACTGAGACACTGAGACACAGAGACACTGAGACTGTGAGACACTGAGACAATGGGACACAGAGACTCTGAGACTCTGTGATACAGAGACACTGAGACTCTGAGACACAGAGATACTGAGACACTGAGACACTGAGACACTGAGACACAGAGACACTGAGACACTGAGACTCGGAGACACTGAGGCACAGAGACACTGAGACAAAGAGATACTGAGACACAGAGGCACTGAGTTTCTGAGACACTGATACATTGAGAGTCTGAGACACTGAGGCACAGAGATCGAGAAACACTGAGACAGAGAGACACTGATAATCTGAGACACTGTGTCATTGAGGCACAGAGACACTCAGACACAGAGAAACTGAGACACTGAGGCACCAAGACACAGAGACTCTGAGAGATTGAGACTCTGAGACACTGAGACACTGAGGCACAGTGATACTGAGACACAGATTCACTGAGACTCTAAGACACTGAGAAACTGAAAATCTGAGACACTGAGACAATGTGACACTGAGGCACAGAGACACTCAGACAGTTAGACACTGAGTCTCAGAGACACTGATAAACTGAGACACAGAAACAGAGACACTGAGATTCTGAGACCCGAGACACTGAGACACAGAGACACTGGGACACAGAGACACTGAGACTCTGAGACAGTGAGACACAAAGACACTGAGGCACAGAGACACTGAGGCACAGAGACACTCAACACAGAGGCAAAGTGACACTGAGTGTCTGAGACATAGATACACTGAGACACTGAGACTCTGAGACATTGAGACACTGAGGCACAGAAAAACTGAGACACTGAGACACTGAGACACAGAGACACTGAGACACTGAGACACTGAGACACAGAGACACTGAGACACTGAGACTTAGAGATATTAAGACACTGAGGCACGGATACACTGAGTCTCTGAGACATAGAGACACTGAGACACTGAGAGTCTGATAGACTGAGGCACTGAGGCACCAAGACACAGAAACTCTGAGACGCTGAGACTCTGAGTCTCTGAGACACTGAGATACAGAGACACAGAAACACTGAGACACTGAGGCACTGAGACACAGAGGCACTGAGACACAGAGACACAGAGACACTGAGACACAGAGACACAGACTCACTGAAGCTCTGAGACACTGAGGCACAGAGACACTGAGACACAGAGACTCCGATACACAGAGACACAGAGACTCTGAGATGCTGAGACTCTGAGACACTGAGGCACAGAGACACTGAGGCACAGAGACACAGAGACACAGAGATACTGAAACTCTGATACACTGAGACACAGAGACACAGAGACAATGTGACACTGAATCTCTGAGACACTGATACACTGAGACACAGAGACACTGTGACTCTGAGACACTGAGACACTGAGACACAGAGACACAGAGACACAGACTCACTGAAACTCTGAGACACTGGGACACAGAGTCACTTAGACAGAGAGACACAGAGACACTGAATCTCTGAGACACTGATACACTGAGACACAGAGACACTGTGACTCTGAGACACTGAGACACAGAGACACTGAGACACTGAGACCCTGTGACACTGAGGCACAGAGACACTCAGACACAGAGACAAAGAGAAACTGAGTCTCAGAGACACTGATACACTGAGACACAGAGACACTGTGACTCTGAGACACTGAGACACTGAGACACGGAGATACTGAGACACGGAGACACTGAGACACTGTGACACTGAGGCACAGTGATACTGCGACACAGATTCACTGAGACCCTAAGACACTGTGAAACGGAAAATCTGAGACACTGAGACACTGTGACACTGAGGCACAGAGACACTCAGACAGTGAGACACTGAGTCTCAGAGACACTGATAAACTGAGACACAGAGACAGAGACACTGAGACTCTGAGACCTGAGACACTGAGACACTGATACACTGAGACACTGGGACACAGAGACACTGAGACTCTGAGACACAGAGACACTGAGACTCTGAGACGCTGAGACACAGAGGCGCTGTGACACAGAGACAGTAAGACACTAATAAACTGAGGCACAGAGACACTGAAACACTGAGACACTGAGGCACTGAGACACAGATACACATAGACACTGAGACTCTGAGACACTGAGGCAGAGAAACACTGAGACACAGAGACATAGAGACACTGAATCTCTCAGACACTGAGACACTGTGACACAGAGACACATAGACACAGAGACACAGAGACACAGACTCACTGAAACTCTGAGACACTGAGACACTGGGAAACAGAGACACTGAGACAGAGAGACACATAAACACTGAATCTCTGAGACACTGATACACTGAGACACAGAGTGACTTGGAAACACAGTGACACAGAGACACTGAGACAGAGAGGCACAGATAAACTGAATCTCTGAGACACTGAGACACTGAGACACGGAGATACTGAGACACGGAGACACTGAGACACTGTGACACTGGGGCACTGAGACACAGAGACACTGAGATACAGAAACACTGAGACACTGAGACACAGAGACAGAGACACTGAGACTCTGAGACCTGTGAAACGGAAAATCTGAGACACTGAGACACTGTGACACTGAGGCACAGAGACACTCAGACAGAGAGACACTGAGTCTCAGAGACACTGATAAACTGAGACACAGAGACAGAGACACTGAGACTCTGAGACCTGAGACACTGAGACACAGAGACACAGAGACACTGGGACACAGAGACACTGAGACTCTGAGATACTGAGACACAGAGACACATAACCTTGAGACACTGAGACACAGAGACACTGAGACACAGAGATACTGAGACACTGAGACACAGAGACACTGAGACTGTGAGACACTGAGACAATGGGACACAGAGACTCTGAGACTCTGTGATACAGAGACACTGAGACTCTGAGACACAGAGATACTGAGACACTGAGACACTGAGACACTGAGACACAGAGACACTGAGACACTGAGACTCGGAGACACTGAGGCACAGAGACACTGAGACAAAGAGATACTGAGACACAGAGGCACTGAGTTTCTGAGACACTGATACATTGAGAGTCTGAGACACTGAGGCACAGAGATCGAGAAACACTGAGACAGAGAGACACTGATAATCTGAGACACTGTGTCATTGAGGCACAGAGACACTCAGACACAGAGAAACTGAGACACTGAGGCACCAAGACACAGAGACTCTGAGAGATTGAGACTCTGAGACACTGAGACACTGAGGCACAGTGATACTGAGACACAGATTCACTGAGACTCTAAGACACTGAGAAACTGAAAATCTGAGACACTGAGACAATGTGACACTGAGGCACAGAGACACTCAGACAGTTAGACACTGAGTCTCAGAGACACTGATAAACTGAGACACAGAAACAGAGACACTGAGATTCTGAGACCCGAGACACTGAGACACAGAGACACTGGGACACAGAGACACTGAGACTCTGAGACAGTGAGACACAAAGACACTGAGGCACAGAGACACTGAGGCACAGAGACACTCAACACAGAGGCAAAGTGACACTGAGTGTCTGAGACATAGATACACTGAGACACTGAGACTCTGAGACATTGAGACACTAAGGCACAGAAAAACTGAGACACTGAGACACTGAGACACAGAGACACTGAGACACTGAGACACTGAGACACAGAGACACTGAGACACTGAGACTTAGAGATATTAAGACACTGAGGCACGGATACACTGAGTCTCTGAGACATAGAGACACTGAGACACTGAGAGTCTGATAGACTGAGGCACTGAGGCACCAAGACACAGAAACTCTGAGACGCTGAGACTCTGAGTCTCTGAGATACTGAGATACAGAGACACAGAAACACTGAGACACTGAGGCACTGAGACACAGAGGCACTGAGACACAGAGACACAGAGACACTGAGACACAGAGACACAGACTCACTGAAGCTCTGAGACACTGAGGCACAGAGACACTGAGACACAGAGACTCCGATACACAGAGACACAGAGACTCTGAGATGCTGAGACTCTGAGACACTGAGGCACAGAGACACTGAGGCACAGAGACACAGAGACACAGAGATACTGAAACTCTGATACACTGAGACACAGAGACACAGAGACAATGTGACACTGAATCTCTGAGACACTGATACACTGAGACACAGAGACACTGTGACTCTGAGACACTGAGACACTGAGACACAGAGACACAGAGACACAGACTCACTGAAACTCTGAGACACTGGGACACAGAGTCACTTAGACAGAGAGACACAGAGACACTGAATCTCTGAGACACTGATACACTGAGACACAGAGACACTGTGACTCTGAGACACTGAGACACAGAGACACTGAGACACTGAGACCCTGTGACACTGAGGCACAGAGACACTCAGACACAGAGACAAAGAGAAACTGAGTCTCAGAGACACTGATACACTGAGACACAGAGACACTGTGACTCTGAGACACTGAGACACTGAGACACGGAGATACTGAGACACGGAGACACTGAGACACTGTGACACTGAGGCACAGTGATACTGCGACACAGATTCACTGAGACCCTAAGACACTGTGAAACGGAAAATCTGAGACACTGAGACACTGTGACACTGAGGCACAGAGACACTCAGACAGTGAGACACTGAGTCTCAGAGACACTGATAAACTGAGACACAGAGACAGAGACACTGAGACTCTGAGACCTGAGACACTGAGACACTGATACACTGAGACACTGGGACACAGAGACACTGAGACTCTGAGACACAGAGACACTGAGACTCTGAGACGCTGAGACACAGAGGCGCTGTGACACAGAGACAGTAAGACACTAATAAACTGAGGCACAGAGACACTGAAACACTGAGACACTGAGGCACTGAGACACAGATACACATAGACACTGAGACTCTGAGACACTGAGGCAGAGAAACACTGAGACACAGAGACATAGAGACACTGAATCTCTCAGACACTGAGACACTGTGACACAGAGACACATAGACACAGAGACACAGAGACACAGACTCACTGAAACTCTGAGACACTGAGACACTGGGAAACAGAGACACTGAGACAGAGAGACACATAAACACTGAATCTCTGAGACACTGATACACTGAGACACAGAGTGACTTGGAAACACAGTGACACAGAGACACTGAGACAGAGAGGCACAGATAAACTGAATCTCTGAGACACTGAGACACTGAGACACGGAGATACTGAGACACGGAGACACTGAGACACTGTGACACTGGGGCACTGAGACACAGAGACACTGAGATACAGAAACACTGAGACACTGAGACACAGAGACAGAGACACTGAGACTCTGAGACCTGTGAAACGGAAAATCTGAGACACTGAGACACTGTGACACTGAGGCACAGAGACACTCAGACAGAGAGACACTGAGTCTCAGAGACACTGATAAACTGAGACACAGAGACAGAGACACTGAGACTCTGAGACCTGAGACACTGAGACACAGAGACACAGAGACACTGGGACACAGAGACACTGAGACTCTGAGATACTGAGACACAGAGACACATAACCTTGAGACACTGAGACACAGAGACACTGAGACACAGAGATACTGAGACACTGAGACACAGAGACACTGAGACTGTGAGACACTGAGACAATGGGACACAGAGACTCTGAGACTCTGTGATACAGAGACACTGAGACTCTGAGACACAGAGATACTGAGACACTGAGACACTGAGACACAGAGACACTGAGACACTGAGACTCGGAGACACTGAGGCACAGAGACACTGAGACAAAGAGATACTGAGACACAGAGGCACTGAGTTTCTGAGACACTGATACATTGAGAGTCTGAGACACTGAGGCACAGAGATCGAGAAACACTGAGACAGAGAGACACTGATAATCTGAGACACTGTGTCATTGAGGCACAGAGACACTCAGACACAGAAAAACTGAGACACTGAGGCACCAAGACACAGAGACTCTGAGAGATTGAGACTCTGAGACTCTGAGACACTGAGACACAGTAACACAGAGACATAGAGACAATGAGGCACAGAGATACAGAGACACTGAGGCACAGAGGCACAGAGACACTGAGACACAGAGACACAGACACACTGAGACTCTGAGACGCTGAGACACAGAGACACTGTGACACAGAGACACAGAGACAGTAAGACACTGAGAGACTGAGGCACAGACGCACTGAGACACTGAGACACTGAGGCACTGAGACACAGATACACATAGACACTGAGACTCTGAGACACTGAGGCACAGAGACACTGAGATACAGAGACATAGAGACACTGAAACTCTTCGACACTGAGACACTGTGACACTGAGGCAGAGAAACACTGAGACACAGAGACATAGAGACACTGAAACTCTGAGACACTGAGACACTGTGACACAGAGACTCTGAGACACATAGACACAGAGACATAGAGACACAGACTCACTGAAACTCTGAGACACTGAGACACTGGGAAACAGAGACACTGAGACAGAGAGACACAGAGACACTGAATCTCTGAGACACTGATACACTGAGACACAGAGTGACTTGGAAACACAGTGACACAGAGACACAGACTCACTGAAACTCTGAGACACTGAGACACTGGGACACAGAGACACTGAGACAGAGAGGCACAGATGAACTGAATCTCTGAGACACTGATGCACTGAGACACAGAGACACTGTGACTCTGAGACACTGAGACACTGAGACACGGAAATACTGAGACACGGAGACACTGAGACACTGTGACACTGAGGCACAGTGAGACTGCGACACAGATTCACTGAGACCCTAAGACACTGTGAAACGGAAAATCTGAGACACTGAGACACTGTGACACTGAGGCACAGAGACACTCAGACAGAGAGACACTGAGTCTCAGAGACACTGATAAACTGAGACACAGAGACAGAGACACTGAGACTCTGAGACCTGAGACACTGAGACACTGATACACTGAGACACTGGGACACAGAGACACTGAGACTCTGAGACACAGAGACACTGAGACTCTGAGACGCTGAGACACAGAGGCGCTGTGACACAGAGACAGTAAGACACTAATAAACTGAGGCACAGAGACACTGAAACACTGCGACACTGAGGCACTGAGACACAGATACACATAGACACTGAGACTCTGAGACACTGAGGCAGAGAAACACTGAGACACAGAGACATAGAGACACTGAAACTCTCAGACACTGAGACACTGTGACACAGAGACTCTGAGACTAATAGACACAGAGACACAGAGACACAGACTCACTGAAACTCTGAGACACTGAGACACTGGGAAACAGAGACACTGAGACAGAGAGACACAGAGACACTGAATCTCTGAGACACTGATACACTGAGACACAGAGTGACTTGGAAACACAGTGACACAGAGACACTGAGACAGAGAGGCACAGATAAACTGAATCTCTGAGACACTGATGCACTGAGACACAGAGACACAGAGACACTGTGACTCTGAGACACTGAGACACTGAGACACGGAGATACTGAGACACGGAGACACTGAGACACTGTGACACTGAGATACAGAGACACTGAGACACTGAGACACAGAGACAGAGACACTGAGATTCTGAGACCTGTGAAACGGAAAATCTGAGACACTGAGACACTGTGACACTGAGGCACAGAGACACTCAGACAGAGAGACACTGAGTCTCAGAGACACTGATAAACTGAGACACAGAGACAGAGACACTGAGACTCTGAGAACTGAGACACTGAGACACAGAGACACTGGGACACAGAGACACTGAGACTCTGAGACACTGAGACACTGAGGCACAGAGACAGTGAGACACTGTGACACTGAGGCACAGAGACACTGAGACACATAGACACTGAGACAATGCGACTTTGAGATATTACGACACTGAGGCACATAGACACTGAGAGTCTGATAGACTGAGGCACAGAGACACTGAGACACTGAGGCACCAAGACACAGAGACTCTGAGACACTGAGGCACTGAGGCACAGAGGCTCTGAGATACAGAGACACAGAGACTCTGAGACACTGAGACACAGAGACGCAGAGACACTGAGAGACTGAGTCACAGAGACACAGAGACACTGAGACACTGTGACTCAGAGACACTTAGACACAGAGACACTGAGACACTTAAACACAGAGAGACAGAGGCACAGAGACGCTGAGACACAGAGACACTGTGACACAGAGACAGTAAGACACTGAGAGACTGAGGCACAGACGCACTGAGACACTGAGACACTGAGGCACTGAGACACAGATACACATAGACACTGAGACTCTGAGACACAGAGGCACAGAGACACTGAGATTCAGAGACATAGAGACACTGAAACTCTTCGACACTGAGGCACTGAGACACTGAGATACAGCGACTCTGAGACACAGAGACACAGAGACACAGACTCACTGAAACTCTGAGACACTGAGACACGGGGACACAAAGACACTGAGACATTGAGACTCTGAGACACTGAGACACTGAGACACAGAGACACAGAGACAATGTGACACTGAATCTCTGAGACACTGATACACTGATACACTGAGACACAGAGACACTGTGACCCTGAGACACTGAGACACAGAGACACAGAGACACTGAGACACAGACTCACTGAAACTCTGAGACACTGGGACACAGAGTCACTGAGACAGAGAGACACAGAGACACTGAATCTCTGAGACACTGATACACTGAGACACAGAGACACTGTGACTCTGAGACACTGAGACACAGAGACACTGAGACACTGAGACCCTGTGACACTGAGGCACAGAGACACTCAGACACAGAGACAAAGAGACACTGAGTCTCAGAGACACTGATACACTGAGACACAGAGACACTGAGACTTTGAGACACAAAGACACTGATGCACAGTGACACTGAGATACAGAGACATGTAGACACTGAAACTCTGAGACACTGAGACACTGAGACACTGAGACACATAGACTCTGAAACACAGAGACACAGACTCACTGAAACTCTGAGACACTGGGACACAGAGACACTGAGACAGAGAGGCACAGATGCACTGAATCTCTGAGACACTGATGCACTGAGACTCTGAGACACTGTGACTCTGAGACACTGCGACACTGAGACACGGAGACATTGAGACACGGAGACACTGAGACACTGTGACACTGAGGCACAGAGACACTGAGACACTGAGACACAGAGACACTGAGACACAGAGACACTGAGGCACAGAGACCCTGCGACACAGAGACACTGAGGCACAGAGACCCTGCGACACAGAGACACTGTGACATTGAGACACAGAGACAGTAAGACACTAAGAAACTGAGGCACAGAGACACTGAAACACTGAGACACTGAGGCACTGAGACACAGATACACATAGACACTGAGACTCTGAGACACTGAGGCAGAGAAACACTGAGACACAGAGACATAGAGACGCTGAAACTCTGAGACACTGAGACACTGTGACACAGAGACTCTGAGACACATAGATACAGAGACACAGAGACACAGACTCACTGAAACTCTGAGACACTGAGACACTGGGAAACAGAGACACTGAGACAGAGAGACACAGAGACACTGAATCTCTGAGACACTGATACACTGAGACACAGAGTGACTTGGAAACACAGTGACACAGAGACACAGACTCACTGAAACTCTGACATACTGAGACACTGGGACACAGAGACACTGAGACAGAGAGGCACAGATAAACTGAATCTCTGAGACACTGATGCACTGAGACACAGAGACACAGAGACACTGTGACTCTGAGACACTGAGACACTGAGACACGGAGATACTGAGACACGGAGACACTGAGACACTGTGACACAGGGGCACAGAGACACTGAGACACAGAGACACTGAGACACTGAGACACAGAGACACTGAGGCACAGTGATACTGCGACACAGATTCACTGAGACCCTAAGACACTGTGAAACGGAAAATCTGAGACACTGAGACACTGAGACACAGAGACACAGAGACACTGGGACACAGAGACACTGAGACTCTGAGACACTGAGACACAAAAACACTGAGGCACAGAGACAGTGAGACACTGTGACACTGAGGCACAGAGACACTGAAACACATAGACACTGAGACAATGAGACTTTGAGATATTACGACACTGAGGCACATATACACTGAGTCTCTGAGACACAGAGACACTGAGAGTCTGATAGACTGAGGCACAGAGACACTGAGACACTGAGGCACCAAGACACAGAGACTCTGAGACACTGAGGCACTGAGGCACAGAGGCTCTGTGATACACTGAGACACAGAGACGCAGAGACACTGAGAGACTGAGTCACAGAGACACAGATACACATAGACACTGAGACTCTGAGACACTGAGGCACAGAGACACTGAGATACAGAGACATAGAGACACTGAAACTCTGCGACACTGAGACACTGTGACACTGAGGCAGAGAAACACTGAGACACAGAGACATAGAGACACTGAAACTCTGAGACACTGAGACACTGTGACACAGAGATTCTGAGACACATAGACACAGAGACGCAGAGACACAGACTCACTGAAACTCTGAGACACTGAGACACTGGGAAACAGAGACACTGAGACAGAGAGACACAGAGACACTGAATCTCTGAGACTTTGATACACTGAGACACAGAGTGACTTGGAAACACAGTGACACAGAGACACAGACTCACTGAAACTCTGAGACACTGAGACACTGGGACACAGAGACACTGAGACAGAGAGGCACAGATAAACTGAATCTCTGAGACACTGATGCACTGAGACACAGAGACACAGAGACACTGTGACTCTGAGACACTGAGACACTGAGACACGGAAATACTGAGACACGGAGACACTGAGACACTGTGACACTGAGGCACAGTGAGACTGCGACACAGATTCACTGAGACCCTAAGACACTGTGAAACGGAAAATCTGAGACACTGAGACACTGTGACACTGAGGCACAGAGACACTCAGACAGAGAGACACTGAGTCTCAGAGACACTGATAAACTGAGACACAGAGACAGAGACACTGAGACTCTGAGACCTGAGACACTGAGACACTGATACACTGAGACACTGGGACACAGAGACACTGAGACTCTGAGACACAGAGACACTGAGACTCTGAGACGCTGAGACACAGAGGCGCTGTGACACAGAGACAGTAAGACACTAATAAACTGAGGCACAGAGACACTGAAACACTGCGACACTGAGGCACTGAGACACAGATACACATAGACACTGAGACTCTGAGACACTGAGGCAGAGAAACACTGAGACACAGAGACATAGAGACACTGAAACTCTCAGACACTGAGACACTGTGACACAGAGACTCTCAGACTAATAGACACAGAGACACAGAGACACAGACTCACTGGAACTCTGAGACACTGAGACACTGGGAAACAGAGACACTGAGACAGAGAGACACAGAGACACTGAATCTCTGAGACACTGATACACTGAGACACAGAGTGACTTGGAAACACAGTGACACAGAGACACAGACTCACTGAAACTCTGAGACACTGAGACACTGGGACACAGAGACACTGAGACAGAGAGGCACAGATAAACTGAATCTCTGAGACACTGATGCACTGAGACACAGAGACACAGAGACACTGTGACTCTGAGACACTGAGACACTGAGACACGGAGATACTGAGACACGGAGACACTGAGACACTGTGACACAGGGGCACAGAGACACTGAGACACAGAGACACTGAGATACAGAGACACTGAGACACTGAGACACAGAGACACTGAGGCACAGTGATACTGCGACACAGATTCACTGAGACCCTAAGACACTGTGAAACGGAAAATCTGAGACACTGAGACACTGTGACACTGAGGCACAGAGACACTCAGACAGAGAGACACTGAGTCTCAGAGACACTGATAAACTGAGACACAGAGACAGAGACACTGAGACTCTGAGACCTGAGACACTGAGACACAGAGACACAGAGACACTGGGACATAGAGACACTGAGACTCTGAGACACTGAGACAATTGCACACGGAGACACTGAGACTCTGAGATACTGAGACACAGAGACACATAACCTTGAGACACTGAGACACAGAGACACTGAGACACGGAGACACTGAGACACTGAGACACAGAGACACTGAGACTGTGAGACACTGAGACAATGGGACACAGAGACTCTGAGACTCTGAGATACAGAGACACTGAGACTCTGAGACACAGAGATACTGAGACACTGAGACACAGAGACACTGAGACACTGAGACTCGGAGACACTGAGGCACAGAGACACTGAGACAAAGAGATACTGAGACACAGAGGCACTGAGTCTCTGAGACACTGATACATTGAGAGTCTGAGACACTGAGACTCTGAGACCTGTGAAACGGAAAATCTGAGACACTGAGACACTGTGACACTGAGGCACAGAGACACTCAGACAGAGAGACACTGAGTCTCAGAGACACTGATAAACTGAGACACAGAGACAGAGACACTGAGACTCTGAGACCTGAGACACTGAGACACAGAGACACAGAGACACTGGGACACAGAGACACTGAGACTCTGAGACACTGAGACACTGAGGCACAGAGACACGGAGATACTGAGACACGGAGACACTGAGTCACTGTGACACTGGGGCACAGAGACACTGAGACACAGAGACACTGAGATACAGAGACACTGAGACACTGAGACACAGAGACAGAGACACTGAGACTCTGAGACCTGTGAAACGGAAAATCTGAGACACTGAGACACTGTGACACTGAGGCACAGAGACACTCAGACAGAGAGACACTGAGTCTCAGAGGCACTGATAAACTGAGACACAGAGACAGAGACACTGAGACTCTGAGACCTGAGACACTGAGACACAGAGACTCTGTGACACTGAGGCACAGAGACACTGAGACACATAGACACTGAGACAATGCGACTTTGAGATATTACGACACTGAGGCACATATACACTGAGTCTCTGAGACACAGAGACACTGAGAGTCTGATAGACTGAGGCACAGAGACACTGAGACACTGAGGCACCAAGACACAGAGACTCTGAGACACTGAGGCACTGAGGCACAGAGGCTCCGAGATATAGAGACACAGAGACTCTGAGACACTGAGACACAGAGACCCAGAGACACTGAGAGACTGAGTCACAGAGACACAGAGACACTGAGACACTGTGACTCAGAGACACTTAGACACAGAGACACTGAGACACTTAAACACAGAGAGACAGAGGCACAGAGACGCTGAGACACAGAGACACTGTGACACAGAGACAGTAAGACACTGACAGACTGAGGCACAGACGCACTGAGACACTGAGACACTGAGGCACTGAGACACAGATACACATAGACACTGAGACTCTGAGGCACAGAGACACTGAGATACAGAGACACAGAGACACTGAGAGTCTGATAGACTGAGGCACAGAGACACTGAGACACTGAGGCACCAAGACACAGAGACTCTGAGACACTGAGGCACTGAGGCACAGTGGCTCTGTGATACACTGAGACACAGAGACGCAGAGACACTGAGAGACTGAGTCACAGAGACACAGAGACACAGAGACACTGAGACACTGTGACTCAGAGACACTTAGACACAGAGACACTGAGACACTTAAACACAGAGAGACAGAGGCACAGAGACGCTGAGACACAGAGACTCTGTGACACAGAGACAGTAAGACACTGAGAGACTGTGGCACTGAGGCACAGAGACACTCAGACACAGAGACAAAGAGACACTGAGTCTCAGAGACACTGATACACTGAGACACAGAGACACTGAGACTTTGAGACACAAAGACACTGAGGCACAGTGACACTGAGATACAGAGACATGTAGACACTGAAACACTGAGATCGAGAAACACTGAGACAGAGAGACACTGATAATCTGAGACACTGAGACACTGTGTCATTGAGGCACAGAGACACTCAGACACAGAGAAACTGAGACACTGAGGCACCAAGACACAGAGACTCTGAGAAATTGAGACTCTGAGACTCTGAGACAATGAGACACAGTAACACAGAGACATAGAGACAATGAGGCACAGAGATACAGAGACACTGAGGCACAGAGGCACAGAGACACTGAGACACAGACACACTGAGACTCTGAGACGCTGAGACACAGAGACACTGTGACACAGAGACACAGAGACAGTAAGACACTGAGAGACTGAGGCACAGACGCACTGAGACACTGAGACACTGAGGCACTGAGACACAGATACACATAGACACTGAGACTCTGAGACACTGAGGCACAGAGACACTGAGATACAGAGACATAGAGACACTGAAACTCTTCGACACTGAGACACTGTGACACTGAGGCAGAGAAACACTGAGACACAGAGACATAGAGACACTGAAACTCTGAGACACTGAGACACTGTGACACAGAGACTCTGAGACACATAGACACAGAGACGCAGAGACACAGACTCACTGAAACTCTGAGACACTGAGACACTGGGAAACAGAGACACTGAGACAGAGAGACACAGAGACACTGAATCTCTGAGACACTGATACACTGAGACACAGAGTGACTTGGAAACACAGTGACACAGAGACACAGACTCACTGAAACTCTGAGACACTGAGACACTGGGACACAGAGACACTGAGACAGAGAGGCACAGATAAACTGAATCTCTGAGACACTGATGCACTGAGACACAGATACACAGAGACACTGTGACTCTGAGACACTGAGACACTGAGACACAAAGACACTGAGGCACAGTGACACTGAGATACAGAGACATGTAGACACTGAAACTCTGAGACACTGAGACACTGAGACACAGAGACTCTGAGACACAGAGACACAGAGACTTAGAGACACAGACTCACTGAAACTCTGAGACACTGAGACACTGGGACACAGAGACACAGAGTCACTGAGACACTGTGACTCAGAGACACTTAAACACAGAGACACTGATACACTTAAACACAGAGAGACTGAGACTCTGAGACACTGAGACAATGGCACACGGAGACACTGAGACTCTGAGATACTGAGACACAGAGACACATAACCTTGAGACACTGAGACACAGAGACACTGAGACACCGAGATACTGAGACACTGAGACACAGAGACACTGAGACTGTGAGACACTGAGACAATGGGACACAGAGACTCTGAGAGTCTGAGATACAGAGACACTGAGACTCTGAGACACAGAGATACTGAGACACTGAGACACTGAGACACAGAGACACTGAGACACTGAGACTCGGAGACACTGAGGCACAGAGACACTGAGACAAAGAGATATTGAGACACAGAGGCACTGAGTCTCTGAGACACTGATACATTGAGAGTCTGAGACACTGAGGCACAGAGATCGAGAATCACTGAGACAGAGAGACACTGATAATCTGAGACACTGAGACACTGTGTCATTGTGGCACAGAGACACTCAGACACAGAGAAACTGAGACACTGAGGCACCAAGACACAGAGACTCTGAGAGATTGAGACTCTGAAACTCTGAGACACTGAGACACAGTAACACAGAGACATAGAGACAATGAGGCACAGAGATACAGAGACACTGAGGCACAGAGGCACAGAGACACTGAGACACAGACACACTGAGACTCTGAGACGCTGAGACACAGAGACACTGTGACACAGAGACACAGAGACAGTAAGACACTGAGAGACTGAGGCACAGACGCACTGAGACACTGAGACACTGAGGCACTGAGACACAGATACACATAGACACTGAGACTCTGAGACACTGAGGCACAGAGACACTGAGATACAGAGACATAGAGACACTGAAACTCTTCGACACTGAGACACTGTGACACTGAGGCAGAGAAACACTGAGACACAGAGACATAGAGACACTGAAACTCTGAGACACTGAGACACTGTGACACAGAGACTCTGAGACACATAGACACAGAGACGCAGAGACACAGACTCACTGAAACTCTGAGACACTGAGACACTGGGAAACAGAGACACTGAGACAGAGAGACACAGAGACACTGAATCTCTGAGACACTGATACACTGAGACACAGAGTGACTTGGAAACACAGTGACACAGAGACACAGACTCACTGAAACTCTGAGACACTGAGACACTGGGACACAGAGACACTGAGACAGAGAGGCACAGATAAACTGAATCTCTGAGACACTGATGCACTGAGACACAGAGTCTCAGAGACACTGATAAACTGAGACACAGAGACAGAGACACTGAGACTCTGAGACCTGAGACACTGAGACACAGAGACACAGAGACACTGGGACACAGAGACACTGAGACTCTGAGACACTGAGACACTGAGGCACAGAGACAGTGAGACACTGTGACACTGAGGCACAGAGACACTGAGACACATAGACACTGAGACAATGAGACTTTGAGATATTACGACACTGAGGCACATATACACTGAGTCTCTGAGACACAGAGACACTGAGAGTCTGATAGACTGAGGCACAGAGACACTGAGACACTGAGGCACCAAGACACAGAGACTCTGAGACACTGAGGCACTGAGGCACAGAGGCTCTGAGATACAGAGACACAGAGACTCTGAGACACTGAGACACAGAGACGCAGAGACACTGAGAGACTGAGTCACAGAGACACAGAGACACTGAGACACTGTGACTCAGAGACACTTAGACACAGAGACACTGAGACACTTAAACACAGAGAGACAGAGGCACAGAGACGCTGAGACACAGAGACACTGTGACACAGAGACAGTAAGACACTGAGAGACTGAGGCACAGACGCACTGAGACACTGAGACACTGAGGCACTGAGACACAGATACACATAGACACTGAGACTCTGAGACACTGAGGCACAGAGACACTGAGATACAGAGACATAGAGACACTGAAACTCTTCGACACTGAGGCACTGAGACACTGAGATACAGAGACATAGAGACACTGAAACTCTTCGACACTGAGACACTGTGACACTGTGACACAGAGACTCTGAGACACAGAGACACAGAGACACAGACTCACTGAAACTCTGAGACACTGAGACACTGGGACACAAAGACACTGAGACATTGAGACTCTGAGACACTGAGACACTGAGACACAGAGACACAGAGACAATGTGACACTGAATCTCTGAGACACTGATTCACTGAGACACAGAGACACTGTGACCCTGAGACACTGAGACACAGAGACAGAGAGACACTGAGACACAGACACACTGAAACTCTGAGACACTGGGACACAGAGTCACTGAGACAGAGAGACACAGAGACACTGAATCTCTGAGACACTGATACACTGAGACACAGAGACACTGTGACTCTGAGACACTGAGACACAGAGACACTGAGACACTGAGACCCTGTGACACTGAGGCACAGAGACACTCAGACACAGAGACAAAGAGACACTGAGTCTCAGAGACACTGATACACTGAGACACAGAGACACTGAGACTTTGAGACACAAAGACACTGATGCACAGTGACACTGAGATACAGAGACATGTAGACACTGAAACTCTGAGACACTGAGACACTGGGACACAGAGACACTGAGACAGAGAGGCACAGATGCACTGAATCTCTGAGACACTGATGCACTGAGACTCTGAGACACTGTGACTCTGAGACACTGCGACACTGAGACACGGAGACATTGAGACACGGAGACACTGAGACACTGTGACACTGAGGCACAGAGACACTGAGACACAGAGACACTGAGACACAGAGACACTGAGGCACAGAGACCCTGCGACACTGAGACTCTGAGACACTGAGACAATTGCACACGGAGACACTGAGACTCTGAGATACTGAGACACAGAGACACATAACCTTGAGACACTGAGACACAGAGACACTGAGACACGGAGACACTGAGACACTGAGACACAGAGACACTGAGACTGTGAGACACTGAGACAATGGGACACAGAGACTCTGAGACTCTGAGATACAGAGACACTGAGACTCTGAGACACAGAGATACTGAGACACTGAGACACAGAGACACTGAGACACTGAGACTCGGAGACACTGAGGCACAGAGACACTGAGACAAAGAGATACTGAGACACAGAGGCACTGAGTCTCTGAGACACTGATACATTGAGAGTCTGAGACACTGAGACTCTGAGACCTGTGAAACGGAAAATCTGAGACACTGAGACACTGTGACACTGAGGCACAGAGACACTCAGACAGAGAGACACTGAGTCTCAGAGACACTGATAAACTGAGACACAGAGACAGAGACACTGAGACTCTGAGACCTGAGACACTGAGACACAGAGACACAGAGACACTGGGACACAGAGACACTGAGACTCTGAGACACTGAGACACTGAGGCACAGAGACACGGAGATACTGAGACACGGAGACACTGAGTCACTGTGACACTGGGGCACAGAGACACTGAGACACAGAGACACTGAGATACAGAGACACTGAGACACTGAGACACAGAGACAGAGACACTGAGACTCTGAGACCTGTGAAACGGAAAATCTGAGACACTGAGACACTGTGACACTGAGGCACAGAGACACTCAGACAGAGAGACACTGAGTCTCAGAGGCACTGATAAACTGAGACACAGAGACAGAGACACTGAGACTCTGAGACCTGAGACACTGAGACACAGAGACTCTGTGACACTGAGGCACAGAGACACTGAGACACATAGACACTGAGACAATGCGACTTTGAGATATTACGACACTGAGGCACATATACACTGAGTCTCTGAGACACAGAGACACTGAGAGTCTGATAGACTGAGGCACAGAGACACTGAGACACTGAGGCACCAAGACACAGAGACTCTGAGACACTGAGGCACTGAGGCACAGAGGCTCCGAGATATAGAGACACAGAGACTCTGAGACACTGAGACACAGAGACCCAGAGACACTGAGAGACTGAGTCACAGAGACACAGAGACACTGAGACACTGTGACTCAGAGACACTTAGACACAGAGACACTGAGACACTTAAACACAGAGAGACAGAGGCACAGAGACGCTGAGACACAGAGACACTGTGACACAGAGACAGTAAGACACTGACAGACTGAGGCACAGACGCACTGAGACACTGAGACACTGAGGCACTGAGACACAGATACACATAGACACTGAGACTCTGAGGCACAGAGACACTGAGATACAGAGACACAGAGACACTGAGAGTCTGATAGACTGAGGCACAGAGACACTGAGACACTGAGGCACCAAGACACAGAGACTCTGAGACACTGAGGCACTGAGGCACAGTGGCTCTGTGATACACTGAGACACAGAGACGCAGAGACACTGAGAGACTGAGTCACAGAGACACAGAGACACAGAGACACTGAGACACTGTGACTCAGAGACACTTAGACACAGAGACACTGAGACACTTAAACACAGAGAGACAGAGGCACAGAGACGCTGAGACACAGAGACTCTGTGACACAGAGACAGTAAGACACTGAGAGACTGTGGCACTGAGGCACAGAGACACTCAGACACAGAGACAAAGAGACACTGAGTCTCAGAGACACTGATACACTGAGACACAGAGACACTGAGACTTTGAGACACAAAGACACTGAGGCACAGTGACACTGAGATACAGAGACATGTAGACACTGAAACACTGAGATCGAGAAACACTGAGACAGAGAGACACTGATAATCTGAGACACTGAGACACTGTGTCATTGAGGCACAGAGACACTCAGACACAGAGAAACTGAGACACTGAGGCACCAAGACACAGAGACTCTGAGAAATTGAGACTCTGAGACTCTGAGACAATGAGACACAGTAACACAGAGACATAGAGACAATGAGGCACAGAGATACAGAGACACTGAGGCACAGAGGCACAGAGACACTGAGACACAGACACACTGAGACTCTGAGACGCTGAGACACAGAGACACTGTGACACAGAGACACAGAGACAGTAAGACACTGAGAGACTGAGGCACAGACGCACTGAGACACTGAGACACTGAGGCACTGAGACACAGATACACATAGACACTGAGACTCTGAGACACTGAGGCACAGAGACACTGAGATACAGAGACATAGAGACACTGAAACTCTTCGACACTGAGACACTGTGACACTGAGGCAGAGAAACACTGAGACACAGAGACATAGAGACACTGAAACTCTGAGACACTGAGACACTGTGACACAGAGACTCTGAGACACATAGACACAGAGACGCAGAGACACAGACTCACTGAAACTCTGAGACACTGAGACACTGGGAAACAGAGACACTGAGACAGAGAGACACAGAGACACTGAATCTCTGAGACACTGATACACTGAGACACAGAGTGACTTGGAAACACAGTGACACAGAGACACAGACTCACTGAAACTCTGAGACACTGAGACACTGGGACACAGAGACACTGAGACAGAGAGGCACAGATAAACTGAATCTCTGAGACACTGATGCACTGAGACACAGATACACAGAGACACTGTGACTCTGAGACACTGAGACACTGAGACACAAAGACACTGAGGCACAGTGACACTGAGATACAGAGACATGTAGACACTGAAACTCTGAGACACTGAGACACTGAGACACAGAGACTCTGAGACACAGAGACACAGAGACTTAGAGACACAGACTCACTGAAACTCTGAGACACTGAGACACTGGGACACAGAGACACAGAGTCACTGAGACACTGTGACTCAGAGACACTTAAACACAGAGACACTGATACACTTAAACACAGAGAGACTGAGACTCTGAGACACTGAGACAATGGCACACGGAGACACTGAGACTCTGAGATACTGAGACACAGAGACACATAACCTTGAGACACTGAGACACAGAGACACTGAGACACCGAGATACTGAGACACTGAGACACAGAGACACTGAGACTGTGAGACACTGAGACAATGGGACACAGAGACTCTGAGAGTCTGAGATACAGAGACACTGAGACTCTGAGACACAGAGATACTGAGACACTGAGACACTGAGACACAGAGACACTGAGACACTGAGACTCGGAGACACTGAGGCACAGAGACACTGAGACAAAGAGATATTGAGACACAGAGGCACTGAGTCTCTGAGACACTGATACATTGAGAGTCTGAGACACTGAGGCACAGAGATCGAGAATCACTGAGACAGAGAGACACTGATAATCTGAGACACTGAGACACTGTGTCATTGTGGCACAGAGACACTCAGACACAGAGAAACTGAGACACTGAGGCACCAAGACACAGAGACTCTGAGAGATTGAGACTCTGAAACTCTGAGACACTGAGACACAGTAACACAGAGACATAGAGACAATGAGGCACAGAGATACAGAGACACTGAGGCACAGAGGCACAGAGACACTGAGACACAGACACACTGAGACTCTGAGACGCTGAGACACAGAGACACTGTGACACAGAGACACAGAGACAGTAAGACACTGAGAGACTGAGGCACAGACGCACTGAGACACTGAGACACTGAGGCACTGAGACACAGATACACATAGACACTGAGACTCTGAGACACTGAGGCACAGAGACACTGAGATACAGAGACATAGAGACACTGAAACTCTTCGACACTGAGACACTGTGACACTGAGGCAGAGAAACACTGAGACACAGAGACATAGAGACACTGAAACTCTGAGACACTGAGACACTGTGACACAGAGACTCTGAGACACATAGACACAGAGACGCAGAGACACAGACTCACTGAAACTCTGAGACACTGAGACACTGGGAAACAGAGACACTGAGACAGAGAGACACAGAGACACTGAATCTCTGAGACACTGATACACTGAGACACAGAGTGACTTGGAAACACAGTGACACAGAGACACAGACTCACTGAAACTCTGAGACACTGAGACACTGGGACACAGAGACACTGAGACAGAGAGGCACAGATAAACTGAATCTCTGAGACACTGATGCACTGAGACACAGAGTCTCAGAGACACTGATAAACTGAGACACAGAGACAGAGACACTGAGACTCTGAGACCTGAGACACTGAGACACAGAGACACAGAGACACTGGGACACAGAGACACTGAGACTCTGAGACACTGAGACACTGAGGCACAGAGACAGTGAGACACTGTGACACTGAGGCACAGAGACACTGAGACACATAGACACTGAGACAATGAGACTTTGAGATATTACGACACTGAGGCACATATACACTGAGTCTCTGAGACACAGAGACACTGAGAGTCTGATAGACTGAGGCACAGAGACACTGAGACACTGAGGCACCAAGACACAGAGACTCTGAGACACTGAGGCACTGAGGCACAGAGGCTCTGAGATACAGAGACACAGAGACTCTGAGACACTGAGACACAGAGACGCAGAGACACTGAGAGACTGAGTCACAGAGACACAGAGACACTGAGACACTGTGACTCAGAGACACTTAGACACAGAGACACTGAGACACTTAAACACAGAGAGACAGAGGCACAGAGACGCTGAGACACAGAGACACTGTGACACAGAGACAGTAAGACACTGAGAGACTGAGGCACAGACGCACTGAGACACTGAGACACTGAGGCACTGAGACACAGATACACATAGACACTGAGACTCTGAGACACTGAGGCACAGAGACACTGAGATACAGAGACATAGAGACACTGAAACTCTTCGACACTGAGGCACTGAGACACTGAGATACAGAGACATAGAGACACTGAAACTCTTCGACACTGAGACACTGTGACACTGTGACACAGAGACTCTGAGACACAGAGACACAGAGACACAGACTCACTGAAACTCTGAGACACTGAGACACTGGGACACAAAGACACTGAGACATTGAGACTCTGAGACACTGAGACACTGAGACACAGAGACACAGAGACAATGTGACACTGAATCTCTGAGACACTGATTCACTGAGACACAGAGACACTGTGACCCTGAGACACTGAGACACAGAGACAGAGAGACACTGAGACACAGACACACTGAAACTCTGAGACACTGGGACACAGAGTCACTGAGACAGAGAGACACAGAGACACTGAATCTCTGAGACACTGATACACTGAGACACAGAGACACTGTGACTCTGAGACACTGAGACACAGAGACACTGAGACACTGAGACCCTGTGACACTGAGGCACAGAGACACTCAGACACAGAGACAAAGAGACACTGAGTCTCAGAGACACTGATACACTGAGACACAGAGACACTGAGACTTTGAGACACAAAGACACTGATGCACAGTGACACTGAGATACAGAGACATGTAGACACTGAAACTCTGAGACACTGAGACACTGGGACACAGAGACACTGAGACAGAGAGGCACAGATGCACTGAATCTCTGAGACACTGATGCACTGAGACTCTGAGACACTGTGACTCTGAGACACTGCGACACTGAGACACGGAGACATTGAGACACGGAGACACTGAGACACTGTGACACTGAGGCACAGAGACACTGAGACACAGAGACACTGAGACACAGAGACACTGAGGCACAGAGACCCTGCGACACAGAGACACTGAGGCACAGAGACCCTGCGACACAGAGACACTGTGACATTGAGACTCTGAGACACTGAGACACTGAGGCACAGTGATACTGAGACACAGATTCACTGAGACTCTAAGACACTGAGAAACTGAAAATCTGAGACACTGAGACAATGTGACACTGAGGCACAGAGACACTCAGACAGTTAGACACTGAGTCTCAGAGACACTGATAAACTGAGACACAGAAACAGAGACACTGAGATTCTGAGACCCGAGACACTGAGACACAGAGACACTGGGACACAGAGACACTGAGACTCTGAGACAGTGAGACACAAAGACACTGAGGCACAGAGACACTGAGACACTGTGACACTGAGGCACAGAGACACTCAACACAGAGGCAAAGTGACACTGAGTGTCTGAGACATTGATACACTGAGACACTGAGACTCTGAGACATTGAGACACTGAGGCACAGAAAAACTGAGACACTGAGACACAGAGACACAGAGACACTGAGACACTGAGACACTGAGACACAGAGACACTGAGACACTGAGACTTTGAGATATTAAGACACTGAGGCACGGATACACTGAGTCTCTGAGACACAGAGACACTGAGACACTGAGAGTCTGATAGACTGAGGCACTGAGGCACCAAGACACAGAAACTCTGAGACGCTGAGACTCTGAGTCTCTGAGACACTGAGATACAGAGACACAGAAACACTGAGACACTGAGGCACTAAGACACAGAGGCACTGAGACACAGAGACACAGAGACACTGAGACACAGAGACACAGACTCACTGAAGCTCTGAGACACTGAGGCACAGAGACACTGAGACACAGAGACTCCGATACACAGAGACACAGAGACTCTGAGACGCTGAGACTCTGAGACACTGAGGCACAGAGACACTGAGGCACAGAGACACAGAGACACAGAGATACTGAAACTCTGATACACTGAGACACAGAGACACAGAGACAATGTGACACTGAATCTCTGAGACACTGATACACTGAGACACAGAGACACAGAGACACTGAGACACAGACTCACTGAAACTCTGAGACACTGGGACACAGAGTCACTGAGACAGAGAGACACAGAGACACTGAATCTCTGAGACACTGATACACTGAGACACAGAGACACTGTGACTCTGAGACACTGAGACTCAGAGACACTAAGACACTGAGACCCTGTGACACTGAGGCACAGAGACACTCAGACACAGAGACAAAGAGACACTGAGTCTCAGAGACACTGATACACTGAGACACAGAGACACTGTGACTCTGAGACACTGAGACACTGAGACACGGAGATACTGAGACACGGAGACACTGAGACACTGTGACACTGAGGCACAGTGATACTGCGACACAGATTCACTGAGACCCTAAGACACGGTGAAACGGAAAATCTGAGACACTGAGACACTGTGACACTGAGGCACAGAGACACTCAGACAGAGAGACACTGAGTCTCAGAGACACTGATAAACTGAGACACAGAGACAGAGACACTGAGACTCTGAGACCTGAGACACTGAGACACTGATACACTGAGACACTGGGACACAGAGACACTGAGACTCTGAGACACAGAGACACTGAGACTCTGAGACGCTGAGACACAGAGGCGCTGTGACACAGAGACAGTAAGACACTAATAAACTGAGGCACAGAGACACTGAAACACTGAGACACTGAGGCACTGAGACACAGATACACATAGACACTGAGACTCTGAGACACTGAGGCAGAGAAACACTGAGACACAGAGACATAGAGACACTGAAACTCTCAGACACTGAGACACTGTGACACAGAGACTCTGAGACACATAGACACAGAGACACAGAGACACAGACTCACTGAAACTCTGAGACACTGAGACACTGGGAAACAGAGACACTGAGACAGAGAGACACAGAAATACTGAATCTCTGAGACACTGATGCACTGAGACACAGAGACACAGAGACACTGTGACTCTGAGGCACTGAGACACTGAGACACGGAGATACTGAGACACGGAGACACTGAGACACTGTGACACTGGGGCACAGAGACACTGAGACACAGAGACACTAAGATACAGAAACACTGAGACACTGAGACACAGAGACAGAGACACTGAGACTCTGAGACCTGTGAAACGGAAAATCTGAGACACTGAGACACTGTGACACTGAGGCACAGAGACACTCAGACAGAGAGACACTGAGTCTCAGAGACACTGATAAACAGAGACACAGAGACAGAGACACTGAGACTCTGAGACCTGAGACACTGAGACACAGAGACACAGAGACACTGGGACACAGAGACACTGAGACTCTGAGATACTGAGACACAGAGACACATAACCTTGAGACACTGAGACACAGAGACACTGAGACACAGAGATACTGAGACACTGAGACACAGAGACACTGAGACTGTGAGACACTGAGACAATGGGACACAGAGACTCTGAGATACAGAGACACTGAGACTCTGAGACACAGAGATACTGAGACACTGAGACACTGAGACACAGAGACACTGAGACACTGAGACGCGGAGACACTGAGGCACAGAGACACTGAGACAAAGAGATACTGAGACACAGAGGCACTGAGTCTCTGAGACACTGATACATTGAGAGTCTGAGACACTGAGGCACAGAGATCGAGAAACACTGAGACAGAGAGACACTGATAATCTGAGACACTGTGTCATTGAGGCACAGAGACACTCAGACACAGAGAAACTGAGACACTGAGGCACCAAGACACAGAGACTCTGAGAGATTGAGACTCTGAGACTCTGAGACACTGAGACACAGTAACACAGAGACATAGAGACAATGAGGCACAGAGATACAGAGACACTGAGGCACAGAGGCACAGAGACACTGAGACACAGACACACTGAGACTCTGAGACGCTGAGACACAGAGACACTGTGACACAGAGACACAGAGACAGTAAGACACTGAGAGACTGAGGCACAGACGCACTGAGACACTGAGACACTGAGGCACTGAGACACAGAGACACATAGACACTGAGACTCTGAGACACTGAGGCACAGAGACACTGAGATACAGAGACATAGAGACACTGAAACTCTTCGACACTGAGACACTGTGACACTGAGGCAGAGAAACACTGAGACACAGAGACATAGAGACACTGATACTCTGAGACACTGAGACACTGTGACACAGAGACTCTGAGACACATAGACACAGAGACGCAGAGACACAGACCTACTGAAACTCTGAGACACTGAGACACTGGGAAACAGAGACACTGAGACAGAGAGACACAGAGACACTGAATCTCTGAGACACTGATACACTGAGACACAGAGTGACTTGGAAACACAGTGACACAGAGACACAGACTCACTGAAACTCTGAGACACTGAGACACTGGGACACAGAGACACTGAGACAGAGAGGCACAGATAAACTGAATCTCTGAGACACTGATGCACTGAGACACAGAGACACAGAGACACTGTGACTCTGAGACACTGAGACACTGAGACACGGAAATACTGAGACACGGAGACACTGAGACACTGTGACACTGAGGCACAGTGAGACTGCGACACAGATTCACTGAGACCCTAAGACACTGTGAAATGGAAAATCTGAGACACTGAGACACTGTGACACTGAGGCACAGAGACACTCAGACAGAGAGACACTGAGTCTCAGAGACACTGATAAACTGAGACACAGAGACAGAGACACTGAGACTCTGAGACCTGAGACACTGAGACACTGATACACTGAGACACTGGGACACAGAGACACTGAGACTCTGAGACACAGAGACACTGAGACTCCGAGACGCTGAGACACAGAGGCGCTGTGACACAGAGACAGTAAGACACTAATAAACTGAGGCACAGAGACACTGAAACACTGAGACACTGAGGCACTGAGACACAGATACACATAGACACTGAGACTCTGAGACACTGAGGCAGAGAAACACTGAGACACAGAGACATAGAGACACTGAAACTCTCAGACACTGAGACACTGTGACACAGAGACTCTGAGACTAATAGACACAGAGACACAGAGACACAGACTCACTGAAACTCTGAGACACTGAGACACTGGGAAACAGAGACACTGAGACAGAGAGACACAGAGACACTGAATCTCTGAGACACTGATACACTGAGACACAGAGTGACTTGGAAACACAGTGACACAGAGACACTGAGACAGAGAGGCACAGATAAACTGAATCTCTGAGACACTGATGCACTGAGACACAGAGACACAGAGACACTGTGACTCTGAGACACTGAGACACTGAGACATGGAGATACTGAGACACGGAGACACTGAGACACTGTGACACTGGGGCACAGAGACACTGAGACACAGAGACACTGAGATACAGAGACACTGAGACACTGAGACACAGAGACAGAGACACTGAGACTCTGAGACCTGTGAAACGGAAAATCTGAGACACTGAGACACTGTGACACTGAGGCACAGAGACACTCAGACAGAGAGACACTGAGTCTCAGAGACACTGATAAACTGAGACACAGAGACAGAGACACTGAGACTCTGAGACACTGAGACACTGAGGCACAGAGACAGTGAGACACTGTGACACTGAGGCACAGAGACACTGAGACACATAGACACTGAGACAATGCGACTTTGAGATATTACGACACTGAGGCACATATACACTGAGTCTCTGAGACACAGAGACACTGAGAGTCTGATAGACTGAGGCACAGAGACTCTGAGACACTGAGGCACTGAGGCACAGAGGCTCTGAGATACAGAGACACAGAGACTCTGAGACACTGAGACACAGAGACGCAGAGACACTGAGAGACTGAGACACTGAGACACAGACTCACTGAAACTCTGAGACACTGGGACACAGAGACACTGAGACAGAGAGGCACAGATGCACTGAATCTCTGAGACACTGATGCACTGAGACTCTGAGACACTGTGACTCTGAGACACTGCGACACTGAGACATGGAGACATTGAGACACGGAGACACTGAGACACTGTGACACTGAGGCACAGAGACACTGAGACACAGAGACACTGAGACACAGAGACACTGATGCACAGAGACCCTGCGACACAGAGACACTGAGGCACAGAGACCCTGCGACACAGAGACACTGTGACATTGAGACTCTGAGACACTGAGGCACAGTGATACTGAGACACAGATTCACTGAGACTCTAAGACACTGAGAAACTGAAAATCTGAGACACTGAGACACTGTGACACTGAGGCACAGAGACACTCAGACAGTTAGACACTGAGTCTCAGAGACACTGATAAACTGAGACACAGAAACAGAGACACTGAGATTCTGAGACCCGAGACACTGAGACACAGAGACACTGGGACACAGAGACACTGAGACTCTGAGACAGTGAGACACAAAGACACTGAGGCACAGAGACACTGAGACACTGTGACACTGAGGCACAGAGACACTCAACACAGAGGCAAAGTGACACTGAGTGTCTGAGACATTGATACACTGAGACACTGAGACTCTGAGACATTGAGACACTGAGGCACAGAAAAACTGAGATACTGAGACACTGAGACACAGAGACACTGAGACACTGAGACACTGAGACACAGAGACACTGAGACACTGAGACTTTGAGATATTAAGACACTGAGGCACGGATACACTGAGTCTCTGAGACACAGAGACACTGAGACACTGAGAGTCTGATAGACTGAGGCACTGAGGCACCAAGACACAGAGACTCTGAGACGCTGAGACTCTGAGTCTCTGAGTCTCTGAGACACTGAGATACAGAGACACAGAAACACTGAGACACTGAGGCACTGAGACACAGAGGCACTGAGACACAGAGACACTGAGACACAGAGACACAGACTCACTGAAGCTCTGAGACACTGAGGCACAGAGACTCCGATACACAGAGACACAGAGACTCTGAGACGCTGAGACTCTGAGACACTGAGGCACAGAGACACTGAGGCACAGAGACACAGACACACAGAGATACTGAAACTCTGAGAAACTGAGACACAGAGACACAGAGACAATGTGACACTGAATCTCTGAGACACTGATACACTGAGACACAGAGACACTGTGACTCTGAGACACTGAGACACTGAGACACAGAGACACAGAGACACTGAGACACAGACTCACTGAAACTCTGAGACACTGGGACACAGAGTCACTGAGACAGAGAGACACAGAGACACTGAATCTCTGAGACACTGATACACTGAGACACAGAGACACTGTCACTCTGAGACACTGAGACACAGAGACACTGAGACACTGAGACCATGTGACACTGAGGCACAGAGACACTCAGACACAGAGACAAACAGACACTGAGTCTCAGAGACACTGATACACTGAGACACAGAGACACTGTGACTCTGAGACACTGAGACACTGAGACACGGAGATACTGAGACACGGAGACATTGAGACACTGTGACACTGAGGCACAGTGATACTGCGACACAGATTCACTGAGACCCTAAGACACTGTGAAACGGAAAATCTGAGACACTGAGACACTGTGACACTGAGGCACAGAGACACTCAGACAGAGAGACACTGAGTCTCAGAGACACTAATAAACTGAGACACAGAGACAGAGACACTGAGACTCTGAGACCTGAGACACTGAGACACTGATACACTGAGACACTGGGACACAGAGACACTGAGACACTGAGACACAGAGACACTGAGACACTGAGACGCTGAGACACAGAGGCGCTGTGACACAGAGACAGTAAGACACTAATAAACTGAGGCACAGAGACACTGAAACACTGAGATACTGAGGCACTGAGATACAGATACACATAGACACTGAGACTCTGAGACACTGAGGCAGAGAAACACTGAGACACAGAGACATAGAGACACTGAAACTCTCAGACACTGAGACACTGTGACACAGAGACTCTGAGACACATAGACACAGAGACACAGAGACACAGACTCACTGAAACTCTGAGACACTGAGACACTGGGAAACAGAGACACTGAGACAGAGAGACACAGAAACACTGAATTTCTGAGACACTGATACACTGAGACACAGAGTGACTTGGAAACACAGTGACACAGAGACACTGAGACAGAGAGGCACAGATAAACTGAATCTCTGAGACACTGATGCACTGAGACACAGAGACACAGAGACACTGTGACTCTGAGACACTGAGACACTGAGACACGGAGATACTGAGACACGGAGACACTGAGACACTGTGACACTGGGGCACAGAGACACTGAGACACAGAGACACTGAGATACAGAAACACTGAGACACTGAGACACAGAGACAGAGACACTGAGACTCTGAGACCTGTGAAACGGAAAATCTGAGACACTGAGACACTGTGACACTGAGGCACAGAGACACTCAGACAGAGAGACACTGAGTCTCAGAGACACTGATAAACTGAGACACAGAGACAGAGACACTGAGACTCTGAGACCTGAGACACTGAGACACAGAGACACTGGGACACAGAGACACTGAGACTCTGAGACACTGAGACACTGAGGCACAGAGACAGTGAGACACTGTGACACTGAGGCACAGAGACACTGAGACACATAGACACTGAGACAATGCGACTTTGAGATATTACGACACTGAGGCACATATACACTGAGTCTCTGAGACACAGAGACACTGAGAGTCTGATAGACTGAGGCACAGAGACACTGAGACACTAAGACACAGAGACTCTGAGACACTGAGGCACTGAGGCACAGAGGCTCTGAGATACAGAGACACAGAGACTCTGAGACACTGAGACACAGAGACGCAGAGACACTGAGAGACTGAGTCACAGAGACACAGAGACACTGTGACTCAGAGACACTTAGACACAGAGACACTGAGACACTTAAACACAGAGAGACAGAGGCACAGAGACGCTGAGACACAGAGACACTGTGACACAGAGACAGTAAGACACTGAGAGACTGAGGCACAGACGCACTGAGACACTGAGACACTGAGGCACTGAGACAAAGATGCACATAGACACTGAGACTCTGAGACACTGAGGCACAGAGACACTGAGATACAGAGACATAGAGACACTGAAACTCTTCGACACTGAGGCACTGAGACACTGAGATACAGAGACATAGAGACACTGAAACTCTTCGACACTGAGACACTGTGACACTGTGACACAGAGACTCTGAGACACAGAGACACACAGACACAGACTCACAGAAACTCTGAGACACTGAGACACTGGGACACAAAGACACTGAGACATTGAGACTCTGAGACACTGAGACTCTGAGACACAGAGACACACAGACACAGACTCACAGAAACTCTGAGACACTGAGACACTGGGACACAAAGACACTGAGACATTGAGACTCTGAGACACTGATACACTGAGACACAGAGACACTGTGACCCTGAGACACTCAGACACAGAGACACAGAGACACTGAGACACAGACTCACTGAAACTCTGAGACACTGGGACACAGAGTCACTGAGACAGAGAGACACAGAGACACTGAATCTCTGAGACACTGATACACTGAGACACAGAGACACTGTCACTCTGAGACACTGAGACACAGAGACACTGAGACCCTGTGACACTGAGGCACAGAGACACTCAGACACAGAGACAAAGAGACACTGAGTCTCAGAGACACTGATACACTGAGACACAGAGACACTGAGACTTTGAGACACAAAGACACTGAGGCACAGTGACACTGAGATACAGAGACATGTAGACACTGAAACTCTGAGACACTGAGACACTTAGACAATGAGACTCTGAGACACAGAGACACAGAGACTTAGAGACACAGACTCACTGAAACTCTGAGACACTGAGACACTGGGACACAGAGACACAGAGACACTGAGACACTGTGACTCAGAGACACTTAAACACAGAGACACTGATACACTTAAACACAGAGAGACTGAGACTCTGAGACACTGAGACAATGGCACACGGAGACACTGAGACTCTGAGATACTGAGACACAGAGACACATAACCTTGAGACACTGAGACACAGAGACACTGAGACACAGAGATACTGAGACACTGAGACACAGAGACACTGAGACTGTGAGACACTGAGACAATGGGACACAGAGACTCTGAGACTCTGAGATACAGAGACACTGAGACTCTGAGACACAGAGATACTGAGACACTGAGACACTGAGACACTGAGACACTGAGACTCGGAGACACTGAGGCACAGAGACACTGAGACAAAGAGATACTGAGACACAGAGGCACTGAGTCTCTGAGACACTGATACATTGAGAGTCTGAGACACTGAGGCACAGAGATCGAGAAACACTGAGACAGAGAGACACTGATAATCTGAGACACTGAGACACTGTGTCATTGAGGCACAGAGACACTCAGACACAGAGAAACTGAGACACTGAGGCACCAAGACACAGAGACTCTGAGAGATTGAGACTCTGAGACTCTGAGACACTGAGACACAGTAACACAGAGACATAGAGACAATGAGGCACAGAGATACAGAGACACTGAGGCACAGAGGCACAGAGACACTGAGACACAGACACACTGAGACTCTGAGACGCTGAGACACAGAGACACTGTGACACAGAGACACAGAGACAGTAAGACACTGAGAGACTGAGGCACAGACGCACTGAGACACTGAGACACTGAGGCACTGAGACACAGATACACATAGACACTGAGACTCTGAGACACTGAGGCACAGAGACACTGAGATACAGAGACATAGAGACACTGAAACTCTTCGACACTGAGACACTGTGACACTGAGGCAGAGAAACACTGAGACACAGAGACATAGAGACACTGAAGACACTGGGAGAGACTCAGAGAGACTGAGACACTGGGACACAGAGAGACTGAGACACTGGGACACAGAGACACTGAGACTGTGAGACACTGAGACACAAAGACACTGAGGCACAGAGACAGTGAGACACTGTGACACTGAGGCACAGAGACACTGAACACAGAGATACTGAGACACAGAGTGTCTGAGAAATTGATACACTGAGACACTGAGACTTTGAGACATTGAGACACAGAGACACTCAGACAGTTAGACACTGAGTCTCAGAGTCACTGATAAACTGAGACACAGAGATACTGAGTCTCTGAGACACTGATACATTGAGACTCTGAGACACTGAGGCACAGAGACTTTGAGGCACAGAGACACTGAGTTTCTGAGACACTGAGGCACAGAGACACTGAGACACAGAGACACAGAGACACTGACATCTGTGACACTGAGACAATGGGACACGGAGACACTGAGACTGTGAGACACTGAGACACAAAGACACTGAGGCACAGAGACAGTGAGACACTGTGACACTGAGGCACAGAGACACTGAGTTTCTGAGACACTGAGGCACAGAGACACTGAGACACAGAGACACAGAGACACTGACATCTGTGACACTGAGACAATGGGACACGGAGACACTGAGACTGTGAGACACTGAGACACAAAGACACTGAGGCACAGAGACAGTGAGACACTGTGACACTGAGGCACAGAGACACTGAACACATAGATACTGAGACACAGAGTGTCTGAGAAATTGATACACTGAGACACTGAGACTTTGAGACATTGAGACACTGAGGCACAGAGACACTGAGACACATAGACACTGAGACAATGAGACTTTGAGATATTACGACACTGTGGCACAGATTAACTGAGTCTCTGAGACACTGAGAGTCTGATAGACTGAGACACAGAGACACTGAGACACTGAGGCACCAAGACACAGAGACTCTGAGACACTGAGGCACTGAGGCACAGAGGCACTGAGATACAGAGACACAGAGACTCTGAAACACTGAGACACAGAGACGCAGAGACACTGAGATACTGAGGCACAGAGACACAGACACACTGAGACACTGTGACTCAGAGACACTGAGACACAGAGGCACTGAGACACTTAAACACAGAGAGACTGAGACACTGAGACAATGGGACATGGAGATACTGAGACTCTGAGACACGGAGACACAGTAACACAGAGACACAGAGACAATGAGGCACAGAGATACAGAGACACTGAGATACTGAGACACTGAGACTCGGAGATACGGAGGCACAGAGACACTGAGACAAAGAGATACTGAGACACAGAGACACTGAGTCTCTGAGACACTGATACATTGACACTCTGAGACACTGAGGCACAGAGATTTTGAGACACAGAGATACAGAGACACTGACATCTGTGACACTGAGACAATGGGACACGGAGACACTGAGACTCTGAGATACTGAGACATAGAGACACTGAGACTCAAATCTTTGAGACACTGAGACACAGAGATACTGAGACACTGAGACACTGAGACACTGAGACACTGAGACTCGGAGACACTGAGGCACAGAGACACTGCGACACAGAGACACTGTGACATTGAGACTCTGAGACGCTGAGACACTGAGGCACAGTGATACTGAGACACAGATTCACTGAGACTCTAAGACACTGAGAAACTGAAAATCTGAGACACTGAGACACTGTGACACTGAGGCACAGAGACACTCAGACAGTTAGACACTGAGTCTCAGAGTCACTGATAAACTGAGACACAGAGATACTGAGTCTCTGAGACACTGATACATTGAGACTCTGAGACACTGAGGCACAGAGACTTTGAGGCACAGAGACACTGAGTTTCTGAGACACTGAGGCACAGAGACACTGAGACACAGAAACACAGAGACACTGACATCTGTGACACTGAGACAATGGGACACGGAGACACTGAGACTGTGAGACACTGAGACACAAAGACACTGAGGCACAGAGACAGTGAGACACTGTGACACTGAGGCACAGAGACACTGAACACAGAGATACTGAGACACAGAGTGTCTGAGAAATTGATACACTGAGACACTGAGACTTTGAGACATTGAGACACTGAGGCACAGAGACACTGAGACACATAGACACTGAGACAATGAGACTTTGAGATATTACGACACTGTGGCACAGATTAACTGAGTCTCTGAGACACTGAGAGTCTGATAGACTGAGGCACAGAGACACTGAGACACTGAGGCACCAAGACACAGAGACTCTGAGACACTGAGGCACTGAGGCACAGAGGCACTGAGATACAGAGACACAGAGACTCTGAAACACTGAGACACAGAGACGCAGAGACACTGAGATACTGAGGCACAGAGACACAGACACACTGAGACACTGTGACTCAGAGACACTGAGACACAGAGGCACTGAGACACTTAAACACAGAGAGACTGAGACACTGAGACAATGGGACATGGAGACACTGAGACTCTGAGACACGGAGACACAGTAACACAGAGACACAGAGACAATGAGGCACAGAGATACAGAGACACTGAGATACTGAGACACTGAGACTCGGAGATACGGAGGCACAGAGACACTGAGACAAAGAGATACTGAGACACAGAGACACTGAGTCTCTGAGACACTGATACATTGACACTCTGAGACACTGAGGCACAGAGATTTTGAGACACAGAGATACAGAGACACTGACATCTGTGACACTGAGACAATGGGACACGGAGACACTGAGACTCTGAGATACTGAGACATAGAGACACTGAGACTCAAATCTTTGAGACACTGAGACACAGAGATACTGAGACACTGAGACACTGAGACACTGAGACTCGGAGACACTGAGGCACAGAGACACTGCGACACAGAGACACTGTGACATTGAGACTCTGAGACGCTGAGACACTGAGGCACAGTGATACTGAGACACAGATTCACTGAGACTCTAAGACACTGAGAAACTGAAAATCTGAGACACTGAGACACTGTGACACTGAGGCACAGAGACACTCAGACAGTTAGACACTGAGTCTCAGAGTCACTGATAAACTGAGACGCAGAGACAGAGACACTGAGACTCTGAGACCTGAGACACTGAGACACAGGGACACTGGGACACAGAGACACTGAGACTCTGAGACAATGAGACACAGAGACACTGAGGCACAGAGACACTCAACACAGAGACAAAGTGACACTGAGTGTCTGAGACATTGAGACACTGAGGCACAGAGACACTGAGACAGTGAGACACAGAGACACTGAGACACTGAGACACAGAGACACTGAGACACAGAGACACTGAGACACAGAGACACTGAGATACTGAGACTTTGAAATATTAAAACAGTGAGACACAGAGACGCTGAGACACTGAGACACAGAGACACAGAGACGCTGAGAGTCTGACAGACTAAGGCACAGAGACACTGAGGCACCAAGATACAGAAACTCTGAGACACTGAGACGCTGAGAATCTGATACATTGATACACAGAGACACAAAGACACAGAAGCACTGAGACACTGAGGCACTGAGGCACAGGGGCACTGAGATACAGAGACACAGAGACTCTGAGACACTGAGACACAGAGACACTGGGACACTGTGATTCAGAGACACTTAGACAAAGAGACACTGAGACACTTAAACACAGAGAGACTGAGACACTGAGACTCTGAGACACTGAGACAATGGGACACGGAGAGACTGAGACTCTGAGACTCTGAGACACTGAGGCACAGAGACACTGAGACACAGAGACATAGACTCACTGAAACTCTGAGACACTGAGACACTGAAACACTGGGACACAGAGACACTGAGATAGAGAGACACCGAGACACTGAATCTCTGAGACACTGATACACTGAGAAACAGAGACACTGTGACTCTGTGACACTGAGACACTGAGGCACAGAGACACTGAGACCCTGTGACACTGAGGCACAGAGACATGGAGACACTGAAACTCTGAGACAATGTGACACAGAGACACAGAGACTCTGAGACACAGTGACACAGAGACACAGACTTACTGAAACTCTGAGACAATGAGACACTGAGACACTGGGACACAGAGACACTGAGACAGAGAGGCACAGATACACTGAATCTCTGAGACACTGATGCACTGAGACACAGAGACACTGTGACTCTGAGACACTGAGAAACGGAGACACGGAGACACTGAGACACTGTGACACTGAGGCACAGAGACACTGAGACACTGAGACACAGAGACACTGAGGCACAGACACACTGCGACACAGAGACACTGTGACATTGAGACTCTGAGACGCTGAGACTCTGAGGCACAGTGATACTGAGACACAGATTCACTGAGACTCTAAGACACTGTGAAACGGAAAATCACTGAGGCACTGAGGCACAGAGACACACAGACAGTTAGACACTGAGTCTCAGAGACACTGATAAACTGAGACACAGAGACAGAGGCACTGAGACTCTGAGACCTGAGACACTGAGACACAGAGACACTGGGACACAGAGACACTGAGACTGTGAGACACTGAGACACAAAGACACTGAGGCACAGAGACAGTGAGACACTGTGACACTGAGGCACAGAGACACTCAACACAGAGACAAAGTGACACTGAGTGTCTGAGAAATTGATACACTGAGACACTGAGACTTTGAGACATTGAGACACTGAGGCACAGAGACACTGAAACACATAGACACTGAGACAATGAGACTTTGAGATATTACGACACTGTGGCACAGATTAACTGAGTCTCTGAGACACTGAGAGACTGATAGACTGAGGCACAGAGACACTGAGACACTGAGGCACCAAGACACAGAGACTCTGAGACACTGAGGCACTGAGGCACAGAGGCACTGAGATACAAAGACACAGAGACTCTGAAACACTGAGACACAGAGACGCAGAGACACTGAGATACTGAGGCACAGAGACACAGACACACTGAGACACTGTGACTCAGAGACACTGAGACACAGAGGCACTGAGACACTTAAACACAGAGAGACTGAGACACTGAGACAATGGGACATGGAGACACTGAGACTCTGAGACACGGAGACACAGTAACACAGAGACACAGAGACAATGAGGCACAGAGATACAGAGACACTGAGATACTGAGACACTGAGACTCGGAGATACGGAGGCACAGAGACACTGAGACAAAGAGATACTGAGACACAGAGACACTGAATCTCTGAGACACTGATACATTGAGACTCTGAGACACTGAGGCACAGAGACTTTGAGACACAGAGACACAGAGACACTGACATCTGTGACACTGAGACAATGGGACACGGAGACACTGAGACTCTGAGATACTGAGACATAGAGACACTGAGACTCAAATCTTTGAGACACTGAGACACAGAGATACTGAGACACTGAGACACTGAGACACTGAGCCACTGAGACACTGAGACACTGAGACTCGGAGACACTGAGGCACAGAGACACTGAGACACAGAGAAATTGAGACACAGAGACACGGAGTCTCTGAGACACTGATACATTGAGACTCTGGGACACTGAGGCACAGAGTCATTGAGACACTGAGACACAGAGATACTGACACACAGAGACACTGAGTCTCTGAGACACTGATACACTGAGACTCTGAGACACTGAGGCACAGAAACACTGAGACACAGAGATCGAGAATCACTGAGACAGAGAGACACTGATAATCTGAGACACTGTGACATTGAGGCACAGAGACACTCAGACACCGAGAAACTGAGACACTGAGGCACCAAGACACAGAGACTCTGTGAGATTGAGACTCTGACAGTCTGAGACACTGAGACACTGAGACACAGTAACACAGAGACACCGAGACAATGAGGCACAGAGATACAGAGACACTGAGATACTGAGACACTGAGACTCGGAGATACGGAGGCACAGAGACACTGAGACAAAGAGATACTGAGACACAGAGATACTGAGTCTCTGAGACACTGATACATTGAGACTCTGAGACACTGAGGCACAGAGACTTTGAGGCACAGAGACACTGAGTTTCTGAGACACTGAGGCACAGAGACACTGAGACACAGAGACACAGAGACACTGACATCTGTGACACTGAGACAATGGGACACGGAGACACTGAGACTCTGAGATACTGAGACATAGAGACACTGAGACTCAAATCTTTGAGACACTGAGACACAGAGATACTGAGACACTGAGACACTGAGACTCGGAGACACTGAGGCACAGAGACACTGAGACACAGAGAAATTGAGACACAGAGACACGGAGTCTCTGAGACACTGATACATTGAGACTCTGGGACACTGAGGCACAGAGTCATTGAGACACTGAGACACAGAGATACTGAGTCTCTGAGACACTGATACATTGAGACTCTGAGACACTGAGGCACAGAGATCGAGAATCACTGAGACAGAGAGACACTGATAATCTGAGACACTGTGACATTGAGGCACCGAGACACTCAGACACCGAGAAACTGAGACACTGAGGCACCAAGACACAGAGACTCTGTGTGATTGAGACTCTGACAGTCTGAGACACAGAGACACAGTAACACAGAGACACAGAGACAATGAGGCACAGAGACACTGAGGCACAGAGGCACAGAGACACTGAGACACAGAGACACTGAGAATCTGAGACACTGAGACACAGAGACATACAGACACTGAAACTCTGAGACACTGAGAAACTGTGACACAGAGACTCTGAGACACAGAGACACAGACTCACTGAAACATTGAGACACTGAGACACTGGGATACAGAGACACTGAGACAGAGAGACACAGAGACTCTGAGACGCTGAGAATCCGATACACAGAGACACAGAGAATCTGAGACGCCGAGACACTGAGACATTGAGGCACAGAGACACTGAGGCACAGAGACACAGAGACAGAGAGACACTGAGACACTGAAGCACTGAGACACAGAGACATAGAAACACTGAAACTCTGAGACACTGAGACACAATACTTTGAGACACAGAGACACTGAGACACTGAGACACTGAGGCACAGAGACACAGACACACTGAGACACTGTGACTCAGAGACACTTAGACACTGAGACACTGAGACAATGGCACACGGAGACACTGAGACTCTGAGATACTGAGACACAGAGACACATAACCTTGAGACACTGAGACACAGAGACACTGAGAGACAGAGATACTGAGACACTGAGACACAGAGACACTGAGACTGTGAGACACTGAGACAATGGGACACAGAGACTCTGAGACTCTGAGATACAGAGACACTGAGACTCTGAGACACAGAGATACTGAGACACTGAGACACTGAGACACTGAGACACAGAGACACTGAGACACTGAGACTCGGAGACACTGAGGCACAGAGACACTGAGACAAAGAGATACTGAGACACAGAGGCACTGAGTCTCTGAGACACTGATACATTGAGAGTCTGAGACACTGAGGCACAGAGATCGAGAAACACTGAGACAGAGAGACACTGATAATCTGAGACACTGAGACACTGTGTCATTGAGGCACAGAGACACTCAGACACAGAGAAACTGAGACACTGAGGCACCAAGACACAGAGACTCTGAGAGATTGAGACTCTGAGACTCTGAGACAATGAGACACAGTAAAACAGAGACATAGAGACAATGAGGCACAGAGATACAGAGACACTGAGGCACAGAGGCACAGAGACACTGAGACACAGACACACTGAGACTCTGAGACGCTGAGACACAGAGACACTGTGACACAGAGACACAGAGACAGTAAGACACTGAGAGACTGAGGCACAGACGCACTGAGACACTGAGACACTGAGGCACTGAGACACAGATACACATAGACACTGAGACTCTGAGACACTGAGGCACAGAGACACTGAGATACAGAGACATAGAGACACTGAAACTCTTCGACACTGAGACACTGTGACACTGAGGCAGAGAAACACTGAGACACAGAGACATAGAGACACTGAAACTCTGAGACACTGAGACACTGTGACACAGAGACTCTCAGACACATAGACACAGAGACGCAGAGACACAGACTCACTGAAACTCTGAGACACTGAGACACTGGGAAACAGAGACACTGAGACAGAGAGACACAGAGACACTGAATCTCTGAGACACTGATACACTGAGACACAGAGTGACTTGGAAACACAGTGACACAGAGACACAGACTCACTGAAACTCTGAGACACTGGGACACAGAGACACTGACACAGAGAGGCACAGATAAACTGAATCTCTGAGACACTGATGCACTGAGACACAGAGACACAGAGACACTGTGACTCTGAGACACTGAGACACTGAGACACAAAGACACTGAGGCACAGTGACACTGAGATACAGAGACATGTAGACACTGAAACTCTGAGACACTGAGACAATGAGACACAGAGACTCTGAGACACAGAGACACAGAGACTTAGAGACACAGACTCACTGAAACTCTGAGACACTGAGACACTGGGACACAGAGACACAGAGTCACTGAGACACTGTGACTCAGAGACACTTAAACACAGAGACACTGATACACTTAAACACAGAGAGACTGAGACTCTGAGACACTGAGACAATGGCACACGGAGACACTGAGACTCTGAGATACTGAGACACAGAGACACATAACCTTGAGACACTGAGACACAGAGACACTGAGACACCGAGATACTGAGACACTGAGACACAGAGACACTGAGACTGTGAGACACTGAGACAATGGGACACAGAGACTCTGAGACTCTGAGATACAGAGACACTGAGACTCTGAGACACAGAGATACTGAGACACTGAGACACTGAGACACAGAGACACTGAGACACTGAGACTCGGAGACACTGAGGCACAGAGACACTGAGACAAAGAGATATTGAGACACAGAGGCACTGAGTCTCTGAGACACTGATACATTGAGAGTCTGAGACACTGAGGCACAGAGATCGAGAATCACTGAGACAGAGAGACACTGATAATCTGAGACACTGAGACACTGTGTCATTGAGGCACAGAGACACTCAGACACAGAGAAACTGAGACACTGAGGCACCAAGACACAGAGACTCTGAGAGATTGAGACTCTGAGACTCTGAGACACTGAGACACAGTAACACAGAGACATAGAGACAATGAGGCACAGAGATACAGAGACACTGAGGCAGAGAGGCACAGAGAC